>CM075674.1:45042500-46242500 GCA_037962975.1 Clitoria ternatea
TAAAATATATCTCAAAACTCAATGAACACTTACGATATACGTACAATTGGGCTTAGTTTGTCCTAATTGTGACTGTAGCATGCCATCCATGCTTCATTCCCAAAGTGTAAAAATCAAAGCTAGTTAAAAATTTCTTTCAAAACTAAGAATCTTGAGGCTCCAAGGCGAGTCTATAAACAATCACACTGCAAAGTCTACCAAGGAGGATTCTAAGGTCCTCCAAATTTTTAAAAAACAAAGAGTTGAGGACCTTAAAACGAGCCCCATCAAACATCAATGAAGAGAAAAACATGGCTTCCTTCATTTATCACCAGCAAACATGTTTCCAATAGTTTGAAAGTTAAGCAAGGAGCTTGAGAAGTAAGAAGAGGTGTTCAAAATAAACAACAATTAGATGCTGCAAAAATGTCTAAAGAAGTATTGAATTCTTTTAAACTTCCTTTTTTGTTGGCTATAGTTCTTAGAAATGAACACTGGACTCATTCCAATGCATGGAAATTTCTAAAATTTGATGGTCCAACCGTGTCTATAAACCCTTTGATGGACAACTCAGGAACTGAAACCTTCTTTCCGCGCAACTCATGGTCAACAAAGATCACAACCACCGTGATATCATCATGGAAAAAGCGCCTAATTCCCTTGCCAAGCTTCTGAAGGTCTTTGTATCTCATTTCCCTTTTCCTTGCTGCCACATTTAAAGCTACCTTGAGAAGTCTTCTTGCAATTCCCTGGTGTTAAGAAATTAAACAGTTGCATACAATAAGGAAAAATTCAGTAGCATTTCATATCCAAGGATAATTAAAGGACAAGTAAAAAGACTATACGTTTCGAGGATTGTTGTGAACAATTTCGACAGCTTCCTGATTTGTCAAGTGCTCCCAAAGTCCATCAGATGCAAAGATGATGAATTTATCATTAGGTTGTAAATTTCTTGAACACACAGATGGTTCTGCTGTTAGCACAGGTCGGCGGATAGGTTCAGGCAGGTGGAACCGGGGGAATGAAGGATCGAAAGAGAACTCTGGCTTTTTCAAATATGCATCTCCTATAGATCTGGATACCTGATCTCAGTTGTGGGGTGGACAAGAAAGCTTATGTTACAATGAGCAACCCCAACCAACACAGCAGGCATCTCATTAATAATTGTCAAAATAAATTACATAACCAAATACTGTACAATGATTTGCTAGGAAGTGAACTGAAATTGAATACAGTTGTAGACTCTATTTGGTCAAACAGGCTTATAGCTTGTAATTTATGGCTTATATATCGTAGCTTGTGGCTTTCCAGATAGCTTATAACTGATAGCATTTTAGGTAACTTATTGAAATGGAGTTGTTTGACATATATATAAGGATAAAATAATAAGTAAGCTATTAATGAAAGAGCTTATAGCTTTTGAAAAGCTATAAGCCTCTATTATTTTGTATTTACCAAACAGCTCTACTAGTTTAAGAAAGGTTGTATCTATAAGCTACCATTACCAAACATGCACAAAAAGTATGATTTGTGTATACCATTAAATAAGTATGGAAAGTGGAAACAAATGCATAAGGATGTAATGGAAGTTACTTATGAGACACCACACTAAGAAAACCAATTCCCACAAAGCCTCAACAGAGTATAAACACAATGGAGGGATATCACATAGAAACAGAAGTAACAAAAAAATGATAAAGGCAACAATATATGAACCAATGATGGAAATTTATTTATTTCGAAAGAGAAAAGAAAAAGAAAACCTGGATGATGCCTTTTATGCGCCAAGTTCCTTGCTTCATAACTACAATTTGTGAATCCTCTGGATGCAAAGACCTTAGTTCTCGTCTAACCTCCTCTTTACTAGCATTGTGCTCTTTGGTCAACTGTTCGGCAGTGATCCTGTTAGATCTACCTATGGAACCAATTACAGCGCGAGAATCTCCAAGATTTGTGATATACAGTGTCCCTTTCCAGATAACACCAACCAGACAACAGGAACCCATTGCTGCTATCAAGGGCTTTATTCCATAGCTCCTTCGAACAAGAGTTAAAAACCCTTCCTCGGTTGCAGAAACAGCATTTCTTATAATATCTTCAGAGATAGAACCTGTTTCTTGAGCAACCCCTGTGACAAGATTAAACACACCTTCAATGACTTCCTAAATGGATAAACCAATGCGCATCCAGGATATGTGCAACAAAAATAACCATAGGCAAAAAAAAAGAATGAAGTTAGTATAAACGTACACAACAAAGGCCAGGCGGTAAAAGTATTTACATATATTTAACTTACAAGAGCATGTACCTTTCATTTTAAACACAAAAAGGAAACAGAAATAAGAGGAAATATAATTGGAGGATACGGAAATTCATAAACGATGTAAGTCCAGAACTAGTCGGTAAATCAATCATTCACATGTGCCCTTGATCTCATCTTATTATGTGTACCAATTATTCAAGTATTTTAGAAGGGAAACATCATGTTTTCCACACTCCAAATTACTCATATAAATAGATCAGACTAATTTAATATGATGCAACAAGGATCTACTAAGATGAGTACATGCCTTGATAGTACAATACACAAGGCGAGGTGAAAATAGAGCATACAGTGAAAATGATGTTCAACTTATGTTATGATGGCCCAAGCATGTGTGAAGTGATTTTCCTTCCAAATTTTCCATCTTCCTTTCCACTCACAACCAAGAAGCCCCAAAATATTAAATTGTACTTACTCAATAAATGCACAAAAAATGACATGAAATATGATGACTGACATAACATAAAGGAGTAAAACTCTCACACATGCACCAAGACAAAGGAAATCTAAATGGAGGAAGAAGTAGAAGTACAAGATCATTAAGAAGGTTCAAACTTGGAAAATATTTTCCTTATCCTCTCTTGGATACACACAGACATACAAATCCAACAATTGTTTCCTTTAAAAGAACATAAAATAATAGAACATGAAGGAAGACAAACCAGGAGTAAAAAAGATGTTACTTAATAGGCGTTATCATATCCATGCTTGTGAAG
Organism: Clitoria ternatea; assembly: GCA_037962975.1. Classification (NCBI taxonomy): domain Eukaryota; kingdom Viridiplantae; phylum Streptophyta; class Magnoliopsida; order Fabales; family Fabaceae; genus Clitoria; species Clitoria ternatea. The sequence continues at coordinate 45,045,519 of CM075674.1, forward strand.
GAAAATTAAATTTTCCTAAGTTTGTAGGAGCCGCGAAACTAACAAACCAACAACAGAACCGGCCAGACAAAAGCATAAAAGCCAAATTAAAGGTCCACCCACAAAACAACAAGACCTAAAATCCCGTAAGCAACCAAAAAAGTCCAAAATATCAAACACTGATCAACTCCACCAAATCAAACACTCAAAACAACTCCATACCATCATCATCTTCATTCAACACATTTAACTGCATACTTACAAGGATAAAACTTAACTACAGTTCTTTGTTCACTTATGTGCTTTTGGTTTTATTCACTAATAAAAATTAGAGTTTCACCTCAGTAATCCATGTAATAAAGGTTGGAAATTTTGATCGAAAAGCAGCAATAAAAGCACTTAACTTATTAGCTAGGTAAAATTCAAATTTTGACCGTAAAGTAGCAAGGAAGCACTTATAGCACTAGGGGGTGTTTGGTACCTGACATGAGTTTTGATTACTGTTTTGGAAATGTTATAGATGTTCGGGGACGTTCAAGATACCCAGGTAGGAATGTTAAAAATAAGAAGCAAGTACATATCAAGTTTCCTGGGAATCCTTTTACCCATTAAAATATTTTTATACCTTCAAGTTCAACCAAGGGTAAATATCTTTTTTAAATGACATTTCCAAGAAAGAAAAAAATATTCTCACTACCAAACGCCCTCTTAACATTAAGTTTGGAAAACAGGTTCTATTGCTTCTGTTTTCAATTGGAATTAGAAATTCAACTCAGTAACATGACATTTATTATGTAAGTTGATGAAACTCCAATTCTAATAAGATAACAACCCCAAAGCACCAGAGAAAGGGGGTCTCTTGCCTCTGTTTTTTTATTTATTTATCATAATTAGAATTTCATTATGTAAGTTACACGATGAAACTGCGATTCTAATAAGATAACAGCCCCAAAAGCATTAAAGCACTACCTAAGAAATTATAAATATAATTGGACCTAATTGTTGTGCCTTAAATTTTTTGTTTCTTGATATATGCTTGCAGTGTTTGTTTGGTTCCAGCAAACGGAATTAGGTTAATATCATAATGTAATAGTCAGTATTAATCATTCACACCATTCTTTTAAGATACTTTCTAACGCTGTCCGTAAAAAAAATCAAAAACTTATTTTTGAAGATTCCAGTTGGTGTGAAACCGGAACCAAACAAGGTCTAAGTTCTTTTTTTCATAGTTAAAACTATAAAACCTGAAGCGAGAGAGAGAGAGAGAGACTAACTCATGAGATTAAGGAAGAGGTGGTCGTTGATGAAGCGAGAAGCTTCAGGGCCACCGTGTCCATCGTAGACACCAACGAACACAGCATCAGAACCGGTCTCCACCTGGCTGTGATCCTCGATGACTTCATTGGCCTGAACCACAGCGAAAGAGAACTCGCCACACGAGTGTTTCTCGAGGTCCTTACTCCACAACAGACCATCCTCAACGTCATCGAAATCATCCTTGTTCATACGCGCATATCGCCTCACTGGTCTCAAGCACTGCGACACTATCCTTGCCAGCCACGAAAACATCCCACATTTCCCTCTCTCACGATTCCCAATAACGATCTCTCACCTCAATTCCCGATACCCAGATGGGGGACACTGAGATTCTTCGATCCAAGAAGCCGTTTTTGGTGATTTGGAGAGGAAAAGATTGTAACTTTATGAAGAGGGATTGGTGGGGTGGGCTGGAAGTGGAGAAGAGTGTGGATTGGTTGTAAATTGTAACATGGAGGAGAAAGAGAGAGAATCAGAATATTTGGAAATTTGTTGGATTTAAGAGAAGAAAGAGAAAAGGGGGGAGGTTGGAATTTGGAGAAAAGAACAAATGTGAAGATCTGATGATATATGAGAGTGAAGAGGAGGAAGAGGAAAACACAGAGAGAGAGAGAGAGAGAGAGAGAGAGAGAGTGGTGTGTGTGTTTTTCCCAGGGGAGTTGTTGAGAGAGAGAATGGTTAAATACACGTTGGCCGGTTGCACATAATGGTATTTTGTTTCGATGTGTGAAAGGCGAGAGATTGAGGAGTGATGGGTGGGGGGGTTAATTATTTCTTTGTTATTGGCAAAAAGGAGAATTGAAGCCACCTTCTCTGTTTATCAGAAGGAGTGGAGAGAGAATGGTGGCAGAGTGGAGGGAAGAGGAAAGTTATATTAAGCCATAGTTGACTTTGAGATAATTAAGTTTGCTTATTAGAAATGAAAATAAAATAATTTAATGGTTAATATTATTTTTTTTAATTGTATTCTAAACACTTTTAAGTTTCCATTAAGCTAATGGTTATGTTGTTTTTCACTGGTTAAATTTTATTATGAATAAAGAGAAAGATGAAAATATATTGCCCTATCATATCTTTAAAATAGTATTTGAATTTGATTTTCAAGAATTCAATTTACGACATAATATTTGCTATTTCATTATAAGTGCATAATAACTTATATTTTATTCAACTAAGTGAGCTAGTACAGTGACAAAACAGACCAACTGGGTGTAGGAACTTTTTTTATATTTATAAAATGAAAATGAAAAATAATTAAAAAATTATAATAAAATATAAATATATTTAATAACTTTATTTATTTAATATTTAAAATGCTTATCATTTCTATTTCTATTTCTTTTAGTTCAAGGGATGTATAAGTTATTTTCTTAGGTAATGTTTTAAGATTGAATATTATGTATGGAAAAAGTTATCCTTAGAAGAATTAATTTTACCATAATTAAATGTTCCAACTATATATTATTTATTTGTTACACATAATATTTAATACATAAAATTTGTATATTTAATTGATATATAAATTTTTAGTTCTTACAATTAAATTTTTAAACTATGATAAAAAAAACTAAAGAGTTTAAAGTATATAATTTATGTAATAAATTCTCTTTAAAATAAAAAATCTGCATTATAGAGTTAAAAACTGTTTTTTTACAAAAAGAAAACATTTACAAAATTTTTATTTATATATTAATTTCATATTTTAGAGGGAAATAAACTGAGAGTTTTAAAGACAAAACAAGTGAATTGTACAGTTTTACATCCCACACTTTTCAATTCTTATCCCTTTCTCTCTACAATTATTCTAAAAAATAAATTTGTTACAGAAAATTAAAAACAAAACTATAGACAAAGAATTGATCAAACTATATAAAGTATACGTTTACTCTTTATTCATTTTTTTTCTTATTTGAAAAATTTTCCTCATTGTCCATTGCCATTGTTTTTTTCCTCCACAAGTTGACAACATGAGTATATTTAACTAATTTGCAATTAATTTCATTTGGTTGAATATAGTGGACCCTAGCTCCAAATTATTCAACAGAAGCAGCCAACAACTTACAACATAGTTGTGCACTTTTCAGATTTGACTAATGTTATTAAGAACAACATTTTAACTTCAACCAACCATAAAAAAAAACATTAAAAAACAATTTTAATTCAACCAGATTCAACTCAGCTAACAAGGTAACCCGGTCAAAACTTCCACCATTTCTCAAAAAGAATTTATCAACATGCATAAATGGGGGTAAATAAGTAATATGATTAAAAGCAATAAAAAGAAAATTAAATGTGATATAAGTTGTATTATTTTATTATGTAAATATAATACTATCTCCGTTTCAAATATAAGTAAATTTACCTAATTTTACACATATTAAAAATAGTGGTTGGAAGTAGTTATTTACATTAATGTTATCACATATTTGATATAATTTTTTAAAATAACATTAGCATCATTTATTACATAAAAAATTAGTGGCATTGGAAATATATATAATGAGGACATATTTGGTAAACAAGCATTTAATGACATTGAGAAAATCTAATTTTGCTTATATTAAGGGACCAAAAAATTCTATTAAAATTTACTTATATTTATAACCGGAAGTAGCATAATATATCTCTCACATTTGAATTGTAGTTGATTCAGATTATTTTTTATTACTTTATCCTTGTTTAATAAAGTCACACAAATAGAAAAAAATTGATAACAATAGATGATATTCTTAAATGTCTTAAATAAATCTAACAAACATATGATTAGTTTAAAAATATGTGTTTAATTTCATTTAAATAAGGATTTATGTTTAAGTTATGTGAATGAAAAAAATTATTATTAAAATAGTTAGTCTCACTTGAATAGATGTAATAACAAAAAAGTTGATATAATTAATGATTAAGGATAGAATAGTATTCTATTAGAATTTATTATATAAAAGACAAAGGAAGTTTTAAAATACAACTTATGCTAAACCATGGACGGAGTTAGATGAAGGGAACCAATTAGAATATGTCCTAAGTTAGATGCCTAGGATTCTAAGGCATTATGTTTTCTTAGTTAGATGCCAATAAATTAGAATAAACTTATTTTTGTCTTTGGTTTGGATAGGATTTTATATTTTAGTCTCTGAACATTAAAAAAAAAAATTGCAATAACATTACTGATTCTAAATAATGCCTTTCAGTTAGGTTCAGTCATTAAATCATCTCTAATAGAACCTGTTTTTACTTACGCGTCACATTGCCATGATACGGGACAGATAGGTGGAAGAAAATATTTGTGACAGCTTTTAAAACCACCAAAAAATTCTTAATAACCTCCACAATTTGTAGGCAAATAAAAATCATCACTAATTTCACTCATAACCTCATTCATATGTATTGAGCAAAGGTGTAATTAAAAATCATCTTAGATTAAAATCATTTATAATTAGACTCTAAAACAAATTTAAAGCATTTAAAACGCAAACAACTATCATAAACAAATTTAGTGTTACTCAATTCGTAATGTCCTCATCAATTATAAAATAAAGGAAGAAAAGGTTAAAAAACAAAATTCCCCCCTTCACACCACATTTTAAATCTCAGCAAAGTCCATATAACATGAAATAAATAAATCCACCCAGAATTTATATTTTTTAAAAAAAATAAACTTTTGAAAAAAATGAAATAAATTTATTTTATGTTTCAGTTACCATTGGAGGGGTCGGAAGGTTGGTTTTAAATGAGAGTCATTTTCGCTTTTAGCAAAAATAGGTAGGGGACATAGGACCTATTAGAAGAAAGAAACTTGTTTGTTACTGAATCTGGCATCTAATTACATAAAATTGGAATTAAGGGTTGAGGTTAGGGTTTGTACTTATTTTCACTTTCATTTTTTATTCTTAAAAGAGAGGGAAGGACAACACTATGGAAAGTGAAAGGGAGTGTGATAATATGATGTTGTGGAAGGTTCACTTGTGGGTTTTAGTCGTATCGTGTTCGCCGATCGATGAGGTGTGGATGTTGTGCTTTGGTCGTGTCTTATTGCATCTTGGTGAGGTCAAGCTTGTCAAGATTTGAGACGGAGCAATGCATGTCAATGAGCTCAGCACAGAGGGAGAAGATGGTAGATCAAAAAGGGCATGTTTAGTGTGGTGGAGGAAAAAGATAGCACAGAGAAGGAGATTCTAGTCTTTACGGTGAAGGTGTCCAAACAAAGGTGTTCAGAGGTCATAGAAGGTATGAGGGTACTAAATGATGTAGTTTAGTATGATGGAAGATATCTGATCTGACCGGTGTATGAGGTCAAAGTATTTGACTTCCAAACCAGTGTTGAAGCTCTCTCTCTCTCACTTTGTATACCGTCTCAGTGGGGGTACGATATTATAAACTTGGGTTCAGTGGGAACTCTAAGCCCTTCACGTTACGGTAACAAAAAAGTCACTTCCAACTGTTGTCCTTGAAACCACACCGGAGGTGTACCTGCAAAAGGGATTCTGATGCTTAAGTCAGTACGGTTGTAATGGAGAAATTTATATTACAGGGTAAAAGTAAGAGAGTAAGAGTGTTCTTTGACTTGCTTCAGTGTTATTTATGTGTTAATGAATAAGCTATTTATACATGGTTCCCCTTAACACAAGTGGGTGATTTGACTTGTGTCAGGAGTCAGATCTTGCAGCTTTTGCAGATGCAAGTTGCCCACTTGCCTCTTTGGGCCGGGGTCACAATCATGTTCCGTACTAGAAAGATGTTTAACTTCGGTACGTATGGGACCAATCCAGTTCTATTTGTGCAATTACATTTTTACCCCTTGTCCGGAGTAGCTAGTTTAAGGGACCGGTATCCACCCCGGATCAATATCTATGTCATTTAATGTGACGTGTACACAAAGAGTAACTTCGTGTGAGAAGGATTTAATGGATGGGAGCTAAAAAAACATTTTTTAGGGTCAGGGATGTAATTGTATTATTTTTGTTTTTAGGGACTAAAGAGAAAATTCACATCTGAGTTAGGGATGTAAATGTTAGTTTCTCCTGTAAATTATAATGCAAAACTCTTTGTGGGATTAGGCAGTATTGGTATCTTGCGTAGAGGTAGAAATATGTCAAGTCGTTCTTAAGGGCTTATGACCTATCTCATTTAAGATCTTCTTAAACTAGATTTGTCACATAAAAGAATTAGACTTAAGTTTTTTTTTAAGAAACATATTTAATCAAATATGTGAGGTTGTGAGCTTTAAAAAAACTATAAAGTCCACCCCGTCCATTTAATTGGTTCGTTATGATACACACATAGGGAAAGAGTTAATATATATTTATAATATTATATATTTATAACTATAATATTTCTTAAATAAAATATTTATAAAAATTAACTTATGATATAACTAAAATAAGGTAAAAAAATCTTAAAATTATCCTTAATGTGTTTATTTGGTTAGATAATTGTTAGTTTTATATTGATACATTATTAGATAATTTGTGGGTAAAGACCTTTGTATTTGTTAAATGTTATGCTAAATTACTATTTTGTCATCTACCTTTTAAGTAAATTTCAAGTTAAATCTACAATTTTTTTAATTAGTTATGTCCCTTATCTTTCTATCTTTTAAAAATATTTTAGTTAGATTTACTTCATATAATTTTCACTAACGAAGTTATGATGTGGCTCACAAACATTACACGCAACCATGTCCTTATCTCTTGACTATGTAACATCATCATGTTGTCAAATGCCTTTAACATGGTAATTCCATATGTCAAATATTGATTGGTTGAAGAGTAAATGATATGTGGAGTTGTCAATAAGTATTTGACATGCGAAGTCATCGTGTTAGCAGCATCTAACACATAAAATAGTCACATCAACAAGGTTAATAACATACTATATCTTCATTAACAGAATTAGGGTCCGTTTATTTAAAAGTTAAAGTAAGGTTTGTGAAAGGGGTTAGGAAAATTGGGGTTTAGAAAAAATGGTTGGAAAAACCGAGGTTTTGAAAACAGTGATTTGTGTTTGGATAGTTTGTAGTGAAAGTAAGTTGGAAAGTAGTGATTGTGTTTGGATAAAAAAAGTTTTGGTAACCTTGATTTAGAAAAATAGAATTTGATGGTAAAATTACCAAAAAGGGTATTAGTTAAAAAAAGTAGTAATATAGTATATTTTTTGTAAATAATATTAACAATTAAATATTAAAATATTTCATTTATAATTTGATTAACAAAATAAGAAATATTTATTAGTAATAATAAATAATAAATATATATTATTATAAATATATATATTACAACTAAATTTTAATATTATTAAATATATATTAATATTATTAAATATATATTAATTATTTATTATTATTAAATATATATTATTTATTTATTTATTTATTATTATTATTAGAAATGTTAACATGGTCCACATTTTTTAGTCCACACCCATGCACCCTTAACCAAAGCAATCTAGACCATTAATTTCCATCAGCCCTTACGGTGCACCTGAACCCCTACAGCACATCCATGGTCCACCCTTATCCACCATCAAAACACTGTTTTTAAAGTGCACCTCACCTCTCATCCACACCCATACACCACCACCCTAAACCAACAACCACCGTCAGATCCTCCCAAATTTACGGTACACCAACTCAACACATCTCCACCGGTGGTCCATCTTCTCCAAAGGCAACATACCCACCATCTGTTTTTAAAGCCCAAAAATCACACAAAAAGGGGAAGGGTGAAACCGCCAACAGTACCAAAAAAGTAAACGGAGCTTTGGAATGGGAAGAATAGTGGAGGCACAAGCTAACGCCGTTGACACCTTGCCAACGGAGAAGATTGGAACAGAGACAGAGAAATTGAATGAAGCCAAACGCACAAAGAAGAACCGCTTTTTGGAGACCCCAGTTTAAGGAACGGAACGGAGGCTTAACTTTGTTCTAAACAGGCACTTAGTCAAAAATGGATTGAGGGTGCCTAACTAAAACATTTTAAAAAAGGCAAATGACCTAATTGAATTTAAAAAAAGTTAAGGGTCTAAATTGAAATTTAATGAAAAATAAGGAACTGAAATAATGATTTAGCTTTAATGTTATTGCTTAAATTTTGCTTTTTTTTTTCATGTGAAAGGTGTCTAAAATAAATTTTTTGGTCTTTTTAGATTTATAAGTCGCTCGCCTACCCAGAATAAAAGGCTCATTGACTAATTTACAAAACTTAGTAAACAAATACTAAAGAGACTATTAAATCAAACTTATTATTGAATCAAGTCAAACCCAAACAACCAAGTCTAAAACATATATCAAGTAATTAAACTAGTCTCAATCATGTTTCTTACGAGTGAACCCTAACATATTTCCACCCTAATGATACCTTTTATTATATTTATAATAACATATTTTTGGCCTTTCAGTAAAAAAATAAGTTTTTTCTTGCTTACAAATTTACTACACTTTCTTTAGCTCATCATTTTATTTAAAGTAGCTCATCAAATTATGCATACAGGTGTGTGACACATGTATCTATCAGTCGGTTTTTCTAATTAATATGTGTCTCATGGAACATGTTAATAAATTAAAAAACAAAAAAAAGTATTTAAAATTAATATTAATATTTATTCAATATGATTTTCAAAATAAATTCAACATAATATTTAATTAATTTGGAGTGTGATTTAGTGGAAGAGTCCATCATGCTTTAACCAAGTATTGAGAATTAAGCTCTCAATTTGTCAAATTCATCAAAAATATTTAATTAAATTTTCATTTTTTTGAAATTCTCAATATGTATCTCTCTCTCTCTCTCTCTATATATATATATATATATATATATATATAACAATAATCAATACATGATTTGATTTGATGATTTTAAAATCTGATGGGTTTTTTTGATGTAGAGACAGAAAGATTTTCCAAAATTTCTATGTTGCTTGTATTTTAGGCATATTTTATTGCTTACACGAATGAATAGGCCAAAGGGGTGGAAGCTATATGTTTGGGGCATTAAATGTTGCAGTCCAATCATTGTTTATTTTGTATAAATGATATGAAATTGGATGAACATTGGCCACAAGTTATGGTATTCCCCTAGTGCAATCAAAAGGGTAAAATGAAGGGACACCTGTAATTGAGTGGTTGTGATTTATAAATTGTGCAACATGTTTGGGTGGAAATTGGCATTGCCGGAGTAGAGGGTAAGTTGTTTTCAAAAGGAAAAGGGGGAAAGGCACTTGTACACATGTGGCATGTGGATCCACTCTCTAACTGATACAGTTGCATTAAAGGTTTGTGGTTGCTACCAAGGAGGCATGGACCATTTGATCCCTCAAAACTATTTTTCTCTCTCTTTCATTATCACATGCTTGTGACATCCTACACCTTGTATAGGCAATTTCAAAACTGATTCATTGATCTCATCCATTAATCAAAATTTTAATTTTCAACAGGTTCACCTCTATTTCTACTCAATGAGTGTTATGTGATCCCCAGGTATAGCTATGAAATAACTATTCCTTACATGATGCATATATTAGCCTTAAAGTGTGTTGATTAATGGGGTAAGCCATTTGTAAAATTCCATATATTGAGGAGAGAATTTTAATTCTATCATCCAATGTAAATAAAGTGATACAATAAAAAGTAAGAACAACTAATAAAAACTATATAGATCAAATCAAATTATAAGATTAATTTAAACTAAAATTAATACTATGTACTCTACCGTATCCTATCTTAATTACTTTTTTTCTCATTTCGTTCTTTACTCAACTTAAAGTTAAATCATGGTTTAGAAAAACACGAAAGAGATGTTTATACTTATGAAAATTTTTACACATTTCAAAAGAAATTATGGATTGCCTGTTTAGATTGGGAGGTTGAAAATAAGTAAGAAGAATATGGAATGGAGATATTACCCATAGTTGACTACAGTGGAGGTAATGGTAAAAAGTCGAGAAGTCATTTATGATGTATTTGATCATAAGGCTACTTGTTCATGCCTGAAGGTATACCTTGTAGACACATACTTTGTATGTTGAAAGGTTTGAATGAAATACTAAGTAATTTTATTGTTAATAGGTGGATCAAGTTCGCAACTAAAAAATCTATTTTTGATGTTCATGATAATGTCTTGGAAGGGTGTTCTGAACAAAAAGTAAGATGAAGCTCATATCAGATGAATGGGATCACCTTTTCACGTGTATGCACAAGGCTGGACAATATAAGGAAAAACTACTTGTTATGAATGGAGCTGTTGAAATTGAAAGGTAATTGGTCAAATTTGAAGGTGATTCTGGTTCAACACAAACAAAGGAAGCTGAATTGGAGTCTTTTATTAGAGCAAATATTCCTAAAGAAGTGGAAATTCATCCACCACAATTATCAAAAACAAAAGGAAGTGAAAGGAAAAGAGAAGGCTACTGAGCAACAAGAAAAAAGAACTAGGCTTTGTAAAGCTTGTGGCCAATGCTCAAATCATGATAGTCGTGATTGTCCTAACAAATCATCTTCCTGAACTTGGTAAGGAACCTGCTCCTCATGTTTTAATTAATCATTGTTAATTTCATATTGTATAGCAAATTGATTCAAAATTGATGTAGGTTATGGCAGAATGGAGAATATTTCAATCAAATATATGGACAACATTGCTGAGTAACTATGAATTACCATAATAGTTAACATGATTTGCGTGATCCAGTGTTCTGTGATGTGATTCTAATGGCAGTCTGTGGTTCTCAGTTGGCAAATTCACAACTCATGTTGGAGGATATTACAGTATAAAGTTATTGGCATACTCTACAAACAATTGGTCCTGCATACAAGTTATTAATTGTGCTAGGATAATAATGTTATTGCAACAGGTCATATGTTTCATATGTTGCAGCACATTCAAAATTTTACAGGACCTGTTACAAGCTTTTGGTTTTTGTTTGCATTAGGATTCTTCGACTTTGTTTTAATTGTGTATTTGTTACTTTGTTTTTGTTTCTTTTTTATGAGTACACCATGTGCTTTCATTATAAATGAATTATTTTTTTGCCCCTTTAAAAAAACATTTCTACTGTAATCATAATAGGATTTGCAAATTGCAATCGTAGGTACAATATGAACTTGTTAGAAGGATGCAATGCAAAGAAGAAAAAAACGAGAATATATAGATGGATTGGATTTCAAGATTTAGCATATTATTATTAATTAAAGAAAGAAAGGAAAAAAAGGATAACTAGGCCATTATTCTACACTACATGAATAAAACCATTTGGTATACTGTATACATATTAGTAACATACACGCACATAGGTTTCCATACACAAGCATAGAACTATTGGATTTTGAGCTTTTATAGGTGGGTTTTGCTTTAGCTTTTAGACATTAGTATATGCATAAGGAGGTGAGTGAACTAAAGAAAACAATAATTATATATGAATCGAAAGAAAGAAAGAAAGAAAGAATATTTTATACAAAATACAAGGTTTTAAAAGAAGATAAGAAAAAAATACAAGTTAAAATATAGACAAAAAATGGTCCTTTGGTTTATGCTTAAAGATGATTGTACTGTCATACTTGCCTTTATTTTTATTATTGTAAACCTTTTTACAATTTCAATTTCTCAATCAAACATGTAACCATATTGAAACCTTAGGAAATGCTGCTGCAATAAACTAAAAGAACGAACAAAAGCTATAAAGAAATATTGAACCCAAATGAACACGTTTCAACACCAGTGTATATATATATTACAAGGACCGAAAAATCTTAGATTATTTACTCTCCATAGAAACAGAATGACATGCAAAGGGGACACATAAAATTAAGGGAAGCTATTCAGACATTTTCTCAAACAACTAGCAGGAATAATGAATAAAAACTAAAATACATGACAAAGACAAATAAACAACAAGTGGTTAAAGCATTTTTTTCAAACAAGTTCAGGCATTTAATCCATCTAAGAAAGAGAAACAAAGAAAGAAACTCATGGAACATCATACACAAAAATCACTAAAACACAGTACACAATTCCTTATATATTCAAATGTTGTAGAACCCCTTTTCGGTTTGGCCACCGTAATAACTTATAGCAGAGTCACGAGCACAAATTACACGATACATAAACAAGCCTAGCAAAAATAATTTAATTGAAACTAAAAGAGACCACGATGCCACGTAATAGTTCCCCCACGCAATTCATCGTGGTTTTGTGCGGCGGTGGTTCTTACTTTAGTTGGGGGTCTTGCCTTTCAATTCATCATGGTTGTGGGCTGTGATTTGTGATCGAAGCACTGTGAAAGGTCTATTCTTTCGGGGTTCTCGTTCTTCAATTCGTTATGGTTCAGGGCGATGACGACTACGATTTGTGGTGGAGGCACCGGAGGGTAGCGTGGCAAAGCTAATAAGGTGGCCGCCACGGTGGAATTTTTATCGTCACCGCTGGTGGAGGCTGGGTTGACAAGCGATGTCTGGTAGCGTGTGGCGGCTGGAAGCGGCACGACGACGCTTTTGGGGACGGAAGCTATTGGAGGTGTAGGTTCTGTGATGGTTGGCTTATGGATGTTAGTGATGATTGAAGACTGTACTTTGTGTGCGTACAACATGACATTTCACCTAGTTCAAACATTAATTTATTAGTTGAGATATTATTTTAAGTGCAATAAAAGTGTTTTCAATTGTTTGGTAGTGTTTTTTGAAATACTATTTTATGTATATTTAATAAATATTTAATAAGATATTTATTAGTTTGTTGGTTTTTTTTTGTTAGTTTACATCATGCTGTTCTGGTTTTGCTCCTTTCTGTGTGTGCTGGGATTGAGTATCCTTGTACTTTATTAATATATCTTCATTTGCTGATAAAAAAAATGTTTTTAACTATACTAAGTCAACGACTATAATGAGGTTAACATGTATAAAACAATAATAAGTGATTATAAAAACTATTTTAAATTAGTAGAACTAAAATCCAAAAAAAAAAACAATAAACTAAAAACATTCTGTATATACAGGGAATAAAATTATATAGCGAAAGGATACAGATAGAGAATTGTTGAAAGGCATGGGAGTAAAACAATAAAAACAGTGATAAATTTTTGTATATTATTCCAAGACATAATGGGGATGTAGCTCAAACGGTAGAGCGCTCGCTTTGCATGGGAGAGGTACGGGGTTCGATACCCTGCATCTCCATTTTTTTTTTCATGTTTTTGTTTTTTTTGGCACAGTTTTTCTTTTGGTATTTAGAACAAGTGTTTCATGTCCCTGGGCTGGGCTTTTTAAGATTTTGGGCCTTTTTCATTTGCATTATTGGTTACATTTTTTATTGATTATTTTCTACATGTTTGCTCCCATAAAATGTGAGTTCAACATATGCATATTTTGGGCTTTGGCTGAAAAATGGTGAGTTGGTCAACGGAGCTCAAAAGGTGTTTTAATAAATAATGAATTTGACCAACAGAATGAATAATTAAATATTTTATTAAAAATTATTTATCAAAGTACAAAAGTATATTTAATAAGTTTATTTTAAATGTGTTATAAATAAATAATATTATAAATTAACATTATTATAAAATTAATATTATTATAAAATAAATACCGATTTTTCTAATGTGTTTAAGGATAGCTATCACGAGGTCTCAAGTTTAATTGAAATAATGTATTTGTACCACCACTCTATGATCATTTACAGCATGTTCATCTAAGTTTTTTTTAGTTGAATAAATGTTTGGTAAAAGCAACTTATTTAAGAGTTTGTAATTTTTTAAAATCTAGTAAATATGTTAGGTAATTTCAAGTTTTTTGAAAAGCTACTTAAGAATCTTTTTAAAGGTTATGATCCGGTCTGGATACCGGCCCCAATGTTATGACGTCAGGACGATCTCATATAAGAAGAACCGGTGTTATGGCCCAGCAGCGCCACACCGGATATCCGATATCCCTCGTTCCATTCTTATCTCATCAGCCGTTCCACTTGCTTTCTCCACAACGGATGATCGTTCGTTCTCACTGAACGTCTATATAGCCGTTAGTCTCCCAGTCACAGCGAGATAAGAGTTCCTAATAACTTATCAGCGAAGATACTCTATGTAGCAAAATATGTCGCGTCAATGGCCTCAGAGAGCAAGTACATGTGTCAGCGGATTATGCGAAAAGGTGATTATCCTCCATCCTTCCCACAGGATCGTACTCTGATAATTGACCTACCCTCCTGACACATTCTGAGTGTTGAGCCACCTTGATTGACACAATTCATACGCTATCAGAACTAAGAGTCCCACCTGTATCCAACGACTCATTTCTTATGTTCAACTATAAATAGCTCATTTCTATACACATGCAAGGTTACGTTGTCCTAACTAACTCTTTACTATTGTATCGCTTGAGCATTCATTGAGTCCTTACATTCTTTTAACTTGAGCGTCGGAGAATCTTCGCAGGTGGCACTACCTTTCGCCCTCCTTCAACGCAAAACGTTGGTGTGAAGGATCTCCAGGACAACAAGACCGGTCTCTCCCACTGAGAGGCCGGATTACTACATCGGATACTCTCAGTACCGGTGTGCAAACCCTAAAAACACCTGCATTCTTGTGGCTGGTCCCACACCGGATCCTAGACCCCGGTTCAGACCAGTTCAGGTTATAAACTACTTTATTAATATTTCTTTTGTTCCTTAATATAATAATTTTTTAAGAGATTTTTTTAGTCTTAAATATAAAAAACTCTTCAAAAAGTCAATGGCAGTAGTTAGTTTTTCACTAAAATATCTTTATTAGTCATTAATAAAATAAGCATTAATTAAGTAAAAAATAAAATTTAAATCTCAATAGATATAGGAAGATACTTTTGGAAAACTTATACAATTAATAGACAAATTAAATAATTTTAACTATATCAACTAATTTTTCATAAAAACTATAATTAGTTAAAAGATTCTTATATTATAAGACGAGGGTAATATTTTAAGTATCATTTTTCCTTACATATTTTTTTAAAAGATAACTTTAACTACTCGTATAATTATAATATTACATATCTCCATTAAATCATTTAATATCATTTAAACTAGTTTTATCAAATAACTTTATTTCAATAAACTACTAACTTCGAAATATAAGTTATTAATCATAAGCTATGAGTGCATTTAAATACATAATAAGTTATTTTAAAATGAGAGCTTATATATTATAAAATTGATTGCAAATCTTATTGAAATAAATTGAAAACAACCTTTTCAATAAGTTAGATTAAGGAACTTATTAAAATAAATAAAAAACAACTTATGAAAATCATTAATTATTTTTATAAGTTACTTATAAGTTATTTTAAATTTATTCAATAACCTATAAGTTACCAAAAATTTATTTATAAGCAAGAAGTTGATTTTTTTTGTTAAGAAATAGACGTGAGATGAAGAATTACAGTATAATAGTTGAAGATAAAAACATAACAAAGATGAGAAAAATGACTTGAGAATGAAAAGAAGAGTGATTTTGTCGTAAATATTTCAAATATAAATTTTCAAACTAGAAAAGAGTGGTATCGAAATTTTGAGCAAAAATGACAACAAATTACACTTCTTTTGATTGTTAAAAAATATGAAAAAAGAAAAATATCTTAAACAAAAGAGTAGGGAAAATATGGGATCTTAAGATTTGTTTAGTTTAATATAAAACATGATAAAATTGTGTTATGAGATTTTTTATAAGGGTATATATATCAATTAACTTATATAAATGTTCTTAACATCATAACCCATGGGACCTGTAATAAAAAAAAGTAAATATATTAGTTAGTTTTTTAATTTGTTGCGATTAGTTTAACAGGTCCCTCAAACATTAAAAATTCATGTGGGATCTCTCACCTTTTATTTCCGTCTATATGACAGGTCCTTGCCATCAATTTCCCATAACTTTTGTTATGTTTTAGCTTATTTGTCACTTGTTTTGACATTTATCACACTAATAAGATAGCCACATTTACATCAAAACATTGTTGTTTACCTAAGTTAGATTAAGTAAATTTTTGTAAAGTAAATTACCAAAAAGCCCCTAAATCTTAGAGTTGGGTAAACTTGTTCGGCCTACAGGCCGGTGTAACATCCCTATTTTTAGTGACAGTTTTAATCTTGTAATTATGAAGTTTGGAAGTTCTGTAAGAGTTAATAAGTGAATAAATACCATGAGGATGGTTTGTAATATCCCAATAATTTCATTTTTGTGTATAATCATAGATTTTATATGGACCATTAGTGATATTATCCATTTTCCGAGTGAAACATGTCTTAGATAAGACTGCCCGAGTGAAGAAAGGGATCTGTTCCGAGTGACCAAGAGAAATTCCGAGTGAAAGTTGAAAATTTCGACTGAAGGATGGAATTCCGAGTGAGTGTCATGTTTTCCGAGTAAGACATGACCGAGGGAGCCACTTCCGAGTGGAGTCCTGACCTCGGAGACATTTGGAGTGAAGTGTATTCGAGAGAACCACTTCTGGGTGAAATTTTCGAGTGAAACGCTCTCGAATGACTCGTTTCCGAGTCAAACGCCTCCGAGTGACTCCTTACCGAGTCAAACTTCTTCAAATGATTCGTTTCCGAGTCAAACCTCGTCAAGTACTTCCTTTCCGAATGAAATTTCTCTGAGTGCAACGTTCCGAGAGAAGCACGTCCAATTGAAGGAAAACTCATTTCAGAGTAATAGTTATCCGAGTGGGATATCTCCAAGTTAAATTTCCCTGACGTCGACTAAAATAGATACCGAGTGAGTCACTTCAGGTGAGGGACTCTGAAACAGATAAAGGTCAACTCTGAATGACCTCATTTGTCACATTCCTGAGTGACAAATTCCAAGTAATCCTTTGGTAATAAATTCCGAGTTATGCACCTCCGAGTGAAGTATTTCGAGTGAAGAAAGATTCTTAAGTACTTTCGGGCAAAAGTATATCCGACTAAAAAGCTTCCGAGAGAACCAATTCCGATCAACCGTGGCCAAGTGAGTCGGAATGGAAGGGGACTGATCCGAGTGAGAGATATATATATATATATATATCCGAGTAAGATACTTTCTGAGTGAGTCCGAGTGAGGAAAGTCCGACTGAGTCATCTCTAGGGAAGGGAAATCTGCCCGGGTGTTTCAAGAAGAAACAGTTCCAAGTGAAATCTCTCCCGAGTGCAGCTATGCCGAATGAGAGACTCTGCTGGAACCTCTCGGAAATAGAAAAGCCGAACCAGTCAGATTTGATAGCTGACTGATCAATGAAAACCCACTGAACCAGGGCGGAACCGAGCATGACCTGCTCCATACCTGCTATAATTAGACCGGTTTTGCTCTCACCAGTGTTCACCTCACTGTTCTATGGAATCCGACCAGTTTACGCACTCACCAGCTAGAATCCGACCAACTCATAGAATGCAATAACGTGAAGTCCTTTCCTAAGGGCCAAGTGGGTCATTCCATTATCAAAATTGCACCTTTTCACTCCAATCAAAGCACCTTTTATATATTTTAATATATATTCACTTCAATCTTACTAACTCTTGTACGTAGGTGGCTGAAATGGTCAAAAATAGCTCACTTTCTATCCAAAAGTCTCCATTATTCCCATAATTAACGCACCTAACCTTCAATCACTAAAAAGCTTGTCCCCCCACTTGTCTCTTGCACTATTAAACCAATACCACAACACATCTCCAAGTCCAAACTTTCAGAACCAACGGAAATTAGCAAAAACACTCTCTTTCTTATTTTTTCTCTACGTAGAAGCCTCTTTCTCCCTCATTTTCCTTTTCTCCTCACTGTGAGCTGAAGCAAGGATATCATCTACTAATCAAAGATCTTCCATTAAGGTAAGGGGGGTATATTCTCGGGTATTCTGGGGGAAAACCGAGTGATAGGAAAGGGTTAAGGTACCTTTGGTCCTCACTTTTCCAAGACAGGTTTAGGAATTGCTGTTATATTAATATGCTTTAATTTTTATATGTTTGTTCTTATATATCTTTATTGCTATGAATATGTTTGATTGACTTTATTGATTATTATTAATCTTGATGATTAAATGGATATAATCGGTATTGAATTTTGAAAATATTAAGAATCATGGGTGTCTATGTGAATTCTAGTGAGAAATTATAAAACAGAAGTCGAATTCAATGAATAACAAGCTCGATTTTATATCAATCCGACTGGTTATCTAAAAATACTAATAATTTATTTAAATTTCAAACAGATTTTGAATTAAATATCTGTTTTACATAAACCGACCAGATCATCTAAAATATACAAATACATAATTTCACTCAGATGTTTTACATAAATCGATCGGATCATTCCGCTTGAAAGGATTACTCAGATGTTTATTCTTCTCGGAATTATTCACTCAGAAACACATTCATTCGGAATTATAGTCCTTTATCCAGAAACACCGATCCTGGAAAGATTTACTCGGAATGTTTCACTTGGAAATGTCACAGACACTTCACTCGGTAAACCATCCACCCAGATATAATTCACTCGGGAGTTTACTTAATCAGATAATCGATCCGAGAGGTACTTCCACTTCTCTCAGAAACAACTCATTCGGAAGCATTCCACTCGGAGATGTTTCCGTTTCACTCGGATTTTACCTTACCTGAACGTGTCTCATTCAGACAGAACATTTCCTCACTTGGAAACTCTTCTTCAATCACGTTTCACTCGGAAAACATCCTAACTTCATTGAAAAACTCTTCTCAGTCTGATTTCACTCGGAATCATAGTTATTTCACTCAGAAAACTTTTCTCAGTCTGATTCCACTTGGAATCATATTTATTTCACTCGGAAACTCATTTTTCACTCGGAATTAAACTCATTTTACTCGGAAAATCTAGTTTTTGACATTTTTCACTCGGATGTTCATTCAGAAATTCTTCTTTAATCCTTTTTAAATTATTTTTATAAAAATCATAAAAAAATGGGATGTTATAATCATTATTCTCATTTCTATTATTATTACCATTATCATTTTTATTCTTATTATTAATATTATTAACTATTATTATTGTTATTGATATTATTATTGTTTTAATTATGAGTAATGAAATAAGGAACATATTATTTACTCTTTAAACGAAGCATTATTTTAGTCAAGATATAATCGATATATTTTCTAGAATAAGAATAATAATAAAAATGACTTACAACGTCTGAAAAATCGATGGGAACCAAGAACTTATGAATAATATTATGAGACTGGAAACACATAGATACCCAAGGATCAAATGATAAAATAATGCATTTCGCATCATGAAAATATTTTTGAGGGAGTAAAACTAGAGCATACACCCGGTACGCTGAAGGACATTCACGTTCGATCTCTGAGGAGAATCTTGGGAGTACAACCGGAACGGAAACCCAATGGCATCAGAGTCGCGCCTGGAGCCGGGTCAGACGATGCAATTCTGGTGTACTTTGACTAAATGACAGAATGTATCTAAGATCGTGTAGAGCCAAGTCCCAAGATGAAATAATATATTGATGAGAACCTGTGAGTTCATTCATACCTTATGATAATAAATGGAGGACTTGGTGAGCTCCGATCGCTCTAGAATGAAAACGATGTGCCCAAGAGGCAAATTGAGCAGAATGACTGCAAAAGAATGAGAAAATGGTGATGGTGGATTGATTTATTGGGCCCACATGCATCATGAGACTTAACTAAAGATAAATCATAATAAATCAAATTCATGCATTCCATGATAACATCCTTGATTATTATATTGTAAATATGTTAATTGTATGATTTATGTTATATTATTGTTGTCTGGATATGTCCGCACCGGGAACTTCCAGGGTCTGGGGTTTATACTCACCCTTTCTGTTGATTAATAATAGAGGAGCTAGGAAACCAGGAACCAGAATACGGAGAATAGCAATACGTTGAACCAACTGGGAGCCCTCATTAAATGATGAATATATGTAGTGGAATATTTATTAGTGAATAATAGGACAATGGATGACTGTATAATTATTTAAGGGTGCCTGCGTGCCCCATTCTGTTAAGAGTATAATTACTTATAGTTTGTGAATGACTATGTGAATTATCTACTATTTGCTTCCACTGATCTACCATTATTTTATTTTATTTTTTAAAAAAATATTCACTTTTTCTGAAAACTGTTAACACTCTTAGTTAAATAGGATGATCCTACAGAAGGGTTTATCTTATTTAACCGAGGGTGTTACAGCCGGCCTGTTTAGTTACTCTTTATGTGGGTTGTGGGTCAAAAAATTGACCCATTTAAAAAGCGGGCTCACGAGTTGGGACCGCATAACCTACGGTTTAAAACAAGTCTGGCCTGCAAGTTCGCGGGTAAAATTGCGAGTCAAGTAAAAATAAAAATATATATATATATATATATATATATTAAAAATAATTTAAAAAAAGAATAAGCATATTTGTTCAGCATAATGACTCATTGACTCATGGACTTATTGCATCTATTATTGTTTTTATGTATTTTGTAATTGTATTTGGAGATTTTAACACATTGGTGATGTTATTAATTATTATCATGCAGAACTTATTTGTTGTGTTTAAGGTTTGTAGTTGGATGATAAAACTTTCAAATTTTAAATTTCATGAGTTTATTTCATGAATCATGGTTGGATTTTTGAGACTTTGAATAATTAAATATGTTGAATTATATATGTTTTTGGTTTCATAAAAAAATGATTTAAGTTCAACAACTTTTTTTTGGGTAAGTAGGTCCAACAATTTCAAAAGAGCGAAATGTAAAAAAAGGCTTCCCATATGCGGGTTAGCCTGCAGGTTGGCCCATAAGTTCTGTGGTCCTTGCACGGGCTTAAAAAAATCAACCCATTTAAAAAGTAGGTTCCACAGGCCAGCCTGTTGCAGGACGGACTGGCTTGTATACCCAGTTATACTAAATCTAGACCCTAATTCTATCTTTTTCTCCGTCCATCTTCTATACCTTTCCCCATATAACCAACCATTCTGGACCATTCCAACCATGGTTACATAACCACCACCACCACTTCAATGTCTATAATCATCACCACTAAATCCATAACCACCTCCACCAATCCTTCAACCAAGGCATATTTTCAAACACCCAAAGCTTTCACACCCTACAAACAAAAATCCCTCAACACGCTCATATTTTTCCAAGCTTTCTAACCTTTTTCACTTTTTCCTTCCATTTTTATTTTTTCTTTCATTTCAATTACTCATTCACATTATTCATTTTATCCTTAAATTTAACAAATAACAATTACTCCTAACTTTCTTTCTTTACCTGAACCCCCTATTTTGTGTTCTATCTCCTCTGTTTCATAGGTTTGTTTGTGTCTGTCTGGGTTTAGTTTGTATATTGTAAGAGAAAGAAAAGAAAATGACCAGAGTGGATAATAATGAAATGGAGGATCTCATTCACATGGCCATAGAGAATAACCATATTGGATTTAAATGCAGGATCTAATTATTCCATGTCATCCTTAAGCACGAGAATCTTAAGGTCTCTGCATTTGGATTGAGTGCGGTGAGGGACAAGATTCACATGGACGGGTTGCTTCAAACTCTTTGTAGGACCCCTGCTTGCGTGACACTAGAATTTTAGGGAAAAAGGGTTATGATAGTGCGAAGGTTGATGTTTAGTCTTGTGGAGTTGTTTTATTTGTTCTCGTTGCTGAGTGTCTTCCATTTAGATCCTAATTTGATGGTTATGTATGTTGAGGGGTTTTCGTTTATGGTGTGTGAAAGCTTTAGGTGTTTGAAAAAGATGGATTGGTTGAAGGATTGATAGGGAATGGTTTTGGATTTAGAGGTAATGATTGAAAAAGTTAGAGTGGTGGTTTTGTAACCATGGTTGGAATGGTTCACAATGGTTGTTATAAGGGTAAAATATAGAAGATGAATGAAGAAGATAAAATTAAGGGCAATATTTGATATTTTTTACTAATTTGTTTTACAAAAATTCACTTAATCTCATTTTGTAAAACGACAGTGTTTTGATGTCAATGTGACCATTTGATTAGTGTGACATACGTAAACATAAGTGACACATAAACTAAAACTTAAATGAAGTTACAGGAAATTAATGACAGAGACCTATTAGATAGACGAAAGTGAAAGGTGAAAGACCATGCATGGATTTTTGATGTTCGACGGACCTATTAACCTAATCGTAACAAAGTGGTGAACTAACTAAAGTATTAGCTCGAATAAAAAAAGTTAACTTTTGAAAATGTTTGGATTTTTTATCTGTAATTGTTTAACCACTTTAGCAATTTTAATAAGTTCATATATACTTTTTCATTCTTATAAAATTATTAAATTTTAGATTTCATTTATGTTCACAATTAGAGTGTAAAAACACGGAAAAACCTAGAGAGAATTAGGTTTGTATTACTTTAGAAATGTATCACTTGAAAAATACAAAAAAGGGCCTCGAAGCCATTTATACAATCAGTAAAAGAAAAGAAAAGAGGCCTTTGATCTAGGGCCAAGGTGACGTGGAGATAACCGTATCCATAATGACTGAGGGATCAAAGTTTTCTTGATTCTTGCCTAAAAAAGGGGGAGGGGGGGTAGTGTGGGCCCCTCCCTTGATATGAGGAATAGTTTCTATGAAAATGTTTTTACATTTATTATCCTTTATTAATATTTTATTGTCCCTCCTTAATATAAAATATTTAGAAATAGTCTCTTAATAATTTAATTATTTTGTAGTAGTCACTTATTTTTTATTGTAATTTTTTCAATAGGTTCTCATGTCATCCTTTGATATATTGCTTAATTATTATACGTATCCTCTAATTTAAAAATTATTAATAAATGTATGAAAATATGTTACCTAAACGTATTGATTGCCTTGATAGAAACTACCCGTAAAGTTAAATGTCTTGGCCCAAATGTTTCTCATAATCATCCCTAAGACAACTAGATAACATATTAGTGAATTATGTGAAGATAGTCAATTATTTATAGTGATTCTATAATAACGAAAACTATTTTTAAAATATTGTAATTTAATAGGCATGAAAAATGTAGAAATTCTTTTATAAAGATAAAAATTGAAATTTGTTAATATTATGGAAAAAATATTTAACACTTCTTAATGTTATTTTTTAAGGTTTAATTCTGAATATTTTGAAAATGTATTGATTTTTTTGGATTTGATTTATTTCTTACAATTAATAATCTTTTACCAGCTATGCCACTACTGTTAATAATCTTTTACTAACTACTAGGTTAAATCGTGACACATAATAAATTTTAATTTCTAACATTAATTTGTTTGGTTTGTACTTTTTATTTGTTTCTAAATTTCTTCGAGTTACAAATTCGAAATAATATCTAAAGCTTATTTTTCAACTATACACCTATGATATTCAATTATTTTATTTCCACACTATTGAATCATAGAATTATTAATTATAAAAAGAATAAAAAATAAAAATTAAATTAAGTGTAAATTTGAAAGAAGTTATAAACAATTTATAAAAATAATTTTAGGATTCTTATGAGTTGTTTTTAGTTTATTTTAATAAATTATTTTATAGAATTTATAAAATTAAGTTATTTTCAATTTGTTTCAACATGTTTTGAAATTATATTTATAGTCTAAACTTTCATGTAAAAATAATTAATTGAAATTGAAGTAATTAAGGTTTAAGGTTGAAGTAAACAGATGAAAAGGAACCGAGAAGTAATTATTTGTTAATGGGGCCACCAAATATGCTAATCCATATGTAGCATGCGACCAAACATGTCAAAAAAAAAAAATGTATGGCGTTGGGTTGTGAGTGAGGTTAGGATTAGAACAAAAAAACATTTGAGAAGTAGTACTCTAACCAGGCACCACATTCCTCCCAGTTCGTTCCCAAATCAACTCAGAGTCATGACAAATTGAACAACTTCCATTACTCTCTCTCTCTCTCTCTCTCTCTCTCTCTCTCTCTCTCTCTCTACAGAGACACCATCATCATTCAAACAATGTCAATGGTCGCTTCTGCTTCTGCTTCCCATCTCTGTATTTCCGCAATTGCTACTTGTATCCCTTCTCCTTCTTCTTCCTCTTCCAAATCCTTCTCTGCTTCATATTCTCGACTGTCTCAAAAAGCTTCAACCACAAGATGCCTCCGTGTGTGCAGAGCCATGGTTCAGCAAACCGTTCAGGGTGC
This sequence comes from Clitoria ternatea, assembly GCA_037962975.1. Taxonomy (NCBI): domain Eukaryota; kingdom Viridiplantae; phylum Streptophyta; class Magnoliopsida; order Fabales; family Fabaceae; genus Clitoria; species Clitoria ternatea. Next base: position 45,069,961 of record CM075674.1, read on the forward strand.
TCCTGCTGCTTACGCCAAGGAAATGGAACGCCTTTCTGCCAAAGAATCGCTTCTTCTCGCTGTAAGTCCTCCCAAATAAACCATCTTTCATTTCTACGACTTGCCCTTTTCCTTTTCTCCCTTTCTTTGTTGCATTTGTTAATAAAGAAACAAACTTGCTGCGTTTTTAGATTGTGGGTATGTTTCTGAATGGACACTTCCCCTTTAATTTCTACTATTTAGTTTTATTGTTCTGTTTGGTAGGAAAAATTATGATTGGGAGGAATCAAAATTACCAACTTTTAGGTGGTGGGCAGGTAGGTAATTTTATGTGTCTATTACTAATGTCTAGTGGGATTTGGGCCTCGCTTTGTTTGTCAAATTTTATTCCTCTCATTTTGATTCTTGACAACAACAAAAAAAAAAAAAACTTCTGTCTTGGCTGATGTTTGTTTCACAATTAGTCAATTCCTTATGCAGTTTAATTTAAAATGCAATGAAATTAAATGAAGAATAGTGTCTTATGGTAAAGAAATCGAAACGGGGAATTTAGAGTTAAAATAGTGTACTAATTCGGGGGCAACAAAGGTTGGTTTTGTTGGTCCAGGATTGAACTTGTACCTTAAAGATTAAGGTTTAAATCCCACTAATATGAGGATCTTGTTAGTAGGTAGTAGGTATCTCTATAAGTACTTGTTAAGTCTTGAGACATATCTTAACCCTGATATGCCCTTGCGATTCAAATCACAAAACTTTTTGTATCAAAAGAAAAGTGTTCTCATTTGGGGCAGTGGAAATGTAGATTGTAGTATTTTGAATGTTTTTTGTTTTTCCTTCTTGTTTTCCTGTTTGATACTTTATGTTTGAGTCCAAAGAGCTTGGGGAGATATATTCTATTGGTGAATTGCATATGTTAATTATCAAGAAAGAAAGAACCGAACAAACAAGTTAACATGGATACAGAGTTACTCGCTGATATTCTTATTGGTATTCTTCAAGTTTGGTCGGACTTCAACTTACTCTGGAGACATTGTGTCAGTTTAAGGATGCAGGGGGGTTTGAGGCCTTGGTGTCTGGGAGGACGACTGAATGGCAAAAAATAGATGTGAACGAAAGGATAACAGGTCTTGAGCGGCTCAATCCAACACCTCGTCCTACGACGTAAGTGATAGAGAATATGTTTATGCTTCTGTATGAGATGTTAATGTATCTTTATGCTGCAGGTCACCCTTTCTGGAAGGGAGATGGAACTTTGAGTGGTTTGTTTCTGGAAGTCCCGGTTTGTTTGCTGCTAGGTTTATATTTGAGTGAGTTCTCTCTTTGAGATTTGCTTTTATCTTGTATCATTGTGTTTACTCTTGGGAGTTAAGATTACTCACTTTTGATTATAAGAATTTGAATTGATCTCATTGGTGAGTAACAAAGCTCGTGTGTGATTTATATCTTTGCAGAAACTTCCCTTCAAGTTTGGCTAATTTATCAAAAATGGATGTCTTTATTAAGGATGGAAATGCGAAGATTACTGCAAACTTGAGCTTATTAAACTCGGTATATTTCTTTGTTTTTAATGTTTTTAAAATGCATGTTTAAATTTTGCTTAAGCATTCATGAAGCTTTCAAGCTTCTTTTGACATTTGCTGTACTTCACTTAAGGCTTTTTCCCTTTCCAAATGTCACAAACTAAAAAAGAGAAAAGAAAGGGAAGCCTAGTGCATGAGGCTTCCTGCCATGTGAGGTCTCGGGGGAGTCAATGCATGCAGCCTTACCACTGCAAGCAGAGAGGCTGTTTCTGGATTTGAACCCGTGATCTCCAGGTCACAATGCAACATTACAGGTTGCACCAAGGCACCTCTTTTCCAAATGTCACAGGCTAACTATCCAAAAAAGTTTAAGCAGTAGGTTAAGACACATGAGTGATTTTATATTACATCTCTAACAACTATTTTCATGGGGACTACTTCTATCATTCTATATGGCCTAGATATTTTTAAAAAAAATATTTTTTTTGCGGGAGGTTTAGTGACTTAGAGTTGTTATTAATATTATTATTATTATTATTTGGGTGATAAGTTAGATTGTTCTTGCTTAGCATGGTAGTCTAATCATGCAGCCAGGGCATAGCAGCCATGCATTTCCACCTCTTGATGGCTGTGGATGACTAGTAGCCAGTTAAAATATAATATGTTTTACCGCCAACAATTTAGCATCTATATTTGACTCTCGGGGATTATGCACAGAAGCAACCTCTATTTACATTTCATAGGTGATCTTGGAAAATAACTTGAAAATGATTGTTTTTTTTGGACAGATCATATACGTTACACACTGACATTCTTTCAGAGACATTTTGATTTTTAATAACTTGGTCTTGATCCCGCAGTTATGAAAAGATAAAGAAAAAAAAGGAAAAAAGATAAATTCCATGATGGTGGTGTGGTGAAGTTAGATTTGAAGGTTGTTTTGGGGGCAGCAGGACTAGGCAATGAATTCTGAGGGGTGAGACACTATGGTTTAGCAAAAGGAACATGATAATAGTACCTTAATCTTGTATGATGAATCTGGTGATTGTTTCCTACAAAAGATACTTTATCAAACTAATGTGATAAGAACCTTGAGAGAACCATACCACAAAAGCTAGCTATTTTTGTTGAAGAACCCAAGGCCGTATAAAGCCCACACCGGACTCCATACTTCCGACATGGGACTCAAGTCTCATACCTTGCGATTGGATCCTAACATAATGTTTGTAGGATTGTGAAGGAAACGTTACACTTACACCTCCTTGAAAGCCAGAGTTACGTTCCTCTAGCAATCCTTAGGCAATCACTTAAAGTCAAAATCACTTGGTTGAAGATCATTTGCGTATATATCCCTGAATCACAGCTACAGTGTGATGTTTTCTACTATTTCTCTAATGATTTATTCCCAGGAGATATATAACTGATGCGGGCCTAGGAGCAATTGATTGGGAAAGAAATGATAGTCTTGCGAGTTGATTTTGATGAAGTTTGCTGCTGTAATTATACTTGAGAGAGCATGGCAGACACTAAATGTCTGTCCATAAAAATTTGAAAGATATATTTGTTTGTTTATGGGAAGTGGGATGATAGTAAAGATAGAGAAAATGTGGAATTGGAATAAACGATCTTGGTTACACTTATAGCTACACTTACTTTCCCTTAATTGATTTTGTATAAAAAACATATTTATATATAACCCCACAACTTTTATAATATAAACAACACAAAGCCTTATCCTTCTAGGTGTGCTGCATGAATTGTACAACAAACACCATTGTGCCCTTTCATCCACCAACTCCTTAGGGATGACATTCACCAACAGGTCCATTTCAATAATCTCTTTTAGTGTTGTTTTGTGTTCCTCGACCTTTCTTCACAGGGATCATAAAAATGGAAGTTTGATAAATGTGTTTATTTCTAAGAAAAAATTACTTAAACTCAATCCCTTAAGACTAAATTTAACAAATCAAATTTTAACCTGAAAAGTCTACTGAGAAAACAGCAGATTGGACGGTCCATTGTGGTCTATAGGTATGCTGGTCCCTTGCAAGTTGGAAGTGATCCATATACATGAAGGATACATGTTAACAAAAAAGATGTGTTACCGACCTGACAGCTGAAATAATATTAATATTGTTACTGGTTAGACATGGGAACTTGAACCTGCAGATATTAGAGACTCGGAACATCCTAGCACTCTCCAAGGGTTTCCTTGGCACATCTGATCACACTTTAAAATTGTCTTCTATACTGATTGTGTTTGTATGACTATCATTCTTAGTTTGACTGTTAACTTTGTGATTAAATGTAGATAGAAAGCAAAGTCAGTCTCTCAACCAAGTTATCTGTGGAAGGGCCACTTAGAATGAAAGAGGAGTATGTTGAAGGGGTTCTTGTGTCACCAACAATTATTGAAGACAGAGTACCAGAACAGCTTAAGGGTGCGCTTGGGCAGGCAGCTAATGCTTTACAACAACTGCCGGCGACTATACGTGATCCTGTTGCTAGCGGACTGAAAGTTCCTCTAAGTAAGCTATTACTGATTTTCTATCTTCACTTCTGAACAAGCCCTCTGACTTGAGTTGTTCTGGTGGATTCACACAACCTCTTAAATTTTGTTCTCATTTCATTATGCATTGATAATGTGATATGCTGAAAACTTGAAATCTGTAGAAGCAACAGGTTGGGAAATGGCTTATCTATGAAACCTGAACTTCATGTGTGTATCTATTACTCCTGATTCCTGATATTTTAGATTTGTTATGCCATTTACCTTCCATTTTTCTAAGGCAGTTTTTTTAATGTAAATATGATTTTTAAAAATATTTTAATGAGGTAAACTCTTTGAGTTTAATAGTTTAGTTTATAGAAGCTTGGTGAGTTTACTTAAACTCGAGTTTGACAACCATGGTCACAGTGAATGTCTTCCAATTTAAGACATTTCACAATTACTCTTGGATATATAACCATTTCAACCCAGGACAAACTACCATAACCTTCCTTTCCCTTTTTAACTACATGTGACACATATCTTTAACTATTGAGGAAACAGGTTAAAAAAATAAAATTACAAGGTATTGTCATTAATATTGGGTAAAAAGTAAAAAAACCTATCACAAGTGATAATAGAGACACACTAGACATGGACTTGGATGTTCTTACGCATAACTTATCATTTGATTTGACTCCAAAACAAAGGCCCATCCACAATGATATTCATTGATTTGTTTAGTAGATATGTATGATGTTTTTTGTATCACACAAGTGATAATTGAGACACATTAGAGATGGACTTTGATGTTCGTATTATACATTAGTTATCATTTGAGTTAACTCCAAAACCAAGGTCTATCTAATGTTATTGGCTGATTTGTGTAATAGGTATGTATAATGTTTTTTGCATCACAACACAAGTCATGCAACCATGACTAGTTTTGTGCAATTGAGAGCAGAAAGTATATTTGATTTCAAACTCAGTAAATTGCTTCTCGACTCGAGTTTATGTGAGTCTGCATGAGTTTCCCAAATCTACCCGAATTTATCTAGAAAAGAGTTTGCAAGAATTAATTTGAATTCTCTAACTAGTGCTAGAATTGTATACTCTTAACTAAGAGTTTGACAACAATGACCATGACATTGACTAATGATTTTACTCTCACCAAATACATAAGCAAAAAGACTGGATATGCGAGAAATCATGTAATTGACTTATAATGTGTGTGGACAAATGTATATTCATTTGCTATTCTCTGCAAATTTCGTTGTGACAACCACACTAAACTTTCTTTTGTGTATGAAGGTGGCAGCTTTCAGAGACTCTTCATGATTTCTTATCTCGATGAGGAGATACTTGTAAGTTCAATATATTCTCATTTCCTGCAATTGATTTTAGATAAATTTGATGTATATGTGCACTTTTAGACAACAATGTTGACAAAGCTAATGTGAAATCTCAAATGTCAATGCATGCACTAAGGATCACTGATTTGGGTACTGTTGCAACTGATGTAAAAATGTTTGAGGATATGGCCATTTTTTGGAATCAGATGTTCGAAATATAAATTGTTAAAGTCGTCCTTGCATATAAAGTCTTGTATATACAACCAACTGAAAAGGTTTTTTCAATTGGAGGCTTGGATATATTTTACTTGAATTGTCAAATTGGAGTATAGTGACACATATTCTAATGATGCGGTAAAGAATAAAATGTGTTTTAAACCTTTTGTCATTTATGACCTTCGTTTTTCATCATATCTTGTAATTTTGCACGATATGTACTTAGTCATACGATATTGTTTGATACTTATGGAGGAGCTTCTGTCATGTATTCTAACATCTTCAAAATCTGGTGGGTTACTTTTCTCACTATGACTTTTGGATGATTAGAGCTGAGATTCAAATGCAGCTTAAGATGTATTCATTTCTTGAAGGGAATGCCTGATTTCCTGATTATTGATATTTGATAATGTGTATCATTATCAAATGATATGCTAGTTGCCTTAGCTTTTGGTGCTTTATCTATGTTTTGTGACTTACTAAAATTTTTTTGGACACAGATAATTCTCTTAGATATCCTTATAATTTTTATGGATTGATAAAAATTTCTAAGTTATAGTGATAAAACTAATAATGTGACATGGTTGTTACTTTCATGTTAGCCCTTTTTTAGTGTGCCTGTTCTGGTTTTGAATGTCACAATTTAATTAGAATACACAGTAATTTAATTATGTGACAACTACTTTAAAAATCACAATTTAATTAGAATACACAGTAATTTAATTATGTGACAACTACTTTAAAATTTATATCTGTAATGATTTCTAATTGGTTGATATTACAAAAATCTTTACACTGTTAATGCATTAAAATTAAATTCAAGCATAAAATTGTGGTTATTTATGAATGATTATGCTGGTTTTGATTCAGATAATAAGGAACACAGCTGGGATGCCTGAAGTCTTAACGAGGTTGGATGCTTCACCATCTACCTTGGGAGATTCAAGTCCAGAGTATGAAAGCTAGGAATTCTATACACAGGAACCTTAAATTTTGTGTCTCTTTTCTCATGCTGAGTCCAATTGTTCTTCTCTCACTCAGCCTCGCACTGAAAACTCTTTTGGTTCTTCCAAAGAAGGTAAAATGTGAATATAAATATGTCAATCTGAAGCTGACAGGAATTCTTGTATTTCATTCTTAGTTTCACAACAAAGTGGTTCTTTGATGTGCAAATTGAGTAATGCTACTCATTCAATAACCAACAGTGAAATTCAAAAAAAAAAAAAAGGCACAAAATCTGTATGTAATCAATGCCCATATTCTACAGGAATTTACTAGCCTTTAGTGTGTGTATTGTTTTTTGGCTGATCCACTATAGGCAGTGCATAATGTCAGAGCCGTAAAGCCACTTTTGTGGCAAGAAACAATAAATAAAATTAAAGGAAATCAGTGGAGTATGTTTTCCTATTTTCTTGCTACCATTCAAGGTGAGAATTTGTGTGATAGAATGTGATGACGGAGTGCTATGACTTCATGTTTAAAGAGGCGACTTTATACTTTTCGGATGGGTGAAATGTCATTTGTGGCTGATCATATCTACAATCTAAATACGTAATTTTCTCAACTTTAGGCATTGAATTTCAAAATGTAGAGTTTCTCCTGCAAAGTCTACTAGATTCATACAATAAGTCGTCATCAATATTACAAATAATAACATTGTTGACTTTATCATTTGATGATGTGGCCAACATCATTCTTGAAGAAGAATCTAGGTATAAAAGTAGAGAAGATATAATGAAAAGTTCAAAGCAAGTAGAAGCTTTAACAGTGATTGGGGGGGGGGGGGGGGGGGGAATTGATGGAGTGTGGCCCTAGTGGGAGTCAAAGCCATGGTAGATCAAAATCTCAAAGAAGGAAGAATGTCAAGTGCTACCATTGTGGTATAAGAGAATACTTGAAAATGGATTGTTTGTACAACCAGAAGGTTAGAAAGAAGCTGTGAAGCAATAACATCTCAAGGATGTGTTGCGAGTAGTGGAGAAATCATACAATGAAGCAACTATTGGTTCTAAAAGCGTAAAACACCTTAGGGATGTTTGGATCATGGATTATGATGTAATATGTCACATGTCTCTTTACTAATAATTGGTTTTGCACCTATAAGCCTATCTCGAAAGGATTTGTGTTTATGGAAATTGATCATGTCATGAAGATTGTTGGAGTTAGTATTGTTAAACTAAAATTGTATGATGGTATTGTCCATATGATTCAAGGGTATGACATGTGAAAGGTGTATTAGATGACTTTGAGTGTAAATTCAAAACTGAAGAATGGATCTTAAAGGTGGTTAAAGGCACTCTTAAAGTGATGAAGGCAAAGAATATCATGAATAATTTATATATGCGTCTAGGATATATGTTGGAAGAGGTAGATGCTTCTAGTCAACAAGAAACAATAATGACGTGACATTGCAAACTAGGTCATATATCAAAATAGGGCCTAAATGTTCTTGCTGAATTTAATATATTGGAATCAATAAATTTACCTGTGTGGGCACTATGTGATAAGTAAGCAACATAGGTTAATGTTCGATAGATCAATTGCTAGAAGTAATCAAATAGTAAATGCGATTCATTCTAATGTGTGGGAGTTATTAGAAATATCCTTAGGATGAGCAAAATATTTTGTCTTTCATTGATTGATGATTATTCCATGAGATTGTGGATGTACCTATCAAGAAGTCAAATGTGTTTCTAGTATTCAAGGAGTTCATAACACGAGAACATGAATCTGAAAAGAAAATTAAATGTTTAAGGATAGATAATGGGGGAGAATATGTATATGGTGAGTTTTTGGTAGTTTGCAAGAGTTAGGATATCAAAAGGTAATTTTTAGTTCCTTATGCACCTTAACAAGATGGTGTAGTTGAGTAGGTGGATAGAACTCTCCTAAAAAGGAAGAAAAACAACTATGTTGAGAACAATAAGTTTAGCCAGGTCTTTAAAGGCACAAGCAGGAAAAACTATTTGTTACATGATAAATTAGTCATCTTCAACTACAATTGGTTTCAAGATACCAATTGAGATTTGGAAAGGAAAACTAATTAATTATTATTCTCTACACGTATTTGGATATCCTAGGTACATAATGGACAACTCCCAAGAAAGAACAAAATTGAATCCAATATCTAAGAATTGTATAATCTTGAGGTATCCTAATAGCGTCAAGGGTATTTCCTTTGAGATTTCCCTGCCCACAAGGTTATTGTCAACAGAGACGTGACTTTTGTAGATAATGAACTACAAAGGGATCAAGGAAGTACTCTAAGGAGGTTACTACTATATAGATAGACAAAATCTAGAGGACATGATTCTTCCGAAACAAAACTAGAGCACAATGGTGTAAATGTTCGACACAATAGACATGGATACCATCTCGATTCTCAAACTATGTTATGGTAAATCATGATGCATATTGTCTTACAGAAGAAGGACAATCATCATCCTTTTGAGAGGTCATAAATAGTTTAGATGCTTCTTTGTGGATGACAATAATATATGGAAAAATGAAGTTTTTACATGAAGACAGTGTATAAAAACTTGTTGCACTTTTAAAAGGTTGGAAAGTCATTGAAAATATATGTCTTTTTAAATATTTGTAATACATGTACATTTTATGATAATTTAAAATTTTACTTAATTTTGTATTATTATTTAATATATTGTAAATGTTTAACATACACACTTAATTATAATTACGTGATATTCAACTTCAATTGGATTTTCTTAAGTGTTTTTTTTAGTCCCTTATATGTGCAATTTTTTTCAAAATAAATCCTAATATTAGATAATTTCGTTATCTTGTTGATGTAGCTAAATAGTAATTTTAAATTTACTTCCTATACGTATTAATGTGGTCTTTATATGTAAATTTTTTAATACAGTCTCTAAACGTGATTTGTTTACAAAATATTCCTTAACAAACAATAAAAACTGAAACAAAATTGAAAAAAAAACCAATAAAAACTGAAACTTGACAAATTATGATGTATATAACCATTTTTTTACAAGTGAACATAATGAAGTTTGAACGTAGGGCTTCATGTTAACTACTCAAACCCTACGTGTTATTAGTTAGGCCGTGGAGAATATAAGTTTTTTTTATTAATATAATAAATTATTTCCCCATATGTAAACACTTAATACTTATCATATTCTATGACAGAATAGTAATTATTAGGGAGAGCTAAGCATGTAACTCCCATAAGGATAATTCAATAAACCAAAAAAAAAAGACCACAGGAAAACAAAGCCCGTAGGATTCTTTATTATTAATAAATCTCTTTTAAAAGCTTAAAATAATAGTTTAAAATTTTTTATAATTAAGGATTAAATTAAAAAAATACATATAGAAACTAAATTCAAATGACATAGCACGTATATAGGGATGAAAAAAACAAATCATTATTATTTTTGTAGTTAAGTTGATTCTTACCTAATCGAACTTAAGTTTAATGTTTTTTTAAGAAATTTTGAATGAATTATTAAAAACAGTGAATGAATGAATTATTAGGGAATTTTAAAGAGACGAATTACTAGAAAACTTTAAATGGATGAATTATTAGGAACATTTGAATAGAAAAATTATTAAGAAACTTTAAATTAATGAATTGTTGGAAAATATTTTATTTATTTGTGATCTGACCGATATGCAGGGGGTAAAGTACTCAATGCATAAACGATGTCCAGATTTATGATCTGATGTGTAAGTGAACTCTGGGAGTGAGGTAATCCCAGTCCTTAGTCGAGGTTGAACTTGGATGGGTTCGTAGGTGTTGAAAACCGGAGTCATCAAATGACGTTGTCAAGCTCCTCACACCGGCCTAACACGTTAAGGGGCGAAGGGGGTGGTATCTGCAAAGACACTCTTACGCTCAAGTCAGTTCGGATTCTAACATCGAAACAATGTTGGGTCAATGAGATGGGTACGAGAGAGCTTACCACTCATGAGAGTGTTTGCTGTTATTCATAGCGATGGAGTGTTATTATCATGCATCGTTTTGTGTGCCGTAGCAGATCCGTACATCATGTGGGACTGACATTGCTGCAGGTTTGTCTGGTGTTGTTATTTTCTTGTCTTCTCATGACTTTAGTCATTAAGCCACTCAAGGGGCTCTTGACTTCAGTCACGAAAGTGATTGGCATTGTTTGTGGCTGATGTGGAATCCAATCCGATGTTAATAGCATCTGGTCCACATCGATTTTTATTTTAAAAAATTTGGCCAGTGTTAATCCCGGATCAATTTGTAATTTTTTTAATGTTTTTAGTGGATGTGTGCTATTATATCCATAAATATCTAAAAATTCAATGAATATATCCACATAGATATAGATATGGATAATATTTTTGTTTGTAGATACAAAGATAATTACATGTGTATGCATATCTTTTTACATCTTTAAACGTATAAAACCAAATTAAAGTATGAAACATAAGAACCAAATTTTTAATTGTCAATTTCAGTATTAGTTTACATAGAGTCGAGCCCAATAGTACAAATATGAAACTGTTTACTTGCTTTTTTGTTATTTGTGGATGGACTCTCAATTCTAGTGAAGTGGCATAACACAGTCTCTTATTTCCAGTAAAGCAAAATGGGGCCAAATGGATTTGCAATATATTAGATTTGTAGTATGGGAAAAGTCTGAGACCAGAACATGTAAAAGCCCAGTGCGAAAATGTGTGAAAGCAAAGATTGTTATATTTTGAACAAAAGGAATTGAATTGTTTCACTCCAAAGAGATGGGTAGGAAAAAGAAAATTACGAAACTCAAATCTACCACACAACATGCCCAGTTGACTTCCAGAGAAGACCGTCACTACTTTGTAAGAGAAATAATTCATGCAGACACGCTACTAATTAATGGTTGACACAGTATCCAAACGTGTTTTTCTTTTTCTTTTTTTATTAGCTAAAGTTTTTTTTTTTCCGGGTACACTCTGAATCAAAAACTCGAAGATTAATCTCTAATCTAAACAGTTAACATACTAAATGGCAGAGGACTAGTCAAATAATTTACTCTATTTTCAAGAGTCAGATATCGAACCCCTCACCATGCCAAAGGGACCAAGTGGCTGAATTTGATAATTTTTCCCCCTACCCATTTCTTGGATTATACTCATTCTATTAATGTAATTATATTTTTAAGATTTGAATTAAGACACTACTAATTAATTAATTAACTGATTTTTTCCCTAAAATTATAGTTTTTTAAGCTTTGATTATTTTGAAAAATATATTGTCATTTTAGAAATTAAAAGTGTAATTAATTCTTTAATCTGATTTTATTCAATAAAATTAGACTTCAACTGATAAATTTTCTTATTTTGTGGAGAAATTTATGTACACGATGATAGAGAAATTTCTTATTTTGTAGCTTTTGATTGTAGTGTAAAAAAAATAAAAAAATAAATAGTGGGTGCATATGAGGTATATTTTATTTTGGCAATATGAACATGCTCCAGCTTAGGCATCACGATGTTTGACGGAATTGTGTTATTCATAGTTTAGGTTAATTTTGGGTTCCACGTCACTTGGTAACAAGTTGTTGCTCCACTTCTTCAAGTTTTAATGGCAATGTGAACAATTTTGAAATCAATCAATAAATAAAACACCATATTTGTCAAAAATTAAATAAATTGTTATATCGTCATGGTGATCTGTAAGATAGAGCCATAAGGCCCATAACAAGTTGCTCTAAGGTCAAGTCAAGTCTCAACCTACCCTCAAGAGTTCTTAACCGATCACATTATTAAAGCCACAAGTACAAGTATATTTATATTATACCTACATAATGTAAAATTTTTACTAAATTTTTGTTTAGTATGTAGTTAAGAAAATAGAATTATAAAAATAAAAAAATTTAAAAGTTATTATTAACCCTTTCATATTATTTGACACAGTTAAAACTTTGTTTAAGTATAAAATTTTTTTCTTTCTTAAAACTAAACATTTAAATAACCAGAAGCTAACTAAAAAATTAAAACAAATACAGAATGCAAATATGATATTCATTGCTAACTTCATTCCTAAACCCTTATCCCTAGATTAAAAAAAGGTTGAATTTTGTTTAGGTAAAATATATATTTAATTTTGTTTAGATCTCTTATGTTATTTTTAGGTTTTAATCTATTTTTTTTTTCAATTTAATTCTTTACATATTGAAACTGTTTTAAAACAATCATTTTTATTAAGCAGAAGTTTGATTGTTTAAATTGGTTATTACACAACGATATAAAATATATATTTTAACAGACGGGATGAGATTAAAATCATTACCTAATATATGAGACCAAATTAAAAACCTAGAAAAATACAATATTAAACATATATTTTTAACTATTTTGTTTTTTATTTGCTGATTTAAGGAATTAAATTAAACTCCTCAAATCCCTTTTCATTAGGCTTCCCGTATACTAAAACCATATCAGGAATATTTACATGAAACTCCATTCTGGTAACAGAAAATCTTTGGGAACGTTAATTTAAGTCATCAAAGGAAAGTTTTTACAGACAGAATTATAAAGCTCCTATTCAGAGATTAAGTTAATTTGATGATTATAAACTAAAAATTTAATTTAAATATATACTAACATGCGGTTTGTAATTGTAGATTGTAATGTAAGTGAAAATTGTTAATTTTTACAATACCTACTTTATAAATTATATTTAAAAATTGACAATTAAAAATTTAAACACCAAACTTATTGACTTAATGCAGCGCTGTTTTAGAAGTCAAACTACACTTGTTGGTAATACTGAAACCCAAAACAAATTAACAAATAACCGACAGATAATTAACTACTTATGATATTAATTATTTAAAAATGTTATAATTATAATTAAATCTTTTCGTTCGAGTCGTGGATCATGTGTCATATATCATTGACTTATATAAATTTCAAAAAAATATAAAATATTTAATTAAAAAGAAAAACGAAATGTAAAAGGAATTTGTTAATTTTAGGTGAGAGAATCAATGAAAATTCAACTTTTTTACACAAAAGTAATTCTTTTTATCATTTTTAATAAAAATAAAATTTAGATATTTTTAAATTAATCATTAAAAGTTTATTTTTATATATTTTTTTTAACCAAAGCTATATACGAGTTCGTAAGTCAATGGAAATATCCTTTATGTTTCCCTCATTACAACATTAATGAAGTTTGATAGTGGGTAGATAAGGACACGATATCAATCTAAAGCTAACCCTTCGATTTTGCTTCGGAACAATACAATGTTTGTCACTTCTTTAAGGTGAAAAATAAATAAAGCTAAAAATAAAATATGCCTTTATTTTTTAATAATATATTGGGCTCACTTTCATTAAGAATTTTTATTATTATTTTTTTTACACATTTGCTCAACAAGATGACAAAAAAAAAATAAAAAATTGAGTGACCTCTTAACGTGTTAGATTAAGAAGGCTTTTAAAACAAGGTCATATATAAAAATGGGCGATGTGATGTAATTCAGCCATATGCACTCCTTTCCCTCTTAAAACCCTATTTGTTGTTACCAAGTTGTATTAAAATATTTCAACTTGAGTACAGTTGGATATGGATAACTATTTCTAGTTTTCTGGTTAAAAAGAGTCAATGTATCTCAAACTTATAAACAATTTTAACTTCTAGGTATGTTTAAGGCTTCCTTTGGTTGAGCAATAAAAATTTTTTTTACGGTTAAACAGAATTTTTACTATTTTGAACAACGTGAATGATTAATATTAACCTTTAGATTTTTTTTATTTTCATAGCTCTGTTTCCCGATACAAACCAAACGAACACTAAATTCTACTACCGATATAAAAATATTGTTGATAAATAATATGTAAATAACTTTATAAGTATTTGTGAGTGTTAAGAATTGTTTTGACACTAATACTAATAATTTTTAGATTCAACTTATCTTCATTTTTATTATAAATAAATAAATAAATTACAATCTAAAATTAAAATAGGTGGCAGTATTGTGTTTTCTGATTTTGATGTAGCAGAAATAATATTTTTAGTTTCATTCCAAATTAATATTCGTACATTTTTTTTACATAGTTTGTATATTATATTTTAGATGATAAAATAAGAAAAATATACCAAATATCTGCATCCCAACACGCACCCTTATATTTAAATTTCCCTCAGACAAGTAGAGTGTTAAAACTAACGAAATGTTTTTTTTAAGTACACCATTTTTATATTCTTTTAATTCTCTAATGGTACATAGAAAAACCATGCATTTGGACCAAAAATATCATTATTCTTGCACGAAAAGATTAATATAGATACAAATGTTTGCCTCTCCCCGCTATTGTCTTGCCTGCCAAATAATCCAAAAGACATTTGCCTCTCCTTAAAACTCTGTGTTTGTTTAATATGCAATTGAGGAAACGAAGTTATAAACATAAAAAAATTTAAAAGTTAATATTGATGTTTTACGTCATTCAACATAATCAAAACTCTGTTTGACCGTAAAATCTCTTTTAATATTATTTAAATTTCAGTTTGACCAACCCTAACATAAAACCAAAAATCCCTTTTATCTGTACCATAGAACTTCAAAGAAAAATTCTCTTCAATTATAAGTAGAGATGCGTACCATAAAAACATCTATAATTAGATGATAAAGTCTTGTTTATGTCATGTTTACAATTTTTTTTTTCTTAGGATTCATTTTCACCTTACATTCTTTTTCTCCGTGAATTAGAATCAAATCATCAAATGTGCCCATATCAACTTATTAATTAGTTAAGCTTGAGAGTGATTCATTCTTATACAAGTTGAGAAATTTAGAGTATGCCCCTAAATAAATCTTTGACATTGTATGCCTCCAACAATTTACTCAATGACATTTCATGAACTCTAATTTAGTTCATAACTTTACACAAAGATATCTAATTTAACTTCTTTTAAGTTTAAAACGATAAAAAGTGACTGAAATAGATGATTTTTTTTATAAAGTCTAAAATTCATTTGAGTTTTCAAAATTTTAGAAATTAAACTTTCTGAATCATAAAATTATAAGGACTAAGTTTACTAAAAAATTTATAAACAAGAGAAAAAATTTGTAAAAAGAAGATATATATAGACATGAATGAAACTGGTAATTAATGAAGTCAGCCATTGTATATATCACCATAAGAAAGCCAAAACATTTCATAGTATATAATCAAACACAAAAACTATATTCATATATATGATGAACCTCCAAATTGAAGAAAGATATATAGATATATGTCTAGCATATATATGTTCCTATAAAAGTTGAGGTTCTTCAAAGCCTTGCATCAAGGGAGTGGCATCCAAAGGAAGCAAAGGAAATTCAGCAATCTCAGAGATAAAGCCTTCCAAATCTGAGAAGCCACACAAGTACCCACCAGAACTTTCATCACTAGAACAAATTCCAACCTCTTGTTTAACTCTATGATCCCTTGTTGTCACATCCAAACCCCAAAACCCACCATGACTATTATAATAATAGTTATTGTTAGTTTTATCGTTCCTCACCTCATGAGTTTTCTTGGCAATTAGCACTCTTTGATCCTCTGATGACATGCCACTTGTTGTGCTGCTGCTGCTTCTTGATTCCAATATTTCCTCTGTTTTTGGTATGACCCTTGTTTTCTTCTTCTTCTTCTTGTTGTGACACATGTTAATTTCTTCACTTGGTTTCCCAGTTAACTTCTGAACCAATTCCCTGAAGTTCTCTGCATCGGTCTTGATGATCTCGGGTGCAAATATGTGGATTATGCGTATCTTGGGTTTGGTTGTTTTGGAGAGTGCGTGAGAGTCTTTGTGTATGGCTAGGGAAGGGTGTGAATTATTGTTGGATATGCAAGAATGAGTGTGTTTCCTCAGCTTTATGTTTTCCATTGGAAACATAAAATAGAAAATTAGAAGGTTGGGATTTATAAGGAAGGAAGAAGAAAGGGAATAAGATATTTATATAGGAAAAGGAGAAGGAGGGTAGAGAGTAGGGGATGGTTTGAAAGGACAGAGAGGGAACAAATTAATAAAAGGGAATAATAAAGGTATCAAGGTGTCTGTTGAGAGCAAGGATTAGATGAATCCTGGTATGACAAATGCATAGAGAGAGTCAATAAAGTAATTGGAACTCAATGGTCCCCTTATATATGTGATCTCCCACTTTTCATTATTATTATTATGTGTATCTTTTATTAATGGAAAATGCTACTAGTCAAGGGATCATATGTCAATTTTTTTTAGTTAAAAATTAGTGTTTAATTAATGTTGAACTCCTTGATTTTTCAAGACAATTTTGGTAAAAATAATGTTTTCATCATTTAACTTTAAAATTATTTTCTAATTTTAATCCTACATGTTATAGAAATATCAGATTTGATCTTTTTATGTGTTAGATTCATTGTTATCAAAATTTGAACAAGTTCGATTGGTTGAATCATAAACTGATTTAATAATATATATATTTGAGTTAACTTTTTGTTACTACCAGTTCAACCGTAATTCAATTCCTGATTTGCTTGAACCATATTTTGCTTGATACATCATCTATATTTTTTTTATTTCTCATATATTAACAATAATAATATAAAACAAAATCACGTTTAACGTGTAATATTAAGTTCCATACTAAGTTTTAACGTGGGGTCAGACTCTAACACCCTTTTTGCTTGAGCAAATTTGGTGTGAGAGTATATGACACATACCAAAATCATTTAGGTTGAGATTCTTTAGTTTTAGTGTGGAATAATGTTTCACGCTAAATTTTTGTTCTTTTTCTGGTGTATAACCTTTTGTTATATATGTTTTCCTGGAGGGAAGGAGAATGGATGTAGACACATTTTTCTTTATTAATTAATTACCTTCCCTGATGAAACATGGCATTTTCATGGAAACAGTTAATCTTTAATTAATAATAATCAATCGCTTTTCTTTTACGTCTGGAGACAAAAATAACTTGTCACATTAACAAACGTGCTTTGCCCTTACCAAAAATATAAATTTTACCATCAATCGAGAATATGCTGAATATATAATTATCTTGTTTCCTTATTAGGAGGGAAAGGATATCCAAATTATACAATTAATAACATTTGCCAATTAAAAAAATCATATAGTGAATATAAATGATGCGTGAATATCAATATTATTGCCACGTGCATGTTCATCTATTAATACCAAATGACATACAAGAACGTAATAAGAAAAACATTCGGTATTTAATAAAATAATAAAAATACTGTAAATAACCCGGAGAGCATTGTAATTGGCATTGGTGGTCTTAAACTTTAAAAAGAACTACATCATATGATATTTTGACTCCATTTTTTATATCATATGTACTGTGACTAATCATTTTAATCAACCCATATTAATGCCTAATGGACATCTTGGGTGAAACACGCAAAATGAATATATACATATGGGATAGATTTTACCAGAAAAATTCTCTTATGTGATAATGAAATAAACGAATGTGGGTCGTATAACTATATAATGGATAGTTGAGATTAAAAATTTTTCAAAGTTACATAATTACTTTAAAGGTCATATGACTTCTTTAAAAACTCACGTGATTAATCTGAACCACACATTGAATGGTTGTACAACCCATATTTGCTTCTTTCACTTTAATAATATAAGAGATATGATACATCCTATTATGTACGTATGTATGTATGAGGAATGTGTTCCTAGGTGAGAGCAAGAAGATTAGTCAAGATTAAAATATATTAATTATATGAGTTTTTAAAAAGTTATATAATTTTTAAATGACTAGATAACTTTAAAAAAAATTTAATCATAATCATTTGTTATAGAACTTCAATTTATCTCTATAAGACTCTTCTAAGATAATCATTCTCACTCTATATATATTATATAGTACAGCTAGATTTGGATAGGACATGGAAAATGGTTTGAAATTGGGGTTAGGTAATTGTTACACGAAATGAGTGTGGTTGGGGTATTGAACCCCACATGTGAATACTTGCATAAATTATCAACAGCTCAGATTTACGTAATCCGCGTTACAGATTGCAGCTTTTTACCACTTGCATCTGTTTGGATCCTTTCCACGCACATCTTAACTTACTCTGCTTTTTATTCTATCCCTCCATGCTCACCTTACATTCTCTTAACGTGCAATGATTTATCAACAGCAAACTAAATTATAACATCATTGCTTTATGAACCAAAATAAATTGCATATATCTTTTGTCATAGTTAAGTGGCTGCTGATTGTTGATAGCTAGGAATTAAGTTCAATATATTGTTCATGCTCAATTCTAATTATGCTGGTTTTACGAAATTTTTAGTCCCAGAGCTTATTAGGTTTCTTATTATGATTTGATACGAAGTGTAAATGAATTGGTTTGTATTTATGCAATAACATAACCTGGATTGAGAAGGTTCTTTGTTTTTTTGAAAGGCAACTAACAATGGTACTGGTACCAGGTCAGCACAGAAAGGTTTTGGTATTACATTCAAGTAAAAAAGAAGTCTCGGCCTTGATTTACAATGAAAAAATAATGATGAAATATCAGAAGAAGCGTTAGAGAAGAAGATGTCTGAGGGAGAGACTTTATTGAACTTTCATTCAGCTAGAGCAAGATAGAAATAACATAGGGTTACTGGGCCTAAACAACTTTTGATTTGAATCTTTTAAGTATGTTTTTAGCAATTTAATTCTTTACATTTTCAGTTTTTTTCAAACTTTTTCTTACATGTTAATTTCCCTAAATATGCTAAATGACTTGACCTTGTTTTTTTTTTTTTTGACCTGTGTATTTGAAGTGACCAAATATTAACTCTCTCATGACGGAAAAAATGATTAATGTATAGGTCTCATGTCGCTTTTTTTTAATCAACTTATATGACAACACTCTTAATATTTCCAGTTTTAAATATAAATAATTTTTGGGAAATTATACTTTTTTAATGTTAATTTTATATAATATATATCCTTTTTTATATATTTTTAAAGCAACCGATTCTCGATATAATAAATGATACTAAGAGTATTTTAAAAAACTAAATTAAATATTTAATAATATTAATATAAATAATTTATTCTAACTATTATTTTTAATACGTGTGAAATTAGTTATTTTTGTTTATATCTAAAACCGAATGTAATATAATAAATGTCTTTAATATTATGAATGAAATAAAATTTTCTCCAGTGACTACCAAAAACAATTGGTGCAATGTAACTAACTTGTCTCATATTTCAACTAAACAAAATTATTATGAATGAAAACAAATCTTTCTTGTAAGTTTTAAAGGATTTTTTTTTGGATCTTTTACTATAGAGGTATCATTAAGTAGTGATTAATTTATTTCTTCTTGAAGTTGGAATCATACAAAATTATGAAATGACATTTTATTCTTACCAACAAAGATCAAATCTCAACATATATGGTTATAAGGGATAAAGTAAGTTATTTCTACACAAGTTTCATGGGTATTTTAAAGCAATTATATAGTCAATACTTTAATATGTGAGTGGGAATAAACCTTGATTATCTATATGTTGATTGGTAAATTATTAACAATTGAATTTAAAACATTAAAAACACTTTAAAAGTAAAAGTTAGGATAATTTTTTTTTTGTGATAGCACGGAGCGGGTTTAGGTTTTTCCTGAACCCAATCCTATAAAGGTCAAGGGAAGAATCTAGAGAAACATATAAGTTTCACACTTTATTATATCTTTTCATTTTTATTAATTTAAATAACATAAATATGTATATTAATAAAAATGATATATATATATATATATAATACATTCTAAATCAAAGTATACTTAAAATTCAATCAAAACATTTTTGTATCAAAATTAAGTGGAATATAGGTTAATTAAGATGAATTGAGGGCCATTGTCATCCCATAGATTTTTTTTGAAGGTCAAATAAAATGTAGGAATATAAAAATGATGAGGGGGATTTTGTTAAATGCATCGGTCATGAGGAGAGATTTTTATATGGTATCTGTCATTATATGGTATCTTACTTAATTACATTAATTAGTAATAAATTAAGATAAAGATATAAGTTCTAGTATTGCCACTTGTCTTGATTATAGTTTTGGAACAGCTCATACAATCATAATCTCCAACCATTCCAGTTCACCCGGACTTCATTTTTCGCCCCTCTCTATTCCACACTCTCTCTCATTACTTAACTAATACAAATATTCTCCTTATTGGATTGGTTTTAGAATAAATTTATTTTAATAATTTTTTAAATTTAATTTAATCTGATAAAAAAATGGTTTGAATTGTTTAGTTTTATATTTTCTATATTTATGATTCAAACTTGTTTTGGAAAAAGAGGTCAAAGTTTAATGATAAATATCAAATGCGTCACCAGTTAAATTACTTCTTCTACCTAGTTAATGTTAAAAGGAAATACAATATTAATTTATTTAAACAATTCAGTTTGATCTCAGTTAACGGAATGTATTTTGTTATTTTTTAGAGAATTATTATGAGGAGAATTTAGTTCTCTGATAATAATTCATCTAATAATAAAATATAATGTTTTCTTAGTGATAAAATTAATTTATTATTATATAAAATTAATTTCCTTATATACCTTTTTCATTCAAGATACATGATTATTATCATAAAAAGAATGGGTAAAAAGAAAGCAAGATTTTGGAAAGTAAATGTGAATTAACGGGAGTTCGTATTAATTCTAGCCTATTTATTTTGATCTCATTCACAATTCCTATTTGTAATAAAAAAAATATGAGAAACAGACATATATTTATCTAATTTTTTTAAAAATCATTTTTCAAACAATAATATATATAGAGAGAGACAATTTTTATTTATCTCGTTTACCTTTTTATATGTATTTTTAGGAAGAGTTAGTAAAATAATAAAATATAAAAAGTAAAAGATTAATTATATATAAAATTAGATATAAATAAATTTGTATTGTGCAGTAGAACTGCCTCAAAAGAAGAAGAAGATAGATTTGGTAATAAAAAAAGAAAGAAAGAATAGTTAGTGTTTGATATATGTATAAAATATAAGAAATAGGGTTGGAAGGGAATTTTCATATTTTATAATGTTTTATTTATTTATATTCTAGAGGATAAAAAAACAAAATAATTTATAATTAGTTAAGTAACATGACTGAAAAAAAAGTGTAGAGAAGAATGATTGGGGTTGGTACGTGGTGGCATGTCTGGGATGGCAATGGCAACCGTGTGATCTTGATTCTGAAACTCATCATATCATCATCACCACACGAGTGTGAGGGAGGGACCACATCGTCTTATACGATTCGAATCATTAACCATGTAATGTGCGTGACTGCCACTCTGTTCCTTCACGACGTGGACACGTGCTTCCTCCTTCCATTCTTTTTTACATTCCAAAATTGCAATTTGTTTTTTTTATAAAATTTCATAAACACATTGACAATTTTATAAAATCAATTCCAAACTACTAAATTTCTCAAAACGTGATTCTATTTATTAAGAAACCCGACCATAAAATTATTATTATTAATAATTAGATTTTATTTTCACAATTTTATTTCCAAAATCAATTAAAAATAGCGTTTATGCCCCCATGTATCATTCCCTCCACCTTTTTTATCCTGCATTGCTTTTACGTCTATTTTTTAAATCCGACAAGTGATTCAACCACACTTTATGGTTTATTGATAGCAAAATTTGGGCCCCTTTGCACTTTTGTTTTAATCTAGTTTCATATCACTGTTACGCTAATACATTTCTATTTTAATCAGTTGTGGATATATTTATGATGATTTATGAAACATCCCTATTTAATTAAGAATGAAACCGAGACCATAGAAATTTTTCCAAATTTAGAACGTTCAACGCACTCACAATCAGCCTATTACAGTGTTCACTCACTCAGGCGAGACTTAAATTCGCTTGAGCGAGACAATCCATCTCGCTAGGGCGAAGCACCCATTCGCTTAAGCGAAACCAACCCAAAACCTTCCATTCATTCACACTCGCTGGAGCGAACCCTTATTCGCTGAGGCGAGTAACTCCACTCGGTATTCCTTCACTCGGAATCAGGGGTTCCATTCACTCGGGATCGACCCCAACATACATGCCTCCCTCGGAAGCTCATACATAGTCCCTTATTCTTATCCAGGAAGGTCACGCACAAAATCCACTCGGAAAATAATGGTTATTCCACTCGGAATCTATAAACTTCCCTCACTCGGATTATTTCCCAATTAAATACCACTCGGTATATTTCAGCCTCAACACAATCGGAATGTATTACACATTCACCGCTCGGTGTATCATCATTTTTCCCACTCGGAGAACACTTAGACCTTCCTTCACTCAGAAGGGGTTTCCCCAGTTAAATTCCGTTCGGGTTTACTCTACCCCTACACCACTGGGAGAATTACTAAGTTAAGTCTCACTCGGACTTATTTAGGTCTTATCCACTCGGAATATACCTTAAACAGGGCCATCACAATACTCCTTACCGCGGAGTGGTTCACTCGGAGTTGGCTTTCACTCGGGAACATCTAACTACCCTTCAATCGGAAGGTTGTATCTAGGAAATCTCTCGCTCTCTAATATGTTGACCAACTTACCACGAAAACGATTTTAATGGGCATATTTCACTCAGAGTTGGCCTACCTTCTCTTCATTCGGAAGAAGGTCACTCATCACGCCTTACACAAGATTAACTTAGCTCTCATTTATTCAGAATCATGCGGGCTCTACATGCTTAGTAAATGCAACGTATACCACCCGGACATTCACACACAGCACAGGATGAACACACAGTATTATATATATAAATATTTACATGCACATGATCATACTCTCAACCCGAGAGGGTTTAGTTCTGATACAGTTAGGCAAAGACCAAATTAAGAGCCGGCCAAGGCTAGGACAAAACCTTATATACAACATATACATATACATATACATTTCCCAGTACAAAAACACTTCACACGGTATGCAGCTCCTCCATCATTCACCGCCTTGTGTGATGTCCACTAAAATATAGCCACAGCAGGGGTGAGTATCTTAAATATTAAATGATAGATACTGACTCGGATTGTTCCTCAATCATGTAGTAACATATACATATATATACACATAGTAGCAATCTATAACATACACAGGGCCATTCAATCGGAACACATACAAGGCATCTTTCAATCGGAATCTACCTAGTTATGTCTCGGTTATATGCACATATTATTCTCAATAACATTAACTCATATACATACAATCACGTCACAGTCAGCATCAATTGTACATGTACACAGGTTCATTCAATCGGATCTGACTCGCGCATTATCGGTTTTTATTGTTGCAACATAGGCTCTCAGCCTTTTATTCAGCTCCCAGCTGACTCGGCTGTTTTACTGGTACCAAACCGTTTGCCCTCACTTGTAACACAAACACTCTCAGCGTCAATGGCAGTGTTACGGGCAGCCCTGAGTCCCACTCAGTCGGCTTGCCTTGAGTCCCACTCAGTCGGCTTACCTTGAGTCCCACTCAAGGTCTTTAACAGCATCTCATGCATATAATTACCGATTCAAGTGGTAGTGTCACACACTACATGCTCTCAGCATTCTTATCAATGCATCTCATGCAAGTATTGTCATTAGATTACGAACAGAATCGGTAAATCACTTTCACATTATTCACACATGCACCTCACGCACCACATATATAACCACACACGGAATGATCATACAAACACAGGTTTCACATACTCAACCTTTTACTCAACAACACATGCATCATATGCAATCGGTATTAGACATTATCAGAACTCAGTAGATTAATCTTTCTTCACATGCAGTCAGCATTTAGATTCATAGTAGTCTGCATTTCACATAAATCACACGGTAATCATCAACAATACTTTAACACATTCTCCTCATGCAATCATTCAACATTTTCAAGATTATTAACATGCATTTCATGGACGGAAATTGACATGCATTACCCAACTCCTAGTCATCATGCATCCGGGCATCACATATCCCTTACTCAATCAACACACACCTATGAATGCATTTTAAATCACCAAAATCAACAAGTCATCAACACCCGGAACCCGTCCATAACCCATGCATTTAAGATATAAGATAACCCCCTACCAACTAAAGAGACTTCAAGAAGTTCCTCTGTTTTCCGCGTTGGTCCGCTGTCCTGCTTGCTTCGTCCACCACTCTCCCTGGTTCAGCCCCCCTCGAACACAGTCGCACCCTTTAATCAGCTTAGGAACAGGAAGTTGTTCTTCTCCCACTTTGACGATTGTCCTTCACCAACAGAGGGGAACTTTGGATCCTCTGCAACACCGCTGTCGCGAGTTTACGAAAACAGGGAACAGAGGAGGAGAAGAACGAAGAAGAAGAGAAGTAGGAGAAGAGGAAGGTTTCGAGGGAATTAGAGTGAATGGACAGCAGTTGAGGGCTTTGAACATATACCCGAAGAAATGAGGAGAGTGGGATGGGAGAACGTGAAGTTGGCAGCTTCTCACGTGTCACCCGTCATAGTCAATCAGCAATCAACTTCTTATGTTAAAATTAATCACAATTAATAAGTAATTCATACTTTGCAATTATTTTTAGTTTAGTGGCTTAATCTCATTCGGTAGTTAGTTTTTAAATCAGGATGTTACAATTTAAATTACTTCTTTAAATTTTTATAATGTTTCTAATTAATCTATCATAACTTTTATATATATTATCTTGTCTTTCATTCACTTTCACACTCTCACCACCATTTTCCCCAGACCTAATGCCTTAACTTCAATTTTATACTGTTGTGGTTTAATTGAGACTGATAATATAATAGGAGATATTTGTAATATATTTATAACATTTTACAAATAAATTCAATAGAAATAAAGTTAACTGAAATTTAGAATAATACAAGAAATTTATGATTAATAGATATGTTCTATAAGTTAATTTATAAAAAATAATAAAATTATGTAAATATTATGTATTTTATTATTTAAAAAGTAATGAAAATGGGGAAAAGAAAATTTTCAAAGGATCATTTTTATTGGTTCCTTAGCCCCTATTTGTTTAAATGTTAGAAAATGATAAAAAGAGTTTTGTAGAAGGAAGAAAAAAATTTATAGTCAAATGAAGTTTTAATCGTAACAAAAAAAAATTCTGATCAAATAGAATTTGACCGTCGTGAATAACATAAAAATATTAACTTTTAAATTTTTTTAAATTCATAACTTCATTTCCCCAGTTGCTTGACAAAGGGACCGTCTTTTTAGCTACTTGTCCATACTAGTAGTTTAGCGAGTTCGTAATAGTCTAATCTAGTCCAACACACAGGTTGAACAAAGTGGGCTCAGTTAGCTTAACTTAACAAGTATGGGCCGAAAAGCATTAAGCCCATAATAGCGTCAACTTCCTAAGACTTTTAATGGGCTTCAAAATATCTTAAATCATTTGATTTTTTATTAACTTGAGTATGAATCCGTATATTGTCCAAAATAAAAAAAAACTATGAATCCGTATTATACGCTTTAATAAATCTTTTGTAAAACAATTTATATTTCAATGATAAAATTTTATTCACAATGTTCCCACTCCTTGAATGCCTACAAAATATTCTCGTAACATTCTTTAAGCCGTGGCTTATTATAGAGTGCTTTATATAAACAATAAATTGAATTTTATGCACAAAATTTATTTTTAATGATAATAAACTTTTATATATTAAAATATTTTTTATAATGTTAAAAAATCTCACATCCTTTCCTTTAATTTTCAATGAGTCTCACTTACTTTTTTTAAAAATTCTTCCAAGGAAATTTTCTTTTATTTCCATTGTTAAAAGACTTATTCCCAAATATTCTTCTCTCCTTTACTATCAAAACAAACAGTCCAAGTGTTTATAGATGGTAAAATAAATTTCTTCACCTAACATATTTTTCATAATAACTTAATTAGGGCTCTATAATCGAATAGAATTATTAGATCACAATTCTAAAAAAATTAATGTTAATCAATATCTCTATATAAAACACTAGTTACAATATGAGAATGGGTAAAAATGAATAACAATATCTAAAAGGTATAAATGAATAATTAATTGTATACTATAATTTGAATCAATGAAACAATGGGTTGGGTTCCCTACCAATTATTTCTCAAGTAGAAGACATAAACTATGATTCCAAATACTCATAACTAAACAACATTGCCAAAACTCCCACATGAATTACAACATTTTTCTGTACCAATAAACACCTTTATTAGTCTCAGCACCTTCATCAGGCTCAACATAGATACACTCCTTAACCTCTCTCCACATAGCCTTATAAATAGGAGTCTCATCAAAATGATAATACTCTCCCAAAACAGGCTTTATAGCATTAGTAGCCTCCATTGCATGGTAATGAGGCATGGTGGAAAACAAGTGATGCACAACATGTGTGTCCGTGATGTTATGCAAAACCTTGTTGAGAATCCCGTAGTCTCTATCCGCAGTGGCCATGGCCCCCCTGAACCAATCCCACTCCGATGAGTCGTAGTGTGGCAAAGCAGGGTGAGTGTGTTGCAAAAACGTGATTAGCACCAACCATGCGTTTACCACCATCAAGGGCACCCCGTAAACGCAAACAACCCATAGGAGACCCTTTAAGAGGACAAGACGGTAAAGGCCGTAGAACATGGCGAGGACTCCAACGTCGGAGACAATAATTTGAAGCCTTTCACGGTGGGAGTAAATTGGGCTGTAAGGGTCGTAGTGACAAGCGAATCTCTCGTATTGCCGACCCGAAACGTTGAAAGCCAAGTAAAGTGGCCAACCCAGAGTTAGTGTGATGAAAAGTGTGATAACCCTCCCTGCTGGGTTGTTCAGGTACTTTGAATACCAACGGATACCGGATTTTCTCTTTGGGACAAAAACCTCGTCACGTTCGAGGGAGCCGGTGTTGGAGTGGTGGCGGCGGTGGCTATATTTCCATGAGAAATAAGGGACGAATAAGAAAGAATGGAGAAGAAGGCCAAGCGAGTCATCGAGCCATTGGAAATCGCTGAAAGCGTGGTGGCCGCATTCATGTGCGATGACCCAAACGCCGGTGAGGACTGAACCTTGCATGGCCCAATAAAGGGGCCAAGCCAAGAGGGAGAGGCTATGGGGAAGGGTAGAAAAGTAATTCACGGCAACATATGCGAGACATGAGGCTATTGTAAGGTCCATGAAGACATAGGAAAAGGAACGGATTACGGAACGCTGGAAACAGTGCGGTGGAATCGCCTTCTTCACTTGGCTTAGAGTGAACTGTGGTTTTGTATGTGGGACCCGCTTCCGATGATGTTCTTCATTTTCCCCTTGTTTTCTCGGCGTCGGAGGAACACATGTTCGGCCACCGGCTCCCATCTTCACACAAACCTACAATGGTTCCAAGAAATGGAGTTTTAAGAAAATTATTTATCGTTTAAAATAACCAAAATTTTGTTTTACTTCCAAACTAGAAACAAATAGACTTATAATCAATGTTCTTTTACAGCAAAATTGCAAAGAAAGTTTATCACAAACCTTGCAATCACCTTCCAAGTTTATAGATACGCATCGAATGGGAGATGATATATATATAGCTTGTCTTAATTATTTGAACTTTCACTTTGAAACGAAAAGGTGCATGCATCACATTTTATTCATTTTTTTAATTGAAAAAAACGTGGGTTCCGACTTCTTACCCACTCTCTCATTACTCCTTTATTTTTTTATATATATAACATATAAATTATATAACTATTTTGCTTAAAAACTATAGTCGACATGACCCTTTTCTATTTCTTGACTTGAAATTTTCTCTTTATATATGAATCTTTCTATACAATTTTTGGTAGAGGTTGAAAAGATAACTCCTTTTTAATTTGGTTGCTATAAACTTGTCAAATTTGTATGATGGGTAAATAGTCAAAGTAAACAAACACTTAAGTGGCTTTAAAGTGCAAACGAAAAAACAAAAAACACGGTAGAGGGGATATCCAAAAGTAAACAAGTTTAGCGACTAACAAAAAATTTTGATTATCTTAAATGACATAAAAAATTAATATTAATTATTAAATTTTTTATTTTTATAATTTTATTTTTAATAAGTTTTAAACTATACGAAATTAAAACTAAAGAAATTAGTTCCAAAGTCTATTTCAACAAAGTTTATCGTGGACAATTACAAGTATTATATAAAAACATATAAAAAACATGGATGCACTTTTGATTATCCCATAACTTAATTTTACTTTTTTATATTAAAATAGCCATCTTGGCCATCAAATATAAAACTTTAATAGGTAACACCACGTGATCATTTCAATCGTTTTTTAATAAGAAAATTAGATAACTCATTTTCTGAATTGAAAAGTATACATGACATATAGACCATTTCAACGGAGCAAAGATTAAGTTTATTAATAGATTTATATTTAAGACTTCGTGAACCTTGAGTTGTCGATCGCTTCTTTGTTAAATTTTGTAAGGAAGACAATTATCAAAATAAAAATGGAAAATTGATATAAAGAATAAAATATATATTAATATAAGAAAAATAATGTCAATAATATTCACATTTTTTTATCAGTAAAATTTAAACTTGTCATATTTCCTCCCCTTCTCTCGTGGAACCTTTGCTCAATCACAAAGTTACTTTATATCCCCTAATATTATTCACACATTAATGGTTCATTTGGATTAAAAAATAATATGAGATGAAAAGAATTAGGAAAGAAAGAAATATAAGATAAAAAAAATATATTGTTTAGATAAATAAAAATAAAATAAAAAATCTTTTCTTATGTGGATGAATGAAAAGAAGATGAATAAAAATAAATTAGTTATATAAAGAATAAAATAAAAAATTTATATTTAAATTTTTACTATAATAAATAAAACAAGTTTTAATTTTTAAAAACTTTTAATAGTTTTATTACCATAAATTATTAGTATTTATTATATAAAAATCTCATCACAATTTCTTCCTCCTTAAAGAGAAATTAATTTTTACTGCATCTCAGGTTTTTTTTCTTTCTCCTTTTTTTTTTGTCTTTTAAACAAATTGAAAACTCTCATTTCTATGCTATTTCCTTCTATCATTATTTTCTTCCCAATCTCCCCCAAACCAATACATCACATTCTTATCAAAATATATAGATTAAATATTATGTCCCACTTTTTTATACTTAAAAAAATAAAATAAGATATAGGAATATTTATCCAGTACGTCCCTTTTATCTTTATATGTTAAAAATTTTACTATATTAAAATTTCAAAATGCAACTATCAGTACTAAAAATGAAAAAACAAAAAACAATCATTTCTTGAGAATATATAGATACGGCAAATACTCAAGAAAAAAATCTCCATCCTTATAAATCCAATAGTTTTTAAAGGCCAGCAAAAGAACACGCATGAACCCCATACACCACAATATTTGAGAAAATGTTATACTACCATATTATTTATGGTATGAATATTTAACAAATATTTAGATTGATATAAAAAATTATAAAAAATGTCTATATTTATCGACATATTATTTATAATTAATTGAAATGTAATATTTTTTTTCCACCAAGAAAGAATAAATTAGGAGGAAACAAACATTAACAAAAGTTATATGCATAACAGTCTACTTGGAAATTGTTAGTTAAGTGGACCATGACTCACCATAAATATTACCTAAAACCTTTAAATGAACCTAATTGATGTAGTGCATGTACCGGAATCTATTTTTTAAATTCATATTTTTTGAAATTAATGTGTTTTTAAGCATGCATACATTTAAATCTGATCTGATAAATATGATTTGTGAAAAGAAAGCTTAATTAACGTACAAGATGATGATTAATTTTACAAATCCATAATCCAATCCTAATTAAGAAGCAAGAAAGGACATGAAACCCAGAAAGGATATACCTTAACAAAAGCAAAACCAACCTGTTTATTTACCAGTTTTAATTATACAATCAAACGGAGTTTTAATTATTTTAAATGATATAAAATATTAATAATTAGATTTTTCTTTTTTTTAAATCACATTTTCTCAATTGCATACGATACAGACAATTATTTTGATCGAATTAAGCGCCCCACCACATATTGAAGGTGCGTTTTGGAACTCTTTTTTTAATTATTTGCTTTGCCAAACACCTTTCAACTTCAAGCCTTCCTGATTATGTATGTATGTATGGCCATGCGCACCTAACTGCTTCTCAATTCATTTGTCTCCCCGACAAAATTTTGCGTGTAGATAACTAATGCTGTGATTAATCATCGGTTTTCCACACGGATCTTATTTATAAACAAATTAGATACATTTTACACGAATTAACAAAATTAACTAAAATTTATTAATATTATTAAATATTTAATATATTTGTTTAAATTGTCTTTAATCTCATTTATTATGCAAAGACTTTAGTTATCTTAAAAATATATCCAAGAAAAACATATATATATTAGCATATAAACATTTAATAATATCCTGAAAAAATAATTTTTTTTCTTATATTTAAGGAAAAATAACTCTCAATAATATTTTTTTATAACCAAGACTGAAAAAAATATACATTAAAAAAATAATAAAAAAGTAAAAATATATTTAAAATTGTGTTACCAATTTTAAATGAAAAATTTATACTTTCAATACACGCATTAAAAAAAAAGCTTTTTTACATGGCTTTGGGTATTTGTTTATATTCTATCTATCTCTCATTCTTGTTCAATACTTGAATGCTTTGATTTTACATCTTATGTTTGTGTTGGTCCTCAATGACCAATGCTCATGCTTGTCTTTCTATTAATTTTTTTTATGGCTCCTACAATTTAATACTTGCCTTTTTATATAAAAAAAAGATTAAAACACTACAACTCATTTTTATTAACTTTAATATCTTTCATTTTTTATAACCCCATTTTGGATAATAGTATGATACTTCAGTTTCAGATTAAATCATATTAATTGTAGTATCTATATCTAATGCCTATAATTTAAACGTGAAGGATAGAACTATGTTATTAAAAGGATTAATATAAGTGGTAAATGACTTAATATTATTTAACTAAGATTGTTTTTGAAAGAAGATACCTAAAAAATTTCTAGTGGGATAAATATATATAGGTACGTTGATTATTACTCCACCACATTTTTTTTTGAAATAATATGTATTATTTTAATATATTATAAAATTTAACTTCATTTTTTAAGATATATATTAAATATATTTTGTAATCAACGAGTGAATCATAAGTGAGTAATATATATGAAAGAACTTGAGTATACTATTTGCATGGCTGTTCACGAACTATTATAGAAACCGCGATTTGCATGGCCGTTCACGAACTATTAGACAGTTACAGTTATAGTTACGTGTCAGTTTATTAACCCTATTGCCTCTAAAAATATGGCACTTGTACAACATAGAGTGGCACCTGAATCTATATATATCCATTGAAATTGGAATTGATCAAAAGGTTTGTGAAAATGCAAGCAGTTAGGCAAGCAGTTGAGACAATCAAGGAAACCGCAGCCAACATTGGCGCCTCTGCCATGTCTGGCTTGGAGAAAACAAGGGCCACTCTAGAGGAAAAGGTTCTCCTTCTCTTCAACATTGTTCTGCATTATCATTTCTAACTTTGTTGTTTTCACAAAAAAGGAACATTAAACATATTACACCATGATGATTTTTTATAGAAACAATGAAAGTACTCGTGTTTAAACCTGAAAATTTATGCAAATTACATCAAACTCTTCATAATCAGGTTGACCTCAATGGGTTTCATGAAGCTGTTATATATATATATATGTATGTATGTATGAAAATCTTTCTCTTTTCTTATTTCCAAAAGTACCGTGGGAGTAATTCAATTCCAATATCTACTAGTATTTTACAATTAAATCGATTTATAATGGATTAATAGAGAGAGATCAATTTGAATGCAATAAATGGAAGTGATGAAAGTGTTATGCATTGGGCGTGAAACAGACTGATATAATGAATGCACAAGATGAAAAGGAGAAGGAGATTGCAACCCAAAAGAAAGTGGAGAGGATCAACCAGGCTGAGTTGGAGAAGCAGCGAGCACGTCAGTACAACGCTGCTGCCAAACAAGCTGCCATTGCAAGCCAATCGCCCCGCTCTGAATCCCCCACTACTGGGCCCGGGCCTGAGACTACTAAGTCCCCCCACAACACTCCCACCGGGCCTGTGACAGAGACAGCCGCTGCCACACACAACATGACTGGACCTGGGCCCGACACTGCTACACCCTCAAACAAGGGGACCGCCTCACACCCGACTGATGAGCATGCTAGCCAGATGTCACCAATGGCTGTGCATGGAGATGGGCTTGGGGTTGTGCTTGGAGGGCCCACGGACAATGTGGTGGGCTCACATCAGACTGGGACAAACCTTGGTGTGGATTCGACGGCCCAAAATATCAATGTGGGTGGAAGTGCTCCAGAGAGTGGGCCTAATTTGGGTATGGATTCCACGGCCCAGAATACCCATGTGAGTGGAAGTGCTCCAGCGGCCGGGCTCAAGTTCAGTTAGATGATAATTAGTGAAGTTTATGTGTGTTTGGATTAGGGGTTTGTGAGTTATATTCTTTTGTTTTGAGTCAATTTGTCTAGTTTGTTTTTGTAGCTATGGTACCAATGTTGCACAAGGCACATTTTGTGCAGTGAAGTTAATATATTTATATGTTTCAATAAATAAGGTCATTTTCACCAAAAGAAAAAATAAATAAGGTCATGTTGACACTATGACCTAATTAGGTGTTATTTTCTTTTATCAGCACTTTTTCAATGGCACAACGTAGTTGTTAGCTTATGAACATGTTTATTGCCTTTGATGCACTTAACAAAGTCTACAAGGAAAAATTTATGAGCAACTATACTGATTCCATAGGCACTCTTCCCTTTCAAGTAGGATTGTTTGTAGTTTAAATTGATTTATTTTTGAGATAAAATATCATTCAGTTTGATCATTTTATTAAGTTATGGTTCGATTAGGTTACGACACCATTCAATATGATTTAATATGATTGAGATTGAATGAGTTTATTTTATTTTTTTTATCAATCTATAATTTTTACAAAATCAAATGAAAATTATAATTCCAATTATAACTTTTTAGGATTTGCAAAGTAAATAGGAAGGGGCTGGGCCTTACTATTTAAGTGATTAAAATTGAATAAAAGCCTCTTTAGCATGGTCCAAAAAAAAGCCTCTTTAGCAAAGGTTGCAAAGGTCCTGTCTGGACTATTCCGGGAGCAGACTTATTGAGGTGGCCCTATACAAAAAATGGGGAGTATACAGTTAAATCGGGCTATAGAGCTATAAAGCTTTGGGCTGATGCTACTGAACAGGGTCCTTCTCCATCTAGTTCACCAGATATATCCCTTTGGAAGGCTGTTTGGGAGGCTAAAGTTCCAAAGAAGATCCAGATGTTTATTTGGAAGGCCTGCCATAACCTGCTACCAGTGAAGGTGAATCTGGCTAATAAGAGAATCATTAATGAATCTCTCTGCCCTATCTGCTCTCTTAGGGAGGAGACTGTGGAACACATGTTTTTCTACTGTAGTTGGACGGAGCCAGTCTGGTTTGGATCAATTTTACAATGTCGACCCAAGGAGGAAGGGGCTACTTCAATTTCCCATTGGCTTTCTAATAAGATTGAATTATATTCTAGAGTGCAAGGGGACTCCCACTTTCTTATATCAAATTTATTTTATACTCTCTGGAATATTTGGATATCTAGAAACAAGGCATGCTTTCAGAATAACAGCCCAGATCCATTACAAACTCTCTTAATCATACAGAAGTCCATTACAGAATTTTACAACAACACCCGGCCTACTCATGAGCTTAAAGCAAACATACCTAATCAAAAATTTCTAACCAGATGGCGGCCACCCCCTTGTGGAAAATTGAAGATCAATTCTGATGCAACATGGAAGGAATCTTCCCGAAGCACTTCTGGGATAATCATTAGGGACCATTGCGGAGACATCTTGATTGGTCAGTCTTCTACTTTTTGGGCCCCTTCTGCTCTCCAAGCGGAAGCTGCTGCTCTTAGAGAAGGCCTGACCCTTGCATGTAATCTACAAATTGAAGATGTGGTCATGGAATCAGATAACCTTAATTTAATTCAAGCCTGTATGGGGGAAATTCAATTGCGTGAAATAGATTCATACGTTTTGGATATTAACACTCTTCGATCAAGATTCCGCTCCTGTGGTTTTCTTTGGACTAAAAGGGAAGCCAATGAAGCTGCTCACGCTGTAGCCCAATTATCCTCTGCGAAAATTCTTGGTAGAAACTGGTGGTTATCTCCCCCTGAAAGACTCAGGAAAATTCTTGTCGAGGATAAGCGATGGATTCCTCCATCTTGATGGTTGCGTACTAGATCCCACGAAGGCCTTTCTCTTCTCTACATCTGGGTTGGGGTTTTTGTCTTCGTTGTAAGTTTTCCCTAGGCTAGATGGGGAGATTGGGACGATAGGGCTGTGAGATTTCTTCTCATTGAGTGCAAGCAGGCAATGTTTCCAATCCATTTGTTGCAGGGCTTGTTGAATTGTACTTCTTGGGCTTTTGAGCCCACTTTGCTTTTCTCAATGAAATCTATTGACCAAAAAAAAAAAAAGATAGGCTGGCACAAAAGAGAATTATATTTGTTCTTCGATTCCTATCCCAAGTGAAACTTACTTTTACTTTTCATTACAATTAAAATTAGAAATGTAAAAAAAAAAAAAAAAAAAACTTAAGAGGCATCAAGAAAACTTCAGGAATCTCTCAATATCTTCTCAAAGTCAAAAAGATAATTAATACTCTTGCAGCAATTGGATCTCCCCTCTCAAGTGAAGAACAATATTGATACCATATTTAATGGTCTTCCGAAGGAACACGATGGATGCATAACCTACTGTTCCAGTTATAGCAGTCATTCCTGATTGAAAAACCAACCAGCAGGTAATCTCTCAACCCAGCAATTTAAACTCTTATGTCAAGGGGTTGATCTATCTTTTACTACAAATGAAGATCATGTTCCTGTCAGGCCCATGAATCTACCTGCAACTACTTCTCATCAACCTTGTTTGCTCTCAAGTAGCGGCTCCTATTATCGGTTTTCATCCTATGACAACAATGGCTAAGGCTGGCATCTTTAAGCCTAAATCTCTAACTGCCACTTTAGAACTTGTTCCTATAACACCAGCCTTGCAGAATCCCCTATGGGAAACAGCTATGCATGCTGAATATTCTGCTCTCGTGCAGAATTCAACATGGGAATTAACTCACCTTCCTCAAAATTGCAAGGCAATTGGATTTCAGAGTAAAATATAATCTAGATGGCCGGATTCAGAGACACAAAGCTTGGCTAGTTGCAAAAGGTTTCAATCAAAGAGAAGGCCTTGACTACATAAAGATTTTTAGCCTTGTCATAAACCTGTCACTATTCGGGTTGTGGTCACAATTGCCTTATCAAAAGGCTAGCCAATTCATCAAGTGGATATAGACAATGCCTTTCCTAATGGTGAGTTGAAAGAAACTGTATACAAAGCAACCTGTTGGTTATGAGACCTCCAATTCTTAGTTGGTGTGCAAACTAAAAAGGTCAATCTATGGCCTTAAACAGGAACATAGGGCCTGGTTTGATAAACTTGTTAGGACTCTTCACTACTCTGATACCTCTCTTTTCTTTCTTGTCAGACCTCAAACCATCACCTACATTCTAGTATATGTAGATAACATTCAAATCACTTGACCTTGCCCAAATACATTACATTACTTTCTTGGAATTCAAGTTAAACCAGACACCAATGGAGGCATCTATCTCTCCCACTCCAAATACATTTTTGACCCTCTTCACAAGGTTAACATGACTAATGTCAAAGCCATCAAAACACCGATGATGTCTTATGCTAAACTCCTTCCTTGTGGCAACAACCATGCAGAAGATATCTCTCTATATAGATCTATTGTAGGCTCATTATGCAGTATGCAATCATAACCAGGCCAGATATTTCCCATTCAGTAAATAGACTATGCTAGTCTATGCAGAACCCTCTTGATGATCACTGGAAAGTTGTAAAAAGGGTTCTTTGATATCTCAATGGTACAATTAATTATCGTCTTCACTTCTAAAAGTCTTCAAATCTTAATCTCACTGTCTACTGCATTCAGACCGGGCTGCTGGTCCAAGTGACATGAGGTCCACTTAGGCTCCAATCTTGTTTCATGGTTAGCAAAGAAACAAAGTGTTATATTTAGATCCAACACTGAAGCTGAATTTAGAAGCCTAGCTTTCACTATTACTGAGATTCAATATGAATGAATTTACTTCAAGAGCTTCACATCTCTCGGGACAAAGCTCCCCTGATTTGGTAGGATAATCAAGGAGCTATACTTGTCTCTGCTAATCATGTTATGCATATCAAAACTAAGCATTTTGAATTGGACCTTTGGTTTGTTAGAGAGAAAGCTGTGTGTG
The DNA here is from genome assembly GCA_037962975.1 of Clitoria ternatea. Lineage (NCBI taxonomy): Eukaryota > Viridiplantae > Streptophyta > Magnoliopsida > Fabales > Fabaceae > Clitoria > Clitoria ternatea. The sequence goes on from CM075674.1 coordinate 45,106,997, forward strand.
GAGATATTTGTATCAAACATATTCCCTCTAGATTTCAGCTAGCTGATATTTTTACCAAAGCAACCTTAGTTGCAATCTTCACCGCCATTCGACCCAAACTCGTTGAGTGGTCTCATCCCATATTGAATTTGTAGAAGGGTGTCAAAGATGATTCTCATCAATTAGTTAGTTAACTGATTTCAGTTGTTATGTTTGTTTCAAGTATCAGTTAGTTAGTTATATTTTTCGGTGTATATATATCTCATTCAAGCCTTGTATTCTCTCATGTTAATCATAATAAAATCATTCAGCTTCATATTCAGTTTTTTATGATTTGTTCTCCTCTTCTTCCATTGGCTCTGGTACCCTTTCAGACCTATTTCACATAGTGGTAAAAGACTCCTTATGTAGGTGGTTTAAATCTTCTTTAGATACAATCACAACCAAATTTTAGTTTTGCTAACTGTTCAAGTGTTTATTCAACCTAAGTGTTAACATGTAATGAGTGAATGAAAATTGCTAATTATTAACAGGAAGCTTCAAGCTTTTTCTGTTTAGCCAAAATGACATATTTGTGAATAGTGTCTTTTTCTATCATCTTTCTCTGTTAATTCTCTTCGCCAATGCCATGGAGGCATCAACTTTTCACACCCTCATTAGCACACAAATTAAGTAAGGGACATCAAACATGTGTCCTCTATCAAGCGGAGAGTATACTTGCACTAGGATATAACAATGCCTTTGGAAGACTTGGCGATTTCTAAGCCCAAGAAGTACTTGAGATCACCCAAAAGTTTTGAGTTTGAATAGGTATTGCAACAATTGTTCAATATAACTAAGAGACCAACAAGGATTGTATCATCAAGATAGACGAGCAACATGAGCAATAAAGAACATGAATTGGTAAACCATGATTAAGAAATGAAGTAGAGAATTTGTAAAATCAGTGCCTAGATGTTTCCTTAGCCCACACAAGGATTTATTTAGCATGCAAACCATACGTGAACCTGCAGTCTTGTATTCTTGCATCGCTTGCCACCAATGAGGATGGGAATGCAATGCTTGTTTGGTGGAAGTTCAAACCATTTACACCTATGAACTGAATTTCTTGTTGCATAACTTGCCTCCAATAAAGATAGGATACACATAAGGTTTCGTGGAAGCAATATAATCACCGATATGCAGATATTTGGTTGGTCTAGTGAAACTCCTTTATGGAGGATAAGTGTTAAGGGAGAATCACAGGGTGAAGTTGATGGATAAGAAGGAATATTGGAAGACGGATTTGTTTGGAGAGCTTAAGGAATAACCAAATCAAAAAAGACAGATGGTAGGTAAAGGGTATGTAGTTGAACTTGGTGAAAAGGAAATCGATTCTTTTGGGAAGACAATTTATTGAGAAATGAAGAATTGGCTATAGTAGGGTACCTCACAAAAGCCTCAAGAATAGCTCTGGGAAGACATTTTTTTGATTGAGGGCAAGATACTTGCAAAGCACAAGCAACCAAAAGTCTTGATTTGATAATCAAGCTCAACATTGTGCAATAAGTGGTAAGGTATGTTGGAGAATACAAGTGTCAAATAGTCTCAAATCAAGTAGAAATGTGTAGGTAAATCAAGTAGAAATGTGTAGGTTAAGCAGTTTCTAAGTGCAAAGCTTAATACACCTAGTACCTTGGGATTTTTTATGATATTATAATGTCCAATTACTTACTCTGTTACCTATTTTTGGGTTGTTTAGATGATCAGTGGCCAGCCACACTTAGTGGAGGCAAATAATGACTGCAGACTTGGCTGTTCAGATACTAAAAACATTACACACATCTTAAAATACTCACTTTCATCATTGAAATTGTAAAGGTGAATCAAGTTTGTCCCCATCTTTGTAAAAATATCAACTTCATTCATAACCTTAATGATGATTAGTTGAATTTACAGAGTGAATTGATATTTTAAAAAACAATAACGAAAATAATTAAACATCAACAAATTGAAGACTAAATAATTTGAAAATTTGGACAAAATTCATAGATCCATATAGTCTCAAATACAAAATGAATATTTACTCCTGCTTTATATGGGCTCGAGCACTACTGTCTAACAGAATCCGCCCCTTTGGTCATAATCCATTCCGCCTCTACTTCCAGCCAGAAGCTTACACTCCAATGGTCTCAATGTCGTGTAGTAAAGGATGGGGAAAGGTATTAAAGATAACAATGAATTTTTAAAAGGTCATGTCATATTAAAGACTTGAATTGAAATACAATAAATCATTTTCTATTCATTTCTTACCAGGTTTCCGAGACAATAATTTTAGTATTTTACAATTGCATGCAAACTAAATCGATGTGCCTGATACTGATATGTGATAATTTGAGTCTCTATATTCTAAATAGTCATTGAGCACAAAACTTGCACATAGGGCATTAGAGGCTTTAGACAGGGAGGGGAGAAAGACATGATAAATAAAATGCATCAGAAAGAAGGCCATCTTAGCATTTGCTGTGGTAGGATCCTAAAAAGTGTGCATTGGTTGACTAAGCATTCATCCACCATTGGACTTCCATGAGACTTCAGGAGAGCTTTAACATTTTCAAAGAAAGATTAACTCGAACATGTTGCTGGTATCTATGCTCTCATCCCCGATCGATTAATTGCCCATGCCGAAAGTACGGTTGTTCCTCATCTGTGTAAAGGCACAAGAAAAAACAATGTTATTCAAATAAGAAAAACATCCCTAAAACATTAGAGCATCTTTAACGGGAGGGGCTTAACTCTCCGTTTTAGCAAGATCAGCGCTTAAATAAAAATTGCGTGTAGAGAAAATGAGGTGGCGATACTCCATATTTCATGGTTGCTTCCACAGACAACAATGCTTAAACTAGTTTGTGGGTCAAAAAATCAAATATTTGAAGGAAAATAAAGGATTCAACAAAAATGACATGAAAGACATCAAATTTGGAAAACAAAATGAACAACCCAAACCAAACCGAAACAAAAAAATCAACAAAATTGGAAACCCATATCAGATACTGTTCTTTTTTGCCATCCAGTTTCAAGCTTTTTTTCCATTGAGCTGGTTGTGGTTGAGATGGAAAGACAAAGGGACTTGCAAGACCATGCATTAAGAAAACAGGTGGAAAATGGTTGACAGATGATGGAGACAGAAAACCCAGGTTGCTTGGAGTTGAGGCAGAGAAGATTGGAAGTTACAACACTACTGAAACCCAAGTTGAAGGGAAGGTTGGTTAAGATTGAGACAGAGATCAAAAGAGGTCGGTCGGGGAAGTGATTTGCGAGAAGAGAGGTCTTGGTGGTGAAATTGGAAGGTCTGATTTTGAGTTGAGGCATTGGGGAAAAGAAATTGAAAGGTTAGTCTAGTTAAAAAAAAAAGTGGTTACAAAAGCCAAGAATCGGAGCTTAGACAGCTACTCTGTTAAATGATTGAGTTTAAATGATTTACGGCATGTGAGCCCACAATGTGTACCCTAAGCAACTCTCGTGAGTTACTGGGCAAAAGTTGCTCTTAGTGACCATGATCACCAATTGTGCAAAAACGTAACACATTAAGATATACATCACTTACTGATTATCAAACAAGGGTAGTACATGTTTAATAACCAATTATGAAAAATCTATATGCAAAAGCTGACAAAAAGTTATTATCTTATGAAATATATTAGCTAAAATTAGAGGCTGCTAATTACCCTCGTTGCTACCTTTCCCCTTCTTGGTTTTAATGCTCCTTGCACTGTTCTAATCCAAAGTGCAAATTTATTTATTTTTTCAGTAGTTACTAAATTGTGTTGTGGATGAGACAAATAAAATGTCAATTTTATTCAATTACAAAAAATGTAATTTCATTTAAGCTAAACAAAGTAGTACCACTTTCCCCATCAGATGCATCTGCAATCCTTGCAATGGCATCAACAAGTGCTTGTTCATGCTCCTATGTAACAGTTCAAGTAATAATTAGAGCAAGAACAACCACCATAGAACATGACTGTAAAATATAAGGAAATAGATGAGAAGGATGGTTAATGAATGTACCTTTAGCATTTGCTTTGCCTTCTCAAGCTCTGTAGAATCTGGAGGACTTGTAGCAAAAATCTTTTCCACCTATTATAATATCAAAGTTATTAAAAATTTTAAAAAATTGGTTAAATTATTCTTTTAGTCCTCTATCTTATATTTTATTTTTATTTTCATCATTTATCTTTTAAATGTTTCATTTTGGTCTTCTATCTTACTTTTAGGTTCATATTATAGCCATTATCTTCTAAGTGTTTTGTTTTTGTCCTCTATCTATTATAATTCAGTTCACAGTTTGTTTAGACGTTTGAAATCCACATGACATTGAACACCCCTAAAATCATAACCTAAAATCACAATAACAGAAAAACTACAACTTTCAAACATTTCCTTTAGTAATGTCTAGTTAAAAAAGGACCACTTTGAACCTTAATAAAACAGAAGACCAAAATGAAACATCAAAATGAATAATTTGGCCAAAGAATTTCTACGCATTTATTTTGGTCTTAATAAGGCTGCTTAGGAATATCATATCTACCTCCTTAACTAGTGAATCTGTGTTCAGCAGCTCAATGTCATCCAAAACCCTCCTTCCAATACCATTTTGTGGTGCATGAAATTCTTGTCTGGCCTGAAATCTGGGATGACCTCTGCCTCTCCCAGCACCTAAAGTATCACCACCACGGTTAAAAAATTTCTTTACTCCACGACCTTGCCCACTATGTCCACCTCTATAGAGTATGCCTGGATCTTCACCTTCCCATCTAATATCCTCAGGTGAGATCTGTAATTAATAAGACATTCATATCCTTAAAATATAAAATATCATTTTTACAAATTCAAATATCTATTATTTAGTCATTGGTACTAAATCTCCTTTCAGATAAAATATAAAAACAGCCAAATCATTTGTGTTTATTTATATCTTGAAACAAATTGTAACATAACAGAATGGTTTATTTCACATAAACAACTTGCATACTCAGAATGTATGAGGGTATATGCAGTACATGAGAAATTTTATCACTCAAATAGGAATACAATATGTTAAACATATTTTCCCCTAAAACTTTGTGATCTCAAATGAATTCCCAGACAACAACCTAGTACAAAATAGCATATATTAAGTTCATTTTAATGCTGAATGAGCTTTCAAGATCTTTTCTCATGGTGATTCTTGACAACATGATTAATAAGGATTTGAAATGAAACTTCAAAGCTGAAAACAAAGATACTTAACACTTTATTTATCCTTCTGAGATACTATGTTCAATAACAGACTGTTCATAATTAATAGACAACACTGATCATTGTAGATAATACAAAATATTATAATTGAGTATGTTCATAATTATTCCCATTGGTTAAGATATTGTTTGTATTTAAATTTGAAAGCAACTAAACTGTGCAAGTCAATAGTTTTTTAGGGGAGGGGAGAGTATATCTCAAAATAAATAATCCATACTATGATATCTGCATCAGTTCTAAATTCTAACTTCCAAGAATTGTGGTGACTGAGTGAGCAAAATGCGAGAATTTACACATGTTACCCAAGGTTTTAATCACAAAGGAAACAACTCCCTCATCACCTATATTGTAAAACACCATCCAAGTAGTCAAGTACACAACTAAAAGGGAATGGGTCCCAAATCAACCAGAGATTAAAAGAATATTTGAACATGCTTTCATTTCAACTTGTTTATGATCAATACAAAAATGTGCTTAAGTTATTAGTCTGAAGCCTCTGAATATATCAAAAAAGTATGGCTAGTTTGAAAATAAACCTAAAATTACGGTCCCACTGCTTCTAAAACTCATTAATCCAAAAACCATGTTAAGATTCCACTCCGAACAACCCAACCCAATCACTGGAATTCTTGTAATAATCTAAATGTTTTTGTTATGTTAGATTATGAAATATCTTAATGTTTGAAAGCCTTTCAATTTAACAGAAAAAATTTCTTCAATGCATTTTTCTCCTAAAACCGCCAAATTTTCTCAAATGAACAACTCAGATATTTCACAGAATATAAACTGATGTTGAGTCAGGACATTTCATTTTGTTTCTTGTTTAGATCACTAACACATAATGTTGTAAGTTCGCAAAGAATAACCCCTGCTCAAGCAATGTTACTTTATCCTTGGAAGGAGATCACAAGCAAGTATAGAATAACCAAATAGGTTTACTCTAAATAGGCATTATATAAACCCAATATTGGTAAAGGACAAGTCACCTTAGTATGATGTTATGGCCAGAGTAAAAGGACAAGATTAAAGGAGCTAAAGATAAACAGAAGGATAATGGAGGAAATAGCTTAGTGTCAGGACATATTAAAAGAACACTCATAGGAGGATGAAATTGCATTTTAGAGGGGACTGCTGCTGCAAATTCCAGTCACCATTGTGCTACGCTTTAAATTATTCTCCACAGCATCCTGTTAGTACTACTCAAACACATACATTGGCGTCTAGATGCATTTCAACAGACAGAATCATCTGCATACTATTGCTATTGCCACCAACTATAATTTTTAGACATTTCATAACATTTTATGTTCATCTCATAGTCAATCTCAAATTGTGACGTCACGCGGCCAACCCCTGAACTGGGATCACGGCGTCACGGAATAAATCACGGACGCTATTTGATTCTATCAAGGGGGAAAACACACAAACATGTATATATGCAAAATCACTTAAAAAAAAAAGAGCAATATAACTAAAAACACTCAAAATTCATAGTAGACAATTAAAAACCAACACTATCCAAATGAAAACATAATCTAAACATGATCCAGAACATTAAAACAACAATTCAAGCCTCCTAAGTCCCTAAGGCAGCACTAAACCAAAAACGTAACAAGAAACATAATAAGCTATGAAATGAAGTAGGGAACTAGGAAATTTATAAATCAATAATCATATTCATCATTTTTATCTCCTAGTTCCAACTCTTCTTCCTCTCCACATGAGCCCTCATCTTAATCACTTCTATAAATTTCTTCCTCTTTGGAAGTCTCTTCTTCATCACCAAGCTCTTCCCCCTCTTCTTCCTCTTGATGGAGAGGCACTTTCAAAGGCCAACAATTGCTATTTGAAGGTGGCACCAGGTTGTCAGAGAGGACAGTGCAGGGTCTTCAGAGCTTCTGCAGGGTTGCCAGAGTCTTAGGCTGCCATGGGTAAGGTTACCGGAGGGTGGGTGAGCAAAGAAGAATGTAGGAGAGAGTTCAGGTGAAAAAGTGTGCTTTTGATGAAGGGGAGAGGGTTTTGTTCAACGAATCCTAAAGAAAGGGAGAGAAGAGGCAAGTTATGGTTTTACCCTTAAAAACAAGGCAAAACAGTTTTATATCAAGGGAATCGCGGCCATGACAGGCCGTGAAACACGATAACATGATCTCGGCGCGTCACTCGCCATCAATTCACCACCGCAACACACACCACAATTCGTGTTTCCTATAGACCCACCGCGCCGTGATAGCGGCCACGATTGACTCCTATGGTTCATCTGTTTTAACATGCATTGTGCTAATGCTTCACTCAATGTAACTCTGTTAAAAACTAATAAACTACTGCTATAATATATACAACAAAACATTAAATACCTCTTTGAGATCAACCCATTCCCAAGTCTCATTAGCTTTATTAATATCATAAACCAAAGCATGCCGACCCTGCAAAGAAAAAACAATCAAAAAATGGATAAACATTTTTTGAAAAATTATTTACAGAAACCACTTTAATATTGATCCATTTCAAGTGTATAGATTTTTATACTATAAGAAATTAGATAACAACCTCAGTAAGACTGTTAAAAGTAATTATCATCAAATAAACAACATTACCAGTTCTTTTTAATTAAATTCTAAGAAAATAGCTCAATATCACACCACACTGCACTTCAGTTTTAGGCTCTAATCACATTTAAGCACTTTTATTCATCTGGGAGAGAGGATGATAGCTTCATTCATTATATATACTTGAAGAGGTTGCACACAATTTTGAAAGAAAAAAGGAACATTTATCTTTGTTGAAATTGAGAAAGACAAGAGAACATGTTATAAATTCCATGTGTTGAGATCACAACGGAGCTATTACACACCAGAGTTGGGGAAAGAGTTGGGGGGGGGGGGGGGGGGGATGTGAGACCTTCAATGGAGGTGAAACTAACAGGGATTTGCTGATCTTAGGGAGGCACCTCCAATTGTACAGCCACAGGTCGAAAAAGACCAACAAAGGTGACAGCGGCGGCAGACAATGACGAAAGGATGAATGGAGGAAGACTGATCGGAAAGTTTCAAAACCCCACAGAGAATTAGAGTTTAGAAAAAAAAAATTACGCAGTGAGCAGTGGCTCACCGAAGGATCATGGAAAAAAATAAAGAAACTCTTGTTAGGCTCGAGATACCATGTTGAAATAGAGAAAGGCGAGAGAACGTTATTAGTTCTGTGTTGAGATCACAACAAAGTTATTGTATTTATAGATGAGTGTACATAATTACAGAATATACAATTAAGACTAATTACATAAATATAGAATCAATATAATTAATCATAATATGCATGGTTACCATATTTATATAACTCTAACAATCCTAAATACAATAAATACAAATTTCCCCTTCAATGGAGGTGAAACTAACGGGGATTTGCCGATCTTAGGGAGGCACCTCCAATTCTACAGCCACAGGTCGAAAAAGACCAACAAAGGTGACAGCGGCGGCAGACAATGACGAAAGGATGAATGGAGGAAGACTGATCGGAAAGTTTCAAAACCCCACAGAGAATTAGGGTTTAGAAAAAAAAATTACGCAGTGAACAGTGGCTCACCGAAGGATCATGGAAAAAAATAAAGAAACTCTTGTTAGGCTCGAGATACCATGTTGAAATAGAGAAAGGCGAGAGAACGTTATTAGTTCTATGTGTTGAGATCACAACAAAGTTATTGTATTTATAGATGAGTGTACATAATTACAGAATATACAGTTAAGACTAATTACATAAATATAGAATCAATATAATTAATCATAATATGCATGGTTACCATATTTATATAACTCTAACAATCCTAAATACAATAAATACAAATTTCCCCTCTATAACCTGCCATCTACTCTTGGGAAACCAAATCCAAAGGAGATCTTCTATGTGAAAAAATAAAATGAAGGATAAAAAGAGATTAAAGTCGTAGAAATAAGTCATACTAATCATATGATATCAGCGATATGAGAATCAGAACAGGCAACAACCTTGTATAACATATGTATATGTATGATAACCAAGACCAAAGCATACCTCAGTAGGGTTGTAATCAGTTATGACAGCCTCATAGAAGTGATTATCTTCAGGCCATCTAGTCCAAACTTTCTTCCCAATCAATGGATCAAAGGCTGCTGCTTCGGCAGGTGCATTAGATGCAAGAGCACTAGAGGAATTGCGATTTGAGAAGTGCCGACTTCCAGTAGGTCCCGCAGAAGTATACTGTACAGACTTCACTGAAGACAAAGCAGGCAATGATTGACCCTAGTGCAAAAATTGGTGGAAAATCAAAAAACAAATGGACATCAATATATTACTTCTTTGAACTTCTCAAGTAAAGAATCTAAGCTAATTGAACTATTAAGCTTTTGGCCCCTGGATCCTAAAATGAATATGAAGATACAAATAGTACCATTTAAAGCCAACATAAAATACACACAGTATACAAGAAAAGGTGGTACCGAATGAGAAGTCTTCTGCTTTTTACGGGAAGCTGAAACAGTTGGACTGGGTAGAATGTCATGAACAGGCTGAGATGTACTGCGCCTTGCAGGTTGGTAACAGCCAGTTTGTCTCCACTCCCTGATTCCATTTTCTATCAAATAACATTGTAAAAGTAGAAGCCAAAAGACTGCTGATATAATTTTTTTTCCTACACCATTACAACTATTCAAATAAATTTCATACCTTATACGGTGAATTATTTCATCAGCATTAACCCTAGTAAGAAGCTCTCTGTGTTCATCATCTGAAACCCTCAACTCTTTCCTAAGTTCGGTTATCAAACCTTCCTTTTCCTGGTGAATGAAAAGAAGATCACAGGAGATAAAACTTCAAACCATAACAATAAAAATATAATGAAAAATGGAGGAAGCTAAAGATATATACCCAAGTAAGAGCGTCAGACTGGGCTTTGAAAGCACGCAAAACAGCAGAGTAAGCTTCCTGTTCAAGTTGATGAATTTGAGCCTCCATATGTTACTGCACAATTTAGAGTGTGGAATAGAAGCTACCAAAGATTTTCCATTGCCTGGACTACTACCTCTCAACTCTATATTGATCTAATGGAGGAAGATTATCAGTACCTGAAATTGTTTTATTAGAAAAAAGAACTTGATATTAGAAACAAAGATGACACAAGTGAAATTTTCCAAATCCTAATTTCAAGTTTTCTTAGATATATTGATTCAATTCAATCATTGGAAGAAAATATTATATAAACAAATGCTGAAAACACATTATTTCTTGGTTATAGAAACAGAGAATTCCCTTGACTTATAGAGTTCTAGTGAAATTTTATCAAAGATCATGCACAAGCAATTGTCTTTCCCTCCCTCCCCTTATATTTATTTCATTCCCATCTTCAACCTTACTCAGCAATTCCAAGTTTGACAACGCCTAAACTTAAAATTCAATTTACAAGCATATGAAAAACAGATTCATATCATAGGTCCCATCTCTCTGTCCCCTTCTTTGTCCTTTCAATGAAATCATGCCACATCATTAATGAATCCAAGCAGGATTTAGGATTATTAGTGCTATTAATGTGGTTAACTGCTTAACCCTGTGATCATCCCTTAATTCCTTGAAGTTTCTTATCACATTCAACTACAGAGAAATTCATTTCTAAAATTTTCCATTAAATTTTCATTCAAAAATCACATGACAATACAATACATTGATTAACTTCTTTTAAGAACAACAATAGTAATTCAGCTCTTTCTTCCTCATCACCATTGCTTAAACCCAGCCTTCTATTGAAACTGATTTTGGCTTGGGTATTCTTGAAAGAAATTTAATTAGAAGTCTATATTGATGAGTTGTAGAACTAATTTTAACTTGGATTTTGTGTTTTTTTTTTTAATATTTTTTCCCTGATGCTGATGGTTTCTTTTATAGTTTTAATTGCTCATCATGCTCCTGACATTAATCATAAGAGATTCTTATATGTTCAAACAATCTCGTTTAGCAATGGATACATGGAGTCATGTACTAGTTTTGCAACCTAGTTTTGGAAGATAATCTCACATGGGGCAAGAGTGACAAAAGTTAGGGTTGTTAACGGCATCAAGTAAACAGTTTGGAAAGTAAGAGACTACATGTATTTATAAAAAATGATGTGGCATGCTTTTATTGAAGGGGATAAATGACTTGAATCCATGAAAGACACTGCCAGAAAATTTGAGCAGCCTTCTTTGCATTCAAAGTTACACAGTAAACCTTCTTTACAATGACCGCATATTTCAAAAAGATAATAAGATATAGATATGCTTAAAGTACAAGGTTTTAAAAAAGTTTTGAAGCTCCATGCATTATGGTTGCCTTTGCACTTTATAATTAGTAGGAAGTGAAACTCAATGGCAAATTAGCTTACCATATACTTCTTGTTGTATTTAGCTCCTTCACAACACCAACAGCACCAGCTTTGACTCCTTATCAATTTTCTTGATCATTCAGCACACTGCAAGCCACACTAACAAAAACCCCAGTAAGAATCCCTTGCATAATCTGCACTGGCAAATTCCAATTTCATGCATTCATACTGTACATAGGTGCCACGTGCACAGATACCAAACAAAGAAAGCCTCATTTGAATGCAAACTTAGTTACTTTACCCCTTTACCAACTTTGCAGAGACTTGGAATAATGGCATCACACAATTAAAAAACCACCCCACTACCCATTTATGCACAGTAATTTGTGCCAGATTTCTACTTTCATACATTTACAAATTATGAAGTACATGCCACAAAACCAACAGAACCAGTTCCTATTTGCATTATCATCACTTCTACAATTCCATAGTACAATTGACATTGACAGTGGGACACAAGCCAGAAAACCACACACACCCTTCATTATAAAATTTCCTGTCCCTCTGATATTTTTTTTTTTTCCTTCTGAAAGCACCAATGCAAGCCCAAAAAAACTTACTTCAAAGCTGCACGGTGTGTACATCAATGTCACAGTACCCAATTCCAAGTGAATTTCCTAAACAATTATCTTCAACAATAGATAACAGCCAACTAGAAAGACTGATCACAAAACAAATTAGCAAAAAAGGAAGTCCTAGTATGTTATTTGAATGAAATAGGTGATGAAGCTCACTGCAACTGTGAAAATTTTCATAGCCTATAAAAGCTAACGCAACAAAAGAACTGCTTGGAAGGTGGAACATTGTTTATTTTTAGTTCCTCACAGCCTTATTTTGTGCAATTTAACCCTTAATATGCAAGATGATAAAGTAGTATTTAATAATATAAGTTAATATACAAGAAAGTGGTGCATTGTTTATTGTTGGTTCTTCAAAGTTTCATTATGTGCAATTTAATCTTTGAATGTGCAAACTTGCTCACAATTTGGTGCCTAAAAGTGTGTTTTGACAGTTTGAGTACAATGTGGACCCCCAATGTACAAACTTACTTGGTCCTTCCATCAACAACTGATATAGAAGATTGGAAAATTACAAAGAACTAAATTGTGAGTAAGTTTGCATATTTGGGGATTAAATTGCACACAACAATACTTTCAAGTGCCAAAAGTTAACACAAGTGTTCCTTTTAGTGACAAATTTGTATATTTATTATTCACTCTAACTATAATTATATGTTATCTAACAACCATCCGTAAACCTAGTTATAACAAGAGATAAACAAATCTAAGAATGCTTTCCTATAACATTCTTGTTCTAAAAGTTACAACCCACCCCAAGTACTTACATTTGTCACATGCAAAATTCCACTAACTAATTCAACAAAACAGTATCGTAAGGTACAATTCACTCGGTTTCAAAAGCTGCTTTAAGGGCCCGAAACCGTGTGACATTAAAAATGAAGGATTCAATCTGGGTCCAAACAATTGCACGTTTGTTTGCGTGGAAGTTTTTAGCAAAACAAGAATCAACCAACGATTCAACAGTGGTTCTTGTTATTCAAAAATTCTAAAGAAGGTGCGAATTACTAGGAAAAACAACCGAAAACATGAACCAGAGAAAACGAAGCAGGGGCAATAGAAAGAGTATGCAATGTAACGTAAGAGAAGTTAAGAAGATGAGAATGAAAACCTTGCTTAACGGCGCCGTTAAAGTTGACGAGGGGTTCGGCCCTTGCAAACGACCATTCGGAGTGAGAAGAAGTAGATCGAGATCCAAACACAGGAACCGCTACCAAAGAGGAATAAGAAGGAACGAAAACCCTAGAGAGAGAAAGCAAGAGAAATGGTAATGGAGAGAGAGAGGTAGAAAGAGAGTGGAGGCAAAACCCTAACCGTGCAGTTGAATGGAAAAGAGGTTTTGGAACGACAAGACAGAGGAGGTGAGTGAGGTGTGGCGAGAGAACGATTCAAAACGAGAGAAACAGAGCAGCTGAGAATATTTAATATTGATTTTTATTACATGTCACAATATTACAAATATGGAATTTATATTAAATAAATATTAACAATTAAAATTATTAATATTAAAATATGAATAGATTATAGCATAATGGAGTATTATATTATTACTATTTAATATTTCTACATACCTTAATTTTTAATTTTAATATGACGGATATTTTTATATATCATTATTTTATTTTATTTTAAATAATCTCTTTTCTCACTTAATAATGTTTGTCTAAGCTTATTAAAAAAGTGATTATAAAATAAAAAAGTGATTATAAAAAAACGCTTCTTTTATAATCACTGTTTTAATAAGCAGATTAGAGTTGCTTCTTAAAATAAGCTAAAATCAGCTTATTTTCAGTTTCTGCTTATTTTTGAAACTTTAAACAAACACGTCAAAATTTAAAATGAGTCTTTTATTAATTAAAAAAACACTTATCTCTTAAAATAAGTTTAAACAAACGAGCCCAATAACGTAACTGTGTATAAACGTGTCAAAGATGGGGTGTAACTCTCTACAAGGATTGTTTTGAAATTTTATAAAGAATAAATAAAATAATAATAATAATTTGAAGGATTAAAATCAATATTATCTATTACTATCAAGCCAGTGATAAAAATTTATATAGTTTACCATGAAATCCTAAGTTGAAATTTGTTTATATAAAAAACTCAATTTGTTTATAAATAAAATATTAAATTTAATTATATCTAGAAAGGCTACAGGTATATTTAAATCATATGTATTTTATCCATACCAACGAAAATCATATGTATTTTGATATTATTTATTATTTATTAATAATAATATATATGTATTATAAAACAATTTAACATGACACATTATTTTGATGTGTAATGATACCAATTAGGCATATAAATTAATAATTAATAATTAATAATGTGTATATTAAGAGGTTTCAAAGGAAAATTAAAGTAACAAGTAGTTGTTATGAACTTAAAATTAGGTTGGATATCTTCTACATTATATAATAATAAATTTTAGTATCTAGTTTATATAAAAAAAAATTGTTATAATTTTTGTCTTTTATTAAATTTTTGTATTTTTTCATCATTTATCAATATAAAATGTTCAAAATTAATCATTTATTAATTTAATTGTTTTGTTTTAGTCCCACTTTTGTTCTTGTTAATTGTAATTTATCCAATAACTTATCACATCATCATTTAGTATGTTGTGAAAGTTATTAATAAAAAAAATGTACTAACATATAAAGTAAACATATGTTGATTACTCTTTCCAAAAAAAAAAGTGTGAAAGGTGAATATCATTACCTTGAAACTTCCTATATCCAGCCTTAGGATAATTAGAGACACATTAGTTAATGGTGTGATAAACTCTTATACAAATCACATATTAATAGGGAATTTTTAACATTAGGGCCTATTTTCTAAGTATTAAAATTTAATAAGGACGAGAAATGTTTAACCCTTAAATTTATTTATAAAGTTATAAGGGTCAGATAGTTAAATCCTTAACTTGAACTTTAACACTTAGTCTCTCACTTTAAAAACTATTAAACAGTTTACATCTTAACAATAACAGACACCCAACATATGTAACTTTTTATGATATTTCAAGTTAAGTAACACATTGGCTCACAATCTTGGATTTAACCATCATATTTTAGCAAAGGGGAAGTGGACTATTACATAAAATGACCTAATTCCCAATTTTAAGCATAAAATGAGACGTTGTAGTCATTCCTTTTTTCAATATTTAATTTCTTCTTCTCCCTCATCCTTTCAAAATTCTTATTCCCCTCATTTTCTCATAATCCATCTTTACTTGTGTTCACAATGAGAGCCTTAAAAACATAAAAACCCTAGGGAATTACTCAAGGGAAATTAGAGTTGTATCTCACTCAGTAATGTGTCACTTGAATTATAAAGGAAACTTCAAGGTCGTATTTATACATCAAAGAAGGGTCTTGATCTCAGCCCAATATCTAATAGATAAGGATAATTTTCTAAGATATAGGATAGAGATAGTTTCCTAAAACTGAGGAGATATAGATAATCTCCTAAAATAAAGGGAAAAGAGGACCCTAGCTAATCCGGAGGGAACAAGAGCCCCCTAGCCATAAGCTATAAGCCATCAGATGAGCTGAGTGACTATATACTAAGTGGTTGTATGTCGAGCGACCATACACCGAGCAGTTTGTATGCCATGTGATTTCTAGTTTTAAGCTGTATTGTTCCCTCGATCAGGATTTTAGGATTTGACGTAATTTGATGAACAGAGTCGTACTTGTCTTCTTGTTATTATGGTAGGCCTCATTAAAATCTCTTAAGGGAAAACCTAGTGGAAAAAAACCTCTCAAGTAAAAAAGAGTGCCCATGTTACATTAACTGTAATACATCTTTACTATTTTGGTGGATCTCATTAAAACCTCTTAAAGGAAAACCAAATGGGAAAAAACCCCTCGAGTAGAAAAAGAGTGACCTTGTTACATTCAATTGTAATACATCTTTAAATGTTTAATGTTTCACGTCCATGGAATGCTTATTCCTTCTAACTCTTCAAGTTGGTATGTTATTTTGCCGATGACTTCTCTTATCCGGTATGGGCCTTCCAGTTGGTTGTTAGTTTTTCATCTTCTCTGATTCTTCTATTATTGTCAACTACTCTTAGAATTAGATCTTTTATTCGAAAAGGTCGTGGCCTGAGCAGTGTGTTCCATTTCTGAGCGGATTTTTGTTTGGAGGCTTGTGTCCAAGTTATATTTTTTTCGAATTAAGGTTCAGGTGTTCTCATCTCCTTGTGTCATTTTCTTCTTCATCGTATGATGTTCTTCTAAGAGAAACGATTTCCTAGTTTTCACAGGAATCATTGCATCAGCTCTGTCGGTGGGGTGGAATGGTGTTTCGTGGTTGAAACCTAAAAATTTTGTCGTTACTCCCTTGGTTAAGATTTTAGAATATAACGTAATAACAATTTATCGTTACCCCTAAGTCGCCACTCAGGTTTTAGGATAAACGTAATAATTTGTTGTTACACTTGAGCCATCATCGGCTCGGGATTTTAAGACTTAACGTAGTAATGATTTGGTCGTTACCCCTGAGCCATCACTCAAGTTTTTAAGACTTAACGTAGTGATGGATTTGTAGTTACTCCTGAGCCATCAGTCGGGTTTTTAGAACTTATTTCCTGTTACCTAGAGTCGTCATTCAGAGTTTTAGGACTTATTTGTCATTGCCCTTTGGACTTCACTTGGAATTTTAGGGTTTAACGTAGTGATGAATTTGTCGTTACCCTTGAGACTTCACCTAGAATTTTAGGATTTAACATAGTGATGAATTTTTCGTTACCCTGAGCCATTACTCTAGTTTTTAGGACTTAACATTGTGATGAATTTGTCGTTACCCAAGAGTCGTCACTCTTAGTCTTGGGACTTATTTGTTGATGAGACTTCACTCGGGATTTTAGGACTTAACATGGTGATAAATTTATCGTTACCCTCGAGCCATCGCTCAGGTTGTTGAGATTTAACGTATTGATGAATTTGTTGTTACCCTCAAGTCATCTCTCAAGTTTTTAAAACATAACTTTCTAATGAATTTGTCGTTACCTCTGAGCCGTCACTCGAAGTTTTAGGACTTATTTGTAGTTACCCCTGATACTTCACTTAGGGTTTTATAAAACATCCTAATATTTAAAATTAAATTTCTAAAATCCAAATAAATTTTTCATAAATAATTTAAATGTTAAAACAGGATTTGAATTAATGTAATAATACTGTCAATATTACATCAACCTGCCCATTCATAAATACATATATTTTACAAACCGGTATACACAAGAGCCGGCCAAGGCTACTACAAAATAACTATGTGCATCATGTAACATACATATATATACATAATGCTCCGAGCAGGTTGAGTGATCTCATATCCCATCGCTGCGTCCTATATCCACTGTAAAAATAACAATAAATAGGGGGTGAGCATAAACATGTCAAATGATAGTTATTGAATCAGATTAAGTGTCCAATTCATAACTGCATACAAATCATAACCATATCACATAATCTTATCATATATCATTCATTCTTATATCATCAAATGATCATATCATCATGTTATTCTCAATAATATATATCAATGCATTCATATGCTTAATCAAATGGATCCATTATTAAGTCTTTTAATTTGTGTTGCAACACGGGCTCTCAGCCATAACTCAGCTCTCAAGGCCGTTTTACTGGTACCAAATTGTTTGCCCTCTCATGTGACACAATCACTCCCAGCGACAATGGTAGTGTCATGGGCTAAACCCTGAGCCCCGCTCAAGAGGTTTGCCTTGAGTCTTACCCAAGGTCTTTTGTGGAATCCTCGAAACCACATAATATTTCATATTTGTTCATTACACAAGCATCCCATGCTTATCAAATGCATCTCATGCATTCATACATCATGATATATTTCATGAATAACATTCATATCATCATCATCATCAATCACATATCAACATCATCTTTCCTACTGTATCTCATGCATAGGATTTATCATAAATACATACATCACATATACAATTCATATCTCATATAAATTCAAAATCAATACCACTCACATATGAACGGAAAATACTATAACACAAGTATATAACATATATTCGGGATTTCTCATCAAATATATAATACTATCCCGAATCCGTTCATAAACTATACATTTAAAATGTAAACGCTCCCCCTACCTGGAATAAAGAATTCCAGCAGCTCCTCAGGCTATATCCAATCATAGTTCAGAAGTTCTGACTGGAATTTCTAACTCTGAACCCATCCAAAGCTTCTTCTTCCTAAAAGCCAAGCTTCCACATGAAAGAGAAGAAGTGAAGATTGGTCTCCTCTTTGATTGATAATTTCCAGTAAAGATTGGAAAAGAAAAGGATTAGAGGTGATGTTTTACACTTTTAAAATTCCCAGATGATCCAACAGTAGAATTTGATATAAATCGTTCATGTAAAAGAGATGTGAACGAAGTAAAGAAGTACAATACACGTATATTAAGAGATAAGGAAGAAACAAGATATTTAAAACAAAACAGGATAGGACAATAGAGAGGGTCCCATACTTAGAAAAATCGAAAAAGAGAATTTATTAGAATTTAGAAGAATAGAGTGACGTGGAAGAGCCTCAATGATTGAAGTAATTATCAATTTCTGACTCTGTTTCAGTATTTTGGGCATATCTCTCTTTCTGAGAAAGGTTCATCAGAGCCTCTTTCCATTCAGAATTGCTTCACTCGGAAAGAATTCACTCGGAAATGTTTCTGTTTGAAACACTCAGTTATAGCTTTCCTTTTCTCGGAGGTGATATACTCGGAAAGGTATCACCCGGAGATACCTCATTCAAAAATATCTCACTCGGATATATCTCTACCCGAGTCAAAATCTTTCTTCACTTGAAAATATTTCTCTCAGAAGTACGTTACTCGGAAGTCTTACAACCAAAAGGGTTATTCGGAGTCGAAGTTCAGTCTCAAAGACGAATCCGAGCACAAGCTCTCAGCAACTTAAATATGGACCCGAGCACGAATTGAATGAAGGAATTCACCACTCGGATATTTACTTCCCTCAGGAACTATTCACTCGAAAACGTACACGTTTGATGCCATACCACGCGGAAATCAGAAATATCTCACTCGGTGCCTTCCCACTCAGAAGTGTCACACTCAGAGACACCCCACTCGGGAAAGTTGCACTTAACTCGGAAATTCCCCACTCGGGAATTCACTACTTGGAAATATCTCGGTCCGAGAAGTACTCATTTGAAATCAAAGCTTTTCTTCGCTCAGAAGTACTTCTTTTGGAAATGACCCATTCGGAAACGTTTCATTCAGAAACAAGTCACTCGGATATGCCTCACTCAAAAGCGTCTCATTCAGACACAGAGTTTTTCCTCACTCGGAAGTGATTCTCTTAGTCATGCCTCACTCGGAAACATCTTAACCTTCCTTCACTCAGAATCATATCCATTTCTTCACTCGGAAGGTCTTCTCTTAGACATAATTCACTCGAAAATTCTCCACTGATCCTTAATGAATTATTTTTCTAAAATTCTAAATTTTAGGATGTTACAATTCTCCCCTTCTACAAAAATTTCGTCCTTGAAATTTAAACATAAAGACATACCTTAATAAAATAGCTCAGGATATTGTTGCCTCATAGCATCTTTATGTTCCCAAGTATGCATAATACAATGATCCTGCTGCCATGCAACCTTGTCCAACTGAACATTCTTGCTTCTCAAGCGTTTTACCGATCGGTCCACTATATCAGTGGGCTCGGCTATAATGGTCAAGTTTTCCTGGATTTCAACATCATCATCAGGCATCTCATGGGTAGGATCGGGCAAATACTTTCTCAATTGAGAAACATGGAACACGCTATGCAGATTTGATAAATGAGAAAGCAACGCTATCTAATAAGCTACAGGGCCAACTCTCTTCAATATTTCATACGGACCAATATACCCCGGGCTCAATTTCTTACTTTTCAAAGCTCTCCCAATGCCTTTACTAGGAGAAACTTTCAAGAATACTCTGTCACCGACCTGAAACTCAAGCGGTTTCATTCGCTTGTCATGGTAACTTCTCTGACGATCCTAGGATGCTTTCATTTTATCTCTGATCATCTGAATCTGCTCGGAGGTCTATTGCACGATCTCAGGCCCTAACATCAGGCTCTCACCAGTCTCTGACCAGCAAAGAGGTGTTCGGCACTTCCTGCCACATAGAGCCTCATATGGAGCCATACCTATACTGCTATGATAACTATTATTATAAGTAAATTCAATCAATGGAAGGTATTGCTCCCAGCTACCACCATGCTCTAGCACACAGGACCTCAACAAGTCCTCTAAACTCTGAATAGTTCGCTCGGACTGCCATCTGTCTGAGGATGATAGGCCAAACTCAATCGAAGCTTCGAACCTAACTCCTGATGCAAACTCCCCCAAAATCGGGAAGTAAACCTCGGATCTCTATCCGACACAATAGAAGATGGAACACCATGCAGTCAGACTATCTCACTAATATACAATTGTGCTAGTCTCTGCAAGGGGTAACTCATATTGATAGGCAAGAAATATATAGACTTTGTTAACCGATCCACAATAACCTAGATAGCATCATGACCACTACGAGTCCTTGGTAATCCCATTACAAAATCCATAGCAATAGCATCCCATTTCCACACGGGAATCTCTAAAGGTTGTAAACCACCGGATAGTTTCTGATGTTCAACCTTTGCTTTCTGACAGATTATACAATGAGCCACAAAGTCAAATACATCTTTTTTCATTCCAGGCCACCAGAAATGCAATTTCAAATCATGATACATCTTGGTAGTACCCGGATGAATACTCAGCATACTCCTATATGCTTCATTGAGTACCATTTGTCGTAAATCACTAGAATCAGGTACATAAATTCGAACTTTCACTCGGTAAATACCATCAGAACCCTCGGTTAAGAATAGGTCTTTGTCTTTAGCCTGAGTTTCTTTCATCTCGGCTAAGTAAGAATCAGACATCTGTTGTACACAAACAAGCTTCAAGAACTCATTGGCTATTTTCAAAGTACCAAGAGTCACTTTTCCGAGCGGAGAAACATCCACGTGCAGATTCATATCTCTGAATTGCTTGAGTAACTCCATCTCTTTAACCATCATAACTGCCATATGAATGGATTTCCGACTTAAGGCATCAGCTACAACATTTGCCTTTCCTGGGTGGTATTTCAAATCGAACTCATAGTCTTTCAGAAATTCAATCCATCTCCTCTGCCTCATATTCAACTCTTTCTGGTCAAATAGATATTTTAAACTTTTATTGTCACTATACACTTTGAATTTAGAGCTATAAAGATAATGCCTCTAAATTTTCAGTGCAAAGACCACACAAAAAGAACATTCTTTCAGGTTAGCTTGGTCAATGGCAATACAATTTTAGAGAATCCTTCAATGAATCTCCGATAATAACCAGCTAAACCCATGAAACTCCTAACCTCGGTGACCGACTTAGGTCTTTCCCAAGTCATAACAACTTCGATCTTTGAAGGATCAACCAAAACACCTTCACTGGAGATAACATGACCCAGAAATTGAATCTTATCCATCCAGAATTCACATTTGGATAATTTAGCAAACAATTGCTTCTCTTTAAACACTTGAAGTACCAAACGTAAATGCTCCTCATGCTCCTCGTGAGACTTAGAATAAATCAAAATATCATCGATAAATACCACCACAAACTGATCCAAATAATGATGAAAAATGTTGTTCATATAGTTCATGAACACAGCAGGAGCATTCGTCACTCCAAACGGCATTACCACATATTCATAATGACCATATCGGGTCCTGAACGCCGTTTTAGGAACATCTGCAGCTTTCACTCGGATCTGATGGTATCCTGATCGTAAATCAATCTTAGAAAAGATTGATGCACCACGCAACTGATCAATCAAGTCATCAATTCTAAGCAATGGATATTTAATCTTGATTGTCAGCTTATTTAATTGGCGATAATCAACACATAACCGCATACTGCCATCCTTTTTCTTAACAAGTAACACCGGAGCACCCCACGGTGATATACTAGGCTGAATAAATTGTTTCTCAAGCAATTCATCAACCTACTTCTTTAATTCAGCTAATTCAACTGGAGACATTCTATAAGGAGCTCTGGAGATCGGTTCAGCTCCAGGAATAAGGTCAATAGAGAATTCAATTTCTCTATTAGGAGGAACACCAGGTATATCCTCTGAAAACACCTCAGAGAAATCACACACAACAGGGATATCATGGACTCTAGACTCATTCTTTCCATCAATCATACAGAATAACATAAATAACTGAGATAAACCTTGAATTTCATAGCTATCGGCATTCGGATTAGGAAAGATCACCCGCCGGTTTTGACAATCAACTAGGACCCTATTGGCTGATAACCAATCCATACCAAGGACAATGTCAAGACCTCTCAAAGGTAGACATATCAAATAAGCCATAAAACTCCTATCACCCAAAATGAAGGATACATTTTCACACATCAAAGAAGTCCATAGTTTAGCATCAGTCGGGTTAGATACATTCAATGCCCGATTTATAGCAATAACAGGTAATCTCATACGCATCACACAATTATTAAAGATAAAAGAATGAGTTGCACCCGAGTCAAACACCATATTAAGAATGGTATTCCTGAGTGAACACTTACTCTGAACAAGGTCATTGGCTTGAGCAGCCTCCTCAACAGTGATAGCATAAACTCGGCCTACAACTGGTGAATTAGAAGTCCCAACCCAATCATTTCTCGACATCATGGAATTGTTACCACGTCCACCATTTCCTCTGCCTCCTCTATTACTGATCCGGTCCTAACACCGGCCCCCAAGAGCATGGCTTTAATGCTTTGCCAGGTCAGCATTTTGAACGAGGTAAATACGCTTCAAATACGGAGTATATACGACAAAGGCAAGTAACTCCGCCTAGGCATGTAGGCATGTTACTCCGCCAAGGCATGTTACTCCGCCTAGGCATGTAACGACGCCAGAATGCATATTACTCCGCCAAGCCATAGGCTCAACACAGGCGGAATATTGAACTTCCCATGCTGCGTAGCGAACCCATACTCATAACCCCGGCACGAGGTTGACTCTGTCTTGAGAGGTTAATAATGGGAATCACGCTGTCACGCATAAAGGGGAATAACAATAAAATAATAAAGCATTCACGCTTCCCAAGTAAGTGGAAATACCTACTACAATAACGGTGCTCGTGAACGACACAGGGACCCACTGTCTTTCTTGCTTTATGCTAGAAAACAAGGAACGGGCCCTACCAATAATGGAGCACCAGTGACAGGTATATAAACCTCAGCAAAAAGGTATACAGGGGCTCTCTACCCATTTTTGAACCTTACACTCTCTTACTTGCATAATTCTCTCTGATCGTCTTTCTAAGTCTTAAAGTATTCTGAAATACTGACTTGAGCATCGGAGAACGATTGCAGGTACCACCCCCAATCGGGTCAAGGCAAAGGAGAGACCGTCAGGCGGACTGTGACACCGCCCACTCCAACTGTGTCAGGGCATAGAAGACAATTCTAGGCGGACTACGACACCGCCCCAGTGTGGTCCAGACTCCGCCTCAACACACGAAAACACTCCACATCTGAACATTTACGCGCATCGCTTTGTATCAGATTGAGCTGTTTCAAGATCATAACTTTACACCCCCCGTAAAGGACGGACCATTGGCACGCCCAGTGGGACTCGTTAAAGTTATTCCCACCTCTCGTTTAAGAAGTCTGGTCTCTTATTATGGAAGGTAATGGGAGAAACCAACCAGATGGGCACGTGGAAGACATCACTGCCCAGAACAACCATTGAACAGGCACTTAGCTTTCGAGTCGCCTGTGGAAAGTTCAAGAAGAATGGTGCAGGTTTCAGCACCAAATCTGAAGGATGAGATGATAAGAAAGCTGAGGGAAGAACTGATGGAATTGAAACGCCAAAGAAAGAGCGTGGAGGAGAGAGCCATGTCTCTGATCAAGGGGTCACATCACACAACCGAGGGAGAAAAATCCTCTACCCCCCAGTATTCAAATATCCCACAGTTGAAGGGAGGCCATGTACCTGGGGGTAGATGAAGATGTCATGTGTAGGATGTTCCCTCGGACTCTTGTTGATGATGCCCTTAGCTGATTCAGGAAGCTACCATCAGGTTCCATTAACTCATGGGAAGGAATGGCAGCAGCGTCTGTTGACCACTTTGTCATTTCCAATGATACTCCCAGAATATCTCATACCTTGGCTCAGATTAGGCAGGGGAAGCATGAAACTCTCAAGGACTCCTTGAAGAGGTTTCATAAGGAAGCAGCTGCTGTTTCAAACTGGGCAGAAGCACTTCAATTGCACATAGCAATAGAAGCTTTGCAACCAAGCTCTGCTTTTGCCATGTCATTGGCAAAGAATCCTCCAGTGAATTTTGAAGAATTCAAGAGGAAAGCATCCAAGTATGTGAGCATTGAAATACACTTGGAAGCAACAGCAGCAAGAAAGAAATCCCTAACGTTACAACGGAGTGACTGGCGTGGATAATTCCCATCATCATCCATATGATGGAAGTCTTTGAAGATTCAATCCGTACTCCTACGATTGAAAAATGTCTCCAGGGCGGATTATCTCAATCACTTAATCTATGATCTGACGATGAAACTCTTGGCGTTGTGTACTTTTCCAGAACGGATAACCTCAGTCACCCATTATGTGATATGACGATGTAACTCCTGACGTTGTGTACTTGCCCAGGACGGATGATCTCAATCACCCATTCTGTGATCTGACGATGTAACTCCTGGCGCCATACACACCTCAAGGACGGATGATCTCAATCACCTAATATGTGACCTGACGATGTAGTTCCTGGTGAGATACACTTCCTCAAGACGGATGATCTCAATCACCTATGAAGTGATTCGACGATAAAACTCCTGGTACGAACAATTCCCATCATCATCCTTATGATGGAAGCCTTTGAAGACTCAATCCATACTCATACAATTGAGATACACTTCCCCAGGACGGATGCCCTCAATCACATATTCTGTGAGTTGACGAGGTAACTCCTGACGCGGACAATTCCCATCATCATCCTTATGATAGAAGTCTTTGAAGACTCAATCCGTACTCATACAATTGAGATACACTTCCCCAATCCGACCTCAGTATTGATCACGCTGAACGGATTATTAAATGCTTTCCTGCATTCAATCTTCACTCTAACTTTGAATTGATTATCCATGGCAGAACTTGTTCCCATGCAGATAAGACAACGGCTCCAAACTGAGGCACAGATGCATAACTCTTTATTCCATAAAGATCAACCAACATGCAACACCGCTTCACAAACGGAGTCAACAAAAACTCCTTGGGGGATTGGTGTCTCAGCTATATGCTGCACCATACCGACCCTAAGGTACAGAAAACTCTTTGGGGGGAAAGGATTGGTGTCTCAGCTATATGCTGCACCATACCGACCCTAAGGTACAGAAAACTCCTTGGGGGGAAAGGATTGGTGTCTCAGCTATATGCTGCACCATACCGACCCTAAGGTACAGAAAACTCCTTGGGGGGAAAGGATTGGTGTCACAGCTATATGCTGCACCATACCGACCCTAAGGTCCTGCAGGCCGCCTCTGGAAAGAACTGGTGTCACAGCTATAGGCTGCACTAATTCGTCCCTAAGGTCCTGCAGGCTTCTTGTGAAAAAAGCTGGTGTCACAGCTATATGCTGCACTATGCTAACTCCAAAACGCAACCAGTTTCTTGCAGGATGAATTGGTGTCACAGCTATTTGCTGCACCATACCGCCTCAAAGGATGAATTGGTGTCACAGCTATATGCTGCACCAGACCGCCTCAAAGGATGAATTGGTGTCACAGCTATATGCTGCACCATACCGCCTCAAAGGATGAATTGGTGTCACAGCTATACGCTGCACCATACCGCCTAACTTCCAATGTTTTACGGAGTACATAACCAACAAGTTTAAAAGTACAACACTTGTAAAATTGTACTTCATTGAGATTCCTAAGAGGCTACTCCGTCTTCTTACGGAATACACTCCTTTGAAATTCCTAAGAGGCTACTCCGCCTCCTTACGGAATCCAATCTCATTGGAATTCCTAAGAGGCTACTCCGCCTTCTTACGGAATCCAACTCCTTGGAAATTCCTAAGAGGCCACTCCGCCTTCTTACGGAATACATTTCATTGAAGTTCCTAAGAGGCCACTCCGCCTTCTTACGGAATCCAACTACTTTGAAATTCCTAAGAGGCTACTCCACCTCCTTACGGAATCTGCTTCATGGAAATTCCTAAGAGGCCACTCCGCCTTCTTACGGAATCCATCTCATTGGAATTCCTAAGAGGCCATTCCGCCTTCTTACGGAATCCAACTCGTTGAAGTTCCTAAGAGGCTACTCCACCTTCTTACGGAATCCAACTCCATTGAAATTCCTAAGAGGCTACTCCGTCTTCTTACGGAATACAACTCATTGGAATTCCTAAGAGGCCACTCCGTCTTCTTACGGAATCCATCTCATTGAAATTCCTAAGAGGCTACTCCGCCTTCTTACGGAATATAACTTCATTGAAATTCCTAAGAGGCTACTCCGCCTTCTTACGGAATACAACTCATTGGAATTCCTAAGAGTCCACTCCGCCTTCTTACGGAATCCAACCTCCTTGGAAATTCCTAAGAGGCTATTCCGCCTCCTTACGGAATTCAACTCCTTGGAAATTCCTAAGAGGCCACTCCGCCTTCTTACGGAATCAACCTCCTTAGAAATTCCTAAGAGGCTATTCCGCCTCCTTACGGAATTCAACTCCTTGGAAATTCCTAAGAGGCTACTCCGCCTTCTTACGGAATTAACCTCCTTGGAAATTCCTAAGAGGCTACGCCGCCTTCTTACGGAATCCAATTTCATGGAAATTCCTAAGAGGCTACTCCGCCTTCTTACGGAATCCAACTCCTTGGAAATTCCTAAGAGGCTACTCCGCCTTCTTACGGAATCAACTCCTTGGAATTCCTAAGAGGCCATTCCGCCATCTTACGGAATCAACTCCTTGGAAATTCCTAAGAGGTTACTCCACCTTCTTACGGAATCAACTCCTTGGAATTCCTAAGAGGCCATTCCGCCTTCTTACGGAATCAACTCCTTGGAAATTCCTAAGAGGCCACTCCGCCTTCTTACGGAATCCAACTCCTTGGAAATTCCTAAGAGGCTACTCCGCCTTCTTACGGAATCATACTTCATTAAAATTCCTAAGAGGCTATTCCGCCTCCTTACGGAATCCTACTTCATGGAAATTCCTTAGAGGCCACTTCGCCTTCTTACGGAATCCAATCTCATTGAAATTCCTAAGAGGCCACTCCGCCTTCTTACGGAATCCAATTTCATTGAAGTTCCTAAGAGGCTACTCCGCCTTCTTACGGAACCCAACTCCTTGGAAATTCCTAAGAGGCTATTCCGCCTACTTACGGAATCCAATTCCTTGGAAATTCCTAAGAGGCCACTCCGCCTTCTTACGGAATCCAACCTTATGGAAATTCCTAAGAGGCTACTCCGCCTTCTTACGGAATCCAACCTCATTGGAATTCCTAAGAGGCCACTCCGCCTTCTTACGGAATCAACTCCTTGGAAATTCCTAAGAGGCTACTCCACCTTCTTACGGAATCTACTTTGAAATTCCTAAGAGGCTACTCCGCCTCCTTACGGAATCTACTTTGAAGTTCCTAAGAGGCTATTCTGCCTTCTTATAAAAGCTAAACTTAAGTGTTATAGCTCATTACAGTGACTCCGCCAGTCACTATAACAAGCTAGGGGGCATATGATCCGGTCCTAACACCGGCCTCCAAGAGCATGGCTTTAATGCTTTGCCAGGTCAGCATTTTGAACGAGGTAAATACGCTTCAAATACGGAGTATATACGACAAAGGCAAGTAACTCCGCCTAGGCATGTAGGCATGTTACTCCGTCAAGGCATGTTACTCCGCCTAGGCATGTAACGCCGCCAGAATGCATATTACTCCGCCAAGCCATAGGCTCAACACAGGCGGAATATTGAACTTCCCATGCTGCGTAGCGAACCCATACTCACAACCCCGGCATGAGGTTGACTCTGTCTTGAGAGGTTAATAATGGGAATCACGCTGTCACGCATAAAGGGGAATAACAATAAAATAATAAAGCATTCACGCTTCCCAAGTAAGTAGAAATACCTACTACAATAACGGTGCTCGTGAACGACACAGGGACCCACTGTCTTTCTTGCTTTATGCTAGAAAACAAGGAACGGGCCCTACCAATAATGGAGCACCAGTGACAGGTATATAAACCTCAGCAAAAAGGTATACAGGGGCTCTCTCCCCATTTCTGAACCTTACACTCTCTTACTTGCATAATTCTCTCTGATCGTCTTTCTAAGTCTTAAAGTATTCTGAAATACTGACTTGAGCGTCGGAGAACGATTGCAGGTACCACCCCCAATCGGGTCAAGGCAAAGGAGAGACCGTCAGGCGGACTGTGACACCGCCCACTCCAACTGTGTCAGGGCATAGAAGACAATTCTAGGCGGACTACGACACCACCCCAGTGTGGTCCAGACTCCGCCTCAACACACGAAAACACTCCACATCTGAACATTTACGCGTATCGCTTTGTATCAGATTGAGCTGTTTCAAGATCATAACTTTACACCCCCCGTAAAGGACGGACCAATTACCGTTTCCACGGCCTCGTCCTCAGAAGCCTCCTCGGTTTACACTAGCATTAGATTCAGTCAGTTGCAAAAGAGGACAGTTAGGACAAATGTGTCCTTTCTCATTGCAGTGATAACAAATAACCTCTTCTTCTTTATCACAGTTTCTAGCATAATGATCACCACCATATCTGAAACATTTGACGTCCCTCAGACGACTCACCGATTGACCACCAGAGTTTACTCGGCCTCGGGATTTAGAGGATGATCCACCTCTAACAAACTTCCCTTGCTTTTTGAAACTGATAGGTGGTAACTTCGAAGAACTATCAAATATACTGCTTGATCCAGTAGAAGCTTTGTCATCTTCTTTATAGATTTGGCATTTGTTAACAAGAACAGGAAAGCTCCTGATTTCTTGGTGTCAAAAAGCCTTCTTAATTTCTAGTCTCAGACCACTCTTAAATTTAATGCATTTTGAACCTTCAGTACCCAGCAGCTGAAAAGGAGGATAAAATAAACAGAGTCCCTCAAATTTTGCTGCATACTCTTCCACACTAAGATTGCCTTATCTGAGCTCCATGAATTCTAATTCCTTCCTACTTTTTACAGTGTTTGGGAAGTATTTTTCAAGGAAACATCCCTTGAAATTCTCCCAAATCAACTCGGTTCCCATAGCTATCAGTCGGGCTTTTGTCATCTTCCACCAATTTTCAGCTTCTTTTCGAAGCATGAACACAGCATACTCGACTTTTTGTGCTTCTGTGCACTGCAGACTATCAAAGATCCTTTCCAGATTCTGGATTCATGCATAAGCTTGGTCGGGATGAAAATCTCCATGGAATTCAGTTGGTTTACATTTTAGGAAATAATCAAGACTATGATTGTCAGACGTTTGGGGTTGGTTCTGCCTTTCTAGAATATCAGCAAAACGCTGGAAGACAGCACCCATTGCATCCATAGCTGGATTATCATCCATTCTTATCCTGAAAATAATCGCCATACTTTAGTACCTTTCATGGATAAGAAGGCAATTTATTTATAGTTGATTTCCTTAACTATAATATTTAACAACCATAATATGATTTCACTCAATTCATAGCATTTAGTAGCTTAACCTTGGCCTTGGACCTTTTCATGTCTGCTCTGATACCAAAATAAAACATCATAATATTTAAAATTAAATTTCTAAAATCCAAATAAATTTTTCACAAATAATTTAAATTTTAAAATAGGATTTAGATTAATGTAATAATAGTGTCAACATTACATCAACCTGCCCATTCATAAATACATATATTTTACAAACCGGTATACACAGGAGCCAGCCAAGGCTACTACAAAACAACTATGTGCATAATGTACCATACATATATATACATAATGCTCCGAGCAGGCTGAGTGATCTCATATCTCATCGCTGCGTCCTATATCCACTGTAAAAATAACAATAAATAAGGGGTGAGCATAAACATGTCAAATGATAGTTATTGAATCGGATTAAGTGTCCAATTCATAATTGCATACAAATCATAACCATATCACATAATCTTATCATATATCATTCATTCTCATATCATCAAATGATCATATCATCATGTCATTCTCAATAACATATATCAATGTATTCATATGCTCAATCAAATGGATCCATTATTAAGTCTTTTAATTTGTGTTGCAACACGGGCTCTCAGCCATAACTCAGCTCTCAGCTGATCCAGCCGTTTTACTGGTACCAAACCGTTTGCCCTCTCATGTGACACAATCACTCCCAGCGACAATGGTAGTGTCATGGGCTAAACCCCGAGCCCCGCTCAAGAGGTTTGCCTGGAGTCTTACCCAAGGTCTTTTGTGGAATCCTCGAAACCACATAATATTTCATATTTGTTCATTACACAAGCATCCCATGCTTATCAAATGCATCTCATGCATTCATACATCATGATATATTTCATGAATAACATTCATATCATCATCATCAATCACATATCAACATCATCTTTCCTACTGCATCTCATGCATAGGATTTATCATAAATACATACATCACATATACAATTCATATCTCATATAAATTCAAAATCAATACCACTCACATATGAACGGAAAATACTATAACACAAGTATATAACATATATTAGGGATTTCTCATCAAATATATAATACTATCCCGAATCCGTTTATAAACTATATATTTAAAATGTAAACGCTCCCCCTACCTGGAATAAAGAATTCCAGCAGCTCCTCAGGCTATATCCAATCACAGTTTAGAAGTTCTGATTGGAATTTCTAACTCTGAACCCGTCCAAAGCTTCTTCTTCCTAAAAGCCAAGCTTCCATGTGAAAGAGAAGAAGTGAAGATTGGTCTCCTCCTTGATTGATAATTTCCAATAAAGATTGGAAAAGAAAAGGATTAGAGGTGATGTTTTACACTTTTAAAATTCCCAGCTGATCCAACAGTAGAATTTGATATAAATCGTTCATGTAAAAGAGACGTGAACGAAGTGAAGAAGTACAATACATGTATATTAAGAGATAAGGAAGAAACAAGATATTTAAAAGAAAAGAGGATAGGACAATAGAGAGGGTCCCATACTTAGAAAAATTAGAAAATAGAATCTGTTAGAATTTAGAAGAATAGAGTGACATGGAAGAGCCTCAATGATTGAAGTAATTATCAATTTCTGACTCTGTTTCAGTATTTTGGGCATATCTCTCTTTCCGAGAAAGATTCATCAGAGCCTCTTTCCGTTCAGAATTGCTTCACTCGGAAGGAATTCAGTCAGAAATGTTTCTGTTTAAAACACTCAGTTATAGCTTTCCTTTCCTCGAAGGTGATCCACTCGGAAAGGTATCACCCGGAGATACCTCATTCAGAAATATCTCACTCTCTACCCGAGTCAAAGTCTTTCTTCACTCGAAAATATTTCTCTCGGAAGTACGTTACTCGGAAGTCTTACAACCAAAAGGGTCATTCGGAGTCGAAGTTCAGTCTCAAAGACGAATCCGAGCACAAGCTCTCAGTAACTTGAATATGGACCCGAGCACGAATTGAATGAAAGAATTCACCACTCAGATATTTACTTCCCTCGGGAACTATTCACTCAGAAACATACTCGTTCGAAGTTAAAGTCTTTCTCTGTCCAGTAGTACTTCCCCCGGAAAAGACTCACTCGCTATGTCTCAATCGGTGCCATACCACACGGAAATCAAAAATATCTCACTCGGTGCCTTCCCACTCGGAAGTGTCGCACTCAGAGACACCCCACTCGGGAAAGTTACACTTAACTCGGAAATTCTCCACTAGGGAATTCACTACTTGGAAATATCTCGGTCCGAGAAGTACTCATTCGAAATCAAAGCTTTTCTTCGCTCAAAATTACTTCTTTTGGAAACGACCAATTTAAAAACGTTTCATTCAGAAACAAGTCACTCGGATTTGCCTGACTCAAAAGCGTCTCATTCAGACACAAAGTTTTTCCTCACTCAGAAGTGATTCTCTCAGTCATGCCTCACTCGGAAACATCTTAACCTTCCTTCACTCGGAATCATATCCATTTCTTCACTCGGAAGGTCTTCTCTCAGACATAATTCACTCGGAAATTCTCCACTGATCCTTAATGAATTATTTTTCTAAAATTATAAATTTTAGGATTTTACATTTTAGAACTTAACATAATGATGAATTTGTCGTTTCCCACGAGCTAACGTTCAGGTTTTAGGACTTAACGAATTTGTCGTTATCCCTAAGCCATCGCTTATGAGCCTTTGGCTACCACATCCACATCGTACTTCCATGGTACATCGTAGTAATCCTTAAATGCAAAGGGGGCAAATGTTTGGATGGTAACTAACTGAGGCATGAGGGTGCCAAATGATGAAGGGTACTTGGTGTAGCAAATCACTAACGGTGCAGGAGCTTGTGTCTTTAACCGTCCTTGGACCATATTTACGCCATTGTCATGGCGCTTGCAGACTTGCAGGAGATGGCTATCCATTAATCCTTGAAGGGTTTCACAAAAATCATTGAGCTTTGTAGTTTTCTCATTATTGCTCGTACCATCATGGTCTTAGGGTTCCTTCACCAATTATTTTTCAAATAACTGGGCATGGATCACCTTCAACGGTGTCCTAATGTCAGAGACATTCCTCACATATTCCTTATCTTCTTCCACAATGTTAACCCCTGAACCCTCATGGTTAGGTAAGGGATTAGGCCACATTCGGATTTCCTTCTTAGAAGTTAAGCCATTTGGCTTTAATCAGGTCGTGTATTTCATACTTCAAGGCCATATAATTTTCTATGGAGTGACCATATGCCTCAGCGTGATAGTCATATCAGGCATTTGGGTCATATCCCTTAGTGTGTGGTGGTTTTAGAGGTTTGGAATGGCAGGGCCCCACAAGGGAATTGCAGATAAGGTGAGGCAAAACTCGATGTAGCTCATAGGAATTGGATCAAAATGGATAGGGGCACGATCTCTCATAACTTCCATTCTCTCTTATAAAGATACTTGTCAAGTTCTGAATAACTTCCTAAAAAGTTAATTCATAAAAATGGCACGCCTTATTAGTCATTACTTCGCCTAGCATCTTGCTTTCAAAATATTTTGCTCACATCCGATGGGAGTAACGATTAATGAAGCTCACAATAAATCAGAAAAATATGAGTTACAAGCTTTTCAATCATCCTTAAAAAGACTTACGGCTTTGCATGATTTCTTTGACGATTCAAAGAACCCATAACCTATGAGAAAATGACTGTTTGCCCATTGAAGGATCATCAATTCAGAAAAGGGGCATTTACATTTAGAAAAAGGGTCCATTAAAAGGATAAGTGATCCACTGATTTTAGTTTAGAGAAAAAGAAAGAAAGAGCAAAGGTAAAGGAATATTTGCCCCCTCTGTGCCTTAAATTGGGTTTAAGGCCTCCTACAGAATTATAAGGCTTCCTTAATAGTGACATCTCATATTCGATGATTGTTCTAACTAGTGAAGGTCACTATAGCTAAGATCCTACCCATGGAGTTAACCACAACAGTAGGAAGTGCACTAGGTGTAGGACACCATGAATAAGTCACGCCATAACAGAGGTTTTCACGATAGCCAGATAGGATGTATGTCCTCAATGGCACCGCTAATAACCTCTCCTAGTTTTAAGTTTCATCCGAACCCGAGTATAGGGTCTCACTCAAAAGTGTGTGCAAATTATGAGTGTAGTGTATGAAGGGGCATCCAACCTTGTACCTTACCTATCCTTCATAAAGAAAAAACACAAGACAATAAAATAAAGTCATTTACCCTAGGGTTTAACAATAACAACACATAAATGTCGATAGAAAATAAATGACATAAATACAAACAAGAGAGGTTGAAAATTTAAGGACTGACCCTATCAATTTGACTGACTTAACTCTCAATTATCCACAATGGAGTCACTAGTTGTCATGATCAGGATCGCGGCAGAAAGCCGACCGTAAAAAGAAAATGAAAAGGATTTGAAATCCTTTCGAAGAAAAAACAAAGTCACCACTAATAGTTTTTACACGTAAGATATCGGGAAAGCCTTTGTTAAGACACTGGTCATAAAAAATAAGATTCAAAGTTCGAGAGTCAAATTATAGGTGAGAAAGGTATTAACACCTCACACTGCTTGTTATAAAACGGTTACCTTAAATTGATTACGCGTATTTTATGTAACCCAAAAATTAATTTAACCTCAAAGAAAAGAAACAAACGATATGGTTAAGGAAAAAAGAAAATTTTGGAATAGGGTAACAGGATATCTCATCCAAATTGATCTTAAATTGAACAGTTTAAATAAATAATAACAATAATAATTTAAAATAAAATAAAATAAAATATGAACAAGAGGTCTCATTCAAATTAATCTTAATTTGAACATAATAATAATAAATAAATAAAAGTTAAGAAAGTAAAAGTAAAATAAAATAAAGTAAAGTAAAATAAGATATAATAAAATATAATAATAAAATAAAATAAAATAAAATAAGGTAAAATAAAATAAAATAAAGATTAACAGGACGTCTCATCTAAATTAATCTTGTTTTTATAAGAAAGATTATTTTTAACAGATGAAAGAAAGATTTAAAATATGACAAGATTCACAAAACGTCTCGTCTAAACTAACCTCGTTGTAGTAAAAAGATGTTTTCAAATTAAATAGTAATAATGTAAAATTGATTGAAATAAAATGAAAACATACGAAAATTACTAAAAGGAAAACAAGTTCGACAGAAATTATTCTCACTCCTACATATTTCCGAGTACGTTGGGAAATCAGGTTACGTAATTCTTGATAGGGATTTAAAAATTGATTTTTTTAAGTTTTGAATGATTTTTGAGATTTTAAAAGAAGGAAAAAAAGGAATAAAATATAGTTGAAACTTTGATGTTTTTTGTTTGGGAAAATGTTATTTTAGAAGACTTCATTGTGTTTTGGAAATTTTAATAAAAGAGGTATTTTATGCGAGATGAGAATACAAGATGAAGTATTTCATACGTGTATCACCCTTTACGATCTTATATGTTGGTGTAGATAAAATATTTGTATGACAATGTTATAAGATCATTACGTGATTTATTCAATGAAAATGTTAGTATCTAAGGTGCAAGCTCACCACTAAGCTAACACAAACTCTTTGACAATTTTCACATGCAAATAAACATAAACTGATTATTTTCATCTTTATTAAACAAAAAAACGGGCCTCATCACAAGGCCCACAGACATAATATTACATTAACTTAGAATTCAAGTCAAGGAACAGATAATTAAAGAAAGGAGTGTTCTAATAGAGAGAGAAAAAGATAGAAAGAGAGAGAAAGAGAAAGAAAGGGAGAGGGAGAGAAAGAAAGAGAAAAATCAAGAGGAAGGAGGAAAAGGGAGACAATGACAGTGCTAGGGCGGGCCGCAATGGTGTGGCAGAGCCGCGATGGCGGCGGTTCGCCGTCTTCTTCTATTTTCTTCAATTTTTTTTGATGTTTGTGATTTAAGAGTTTGATGGGTTGATTTTTTTTATGGTAAGGAAGAGGATGGGAATGGTTCTAAGGTTATGATGGGGGAAGGTGAAGGAGATGAAGTCTTTTGTTTTTTGTGAATAATTGGTTCTAATGGTGCGTTTTATATTTGATGTCATTTCTTTTTTCATGCTTCAATTTCAAATTCGAATTATCTCTTTCCTTCATTCACTATGTTTGCCATTTTAGTGTTTTTTGAGGCCTGAACCAATAAAACAAGGGGTTCCTGGCCATTGACTTCCAAAAAAATGAAAACAGTATAGAGAAACAGAGAAGGTGAGAGGTCAAAAAGCATAAAAAAAGAAAAAAAAAAGAAAAAGAGAAAATAATATGTTTGGCTACCCCCGTCAAGAATATCTAACAACGTTAGAAAATTTTGACGAAATGAACAAAATGAACATTTTTGAAAAAATAGATTAGTTTGAAATAAACAAAATGATAGGAAACTAATCTAATACAAACATAAAAGATTGAAAATAGATTTAGCCCTAAAAAATCATACAAAATTCAATAAAAGTACTGTAACATTGCCTTTTTTTATGCATATTCAATTGAGCCCAGTAAGTTGATGTTGACTGTTGACCTAACCAAACTCTACCCATGTTCCCATTTTTGGAAGGCCCAAATGAATCAGCCTCCATTGAGCTGGCGGGCTACTATTGGGGGGTTTGACATTTTACACCCCTACATTTCATTCGGCTTTTACATGGTAAATAACGCTCCACGGACCTATGAATAGTATAGGCTCCAAACATACATGGTAAATAACGTTCCATGGTATAGATCATTTTCTCAAGTTAAATCATTCAAAATGTTATGAATAAATGAAATGGGATCAATGAAGCGGTCACTAAAATGCTACTTTTGTTCTACTTGCATAACAAAAAGTTGCCAGTTAAAGCACTAAACCCTGGGCATGCCCCAGCTAAGCTAAGAACTATGTACGCGTGGATGCAAAACATCCCAGGCATACCCAAGTGCACCATTACAGGGTAGAAAAAAAAAAACTGAGGCTTCTCACCTTTTCATTTACACTAGTCACAGTAGCGATCTATAGGGAAATGGTGCTACTGTCAAATTTGAGCTGAACACCCAAACCAATACATAATTCCCAGGAAGAATTAAATTATTGACAGCATTCTACATCTCTACATTCCATACTCTTAAAGCTTCCGCAAGCTTGCTAGAACCTCCTCCAACATAATTCCATTTGACCTGTTCTTGTATTGTATATAAAAAAAATGGCGTGCAGACGAGAACAAAAAGAACACATGGTTCCAATTGTTAGCCCACAGTAATTCATGAATTGATCAAGGCTAACTTGCCAAGAATATGACAAGAAATCAATAGCAAAGATCATTCAAAACTGCATTTCAGGCTTGATTTGATCCTTATCTAATGTCAGTATATTCAGGTAATCCTGTACAATCATCAAGGCCTGAGATTAAACCTGCTACATAATCATGTGGGATCACTCCAAAACTCTCCACTTCCATCGAACTATCCCCATTCAAATCAAAGGGGAAATTGATGTCCAAACCATCGATCCCAACACCATTTGTAATGGATGACATGGGATCAAATCTCAGATCGTTAAGGGGCTGTATTGATTGGAATGATGATTCAGCCTGACGGTGATGCATTTCACTAGGATCTACTGAAGCTCTTTTGGACTTTGACCTAGAAGGCTTAGTAGATTCAGATATAGAAGACTTTTGTTTTCCAGAGGATTGTATCCGGGATCCAGGTCGGGACCTTGTATCACTTATAGGGAATGCTGATGAAGCCCATCCAGAACTGTCTTCTTCACAAGCTCTGGCTGCCTCCCTGAAGGGGGGGAAAATACAAAAGAAAAGAACACCATAAGCAGCTCTCCAACAGTACCCAACAAAAACATACTTCGTAGACTAAAGTGGAGATAGACTTGGGGAAAATAATTTTGGCATTAAATGACAGCTTTGTTAAAACAATTAAACTGATTCTCTAAAATGGTAGTTTTGTAAAGTGAAAAAAAAAATGGCCAACCAAATGTAATAACATGGATTTATTTGATCTACACACAAATTCCTAAGACAGTAAAGTATGGCCGAAATTCAAAATGGCAGGACAACAAAAGAGCATATATACTTTATTGGATCAACCATACCTGAATATGTAATATAATCAATTATCAATACAAGAATTTTATTTCAGGCTTTCAGGATAACAAGGATAAATAGGTAGACCAAAGAAAAGACATCATGAGCAGATCTCCCCTCATCAAGCAAAGACTCAACGAGACTGTGCTAACTACTAATTATATAAAGCCAAGAAACAGATAACAGCACAATTAAAAGACACAAGCCAACAGCCAATATCAATTCTAGAGATCAATGCAACAGAATTAAAGTCTAATAAGGTTATAGTAGCTGATTAGGTGATGAAGATCCAACCTAGACTTAGGACCTTTTGTTGGGACCATCTAAGGCCATTTTCCTTTGTATTTGTTTTTTAGGGTTTTTCTTGTAAGGGTTGAGAGTCATCCTTAGGCTTGAAACAATTTCTCTTTGTACTTTTTAGTTGGGCCGAGCTTTGGGCTTTTTAGGGCTTTGGGCCTCACATTGCCATTTGTTACTTTTGAGCCTAGTTAGGAGCTTGGGCTTCCTTATACTTAGGTGCCCCCTTTTACCACCTTAGCTTAGGAGTTAGTTAATTTTAGCATAACTAGGGTTAGCTTGGGTAGCTTATTAGGTATGTTAGTAATTTGTCTTTAAATAGAGCTAGGGTTTCTAATCATATCTCCTAATCATTAGTAGTTTGACTCGAATTGATGAAATGCTTGGGGAATATAAGGAGTGGAAGAAAACTAGTTGTTCCATAATGTCTGATGGATGGACAAATTAAAAAGGGAGGTCAATTGTCAACTTTTTGGTGAATGACCCTCGGGGACCTTTTTTTTATATTCATTGGACACATCTGACATCTCTAAAACAGCTGCTAATGTTTTTAAGATGTTGGATGATATTGTGGAATCCGTTGGAGAGGAGAATGTTGTTCAAGTTGTTAAAGACAATGCTGCAAATTATAAGGTAGCTGGGGAATTGTTGATGCAAAGGCGGAAAAATCTGTTTTGGACTCCATGTGACGCTCGTTGTATTGATTTGATTAGGCCTGGTGCCACTAGATTTGTCACTACTTATTTGACTCTTGCTTGTCTCAAAGATCACAAAGGATCATTGACGACTAAGTGGAAATCAAATAGGTTTGCCTCTACACCGGATGGGAGAAAAGTAGCAAGCATGGTTATGGATAGTTGACTATGGAAGAACATAATCATATGTCTCAAGGGGCTGTTCCTCTTATGATTGTCCTTCACTTGGTAGATTCCGATGAGAAACCCACAATGGGGTTCATATATGATGGAGCGGATTCAACGTAGGAGAAGATTAAAATCAACTTTGGCAATATTTAAAAGTAGATATTTCTATTTTTACTCACTAGTAATCTTATAATATTATTTAGTTAAACTGCTTCGTCACTTGTTTTAATTTGTTCTATAGCTATGAAACTATAGGGAAAATTATTGATGAAAGGTGCGATCACCAACTCCATAGGCCGTTACATGTTGCTGCATATTATCTGAATCCGAAGTTCCACTATGAAGATAATTTTAGAGATGATGTTGAGGTGAAACAGGCTATACAATTGTTTGGCAAGAATGGTGGATGATATGTTGAAGAGTAACAAGATTAATCATCAGATTTCTGAATTTAGAAATGCTAGAGGGATTTTTGGTCATCTATTTGCTATAATGGCTAGGAAGACTGTGGAACCTGCAGAATGGTGAAAACCATTTGGGGATGACACTCCCGAGCTCAAGAGGTTTGCTATTCGGATTTTGAGCTTGACCTATAACCCTTCAGGATGTGAACGGAATTGGAGTCTATTTGAAATGGTAACTAAAACTTAAACGATGTTGTTAGTTATTTGCTATTACTTTGTAGGTTTTTTATGGTTTTAAATTTTAAGTACATTTTGGTATATTCTATTTTATAGGTTCATACAAAGAGAAGAAACCCTTTGCATCAAAAGAAAATTTAATGACTTGGTTTACGTAATGTATAACATGAAAGTAGGTAGACAAGTTAGGAAAAATGTTGTTCTTCCTTTTGAATAAATTAATTCACATGGTCAATGGATCACTAAAGAGGGAGATGGTGCTAATAATATTGATCAAGAGGCTTTCCAACCACCCATTGGTGATGAAAATGATAATGTGGTTAGGAAGTGAGTGACAATATTGAGTAACTTGGAGGTCAAAACAATCCAACGTTAGATGATCTTGTCCTTGATGTTCATGCAATTGTTGGAGAGCAAGTATCATCTGATGAAGAGGATAAAGTTAAGGAAAATGAAGATGAAGAACACACTGGAGGATTAGATTTCAATTGATATGATATGATAATTATTAATTAGTTTATCTTGTTTCCGTTTTTGGTTACCTTATTATTAACTTACCTTTATGGACTTGTTTTAGTAACCTCATTGGCTCGTATTGGACTTACATTATCTTTCTACATATTATTGATGGTGTTTTGTGTCTTGTCTATGTATAGGTATGTCATTTTATTTTATTTTTTATTTTTATAATAATAGGTAGAATCTTACGAGTGACAGTGGAGCCTCCACAATTCTATACCTAGACTCTTGATTCTACAAGTTGTTGGTGCCTTTCCGATTCTAGGTAGAATTTCAATTCTGGCAACCTTGTCTCCAAGATAGATCCACAAAAAGAAAGTGCAAGAAGATGTTCATCACTAGGTATACCCGTCTAAAATCACCAACATCAATCTTCTTATTCCTAATTTACTATCTATTCCAGGCTAATTTCAGCGCAGAATTGCACCTCTCAATGAAGGAGCCAAAAAGAACACTAACAATTTTCATATGCACAGAGAAACCACAATGAATAAAGTATGAATCATGGAATAAATCCACCATTTAATGCCAAAACAACACATACCACAACAAACCAGCATCAAGCAAAAGTACAAAATTACAAGACATGAAAATTTGATATTAAAAATATTAATGAAAAATAAATTGCTCTTGAGAAGATTAGGAGAAACAACACCGGTATAACAATCGAACCAAACATTAGCCTGTAATGAATTTAAGTAATTTCCTCTACCAGAGGGATGATCAGGTCCTAACTTTATTTCTTTTCCTGGGCTCTTGCCCCATTATTTCAGAACTAATTGAAAGACAGATTAAAAGATTGCTGTATTCAGCCATACCTGAAACGATTTTCAGCAACAGGCAAACAAACTTTAAAATGACCATCTTCTCCTGTTTGCTTATTCAAAGCCGGGCATGGTTCAGTCCCATGTATTGATAAATTTATAACAGATGGAAATGAAGATAGGGCATCATTCTCCTCTTTTGGAAACTCCAGAATTATATCCAGCTGATCTGCTCTAACTGACTCGTCTTCCTTTTGGTTAGAGATGATAATTTTGTCATTCTCTTGCCTATTGATGTCCTCAAGTGCAGCTGCTACTAACTTCTTGCTCTGGGGCAAATTACCAAATGTCATCCTTTCAGAGGGTTTTTTCAATGAATTTCGAGAACGCTGGCTGATGGAAGTGAAGAAACTCTGGTCGAAATAGATACCATTACAGGTGGCTGATGATGGATTTTGTCTGTGGTCAACATGTGATGCCACCTTCCAGACAGCTGAAAGCAATGCAAAAAAATGCTTCTGCATTAATAACTCCCTATTTACCTGCTCAGAAGCAACATCTAACAGCATCCGGATGTTATCCTGCCAAAAGAGATCATCTATGAGAGAAAAATAAATAAAAAGATCTTGAAATTTTGGACTTTAATATGATGCATGTTTATGAGGAAATATTAGAGACTATTAGCAGTGAGTGATTAGTTTGAGTTAGTTACAAATGTTACTGGTTTATTAGGAAGTTACAACTGTTATAGGTTTATTAGTTATTTACTGTTTTGCAACAGTCTGAGAATCTTTTAGACTCTCCCACCTCTTGTAAAAATATATCCACTCCATGGGGCAGTGGCTTGATGACAATCAGAATAAAAGGCATTTCATAGAAACTATCTTCAATTCCATTCTCTCTGTATCTCCCTATTTCTGGAATACTTTCAGGAAAGATCAAATATTTTCTACATCAAAGTAGTAAATAAAATTCACAATCTACACCAAATGAAATGGGACTAAATAGAAGAGTACATCACTACATGCAAAAAGAAAAAATGAGGAG
Source organism: Clitoria ternatea (assembly GCA_037962975.1). Classification (NCBI taxonomy): domain Eukaryota; kingdom Viridiplantae; phylum Streptophyta; class Magnoliopsida; order Fabales; family Fabaceae; genus Clitoria; species Clitoria ternatea. The sequence continues at coordinate 45,149,244 of CM075674.1, forward strand.
ATGAAATAGACATGTTAAAATTTCCAGCCAAACCTCTGTAACTTTAAGAAGAGCCTTCCCAGAGCCAGCACTGTTAATCTTCTCATGATTTGCGCTGTCCATTGAGAACAAGATGTACTTTTGGAAAAGTTCTCTGAACCTTTCACAGCAATGGACAGGATGACGATATCTGCCCCTGTATGCCCCACCAGCAGTCATGCTATAAAGCGTTTCACTAACCAAACTCCAGTTAGGACCGTATTCATGCACAACTGCACATAATATTGCATCCTCCTGAGGCAGCCAGACATCAGCTGATGGAATACAATCTTTGGACCAATTATTTCCCTTCTTAAACTTTTCTGGTTTTATCATTAAGACCCGTTTCACAGGCATTGGAGTGATGGATATTTTTCCTCCCATCTTGCTCCTGTTTGCTGTTTTCTGTTCCAAGTCAACCAGACTTTCACACGTCTTTGATTCCACACGTTCATCCAGCACAACTAATGAGTTGGATTCCAAATCGGAAGCATAAATGTCAGGAGGATCCCTCTTTGCCTTTTTGGACTTCTTGAATCTCTTTTCTTCACCATCAGCTGTTAATTTAGACTTCTTACGTTTTTTCTGCATAGTTGAATTTGGAGTCACAAAATCCAAGCTAGTGACCACCTCATCATCTATGGCCATTGGTTCTTCTTCAGGCTCTTCTTTTAATGGTCTCAAGCCAGAGGTTAGAGACCCTTTCTTTAGAGATTTGAACTTGGCCTTCTTGGGCTTCTTTTTAGGTTTGGGCTTTGAATCACCAGGTGTTTGAGTCCTGCTGAAAATTTTAAAATGAATAGCATCCTCAGGTGTTTTCTTATTTAGGGTGTAACACTGTTACCTTATTCAATGCAAAATATCCCATATATTTCAAACTTTCACCAATAAAGCTGTAGAAGAAACAATCAGAGCAACAGATTTCTAAAGAGGGATAACAATATTACAATTACGAAGTGTGAGAAATTGTTTTCATATGGATGTTACAGATTCTTTTTTGGACAGCAAGTGATTAGGAGGAGAATATGAAAGTTCAGCACTGCCTTACCTTTTAGAATCACAAGCTTCTTCCTCAGCTTCCTTCTGTTTAGCTTCATATTCAAGTTCCTCCATTAACTACAAGATCATAAAACCAAGCATTAATAACCATTCCAAAAAGAAATCAGGACAAAAACAAAAACTTCACTGACATACTTGATGTTGAGCCAAGGCTTCTACTTGCTGTCGATAAGCCATAGTTGCAAAATCAGCATCCCAGCCTAAAATATGGATCAACACAGTTATCAACCTCATAATTATGTCATAAATATGAATTAAACATTTGTTTTAGTGAATATTTGTATCAAGCCACAAGCTAAACAAGTCAATAAATAAATATAAATATATTAAACATTGCAAGCACCAAAAGTCATCAGAAAATAATTTCAGTTTTTAAAATTCAATTAAAAAAGGTAACTCTGGGCCATTTTAATTGTCACAAATTTATAAATGGTTTCAGGTGAAAGGAACATAAAGACATGTATTTTTATAGCATGTTCTATAATTTTACAGACCCCACAAATTATGCTAGGGACATTTTATTTGGATACTGTCTAGATTTAATCACATTCATGAAGTCTATTATAATGACAACCACTCATTTATGAGAAAAAATAACAATTTTAAATGCGATGAAGCAAAGGGAGCAATGTAATGCGTACTTTCATATACAAGAGGTTCCTCATCTTCATCAATTTCGGCTTCCATCTCCTCCTTGTACTTTTCAATGCGATCCAACTCCCATTCTGTGTCCTCAATCCTGACTTCAGATTCCAAGGCTGTCTTATCTATAATTGGATCCCACAGCTCCAGAAAACGAATGGCATAACGGTCAATAGGGCGTAGCTCATTCTCAAAGGCTGAGATAGCTTGTCCAGCAGCAGCAGCAGCTGCAGCCATCTGTTTGACATCAGCCAGCATGTCAACATCATCTTCTTTGACAACTACAGAGGGTGGTGGTCTATCTTCCTTCGGATCAGTTCCATTTAACATTAATGCATTATCCTTATTCAAATTGGAAACAGATTCACCCAATTCTGCAGGTTCATCATCCTCATTCACATATTCATCCTCTTCAAGTCTTCCCATGGCTTCTTCTGTAAACTCCTGGTTGTCCACAGCTTCTTCCAGTTCAACTTTCTTCAATGCCATATAATCTGCTTCATCTTCTACATATTTCAATGCAGCCTCTACATCTGCATTAGTAACAGAAACATCCCCACTGTTCTGGCTTTTCTCCTTAGGCATATTTTTAATTGAAAGTGCTCTATGACCTGAAAATAGTTCCATAGGATCAAGCTTCTTGAAGAACTCAGTGTTATAACCCCCACTTTGTATAACTAGATCATCAAGTGCACGCTTCTGTTTTGCTTTCTTCAAAATATTCTCCTCGATGGTGCTTTCACTAATCAATCTATAGATATGAACTTCACGTGTCTGACCAATTCTGTGGCACCGATCTTGTGCCTGTTGATCCATAGCTGGATTCCAGTCACTATCATAGAAAATCACTGTGTCAGCTCCAACTAGATTGATACCAACACCGCCACTACGGGTGGACAAGATGAATAGAAAAAACTTGGGGTTTGTGTTAAAGCGCTGCATTAAGGTCTGTCTCTCCTCTGGTTGGGTTGATCCATCTAAACGCATGTAAGTATAACCATACAAGTTAATGAATGCCTCTAATATGTCAAGCATCTTTGTCATTTGGGTGAATATCAAAGCTCGATGACCTTCTGATTTTAATTTCCTCAACAGAACTGCTAGCTCCTGCAGTTTCCCACAGTCAAATTGTATAAGACGCCTGTCAGGGAAATACACTTGCCGGCGGACAACTGCAGGCCTAATTGGTGACAGTAGAGGTAACAAAACTTCAGAGCACTTCTGCTTGTAAGTTGGGTGCAGAAACACATCCGTGTCATTTTTACTACACCAGCAAACAGGGGTAGGCGCTCTTGCAGCGGGAATTGCAAACATGAAACTTTCAACCACATCAGTCATCCTTTGAAATCGTTCAACTGGGGAGAGAACAATGTCAGCCAATTTTGATGAGTATAAATATGAAACAGGGTTTGCTTTCACCTTATGAATGTCATAGACAGAATGCCTAATGGAAACAAGATCCCTTAGAGTCGTTGAGTAGACAGGTCTCCTTTTACATCTCAAGGAATTCCACCAGGCAACAGCTGTTGCATGTTCCTTAGCTTGTCTTAGCCTCTCTTCCAAGATAGCCTTTTGGATCTCTTCAAATATGTTTGTTCCTGGCAGCCTTTTCTGACATTTCAACCCAGGCCTAATAACTTCTAGGTCAGCCATATCAGTACGTTCCATGATTAAAGTTGAAGGGGTCTCAATAGCTTGCACTTCCTCACTCTCCCAAGCAGTCATGCTGTAGTCAAGATGAGTAAATAAAAGACCTAAACCTCTTAGGTCAACTGTTGAAAAGGGACCAGGCAAAAGCATGGAGCAAATGGAAGAGCTTAACTGAGTATCAATACCACACATATCAAAAGAACTGACAATTGGACGACCCTCAAACAGGTCAGGATGATTGCAAACTTTACGAAGTTGCATGATAACACTAATCATCCCAAAAAAGTTTGCACTTGCAAGAGTGGCCTGGGTCTCTGAGCTAGCAATGAAATCTTCATACAGATTCCGCTGCCTCTTTGATAGTCTACAGTATATGACATGCTCGTGTTTCATTGGAAGTTGCTTCTCTACATCTCGCTTTAGTCGACGGAGTAAGAATGGACGAAGGACATTATGCAGGCGATCAACAACCTCCTTATTAACTTTCTCTTCTCCCTCTACCATTCCTGATATAGGATTACTAAACCAATCCTTGAACTCTTGATGCGACTGAAAAACATGGGGCATCAAGAAATGCATGAGAGACCACAATTCCATGAGATCATTCTGTAGTGGTGTACCAGTCAAGAGAATCCGTCGTTTTGAATTGAAATTTAACAGGGTCTGCCACCTTTGTGACTTCCAGTTTTTAATGAGATGGGCTTCATCTAAGATCAAGTATTTCCACTTCTTCCGTTTGAAAACTTTGGAATCCTGAATAATTAATCTATAAGTTGTTATGCATACATGAAATGAGTTTGGTTTCAACCATCCCTGTCTTTTAAGTTTCCGCTCCTTGGCACTTCCAAAATAAGTCAAAATCTTAAAAGCAGGACACCATTTCAGAAATTCAGTTTCCCAGTTAAGCATTACACTAGTTGGTACCACAATTAGATGCGGCCCCCAAATCCCTTTTTCACAAGCAAGATGTGCAAGCAAAGCTATAGTCATAATTGTTTTTCCAAGCCCCATCTCATCTGCCAAAATCCCATTCAGTCTTTTTTCATACATCGTGACAAGCCAATCCAATCCAATATGCTGGTACTCACGAAGAGAATACTTCAGTAGGAAAGGGAACTTTGTGCGCACTTTAGTTGTGGAGAAGGTGTTTCCCGTTGGTTGTGCAGATCTAGCAGCAGCAGCAGCATCAGCAATGATATCCTCACTTTCTCTTGTTTCCAAATTCTCATGAGGTGACTCTGATTGCTCTTCTCCCTGGGACTGTACAGAAGTAAGGTGGTCGCAAGACTTGATATCTTCATCCATAGGAACTGCAGGATCCTTCTGCTCAGCATCTTCTTGTACTGGAGAATCCAAATGGTCCTCTGACAAAGCAGAAGCATAATCAGATTCATCTTCCCCATCTTCATTGTCACTTAGGTCCTAATGAATAAAAGAAAAATATACAAAAATCAACGTTTTAGTGCAAATCAATCAGCCATAGGTAAAAATTTCAGATGAATATTACCAACCTTTTTGTACCTAGCAACCAGTTCCTCAACAGGTATGTCACTCTCCTTTTGTAACAATGCAATCTGCAAATAATTGTTGTCATGAAGATTAACATAAAATATATAAATCTTAAATATATATATATGAACAAAACAGACTGAATATAACATTTATGGGAAATAATCCTGAAATGCTTCCTGTTTGGTTTCAGAAAACTTCTTTTTTTAAACTAGATTTTCAATTTTCATTTTAATTACAAAATTGCCGCCTTGTTTTCTATTTTAAAAAAATTGAATAGGAAATAATGAAAACAATACAAACTCTTGAGAATAGAAAATAAGGTGACATTATTGTAATTATAAGTAAAAATGGGAAATGGAAACAAAATGTTTTCTCAAACAAAACAGCCCCTTGGGGCCATTTGATTTATGAAACATTTCCCGTCTTAATTAATTATAAAAATGTCACCTTGTTTCCATTTTGTTTCCCATTTTCAAGATTTTGTATAGGAAAAATACAAACAACTTTTTATTGTTTTAAATGTTTCCTAATCAAACTCATGAAAACACGAAACAAAATGAAAATAGAATGGCGTTTTTGTAATTAAAAGTGGACAAAAAATGAAAATGGGAAATAGTTTTTGAAACAAATAATGAGAGAAAGATAAGCTCATCAGCAATTGGCTCTCAACCTCATCCTTGGGATCAATTGCATCAACTCTCTCCAGCTTTTCCTCCTCAGATAAGGTTGTTTCATCATCCTGATCATTGTAATAAAATTAAGACACAAAATTGACAGGAAAACAACATCCAAGAAATGAAAACAAGTAAAACCTTCATAATAGTTCAACAAATGAGTCAGCAACATGGCCATAAAATCCAATATGATACAGTTACATCCAACAAATTCTCAACTTCAAATAAACTTTGATTAGTATGAAAAGATATTTGAATTTTGATTAGCAAAACTTTGTCATACCCTACATTTGGATTTTCAAACATATGAAGCAATGGCTTGGTCTGCATTTCAACTACTACCTAACCCCTACTTCATCTGCAAAGGCTTGATACATAATTGCACATACTACAAGAAACTACAAAGAGAAAAACCCATAAAGCTTCAGCAACCAAAACCTGAAAATGCCATATTTGATGAGGCAAAAACATATTTTTATTTAGCTTGGGAGCATCAGTGTGTCACTTGATACCTAGCCCAGAGACCTAACAGAGGGACCGAGTTCCATGACAATTAGGAGGCATCATCTGTATGTGTTACTGTTACTGTTCTAAAACGCACTTTATTTTAAAAAGATAATTAAACTCAATATTAAAAAGATCATTACACTCGACTCCCCTTAAGTATGCAATAATTACACTTCTTAATTCCAAACTTACACCTACATCCTTTAATTTATATATTATTCTTACAAGTTGACAACCTTTATTTTAAAAAAGTTACACATAACTCTCATATAAATGTAAGAATTATACACATTTTACCCTTAAAAATAACAATGAAAGAGATGCACAAAGGAGGTCAATGCAATTTTTGAAACAAGCAGGGTCTAAGTATAATTAACACTGACCTCAGATGGTCAATGTAATTACCCCTATTTAAAATAAGCAAATTCTTTTTTTTACTCCTATTTATGTTGACAGAACAAGTAGATACCAGTAGGCCTTACACCATTCACAACTTCAGACGTCACATCAATGTCACATCAATGTCACAATTATAGAACTATCTAAGTTATCAGTACATGAGGATAGCACAGTATACATTTGAAAGAATAACTAGAGTATACATCTGAAGGACAAAAATATTGTGGTTACTTTGCAAGCTCTTGGAACATTTCAAACATGTATAATCTGCAAAAGAAATAATATAGGGGCCAAATACACAACTAATAAAATAAAACAAAAAAAAATTGCCTACATCAACTACCATCCACACCTACTGATGATCAAAAGATTCAAAACCAATTGAAACAAACTCAAGGGAAATGACGGTAATTACAGTAACTAGTATTACCTTATCTTCTGTGCCAAGCAAAAAGTCACCATCTTCCTGACAAATTTTCAGAGCAGATGTCATGAACATAAGGAACTAAAAGTTGAATGCTGATAACAAGAAAAGAAAGGTGCAATAAAGGGATAGATGTAAAACGAGTGATCTAGTGGATAGAGATTGCAAGTTATTGATTAAATGCAACATAATATAAACTGATATGAACATGGAAAGCAACATTAAATTGAGCACAAAATTCAGACAAGAAGCATGGCACAAATTATTAAAGCACACCAAGGGCCTTACTTTGTATGAGTAATAAATTCAAGGGTACTTGTTTGCCTAAAAAAAACATTGCCTACATCAACTACCATCCACACCTACTGATGATCAAAAGATTCAAAACCAATTGAAACAAACTCAAGGGAAATGACGGTAATTACAGTAACTAGTATTACCTTATCTTCTGTGCCAAGCAAAAAGTCACCATCTTCCTGACATTTTCAGAGCAGATGTCAGGAACATAAGGAACTAAAAGTTGAATGCTGATAACAAGAAAAGAAAGGTGCAATAAAGGGATAGATGTAAAACGAGTGATCTAGTGGATAGAGATTGTAAGTTATTGATTAAATGCAACATAATATAAACTGATATGAACATGGAAAGCAACATTAAATTGAGCACAAAATTCAGACAAGAAGCATGGCACAAATTATTAAAGCACACCAAGAGCCTTACTTTGTATGAGTAATAAATTCAAGTGTACTTGTTTGCCTAAAAATAAAATGAAAATGCAGTGTCACCTCTTCATCAGTAAAATCATAAGCAAAATCTTCATTGGCTCTCTCCCTGGGAACCTCTTTTGGATTTTCAGATTGATGATATTCATATTGAGATAGATTGTTTGTAGGTGTAGCTATGTCACCATTACTGTCATCCTGTTATTATAAAATGAGCATTACACTAAGTCCTTAAGTCACTCTGCTATTCAAAATGGTAAAATTAAACACATACAACTTACACAACGTCGACCAGGGACCATGTTAGAGTTGTTTGCATCAATTTTGCTGACAGATAAGAAATCGTCTCCATTTTCTGCAGTATATCAACCATGTCCTATGTCATAAACAAGCATAACTTGTGTAAAATAAAAGGGGTACGTACCAGATGCCCGACCTTCCCTACCATCATCATCACCCACTCTAACTATTATTTCACCATCTTCACCATGCTCTGGACTACTTTCTTGTGTTACCGATTCTCCTAATTGTAAAATAAACAATGTCGTAAAAGCTCCAATGGTCTATTAAGGAAATCACAACAGATTTATTAAGGCAAAGCTAGCCAGCAGATTGCTTTCTTTAAGAAAGGTATATATTGGCCAATCATTACTACCACCTATTAGTATTACTGTCTTTTTATATGGTGTATATTGGCTTCCCTTGGTTAGAAATTTAGAATAACTCAGCATGGTGGAAAACACAAAATAGCATGGTTGAAATTATAAGAAGCCCTTTTCTCTCTCTATTTCATTCTCTCTTCCCCTATAAGAATGTGCATGTGTGTGTGTCTCACCTTTCTCCCCAGCATAACGTTTGAGTAACTCCTCAATTGGAAGATCCATTTCATCCTGCAAAGCTGCCAATTCCTCTTTCCGTTCTTCTTTAGTTATAAAAGCCTCGTCTTGCTCAAGAGTTTGTTCATCGTCCTCCTGGAAACAGTACCATTATAACATAAGTCCAAACATGGCTTTGGATCAGTATTCACCCAACAAAACACCAGAAGAAATAACAGGCCAAAACACTTAGAGGAGTTGTTCAACTTCCAAACAAAACTTATCATTGAGAAAACTCTTAAGTAATCCACATGGATTATCACAGTTTGAAAATGTAGAATGCATACATAATGCCTTTTAAAAGATACAAAATCTTCAGCATGTGCATGGATAAGTTAACAATGCCACAATTAGAAAATACACAAAGCATTAAAATAGTGGAATATAGCACTCCCTTTCATAGGTTGTTTAACAAAGAAAATGAAATACTGTCAGTAATAGTGGAACCTCACATATCAACACAATCCAGAAATATTTACATTTTTTTTGACAAATCAACTAGCAAGCAGACTATTTCTTTGATTTCAATCCATATAAACAAAGCACACTCAATTCCCATTATCAAACAACAGAAATCTTGTACTACCTCCATCCCTAAATACAAGACTCTTTTAAGAAAGTTGGTTAGTTTAGTTAAAATCATTAGCTTTGCCTGAAATTAGGGGTAATTTTCCAAAATTAACCTTAAGATCATTGGAAATACTATTTTTTTCTTCCCACTTATTCTCTCTACTAATTCTCTCTCTATTACAGTTAATGACTTGTATTCCATATGAAAAAACAAAGCCAACAAGGAGAGAAATTAATTTGTGTCAGCCGATTATAATAGGAGATAAATATTTTAAGTAATGTAATTCATTTATTTTCTTTTTAAACTTCAATAAGAATTACTCATTTAATAAGGGTATTTTAGTCTAAAAATAATAAATGACATAGACATTCGAAAGAGGATCTTATATTAAGAGACAAAAAAAATTCTCAAAAGGGTCTAATATTTAAGGATAAAGGTAGTATAGTATTAACTAATTTATCTTTTTCAAAAAATTAAGGACTTCAGTAAAACAAACATCGTGCATACAACAAAATCAGTTCTATTTTTCATAAACAATACAGATTGCAAGGAGCCTCAATAAGTCACTGAAATGTCTATATTCCAAAATACTGATAGTATGCACTTGACATCAAATAAATACATGTTACATGTTAAGAAAATAGAAACTTGTAATTCTTATCACTACAGGAAGCAACAAGTTGCCTTCACAGATAACATGACTAAAACTAAAGAATCTGAGCATGTTTATATGGCAGGGACAATCATTTAAAAAGATAGTACTAGAATGAAATTTACCAATTCATCATCAGATTGTATGTCATATTCTTCACTGCTGTCAGCTGCATCTGATTTATACTCGGCTACAATTGGATTGAGTGAAATTAGAAGAGAAATTATTCCCATTGAAAACATCAAAGATATGTCTCTCTACCCACCAACATTAGCTTCCTTAGGTTCATTAATAATGTCTCCATCAACATCTCTGAATTGGATACTCATGTGATGCTCTGCAGAATTTTTCTCTGATGATTTATAAGGATCAACAAGATTTTCTGCCAACATTGTTGAGTACCTGAAAACAACATATATATTTAAAAGAAAGGTTAACAGTGTCAAGTGGGCTGCTAGTTACTGGGAAAAGATAAGTGAAAAAGATAAAGGAAACATACCTCTCAGTTTGCCCTAAAAGAAACTCAAGCTGTTTGTCAAGTGCCTTTTTCTTCTTCTCATCAAGTTCCATTTGATGCTTATAAAGAACCTAGGTCAACAATAAAGAATGGACAATGACAAGAAGGTCGTCAAATGGAAATTATTAAAACTGTGCCAGCAAACAGATCAATTTAATTGAAATGCATTACCAGCTTTTCTATTTTTGTCCAGAATTTCTTAACATCCTTAGAAATATTTTGTGCAACTTTTCTTAACCGCTGCTCTTCTTCCTGTACAAGATGAAGAATTAATTCACATGATATTACAGGGGAATACAACAAGCATACAATCACCGATTCTGTCGCTTAAAATAATACAACCACAGTGGCAGATTATCAGGTGCTTTGATTTACAGAAGAGAGATCAGAACCTTCATCTTCTTTTCACCTCTTGTAGCCTGATCTAACATGCCTTTGCTGGCTCTTAAAGCAACCTTTTTTGCTTGAGCCAATTTCCATTTCCTCTCTGACTCAAAGTCCTACAAAACAAAAATATATAACACAAAATCATAAAAAAAATGAAAAAGTATTGCTACGTTGAACATAACATTACAGATCTTGAAGGTGACATCAATGGCTACCTTTGATAACCACACCATCTCTTCTAAGACATGGTCCCAATGAGTTTTGGGTCGCCGAGGTTCCCTTGGAGCTTCAAGAGCCTAATACAGCAAATATAAAAAATAAAGAAATAAATGAAAGATAACGAAATGACAAGTATGCCATTAAAACATTTTCATTGGGTGATTTAGAGCCTGGTTGTTTACTGTTTCCAAAAAGGTAAAAACAGTTTTCAGTTATATATAATTAAAAAATTCATTTGTTTAAATAATTTTATAAGATAGGTTTTTTAAAGTTGTTCGCTATTATCATTTTTTTAAAACTAAAAAAAGAGGAACAACTAAAAACTACTTTTCTTTTGTGTTTCCCTTCTCTCTCCAAAATTGATGAAAACACAAAATAGTATTTTCATTACTAGAATTTCTGTGTGTTTTTTGTTGAAAGTCTCACATTTACTAGAGATATTGTCAATCTTAAATATATAAGGTGGGTACTATGGGTAATCCTCACCCTATGAGCTAGCTTTTAGGATTGAATTAGACCCAATACCCAAATTTAAGATGGTATCTAAAGCCTAACGAGAGTTTCTTTCTTTGTGATTCTCTAGTGGGCCACTGCTCACTGAGTAAACTTTTTTGTCCCAAAACCCTAATTCCTTTCCTGGGTTTTGAAACCCCCCGATCGGTTTTCCTCCTGTCACCTCTTCACCTATGCCTGCTGCCTCCACCGGTCTTTTTTGACCACACGATATGGACCACCTCCTCAGGATCGGTAAAACCTCGTCCCATCCCCATCAGACTCCCATGCACTTGCACATGCCACCACTTTCCGATGCGTTTCTCCCCCACACGCTGCCTCCTCCATACGTGTGTGGCGGCACGTCCGGCAGCCGTCTCTGATGAGGCTTCCTAGGTTTTGATCGCTCTCCTCTCCTCTACCCAGATCTAGTCTCCATTTTCTACTTGGACACCTCTTTCTTAGCATTCTTCTCTTTTATATGCCACTGCCTGCATTTTCTCTTTCCTCTCGCTGACCCATGGCTGCCCACGACTCTTTGAAGCCTATTGTTCTGACTTTTACTAACCATTGCACTGCATCGCCCTCCTCCAAGCAATTGGATGGTAAGTACTACTTTTTGACTTCCGCTTCAACATTACCTCTGGATCTGACTCCATCGCCTTCCCACAATAACTTCCTAAAGTGGTATGAAGACCATCATACTTTAGGTTCCACTACTACTATTGCAAACATTAGTAAATCTTTTACAAGCATCTCTCACTCTTTGGGCCTCACGGTCCTTAATTCCAGAGCCACCGATCATATCATTAGCAATAAATCCCTTTTCTCTTCTCTTTATGCTTCTTGTTACTTACCTTCTGTCAATATGGCAAATGGCTCTCAAACACAATCCTGAGTTGGTATTGTCCATCCTCTTCCTTCTCTTTCAGTTTATAATGCCATTTATACCCCTAGTGCTCCTTTTAATTTATTGTCCATCAGTTAACTTACCCGTCTCTTGGTTGTGCAATTTCTTTCACAAAAGAGCCTGTTTCTTTGTTGAACCAAAGCACAGGACGACGATTATGGATGTAAGTCTCGTGCAGTGATATTAAAACCATACCAGTCAAGGCACTGGGTTAATTGGTTAATGGTTGAACCTCTTAAATCATCTATTAAATCAGTTGACTCGGTCTATTTAAAAAAATAAAAATTATTACCCATATAACTCACATAATTTAATTAAGTAATACCTTAGAATCAATCATTTATTTAATTAATTTATTGCATTTTGATTTTGAAATGATGGAATTTATTATAAATTAATTTTTTTACATATTATGGACTCTAAATGTTTATGATTCCGGATTTTAAAATTTTTAGGGGGTATTTACATGAATTTCAAACCGGTATTAAGCATGATGTGTCATTTCAGTTTTGCTTTAAGTCTTGTGCCCCTTCCCTTCCTTGCTCCCAATAAATGAAATCGCAATGCAGAACAAGGGAGGTAAGAGGGAAAGTGTATCTTTACTTGCTAACAGTTGTCGGCAATTTGGCATAGTGAGCATAGAGAAGGAGAAAAACAACGATGTGATTTCACCAGTGTAGTTAGGGTAGAAGAAGCACAAATCGTTGGCAGAGCGTAAAATCCATTTTTCTTCCTTCTCTGCTTCCACCATTGGTTTTTCTTAGTCATCAGGTCACCAGTTTTTGCAAGATTCGGCCGGTTCAACCCAGTTTACACGGTTCACTTGCATATCCGATCCAATTGATGGATCGGTCCGGTCCGAGCCAAGTTTTATAACAATGGTCTCCGACTTTTATCAACTCAACAAGCCCTCTCATGTACGATCGGCGGCAACATCTCCACTTATAATTCATGCTCAGTTGGGACATTTAGGTCTTGATACGTTAAAGTTGTTGGTTCCAAGTCTTTCTAAGTTGCAATCTTTGTCTAGCAAGTCGTATTAATTAGGTAAGTATACTCATACCTCTTTTTCTAGTTGCTCTATTAGTCAGGCTTTGCCCTCTTTTACTTTAGTTCATTCAAATGTCTAAGGTCCGTTTCATATTTCCTCTACATTAGGGTTAAGGTATTATGTTACTTTGTAGACAATTTTTCTTGTTGTACTTGGTTATATCTTAAGAAAGATCATTTAGAACTACTTTTTATTTTTCAGTCCTAATTTCATACAATAAAAATTCAATTTGGTGTTCCTATTCACACTTTGGAAACTGATAATGCACACGAATATTTATCTAATCAATTTCAGACATTTACGGCCTCTCATAACGTGTTGCATCAAACATCTTGCCCTCAAACCCCTCAACAGAATAGGGTTGTTGAACATAAAAATAGACATCTTTAGACAACTCAGACCCTTCTCCATTGTCATGTTCCTCGTCAATTTTGGGGTGACGCAGTACTTACTGCATGCTATCTTATCAATTGCATGTCTTCCTTCATTTTAAAAGGTAAAATCCCTCATCAATCTCTTCATCTCTTATCTCTTCAGGTTTCTGGTTCACATGTTTTGCTCACGCCCTTGGTCTTAGCATTGACAAATTCTTTTCTCAGTCTCATAAGTACATCATCTCTACTGATGTCACCTTTAAAATTGTTCCATTTTTTAGATCGGGCACACCTTCGTCAGAGACTTCTCCTGTGATTGCACCTACTTTAGTCCTCTTTTACCCTCCTGAGGAGTCTCCATCCTCCCTAGACCCCCCTCCTTTGCAGGTTTATCATTTTCGTACTCATCTTGTACTATCATCCCCTACCACAGACACGATTGTAGACTCGCCTTCAGAGCCAACTCATCTGACTCCTTCCCTAGTCCCACCTCCCGAGTCTGATATTCCCATTGCTTTTCAAAAAGGTATACGTTCTACTTGTAATCCTTCTCCTCGCCATACTATTTTAAGTTATCATCGCATCCCTCCTTCCTATTACTCCTGTCTTTCTTTGTCCTTTGTTTCTATTCATAAGAATTAAAGAGATGCCCTTACCCATCCAGAATGAAAACAAGCTATGATGGATGAGATGTGTGCATTATAGAGCAGTGAGACTTGGGACCTCATTCTTCTACCACCAAGGAAGTTTATTGGTTGTCGATGCGTATATAGGTGAAGGTTGGCCCCGACGGAACAGTTGATCACCTCAAGGCCCGTCTTGTCACCAAATATACTCAGATCTTCAGGTTGGATTATGCAGACACTTTTTCTCCGGTTGTCAAAATGTCTTTTGTGCGATTTTGTCTCTTTATTTCTGCCATTCATCATTGACCTCTTTATTAGTTGGACATCAAGAATGCATTTCTTCATGGTGATCTCCTTGAGGAGGTTTACATGGAGAAACGTCCCTGCTTTGTTGCTCAAAGGGAGTCTTCTAGACTTGTTTGTCAATTGCGAAGATCCTATATGGCCTTAAGCGGTACCTTATAGTATGGTTCAGCACATTTAGTATTGTGATTTAAGAGTTTGGCATGATTCGAAGTGAGGCCAATCATTATGTCTTCTATCTTCATTCAGCTGCTAGTTGCATCTACCTAGTTGTTTATGTGGATAACATTGTCATCATAGACAGTGATCATCTCAGCATTACACAGGTGAAGCAACATCTCTTCAAGCACTTTTAAATGAAGGATCTTGGCTGACTCAAATATTTCTTAGGGATAGAAATTGCTTAATTCAAAAATGAGATCATCACATCCCAAAGGAAGTATGCAATGGATTTTCTGGAAGAAACAAGAATGCTAAATTCCAAGTCAATTAACACTCCCATGGATCTAAATGCCAAGCTCCTACCAAATCAAAGGGGGCCTCTTCTGGATCCTGAAAGATATAAACGCCTAGTTGGCAAATTAAACCACCTCACTGTCACTCACCCAGATATCTCTTTTACAGTGAGTGTGGTAAGTCAGTTGGTTCCTTAACTATCGCTTCAGGAAATGGTCTTTCGTATGAAGACAAAGGACATACTCAAGTTGTGGGATATTTTGAAGTTGATTAGGCAACTTTTCTTATTGATAGAAGATCTACTTCTGGATATTATATAAATGTGGGAGGTAATCTTGTCTCTTGAAAAAACAAAAAGTAAGGTGTCATAGTCGGGTCTAGTATGGTGACCCGCGCTATGGATATAATCAGTCAGTAGCACATATGACTCAAACAGTAGCTTTAGGAACTAAAGTTTGGAGGGGTTGCACAAATGTCACTTATCTGTGATAATCAGGTCACTATGCATATTACCCCCTAATCTAGTATTTCATGACGAGACGGAACATATTGAAGTTGACTGTTATTTTGTCAAAGAAAAAGTCATATCTGATAAAATATCCACTAGTTTTGTTAGTTATAAAGATCAATTAGCAAATGTATTCGCTAAATCACTAAGGTACCTCAGATTGACTACATATGTAACAAGTTTGATAATCGTGCATATTAGGATAAATTAGATTGACTATATATTTATCCAATTAGTCTTAATTAGGGTAATTATATATTTTGTAATTATGTACAATCTCCTATAAATGCAATAGCTCCGTTGTGATCTCAACACACGGAATTCATAACATATTCTCTTGCTTTCTTCTCTTTCAACACACACACATATATCAAATCTTTTTCTTATACCATGACACATTCTAATTCCAATATTGAATATATGATTGTGATGAATTTAGATACACATTTTAATTCTATACCAAGAGAAGATACACATTCTATGTATTCAACAATTTAAAATCAATCCCACTAAAATCTAAAACAAACTATCAATCAAATTGTTTGCTATTTTCAATCTTAAAAGCCATATGTTCATGAACAAAAAATATACTTGATCCAATAGTATATTTAAGTTCTTCCACTTGATTTAAGACATTCGTAAAAAAAATACAAAACAAATAAAAAAATTTAGTTATCAACAACATGTTTTGGAAAACAAATTTGGCAAACAAGCTTCGATATTTTCTCGTCTCAAACAACTATCAACGCAGAAGTAGCAAGGAAATATTTTTCTTTTCTTCAAAAACTTGATTCACAACATCGTTTTATGAAACTAAAAACCCAAAGGGAATTAACAGGTCCCTATTTTCCCTCTTTTAGGTTCTTCTCAGAAGATTTCTTATCCTTTTATTGCAAAAGTTGCTACTTTCCCTGAATGAATTACAATTTTGTCTCCTGAATATGTTAAATATACAACAAAGTCATACAAATTCAGCATTAAGCATTTTAGACATAGTGTCCATTCAAGCCTTAATCATGTGAGGCTTTCCATTAAAGACAACCCAAATCAGGGGAGGGAAGAAAAGAAAAGAGTCAATATAAAAATAAAAATAAAACAGAGGAATATAATAAAGTCAACAGCCATACATTTAGACTTTAGTCACTAAATTTAATCAAACATTCATATAGCATGAGTTAATTTCATGATTTTAAAATCATAAAATTAAGGTGCTGTTTTGTTTCAAAAAAAAATCTCATTTCCTATTTTCACTTTTTATTACAAGACAGTCACATTGTTTTCTCTCTCCAAAAGTTTGTCTAGGAAGCATTGAAAACAACTTTTGTTTGTTTTCACTATTTCCTCTACAAACTTTGGAAAACAGAAAACAAAGTGCCAGAGTTGTAATTAAAACTGAAAACAAGAAACATTTTCTGAAACCAAACAGCCCCTAAATTTCCCTTGCAAAATGGAAGTATATTTGTGCCAATAATCTATCATATCATTCTTGGTCTGCTTATTTTAATTTTTCTAAATTGCCCAGCTTAATTGCATATTTTAAGTCACTTTGGCTTGGTACTTTTTCTCCCTCTTTAGAAAGATTCATATTCCTCCCCCAAATGTACATTATGATTCTTTGTATTGGAAATGTATCTAATATCTATCTTATAAAGGGGGTGATTGAAGATGATGTCACACCCATAATTCAAGCTGGTGGATGAAATGAGGAAATATTTCAAACTTAATTTCTGATAGTAAGGTGCCAATCAAACTAATTAAAATTCTATTGGATAGGGACAGCTATAAAACCAATAATGCACTATCATACTGAGTGTTGAGGAACAAAGTGCCAAAGAAAAGCAAGAAATAAGAACATAGAAATGACCAAGTGGCCATGCGTGCGCGAGAGAGAGAGAGAGAGAGAGAGAGAGAGAGAGAGATGAATCTGTTCAGGTCAAATTTGGAGGGTAATTTAATCATGTGAGAAGAGTCATAAAGGCTCCAATTTTAAAAGTAAATCAAATGGAATAGGGGCCATAAAAACTAAAAAGAGTATAGGATATAGGAACCAAAGAATTTCAGAACAAACCATAATTATTTAGAGGCTCTAGGTGTTTTAACAGAAGACTGTTTTAAATAATCCATTTCATTTGTGTTGGGTTACATTTGTGTATTTTTTATTAAAAACAATATCATTTGATCTAAGTTGGTTTGGATCAGATTAGATGATCGCATGGTTGTTAAAATCTGATCTAGGTGGATATTCACGTTAACTTCGAACTACAATTGTTTTTGGAGTAGAATCGGACTTAGAATTGGTAGAATCGCATGATTGTATTCCTTTTTATTTAAAACACATGGATTTCAACATTTATTGAGGTTTATTTAAAACACAGTTTTCTGTTGAAACACCTAGAGCCTCAAAAGGATGATGATTTGTCCTAAAATTGTATTCCTGATTCACAAATTATGTTGCTAGCCCACAAGAAGAAACAACATCAGCATTTCACTTCAAAGGAATTCCATAAGAAATACAATAGCAAATAACAATATATGGATTTAGTTCTTTCATCTAAAATCCTGATGAATTCCCTCACTAATTTCAACTTTGCTCATCCAAACCAAGGTGTATGTCTGTCACATGCAGCCAACTTTACCCAGTATGCAATCATGCTTTCAAATTTGACACAGTAAATTCAAGAAAAGAACAATACCACTTTAGCCAACTCACTCCCAGACTAACCCCATAAAAGACCCATTTCCTTTAATTGAATGTCTCAAAACATTAATAAAGAAAGTCTACTATTTCCAAAACCCTTAAAAGATGCAGGCAAATTCTTTAATTTCAGAGGTCCTAGGTAGTCCAAGTGTGAATATCACTTTTATTAATAAATAAAGTTTAAATTTCTAAGGTCTAGCATGTGTGTGTAGGAGTCGCATCAGGTAACAGCATATTGGCGAATGGAAATAATCTTAACCAAACAATCATACATGAATGGTCAATATTACTTTTACTTCAAGTTCAAACTAATTTGAAGTTTAAGCATCCATCTTACGTGTGCATCTATACACACACACACCAGTAGGTTCACAATTCACATGACATTTTCCTCTGTGCCAAAGCGTTTGTTTGTTACCCATTAAGCCAATGACCCATCCCTTGCATCCTTAGTTAACATATTAAAGTGAAGCTACATTTACTTGTTTACACCATATAAACAACTTCTAGTTTCAACATCATACCTCTACTTCTTTTTAACTCTCCTTTTTTTTTTCTTCCATCAGTATTAGACAGTTCCTATTCACGATCACCACATGCGTTATTTCAGTTAGTTTTACTCTAATCTAACTTCTAACTCCACCTCAGTAGTAACCATCAATATTACATCTAATTCTCCCCCCCCCCCCCTCTCTCTCTCTCTTGTCACACCAGGAAAAAAACTATTAGAAACAGATCGTTCAAAGGACACAGAAAGAAATCAAAACCAGTAACTATAGTTTCATTAAATGCCATAGTTACTGCACATAACCGAGAAAAAAATTTAAATAAATGAGAAACCTCTAGAACGACGAAGACG
This sequence comes from Clitoria ternatea, assembly GCA_037962975.1. NCBI lineage: Eukaryota > Viridiplantae > Streptophyta > Magnoliopsida > Fabales > Fabaceae > Clitoria > Clitoria ternatea. The sequence goes on from CM075674.1 coordinate 45,168,349, forward strand.
AAGAAACGCAAACTAACCTTTTGCCGTTTAGCTCTGGTCTCGTGATCAATCTTAGACCTGGGACCTTTAGACGCCATCACGGTTTTACCAGAGTCCAAGCATCTAACGATATCTGTTTCGCAAAACAAAAGAATAAAGGAGCTAAATCTCGATGCAATAACGGAGGGCAATGCACGACGAACTGATAAACTTGTGGAGGATAGCGTTGTGGAGAATGAACCGTACCTTATCGCACCAGAAAGTGGAAGAAATCGCTGGAGTTAACGAGGGATAGGGTTCAATAGGGGTTGGAGAGGAAGAAAAGAGAAGAGAGGTTGAAGTGTGTAACTATGGAAAAACCTAACAGAGATAAAGGAGGAGGAAGAAGAAGGGAAAAACTAGAAGAGCCACGAGTGGTGAGGTGGACAACGTAGCTTATTCATCTTACACGCCAAAACGCATCGTTTCGTTATAGTTTATTTGCTCTATCACGCTTTCTGGGCCCGGAACCCCCAAGGAGGAGCACACCCCTATACTTTAATTTACTTTTTCTTTCTTCTTTTCTTTTTCTTCTCTCTATCGGGTACTTTTAATTTATTTAACATAAAGGTGTTTTCTCCTATCTAAGTAGAAAATATAAGATATTTCCGTCTAAGGAAAAAGAATTTTGACTTTGACTTAGAAATGATATTTGTAGTTATAATGCGTATAGTGTTGAATAAAACATAAATAAATAATCAAATAGAGAAATATGAAATACGATAAATGACCCGATAGATGTGATAGTAAAAATAAACAAAATTTGTTGTATAAATATTTTTTGTGCAAATAACAAAACTCAAATGCAAACTTTAATATAAAAATTAAAAATGAGACTTACAAATTTAACAGATTAATGTTAGAGATAATATAAAATTAAATATAACTAAAATTTTGACAATTTTAAATACAAAATAAGAAATAAATGATAATAACATTCATTGTTGTCAAATATCAATGAGTTGACCTAACCAGGGTAATTAGAAATGACCAATTTTGGTGTATATTTAAAAATTGGTATCGACATGATATGGTTTACGCGTATGAACCATCTAACGCTTAAGTCAAAGAATATATACTAAAGTAATAATAAGTTAATTATATATATCTTAATATATATATATATGGTATTTATCACTTATGTTTGATGTACATAAGGTCGCAGACAAATATTCTATTAATGATAGTATAATTTACGGTATCTTACAGTGGAATTTTATGGGGTTGAGTCGCACTTGATTAATATCGGTTTACATGCATTTTAGAATGTATCATGTGTAGAAAAATATGTTTATTATTGTTCCTCGTATACTGTGATGACCTACGTCATTTTACCTTTATTTATATCTGTTTAATTATTTTTCACAATAAATTTTTCACGTTTAATGATAATTAATTAGGTAAAATAACATTTATTTTTTTAAGCATACTCAAAATAATAAACAGTAGTAAATAAATCAAATAATAAAATGGAATTAATTAAAATAAGTGGAAGAAGAAAAAGGTCAGGGGTCATTCGCTTGACCGAGACCCTGATTCGCTTAAGCGAAATCAGTGAAGGTCGCTTGAGCGAGTTCTTACTCGCTTGAGCGAGTTACGAGACTTGCAAAGAAAATTCACTAACAATTCATAGTCTGTTACAAAGAAAAACAAGCAATATCCCTAAGGTGTTCCTTCAAGCGCACCCGCATCTGGAGTCTCTACACTCGGCGTGTTCCTTCATTCGAAGCCAGAACCTTCTTTCACTCGGAAATGGTCCTCTCGGTCATGCCTCACTCGAAAATTTCTCATTCGAAGTCAAATCCTTTTTCTTCACTCGGAAGGTCTTATCTCGAACATGATTCACTCGGAAACATCTTAATCTTCCTTCACTCGGAAGTGGTTCTCTTGGTCATTCCTCACTCGGAAACATCTTAACCTTCCTTCACTCGGAAGGGGTTCTCAATCATTCCTCACTCGGAACATCTTAACCTTCCTTCACTCGGAAGTGGTTCTCTCAGTCATTCCTCACTCAGAAATTTCTCATTTGAAGTCAGATCCTTTTTCTTCACTCGGAAGGTCTTATCTCAGACATGATTCACTCGGAAACATCTTAATCTTCCTTCACTCAAAAGTGGTTCTCTCGGTCATTCCTCACTCGGAAACATCTTAACCTTCCTTCACTCGGAAGAGGTTCTCTCAGTCATTCCTCACTCGGAACATCTTAACCTTCCTTCACTCGGAAGTGGTTCTCTCAGTCATTCCTCACTCGGAAACATACTAACCTTCCTTCACTCGGAAGTGGTTCTCTCGGTCATGCCTCACTCGGAGACATCCTAACCTTCTTTCACTCGGAAGGGATTCTCTCAGTCATGCCTCACTCGGAAGTGGGCGAGGGATATTCGTTTGAGCGAAATAGGCACAGAATCAATTTCCCTAGCCCTTGCTCGGGCGAGACTGAATCCGCTCTGGCGAAAATCATCCAGCAGCCCCCTTGTTACTACAAACACATCTCGCTTGCGTGGAAATCCTCCCCGCTTGAGCGAATCTGACACAGTGGTCATTTCCTCTAGCCATCGCTCAAGCGAAGCTGGATCCGCTTAAGTGAAACTGGGCCAGTGACTATACTATAGATACAGAGCACTCTCGCTTGAGCGAGAATTCATCTCGCTTGAGCGAGTTATACAGCACATGCGTAGAAACTGAAAATTTTTGCACAATCAGTATGCCTAAACATTTAAATGTCTCATTTGGCCTAATTTACCTATTTACACACATCCAAACATGCAAATAGAATTGGTTTTAACTGATCATACATTTCACTTCTAATCCCAATCTACTAAATACACATCAATCACCAAGACACTAAACAATTCACACACCATCTGCATCATTCATGAATTCACATCCATATCATTCAACACACCAATTCTAACTCATTGTCTAGCACAATCATTCATATTATAAAGTTAATTCAACACACCAATTCTAAATTAGTTCAACACACACAAGCAACATATTATGGCATCACATACACAGAAAACTCATTACACGTTACACACATAATTCATTTAATAATTCCTTGGTTCCTTGGCATCAATCCTCCGCTTGGCGCACCTCCGGAGTTTCAACCTCCTCCCTGACCCTGGTTACTAAATTAAAAGAAAACCACAACAAAGGTGAGTGTTTGGTATCATAATTAATCTAGAATGGTACATTATGCAATTAACCTCCTTTTTTCTTTATCCACCATTTATATTTACAGATTCCTAACTTCATTCAAGTTTCAACATCATCAAAGTATAATTCGCAACCAACACATGCAATCAAACACATCCACAATATCACATAATGCCAACAATCTCATCAAATAGCACAACTGACTCTCACATCAATTCGACGCCTAGTATCCGGATACTAAAGGATCGGGCTTCAGCTAGGGGTCCTACTTGACACCCTGTGAACCCTGCTTGGTTCACCGAGTCCTGCTTGACTCTCCACCTTAACCACTGAGTCCTACTTGACTACTGTGTAGCTCAATTGGGCACAAAAACCACGGGAGCCAGAAACGAGGGGCTATACATACCGTCGACCGTCTCACACCACATAATCATACATGTATATATATCACATTTCTCATATCACATATCAAGTGGCCTTCAATAACAAATCATACTCATCAAATGGGCGACCTACTTGTCAAACCCGTTATCACAACGCCACTATACACATCGGTTTATCACAATGTACAACACGTTAATCTCATAATCATCATAAATCATACACAATTCACATTCATACATCCATACACATACAATTATCATCTAGTAATATTTCTTACCATTTTAATACTTAGTTTGATGACCCGAATCCAAAATACGCACCTATTCTAATTAATTACAACCCGAACACCCCCTTACCTCGATTCCAAGCTTTGACGATTTGTTTTTTATGTCGGTTGCGTCCTCTAAGTGCTTGGTTCAAGGTCCTACTTCCGAATCCAACACCCGCTTCGTCACTCGATCCTCCGACGTCCGTCTCGCTACCTACGGAGGTCGAAATGCAAACTCATCAACATTATACCACCCTCATGTTCCAATTATCGTTTTCAAGCTCACATGCACTGGAGGGGTAGAAAATGGAAGCTCCTCCCACCGTGCATGGCCTTTGGCTAGAGAGAGAAAGTGAAGAGGGAGAAAGATAGCTCAATTTAAATGGTCCACTGCACTCACCTCGAAGCCACAATCTCAAAAATGTAGTTACTTCGAAGTTTCGACGCGAAATGGGTCTTCCCTTGGAGCATGCAAGTCCATGGCTGGTGAGAGAGAAGAAGAAGAAGACGCTGACGTGAATGAGGAAGAAGAAGAAAGATTGTCATTTTAAGGCATCAGGGGCAAAATTGTCCTTTCCCTCTTTCCTTTATAATTTCTTTAAAAGTTTTAATCAAACTTTTACCTTTTGCCCCCCATTGGTAACTTCTAATTTTACCTCCTTCCAATTACTCTTCATTTAACCTTTTTGTAATTAATCAATCAAATAAATTTATTCATTTCCACAATCTTTAATTATTTATAATTGTATTTATATTAATAATAATTCCCAAAATTTCTAATAAATCTCAAAGACAATTATTATTATTTTCCGCCAATCACAAATTTTACTAAAATATTAGGGATGTTACATATACGGTATTCACTCGAAATAAATACCCAACACGATATCACTTAGGAGTGTTTATAGTGTGGTTTGGTTTGGTTTTGAAGGAAAAAATGAGCCGAACCACACGATAAAAATACTTGTAGTTTGGTTTAGTTCGGTTGATGCAGTTTTATTGTTTTTTCTAAAAACAAAAATCACAATTCAATTAATTTTGTCTAAACAAATTGCCAATTAATGTCACAACTTGTAACAAATTATAGTTACAAATAAATAAAAATAGCAATTATATAAAATTACAATATTAAAAATGTTGCTAGTTTATAATTTCATTTGATTGACTTTAAACAAAATTGACTTTAAATACTTTATCTAGTTAAAAAGTTACACGTTGATTTCACTTAATTAAATCTAAACAAAATTGATCCTAAAAAGTATGATGGCAAATAATGCATGTGAAGGCATGATTTGGTTCACTTCTAAGATTGGGAATCGCTAATTGAATGAAGCTGTACTAAAACTACAATTTTTTCATTTTGCATATATTGCGATTGGTGGTTCTAGATCTGGACCGATTTAATTTAGTGGTTAGTCGCAACCTAATTTGATCATTAAACACCACTAATACTACTCGTCATATGGGACGCTCATACCACATAAGTACTATGAAAAGAATGAAGCTTCTACCATATGCCACCCAAATCATTTTGTATATGAGCAGTTAACAACTTAGATACTCATGGCCTTGAGCTTAGTCTCTTCACATCATGAGGGCTTGACATATTGTATATGGCAAGGTTGTTAAATTCGAGAATCTAGGTAGACTTGTTTGGGTCCTATGAACTTGTTTTGTGAGTTAACCTGTAGGCTCGTAAGGGTTTGTCTTATTAAAAAATATTTTAAATAATAAAACATATATGTCTTTAGCTAAATAGGCTTCCATATAACACAAAAAAATACAACATGTTTTAATGGCTAATTGTTAAATAAATCATCATAAAACACTAATGTACACATGAAAAGTGAACAACATGAAATGAATTTCATATTTTCATTAATGAATCATTTGGCCACAACTCAATGACCATATTTTATATGGAGTAGAAGTAAAAAAAAAAACTTCAATTGAATTACTAATTTTATTACAGTATTTTATAACTGACTATTGTCTACCTTACAACATAGTCCATGATTTCAACCCATAAGAGTTAGTTGAGCGTATGACAACACTACAGCAACAATTAAAAGAGGAGGAAATAGATGTTGCCATTTACCTGATTAAACAAAGGTCGAACGAGAAAACTCAAACCTATGCAGTAAAGGGATAATCATGTTTGAATGCGGGCAATGTCACAATGAGGGAGTGATGAAATGTTTCGAAAGATAATGAGATTGTAAGGAGAGGAGCAATGAGGTTTTAGAGAGAAAAAAGATTGTTTATGATTTTATATTCTCAAATTTTGATATGCGTTCAAAACAATGTCATTTTAGGGTAAAGTGAGATTTTTTTTCTAAATCAAATTTGTGGTTTAACTTGCAAGATCACATGAGTTTAAAGAGTCTAGACAAGCATGATCAAGCGTGAGTTTCATATGTTATAAGATAAACTAATTTATTTAAGAAATGCAATATCAAACTGTAATGGATACTTCATAAAAATAATAAAAAAATAGAACAATCATTAACAACTTCAAATAAACACATACAAAGGAATAAGTTTAGAGTAGCTTGAGTTGAAGCACACAGAGTGTGACATCCTTCGTCATTTTATATTTATTTCTACCCATTTTATTAAATTTCATAATAATTTTTTTGCATTTTGCACAATCAAATTACACATTAATTGGAAAATATGCATTTTCAAATAAAAGGTACCAAAAATATAGATTAAATAATCCATTTATAAATCTTAAAAGCATTTAAGTTGAAGAGAATTCAAAGACCTAAAACAGGGACCTGACGATGCGTGCCAGCCCCACGCGTAGCGTCAGCCCTGCTCTACGCACCTCACGTTACACGTCAGCCTCACGTGTAGCGTGGGCATGACAGTAGCAGCACCTGACGCTGTTACATAATTTAGGCCAACTGACCAACTTCTAATCTACCCAAATGGCCCGTTTTGGATCTGATTGCCACGAAACTTCACGGGCCATATGTTTTCCCCATTCCAGAATTGTTGGCGCCGTCCATTCACCAAAATTCCAACATATGCATAAGTTATGCACAATTTGCAGTTTATACCATTTAAGTACAAAACATTTGCACCAAGCATCCTAAATGGATCCTAATTGACCAAAAGCCAATGCACACACATCCTAAATGTCCTAAAGGACCTATTGGTACCTTCCCGGGGTCCCGAAACCCGTCAGATCTCAAAATCCCCTACTCGGTTCCTTAAATCCACAAGTACCGCTTATAGGCGTAATTAACTAAGTCAACTAATTCCTCAAACTATTAACATACACATCACACACCACATTCATGCATTCTAATAGGACCTGTCAATAGCATTCATCATTCACGCATAAATGGTTCCATGCCTCAATTTGTCATAATTCATACATCACCTATAACTACTACCACCATCATCAATCATTATAATTATCATCAACAATTAAGCATGCAATCACACTCCACATTTCATTCAAGCATACATATAACACAATACCTGCCCATATCATGTAATCACGCAGTGGCTCTGTGCCACATAACACACTACATCAATATACTTTCAAGCCAACAAGTACCACAATCCTACACTTTATAAATCAACAAGCAATTATATACATGTATATACATCTCCTCTTCTAGATTCCACATCGTCCTGACCTCATTTAGCTCTCACCTCCGCGGTGTGCACCCATACCTGCAAACAGTCACTAAAACCACAATACAGGGGGTGAGTGACTGGAGTTAAGAATTAATATAGAAATAACAACATGACTCAGACAAGCATAACTTAGCTATCTTCCTAATTACAATTACCAATCATGATTATTCACCCTTCATGTCATCTCTTTACTTATCAATTAAGTCATTATACCTCTATGATCTTATTAGTTACTAAGATCAGTACCGGTGTTAACTCATTTCAATCAATTTCACCCCAGCATACACGCCTAGCCATTCATCCTCTAGGTCATTATCCAATTATACCATACACGGGTTGTAACATCCCGAATTTTATTAAAATAATTAAGTAGAAGGGATAAATAATAAATAATTATAAATGGATTAATGAGTGTCTCAAAAATGTTGGAATAATTAAATTAAGATTTATGAGGACTAATTATAAATTATTACGTAATTAAGAGTTAAAATTATACCCGATTAGAATATGGGTGTCGGACCAAGTATCTCTAATTGAGATGCCGTTGGTCAGGGCTATTAAGAATATTATTGGGAATTTGAATATATCTTCGGAATAATTTTTAGAGTTAGTATTGAGCCCGAACGGAGATCCTGTTTGTCGTAAAACTGTGTAATTACTAATGAAGGGAATAAAACTTAAAACAAAACCTCATTCCCTTACCCCCTTTTTCACGTGGGATTCCCAAAGGCAAACACACTTGCCTTCTTCATCCTTCTTCTCCTTCCTCTTTTCATTCTTCTCCACCTTTCTCTTTAAAAACCTAAGCCAAGTGGTGTCTTCTTCTCCCTTCACCATTTTTACTTGAGGAAGCTTGAAGGAAGCCATTGGAGGTCGAGTCCTCTTCCTATCTTCTCCAATTTCGTGTGGCTCTCTCACTCCCTTGGAAGCTCACTGTTGTCTCTAGGTTGAGGTAAGTTCCTTATCATTTCTCATGAGCTTGAACCCTAGGTTTTGGGTTTTAGTATTTGGGGGAATATTTATTTCATGAGGGTTATTGGGAGAAACATTAGGTATAGAAACCCTTAGGTGAGGTGGCTTAAGTGCAAGCTTTTATAAGCATTTGATGTGGTACTCGAGATTAATATTGAAAGGTGATGGAAGATTGATGAGCCTTTATGATGGTGACTTTAATAAATTAGGGGAAATGTAAAATGTGAGTAGAGTGTGTGTCTAACGATGATAAAGAATAATATTAATGATAAGGGATAGCCATTGGTGATGGTTGATGAATATTGATAATGGTTGTTGGATTCTCATTAAACCCTAGCCCTAAGAATTTAGGGAAAACATATATATTATGACTTGGGTGGATGAATTGAATGTAAATAGGTGATATTTAATATGTGAGTTGTTAATTATAATGATGAATAATGGTGAACATAGTAGATAACCTTTAATGGTGGAATTAATGGGATAAACATATTGGTTAGTGAGTTGATAGGCCATGATTTATGTCATTAGAGTTTGTTAATCAAGGATGGTTTGAAAGAGGCAAGGATAACTTATGTGGAGCTCTAAGTGACAATGATGATATTTTAAGGATCGATGTAATATGGCATTGCATTATGTAATGGATGAGATGATGATGTTATTGGGGTTTAGTTAGTCTTTAAGATCTAGAAGATCTTGGTTTTGGGAAAGGAATTCCTGAAGCCTAACAAAATGGCATAATTTGGTGTTTTGACAAGTTTAGAATTTGTTCATAAGCCTTACAATATATAGGTCATTATTTAGAATTTATGAGGAATGTCTTGAAATGGTTATTGATTTTATGAATGCATATGTACGTGATATATAGATTGTGTTCCAGATTTTATGGCGGGGCTTTCGGAACGTACAGTTGGTTGTGGCTCTTCCCTTGAGGTAGGAGAGGAGTTTACATTCAAATTGCATGAGTAGATTGATAGTGATTGTTGTATGTGTTTAGTACTCATGCTTGTTTTGCCATGCATATATTGAGATAATATGGATGACAATTTGATTATTGAGGATAGTTTGTGAGAGTATGAAATGATTCTTATGGATGTGCATATATATACATATGTGAAATGATGATAAGTGTGATTTCAATGTATGAATTATGAGTTGGAATGTGAATTTCTGAGTATGAATGTTTAGAACAAGTTTTATATGCCCCATATGATGTATATGATGTGTTGGATATGATTAAATTGGTTTAGAATGAGATTTCATATGTTGGGTTGTGAGAATTTTCGTTTTCTACACAAGTTTTGATAATCTCGCTCAAGCGAGAATTCCCTGGATCAGTATTATGGCCTCTGGGCCAATCTCGCTCAGGCGAGTGAGCGTCTCGCTCAAGCGAGATGTGTGTGGGGTGAGTGAAAGAGTTACTGGACAAATCTCACTCAAGCGGGTGTGACCATGCATGAGCGAGCGAGAGAGGAAATGACCCTGGATGAACCTCGCCTGGGCGAATGACAAAAATTGATGGAGTCTCGCCCGAGCGAGCGAGCGTGAATGAGGTACTGGTGGAATCTCGCTCGAGCGAGAATGGCTCGCTCAAGCAAGATTGACACCTGATGCTTCCCCTCTTCTTCACTCAAGCGCGCATGTGTGTTGGGAACCTCTGTGAGAATCTCGCTCAAGCGAGTAAGTGTCTCGCTCGAGTGAGCAAGCGTGGAAACAGGCACTGGCGTGTTTACGCCTGAGCAAGCCGAGGCGCTCGAGCGAGATGGAATTGTCCCGCTCAAGCGAGCAGGGGTCTCGCTTGAGCGAGAGACCCTGATTGAAATTTTATTTTATTCCCTTAAATTTGCTAGGAATGGGTGTGACAACCTAAGTCAATTTACATTTATTTTTATTCATTCAAGTAAATTTTACAATAAATTTTTCGCGATTAATAATAATAATTAAGTCCTAATCCAAGATAATATTTATTTTTCTACCAAACATGTAACACCCTAATTTAATGAATAAATAATTACCAAAACAGGGAAAGTTTTTCCACAAAATAAACCAATGGGCTAGAACACAATCGGGGATAATATGGAGGGAATGAAACAAGAGAAACGAAGACATTCTAAAGGCATACAACGGAAGAACAAGGGCCTACACAAGCCCACAACCACGCTCAAGCGAAACAGCCATGCAGCATACACTGCGCTCAGGCGAGGATCAACACGCTTGGGCGAGACAACCCGACTCGCTCGGGCGAAGCACGCATAGCTTAAGCGTAGCCCATCAAGAACATTCCTTTCGCTCACACTCGCTGGAGCGAACACAAAGCCTTCCTAACCAACATACTCGCTGGAGCGAGAACTCACTCGCTGAAGCGAGAAGCATACTCGGCATTCCCATCGCTCGGTAAGGGTTTCACTCGGTATCGACTCTAACACACATGCCTCACTCAGCAGCTCATGACTTAGTCTCTTAGTTTTTATCCACAAAGGCCACATAATGATCCACTCGGGAAATGAGGGTTATCCCACTCAGATTCCATAAAACCCCTCACTCGGGATATTACCCAATCAGATACCACTCGGTATACTTCAGCCTTAAGTCACTCGGGTTATCTCTCCATCAAACCATTCGAATATTCATCATTTCTCACTCGGAGAGCGCATAGACCTTCCTTTACTCAGAAGGGGTCTCTACAATCATACTTCACACGGTAATCTCACTCCAAAACCGAGCCATTTTAATCAGCCTCTCACTCGGCAATTGATATCTCATTCAATCGGAGAACCCATTAAGTCTCTCTCGGACTTGTTCCATACTTAGACACTCATGGCACACCTTATCTTATTCACTCGGAATGTATTTATAATTCATACACTTAGAATATATCAATCTAGGTCATTACAACAGATCTTCCCTCGGAAGGGATTCACTCAGACTTCCAATCAGATACTCGAATCATCTCCTACTCGGGGTTCACCATATCCTCACTCGAAAAAGGCCACACATTTAGCCTTACTCGGAAAGAGATCAAGCCTGTACACTCGGGATGATCATATACTTAAGCCTCAACATTAAGACTAGTTCTTACAATACTATTCCACTCGGAAATTATTAACTTAACATATTCATACAACAGCATTTCCTAGTCGGTGAGAAGCATCCAATCAACATAAATACTTATATGGATATACACATTTCTACACTTGAAATACTTCTTATATTATTCATTCGGGACAGTTACCCCCGTTTACTCAGTATGTATATAATGCCATTCACTTGAAATATTTATATATGTACATATCCAACGCTTATAATCTGTTATAAATGCAAGTTATCTATGTAAACCATATACATGAGTATATTCATGCACTCGGATATTTATTATCTCAACATCATTCATTCAATATTAATCCCTAACCAACTCCAATACATAATGCCCATGTAACATATATACACAGATAGGAATTTACGCTCGGGTTTCCAATAACTCAGATTCAATATATATATATATATATATATATATATATATATAAATTGTATTCATTATACAACGTTGCCATTATGAGCCGGCCAAGGCTTTAATATATCAAATATACGCTCGGTACATTGTATTATGTACACAGCCTTATCATAGACACCCAACACTCGGGTTAAGACCATCGTATCATCTCAAACCGACCTACATGCACTGAAAAATGGTGTAGGGGTGAGCTTTACATATCAAATGACAGATATAGGGTTGGATTAATCACATAATCCTTAACATGCAATAATATACAACATCATTCAGCACAATAAATACTGCCATTCAATATGAACAATCACGAGCATCTTCCGATCGAAAATTCACCCATTTCACTCGGTCATAAGCTCGATTCACTCGGTAATAAATATTCTGATCCACTCGAATTTCACTTAACTCCGAGCCTTGCTCAAGGAGTCTGCCTTAGCCCAGCTCAAAGACTTAATCACATAACCCCACCAACAGAGGCACTCGGCATTCACATCCTACACTTCATGCATCTCATACATATTACATAACATCATCAAGAATAACTTCATATATTTCATGGACGGTAAACAACAACATCAAACAGACATTATTCATCATGCATATCCGGGCTGCTTAATCACTCGGAATCAACCAAACAAACACATATTGGATACCACACATCACAATACAAGAATTTCACCCGGAAAACCCGTCCATAACGCATACATTTGAGATGCAAAGCCCCCTTACCTGGAATGATGTTCCAGAAGTCATATTGGCCACTCGGCCCAGCCACAGCAGCACTCTGCTCGGCTTTCAACACTAGAAAGAGTCATCAAGACTCAACTCAGTCTTCACCCAGCTCAGTGAAGGACTCCAACGCTGCATCCACCGCAAGAACAGCATCAAGAGTCAGTCCTCACCAACAGTGGAGGACCACCATGCCTTCATGCATCATGCATGTCTTCGTCCTCACAAGAGCAGCACACTCCTCATCATAGTGGACCAACATGCATCCACAAACCGTGACACACCAAACGTTGCTGCAGGCTCTCCAACCGAGCCACCAATCAGTCCATTAAGTGGAGGAAGAAGAAGAAGAAGACAAAGAGGAAGCACCAGGAAACAAGGTGTAACCCAGCTTCCATAACATACAGCCACACGTTGTTCCTCTTCACAACCACTCTGCTCAACACACACATATTCTACTCAAGTGCTACTCAGTCTTTGAGTAGAAGGGAAAAGATAAAGAATAACAGTAAGAAGAAGGAGACGAAGCAGAGAATGAAGAAGAGTCTCCAGAGAGTCTAGAGAAAATGGAAGAATGGTTCTCATTCACAATGTACCCAAGTATATGAGCAGGGGTACGCATATAAAGTGGAAGTATTCATCATTCCAATGCTCTGTGATAGCAGTTCTCCACTCCTATCGTATTTTAATTTAATGTCCATCACCTCACCATTAGGACTTGCCTCATCAGCCATCACTATTCCCATTGTAGCGTGATTAAAGAAAGAGAGAACCGAAGTTCACACACTCACCACAATGCACATGTGTGGTCATTTGGCCTTATTATCATAACCAATAAAATCATTATTATTATTTCCCTCTCTCTTCCTCTCGCTCGAACGCGGGCATACCCGCTTGAGCGAGAACCGACCAGAATCCCCCCTGATTACACATCACACGCCACGCTTCACAGGGGCATTCTCGCTTGAGCGAGTAGCCTACTCGCCTGGGCGAGATCGGGCCAGAGGCCCTGTAACCAACACAAAGGATTCTCGCTTGAGCGAGAGTCCCTCTCGCTTGGGCGAGAATGTCAAAACCTGGCCAGAAACATGAGTCCTCAACAACCACACATATCAAAATCCATGCAAGGCCAATTTAACTCAATTCCATACTTCATATGCCTTACACTAATTATTTAATACTTGTCTCAAATATTCATACACAACAATTCTCATTCTAAGTCATTTACCATATTGTTCACCTTCATAAAAATTTGGGATGTTACACCCTCCCCACCTTTAAGGAATTTCGTCCTCGAAATTCAAGCATAACATACAGTAAATACCCGCTCGGAATATACTAACCTTTCCCGAGCAACTCCTCACCTTATGACTTATCTTGGTCTAAGATCCTGGTCCCCTTGTTAAACTTACAGTATCATTCGGTCAACCTTATAAAACTCCAATTTCATTGACAGACTTGGCCACCTCTCTTATTTCAATAACTAATCATCATTTTAGCAGCCAATCTATACCCAACGGCCCCTAATCCTCTCGGAGGTAACATATCAAGGTTAAACAAAACCCTCTATCTTCATTTTGATACATAACCACATAATATTCATTTAATATAACTCTTATCCTCGCTCAGAACCGCCTGAAAGACTCACCATCACCATAAGCAGCCACAACTTCACCTGCCCGACTCATGAATTGCTGCATCCAACTTATAGGATGACGTCTCATTCCTATAGGGTTACAACAATTACACAGTCACTGCAACGTGTATGCTGCCACAATGCCTATGACATGAAGAGTCATCTCAGGACAGCATGCCTCACACTGACCAGACTCACTCAATTAATACTAATTCACACAGTAATTAATGGCAGTTCACACACATATTAGAAGCAATGCAACTACATCAACATTATGCATCACCTAGGGTACATCACGCAATAACAGTCATGAAAATTATTTATCACTTCTGTAAAACAGTCTGATAGCAACACAACAATCAGCTTCTAGCCAACACCGAGTAAACATTTCCTCTAAATCTTATTCATCACAAAACCATGGCTTGGATTGAATTCTCAAATCTCAGCTATATGATAACATCACTCACTCAGGTCCATGCAATTCAATCAGGATTAAGTAATTCACAATCACATATGCTGTCACAACACACTGTGGACTCGGCAACGGCACTAATGTACATACAGGCATTCAATCGGATTTACTCAAATCAATTCCAAACTATATTAAGGATTTCATTCACAATGTCACATCCAATCGGAAATTGCACAATAACATGCATTCTCAATCGTAACATCACATTACACTTGGCAAATATAATCAATCACATACACGTCACAGCTAATAATTCATCAATTATCACCACTAACTCTCAGACAAAATGGACGCCTAGTATCCGGATACTAAAGGATCGGCCTTCAGCTGGGGGTCCTACTTGACACCCCGTGAACCCTGCTTGGTTCACCGAGTCCTGCTTGACTCTCCACCTCGACCACTGGCTACACTCTGCTCAACACACACATATTCTACTCAAGTGCTACTCAGTCTTTAAGTAGAAGGGAAAAGATAAAGAATAACAGTAAGAAGAAGGAGACGAAGCAGAGAGTGAAGAAGAGTCTCCAGAGAGTCTAAAGAAAATGGAAGAATGGTTCTCATTCACAATGTACCCAAGTATATGAGCAAGGGTACGTATATAAAGTAGAAGTATTCATCATTCCAATGCTCTGTGACAGCAGTTCTCCACTCCTATCGTATTTTAATTTAATGTCCATCACCTCACCATTAGGACTTGCCTCATCAGCCATCACTATTCCCATTGCAGCGTGATTAAAGAGAGAGAGAACCGAAGTTCACACACTCACCACAATGCACATATGTGGTTATTTGGCCTTATTATCATAACCATTAAAATCATTATTATTATTTCCCTCTCTCTTCCTCTCGCTCGAACGCGGGCATACCCGCTTGAGCGAGAACCGACTAGAATCCCCCCTGATTACACATCACACGTCATGCTTCACAGGGGCATTCTCGCTTGAGCGAGTAGCCCACTCGTCTGGGCGAGATTGGGCCAGAGGCCCTGTAACCAACACAAAGGATTCTCGCTTGAGCGAGAGTCCCTCTCGCTTGGGCGAGAATGTCAAAACCTGGGCAGAAACATGAGTCCTCAACAACCACACATATCAAAATCCATCCAAGGCCAATTTAACTCAATTCCATACTTCATATGCCTTACAATAATTATTTAATACTTGTCTCCAATGTTCATACACAACAATTCTCATTCTAAGTCATTTACCATATTGTTCACCTTCATAAAAATTTAGGATGTTACAATGGGCCCATTCCAATTATGGAAAATTAATGAAAAATAAATATATGGGGGCATATAATGGTTATGAAATTATGACGGAATGCATTGATGGGACTTTATTTTATTTTCTTGATTTTGATGATGTTGAACTCCATTCCTTTAGGGATAATTAAGGAGATGTATATGGGGTTACATAGTGATGATCAAACATGATGGTGTTGATATGGATTAAAACATTAGGATAATTCATCCATGCTCATAAAAGGTAATGAAAAATATAAACGTTACCACCTAGAATGGAATATGAAAGAATGATAATGAGACTTTGACGATGGGGATATGAGGTTTACCCTTGGATGATTCAAACTAACGAGAGGATGATTGAATGCCATAGTAGGCGCTATGAATTGATAATTTAGAGAAAATACGATATTGAATGATGATAGGTAATGATGTTGATCATTCCCTTGTATAAGAGGTTAAACATTAATAATGATAAATTGTGAAATGCTATTGTATTTTATACAAGTGTGAACTTGTATGAGGGGTTTAAATTGGAGTCAATGAATTATTGTATTGCCATGCTATTACGAAAATGTGGTGATGAATGATATTACAAAAATCCATAAATTAAGTATGTGGTGATAATGATGAAAGTTTAATGAATGATAACTATATTGTGATGCTATTGTGACTGATTTAAGTATAAACTTGCCTCTATGATATGAAATATATATGAGATATGATGAGATGTATGCCAAGTATGTGAATAAAATGCCTTGAGGGGCTTTGAAAATAATTGAATGATATTGATTAAAGTGTCAAATTAAAATATATCCCTGAGTGAGAGGGTGAGATATCCTTGCGAGGTTGGTTGGCATATGCATTATCGCATCTTGCATACATGGCATGACATAGCATTGACATTATGTGGTTGCAATCACAGTGATGAAAAATCCTGTGGGATTCCATTAAGGGAGTACCCCTTGCGAGGCGGGAAACCAACGTGATGATGATATGGTATTGAACCGGTGGTTGCGATCACCTGGTTGTGGAAAATGAAAGGCCTTGCGGGGACCATTGTATGATGATGAGCCAGTGGTTGCGATCACTTGATATTTGAAATAAAAAGGGCTTGTGAGTTCCTATGGTGCCCGTGGTTGTGATCACGAGGCGGGAGTACCCCTTGCGAGGCAGGAAACCTATATGAATTATTGAACGTGGTTGTGATCACGAGAAAGCATCTTGCGAGGCTACTAGATGGAGTACCCCTTGCGAGGCGGGAAACCATGTGAATGAATGATATGGTGGTTGCGATCACCTGATGAAATGAAATCGGATCCGTGCATATGCATTATTAAACAGTTGACATATGCATTAGCCATAGGTGCATGGCATTGAGATGGGATGACCACGAGAGATGAAAGACCCCTTGCGAGGAGGAAGTGAATAAAGATTTAATAAAATGATGATGATGATTGTGAATGCCCTTGATGATAAGTGGCAATGTGATTGTGTATGTGCTTGTGCTTTCTTATGTTGTGAATTATGATCCATGAGACTTGTATGCCTATTATAATAATGTGATGATGATTGAATGATGATTTAATGGTTTTATAGCAAAGCACACATGATGATTTTATGCATATACACATGATCACAATATATATTATATTCGTCATTTTGAATGTATAACTCACTATCCCATGTGGTCTCCTTTTTAGCATTGTGATGCAGGTTGCCCCGGGATGAGTTGAAGTTTACATTGATGATTTGGTGAAGGTAAATAGTGGTAGTGGAAGTGCCTTGGCCGGCATCATTTATGAGTTCTAATGTAATGAATAAATTATTTGTGATGATATAGATGATTTAGTGAATTTAGTCATGTATAAAATAATCTTTCATACTTAGGAATGGTGAATATATATAAGTAGTATGTAAGAGATGATTTAATGTGTACTAGAAGGATTGAAATTGAATAATGTACATTGATGATAGTGATAGTTGGTGATCCGGTCTCAATACCGGTATCCGATCTGCTATATATATTTCAACGTCTTTGATGAGACATCTACGTGTAACCGGTGTCATCGGTATACATCCGGACTGTAATTCCGTATCAGGCGTTCTCCCTATACCGGTTGTTCAGGATAACACCATGACATCGGATAATACACACGTCACTGTGCAAAAGACAAGGATTGTTGCTACAGGGATCGATCAATAATTCCCAGCACTACGAGCCAAATTCTGCTCACGGGAATGGTCAACTTGTTCCCTAATCCTAGTCTACATTCTCTATGCTCAATATAAAATAGCCACTTGACCCAATCATGCAGGTAAGTGCGCAATATAACAATGCTAATGGGAGTTGGTGGTTCCTCACCAACGTGTCCTCGTTAATCGAGCCAATCAGGTATATGAACTCACTTCATGATTGAAGTGAGGACCCTTTCTTCAGCTCTTTTACGACTGATTACTCTCTGAATACATTCCTTACTTGGAATATAATCACTGACTTGAGCGTCGGAGAATCTTTGCAGGTGACACCACCATTCGCCCACTTCAACGTGTTAGGTCGGTGTGAAGGATCTCCAGGACGCCCAATCCGCTCTCCTCATTCAAGGACAACGGATACATACATCGGATACACATACATCCGGTCTATTAGACGGTATTGACATACTATTCGTGACTGGCTTGAGATCGGATCTCTTGACCCCGGTCCAGGACAGATCATTGGCACGCCCAGTGGGACCCGATAAAGTTATTCCCATATCCTTTGACAGAGCAGGTAATCCACCATGGAAGGCGAAGCACAAGACTTCATGGAGAATCAGGCTGGAGGCAGGGCCAATCCTAATGCCTTTAGAAAACTCAACTTTGATTCTCATGGGGGCAGCTCAAAGAAGATAGTAACTGTGTCTGATCCTGATCCTCGCGATGAGTTGATCAAACAACTTCAGAGAGAACTCGCTGAATTGCGAAGGGAAAAAAGGCAAAGCGAGGATAAAGAATCATCTCGCACGCGAAACACTCCCCACACGACTGATGGTGAAAAGTCCACCACTCTTCAGTACTCAAATATCCCTACGTTTGAGGGGGGAGAACAGACTCGCGATTCTGAGGATGCAGCTTCCCGAAGGAAGAGAGATTCAACAACAGTACCCCCATTGTCTTACAATCTGAAAGTTCCTTTTTCAAGGAGACTTATGAGCATCAGCATCCCCAAGCACCTTCAAACTACTCAACCACTTTCCATCGGAAAGTATAATGGTGAAACTGATCCAACTAAGCACCTTGATGCTTATGTGTTTGAAGCCATGTACTTGGGGGCTGATGAAGACGTGATGTGCCGAATGTTCCCTCGAACATTGTCTGAGGAGGCCCTCGGGTGGTTTAAAGGCCTGCCTTCTGGATCCATAGATTCTTGGACGGAAATGGCAGCTGCCTTTGAAACCCACTTTGTCATCTCCAGAGACGTGCCCAAGACGTCCCATACCTTAGCTCAGATTAAGCAAGGTGAAACAGAGGGCTTAAAAGATTTTTTGAAGAGGTTTTATAAGGAGGCAGCCCTGGTTCCTAACCTCACAGAATCTATCAAGCTGCATATTGTTATTGAGGCATTGCAGCCGAGTTCAGCTTTCGCTCTTTCATTAGCAAAGAGCCCTCCAACAACTTTTGAGGAGTTCAGAAAGAAAGCCTCAAAATACGTGAGTATAGAGATGCATTTGGAGGCAATAGCTGCAAAGAAAAAGCCCCCAGCACCACTTCCTCAAACCCAGAAGGGTAAGGAGAAGACGAGGTCAGAACGCATGGAGAGGCCATTCACAAATCCTAAGGATAATAACCACCCTCCTCGACCTCAAGAAAGGCACGTCAATTCCTTCAGCCATTTTGCACAATTGTCTGCCAGACCGTCTCAGATTCTAAGAGAGGTCGGATGGCCAATGCTCAGCACATATGGCATCAGAAGACCAGCCCCTATGAAAAGACCAGGAAATTCACGTAAGTACTGTGATTTTCATGAACAAAATGGTCATTCAACTGATGAATGCCAAGCTCTAAAGAACGCGGTTGAGACGCTAATTAGAGAAGGCAAGTTGAAGCAATACCTGTTCAAAGAAAAATCCTTTGACAGGGCAAAACGGAATGAGAAAAGAGAAAGAGATCCAGACGATGGGGATGACAATAACCCCAGTCCGGTTCGGAAGTTCTCTGCTGCAGAGAAGCAAAAAGGTGTGATGACTGATAATGCAGCACAGAAAGACAGCATGCCCCAGCAACAACGTCAGGGCCGACGTGAAGTTATTGACATGATTGCTGGAGGGTTCGCTGGAGGAGGAGCTTCAATTACAGCCCGTAAGAATCATCACAGAATGATTCTATCTGTGCAAGGGAAAGTCAAAGACAATCCCCCTTACAGAGGTGGGATTGAAGCTCCCACAATCTCTTTCTCTGACGAAGATTTTGGCCCAACCATTCCTGGTGGTGACGATGTTGTAGTCATCACTGCTGTGATCGCCAACAAGGACGTCCGAAGAATCCTTGTTGACCAGGGAAGTTCCTGCGATGTTATTTTCTATAATTGCTTTGAAAGAATGGGTTTTAAAGACTCAGACTTACAGCCTTACACGCAGGAACTAACAGCTTTCAATGGCGCAAAGCAATCAACTAAAGGGTATCTTGACACCCTTATCTCGTTTGAAGGCGAGCCAGGAGCCAGGACGGTTAGGTCTCGGGTGCTAGTGATTGATATCAAATCACCATTTAATGGCATCATAGGCCGTCCTACTCTGAATGCAATAGAGGCAGTTGTATCAACCCCACATCTCCTTATCAAGTTCATTGACAAGGATAATGCTGTGTCATCTATCCGGGGTGATCAAGAGATGGCTAGGTACTGCTACAACCTTAGCCTCAACATGACAAAGCTGGACGCCTCCAATAAAAAGAGGAAACTTAATGATACTGGAACATCGGCTGGATCTGTAAGCCTTGTCGACCTGGACCCTAGAGCGGATTTGAACATTGATCCGTTCAACCCATCAAAGCCCACACCGGATGGAAGTTCCAGGGACATCGTCTTGGGAGATTCTCCAGAAAAGATCACCCATATCAATGACAAGCTAGATACTGAAATGGAGCAGCGACTGCTGGCTCTCTTGCAAGAGTTTAAAGACCTCTTTGCATGGACTGCAGCCGATATGCCAGGCATAGACCCTGAATTCTGCTGTCATAAACTATCCGTCTATCCAGAGACGAAACCTGTGGCCCAAAAGAAAAGACGATTGGGCCCAGAGAAACAGAAGGCAGCTTGCCAGCAAACTGAGGAGTTGCTTAAGGCCGGATTTATCAGGGAAATCCGATATTCCTCTTGGCTTTCGAATGTGGTGATGGTCCCTAAATCCAATGGTAAATGGAGAATGTGCATCGACTACGTGGACCTCAACCGTTGCTGTCCTAAAGATCCTTATCCTCTTCCTAATATAGATCGGATGGTGGATGATTCCTCTGGTTATCAATACCTGAGCTTCATGGACGCTTACTCTGGTTACAACCAAATTCCGATGTGCGAAGAGGATCAAGAGAAGACAGCTTTTATAAATGATCGTGGTGTCTTTTGCTATACAGTCATGCCCTTTGGCCTGAAAAACGCTGGGGCGACATATCAGCGCATGATCAACAAGGTTTTCGAAGGTATGCACACCAAACTTGTTGAAGTATACATTGATGACATAATAGCAAAGACACCGGTTGGTGGCGATCATATTGAGGACCTACGCCAAGTATTCACCCGTTTGAGACAATTTAACATGAGGCTGAACCCAATGAAGTGCACATTTGCTGTCCCTGCTGGGAAATTTTTGGGTTTCATGTTAACTCAACGTGGTATTGAAGCCAATCCAGGGAAGTGCCAAACGATTCTAGACATGCAGAGTCCTAAGAATCTCAAAGAAGTCCAATCCCTGAATGGCAAGGTAGCAGCTTTGGCACGATTCATGCCAAAGATGGCTCACAGGTCGCTTCCCCTATACAAAATACTGAAAAAGTCCAAGAAATTCGAGTGGGGACAGGAACAAGAAAAAGCTTTTCAAGAGCTTAAGGAGGTGTTGTCCAAACCTTCCATTCTCACAAAGCCTGACCCCGAAGACACACTCATTCTGTACTTGGCTATTTCAGATGAAGCTTTGGGCGTTGCCTTGATAAAAGAAACTCCTGATGGACAAAGACCGGTCTATTTCACTAGCAAGACCTTGCAAGGTGCCAAGATCCGGTATCAGAAAATTGAAAAGGCCGCCCTCGCTGTTGTTTGGGCCTCACGACGGTTGCGTCCGTACTTTCACGCCCATCCAATCATAGTGAGAACGGATTTACCACTCCGTTCTGTCTTAATCAAGCCCGATCTCGCTGGGAGGATGATCAAATGGTCTATTGAACTCTCTGAGTTTGATATATCCTACGAACCCCGCAGCGCTATTAAAGCTCAAGTCCTGGCTGACTTTATTGTGGAAATGACAGGGACTGATCCAGATTACCCTCGAGTCCATTGGACCATTTATGTTGATGGTTCATCAAACCAAAGAGGCTCTGGAGCAGGTGTAGTTCTCAAAAGTGACGACGGAGTACACCTGGAGATCTCCCTTCGTTTCAATTTCAAAACATCCAATAACCAAGCTGAGTACGAAGCTTGCTTGGCCGGGCTGAGAGCTGCAATTGACATCGGAGCTTCTGAGGCGACACTCTGCAGCGATTCACAGCTGGTGATTTCGCAAATCTTAGGAGATTATCAAGCTCGCGAACCTCAACTCCAATTATACTTGAACTGTGTCAAGGAGTTGACTGAGAAATTCTCAAAGGTGGAGTTCAAGCATGTTCCACGTGAAGAGAATACTAGAGCGGATATACTCTCCAGGTTAGCAAGCACTAAACGACCAGGTAGCACCACTACGCTGGTTCAAAGCACGCTAACGTCGCCCAGCATTCCTCTTTTCCCTTCTCTAAATGCCATAATGACTGACTCCCTTTACGGAGATACATGGATGGCTCCTCACATCCGTTATTTGGCTGATGGACAACTACCCACAGACGAAAAGGAAAAGACGAGGTTAAGGAGAGAATTACCGTATTTCACTATGATTGATGGTAATCTATACAGAAGGGCACTCTCTGTGCCCTATTTGATTTGTCTCAAAGAGGATGAGGTGCAAGGTGTAATGGAGGAAGTGCATGGAGGACAAAGTGGACACCACGCCGGAGGAAGAAGCTTAATGCGAAAAATCCTCAGAGCTGGATACTGGTGGCCCACAATGAAGCAAGACTCCATTGACTTCGTCAAAAAATGCGACGCTTGCCAAAAATTCTCTAACCTACACCACACACCGGCGGAAGAACTCTTCACATCCGCTGTTCCATGGCCCTTCTATCAATGGGGATTGGATATTTTGGGCCCCTTTCCAACTGCTCCTGGGGGCATCAAATATCTCATTGTAGGGGTCGATTATTTCACTAAGTGGATAGAAGCAGAGCCGGTGGTGCATATTACTTCAGCCCGAACTCGTCGTTTCATGTATGAAAACATCATAACACGGTTCGGGGTCCCAGCACGGATTGTCACAGATAATGGCACCCAGTTCACGGATAGAAAATTCACAGATTTACTTGAAGGGTTAGGAATAACCCAAATATTCTCATCCGTCGAACATCCCCAAACTAATGGTCAAGCTGAAGTGGCCAACAGGGAAGTGCTGAAGGGACTAAAGAAACGCCTTGGTGAAGCCAAGGGCGGATGGACAGACCAGCTGTGTCATGTCCTATGGGCATATCGGACAACGCCTCATTCATCCACCAATGAATCCCCATATCGCCTAACGTACGGGGTCGAGGCAATGATACCGGTGGAATTGCAAATTGCTTCCACGAGGGTTAAGTACTTCTCTGAAGAAACCAACAATGCTAACTTGGCATCCGAAATGGATGTCATACAAGAACTCAGAGAAGACGCTTTCATCAGAGATCAAGCCATCAAAGCCAAAGTTGCTCTCCGGTACAACAAACGAGTCCAATCAAGGACTTTCAACGTTGGAGATTTGGTTTTGAGGAAAGCAAGTATAGGGAACAAATTCGCTCATCAAGGCAAATTAGCCCCAAACTGGGAAGGCCCATACAGGGTATCCGAAGTTACTGGCAAAGGCTCTTACCGCCTTGAAAATCTTGATGGCACTCCAATCCGAAACAAATGGAACACCCAAAACTTGCGCATCTACTATAGCTAGCTGTTTCTACACTCTCCTATCCTTATCTTGGATTGAATACTGGAGAATTTATTTTTACAGCTACGCTCTCCTTGTAATTCTTATTTTTGATTTAATAAGAATTTCTCATAATAATTTAACTCTTTCGAGTTTTTCTTATGCTGTGATTTTCAGTTTATCCGGTGAACAGTAGCATATTCAGGACGGATGATCTCAGCTACGTATTCTGTAGTTGACGATGTAACTCCTCGAATATGCGCAACGCACAAGAACATACTCAGGACGGATGAACTCAATTACCCATTCTGTAATTGACGATGTAACTCCTCGAGTGTGTCTAAGTATTGAAGGCCCAGATTGTAGGATTAAACCGAACTCTGGGTACGGTTAGTAAGATTAACCGAACGTCGGGGAAGACCTGAGTTGTAGGATTAAACCGAACCTCAGGGCATGGGTTGTAGGGCTGGTCCTTCTTCAAGGCCACAAACCGAACCCCATTCGAAGACTACATGGGTTGTAGGGCTGGTCCTTCTTCAAGGCCACAAACCGAACCCCATTCGAAGACTACATGGGTTGTAGGGCTGGTCCTTCTTCAAGGCCACAAACCGAACCCCATTCGAAGACTACATGGGTTGTAGGGCTGGTCCTTCTTCAAGGCCACAAACCGAACCCCATTCGAAGACTACATGGGTTGTAGGGCTGGTCCTTCTTCAAGGCCACAAACCGAACCCCATTCGAAGACTACATGGGTTGTAGGGCTGGTCCTTCTTCAAGGCCACAAACCGAACCCCATGCGAAGGCTTGGGCGCAGTAAGCTGGTTCTTCTTCAAAACCAC
Organism: Clitoria ternatea; assembly: GCA_037962975.1. Classification (NCBI taxonomy): domain Eukaryota; kingdom Viridiplantae; phylum Streptophyta; class Magnoliopsida; order Fabales; family Fabaceae; genus Clitoria; species Clitoria ternatea. Next base: position 45,193,456 of record CM075674.1, read on the forward strand.
GCTGAACCCCAAGTGACGGGCGCAGTAGGTTCAGGATTAGCCCTGATCTGAACCCCGTATGAAGGCTCGGATTGTAGGATTAAACTGAACTCTGAGTACGACTAGTAGGATTAACCGAACGTCGGTGAAGAATTGTCATTGGATAAAACCAAAGACCAATTGAAGAACGGCTAGTAGGATTAAACCGAAGGCCAAAAATGACATGGACTGTAGGATCAAACCGAACTCCAAACACAACAAGTAAGTTATACTGAACTCCAAATTAATACTCTCATGAAGCTCTTTATTTGGAAGTTTTGTAGCTTATAATTCTGAGTCATCAATTCTTCAATTTAGACCTGACTCATAAACTCCGACACAAACAATTCACTCGGGTACGCCACAATCCAAGGCATTTTCACCCGAAATCCCTCAGTCGGAAATATTTGAAGAGGAATTTCTATTTTAAATCCTCACTCTTAAAAGCTCTCACGAGAAAATCTCACTCAGAGTTTATTCAAATTCATAATCACCCAATGAAACTGGGGGACAGCATCAACGGTTTAACGAATATCTTGAGGAATGAACTCTCGTCTAAACTATCACAATCATTCCCCTTAAGCCGTTCTTGTGACGATGATGTGTTCCCTCACAAGCGGTGATCTTATTATGGAATTCATCTCGCATGTTTAAGTCCGGTATGGAGATTTTGTTTTACAATCCGATCTTCATAACTTAAATCCGGAATGATTCAATACACATACAATCCCTCTATTAAAGTTGTTTTTCACTAAACAAGAATGGAGGTAAAAAACTCTTTTATTGATTTAATGAGGATTACAATTCGTGTAATAATCCGGAGCTGATCCCGGAACACAGCGAATTAGAATCAATAAAATGAAAAAAGAAACAGGGAAAGCGCTACTTTCTCTGGCTTGAATCTCCTTCTTTCCCTTTGCCTTTGCCTCCGGTCTTGCCTTCTTCAGTGCGAGAGCTTGTTCCTGTGCTTATGGGCTTCAGGAATGAAGGTCCCATTGATTGGCCTGCAGGTAAAGGAGCGAACTTATAAGGAGTGTTAGGCGGACTTTCATGACGCTTATCAACTATGGCTACCAGTTTCCCTTGATGAAACTCATAGAACGGATCAATACCATTCAGATTAAGTTTCACCTTGGGATTCCGGTATTGAATTTGACGAACAGCCAACCCAAAGGATTCCTTGACTGCTTGATCGCACATATCCACAGCCTCGTCAAATTCTGCTTTTGTATCTGCCAACTTTGAGAGCAGCTCCTTCTCCTTACGCGACCAATCTTCGGTTCCCCGAGCATAAACAACTTTAACTTCCTTAAGCTCCTCTTCCAGCTTCGAAGAGCGTTCCTTCTCCGCACAAAGGCCGGAGTGGAGGTCGGAATTGATTTTCTTTTGATCAGCTACTTGGGCCTCCAACTCCTTAGCAAGATGTTTTAGCCTGACAATTTCTTCATCCTTCTTATATCCTTCCTCTTTGGAAGCTTCTAATTTACTTTCTAGATGAAGGATGGTTGCCTTGTCCTTAGCAGCAGCAACGCTAAGGTCATTAACCTTGCCAACTAACAAGCTCAGCCTCTCATTCTCTTCTGGAAGCTTGCGAACCGATCTTAAGAGCCCAGATAATTCTGCCAGGTGCTTCTGCCCAGCATCGCAAGCTTTGCTTATTTCATCGCTCATCAATGAGGGCTTCAGCTTGTACGGAGTCTCAGGAACGACCTCAGGAACAGAACCCTCGTATACCAGATATTGTGCAAGACCGGAGTCACTTTGAAGAGGGCGAGTAACTTTTGGTGCAAAGTAAGTCGTTATAGGCTTTGCACCATAAGTGATCCTGTCGCCAGGGGCATCCGGAGTAGATCCCGCATCTGGAGCGGATCCTTCCACTTTCTTTCCCTTTGAAAGCTCCGGATCAGCACCCTCACTTGAAATTTTTTGTTTTTTCGGAGAGGGTTGACGATTCGAGGTCCTTGAGGAACCGCGTTTTATCGTTTTCTTCTTCTCTCCGACCTTCTCAACCGTAACCCCCTCAGATCCGCCCTCTAGCAAGGGAATGTCGTCACCAGCAGATGAGGTTAAAATGATGGTCTCAGCTGTAGCTTTCTTCGAATTCCGTTTCGCTTGAATGTCATTTTCAGCTGCCACGGAATTCACTCCAGCTTTGAGCCCCTTCAGTTTTTCCATCTCTGGAGACGCAGCTTCAATTTCAACTACAAAACCAAACAACACGGTTAGAAATCAAATACTTCAAGGCATGATACGATAAAATATGAAAATTAGCAGGAAAATTACGCAGATATTCCTCGCGGGTAGACCACGATCCTAACAAACGCCTGCAAGAGAAAAATTGATGCGAGGCGGTGTAGGATTGAAGGGCGGAAAGAACGGAAACTGAAGACGGGCTTAGTTCATCCTCCTCAGTGTAGTACGCCTGGGAGGTCAGCAAAAAGTGTTCATGCGTCCAAGCCACTGGGAACTTCGGAATCCCATCTTCAGTTAACCAAAAAACTGACTCATCAGGGTGAACGCTAATCTTCGTGAAATAGGACTTGAATGAATGTCCATCAACTTTGGCGGAGTCAGTGTACGCCTCAAAGTTGATAACCTTTGAGAGAGTTCGGAGGGATATCAAGCTCACTCCCCCCTTCTCTTTATTTGCACGACGGACCACTTGGGCAAAATAAAAGAGCATGGCCACCGTCGGCTTGAAGTTGAAGTGCTCCCCAAGCACTTCAAGAGAACGGACTAATCCCCATCCGTTGGGGTGAAGCTGTGAAGGAGCACAGTCCAGGAATCTCAGAACCCCCATTTGAAACTTCAAAAGGGGAAACCGCACACCAAGGTTCAAAAATAAAAAGTCATACATATACAAGGACCTTTCATCCGGAGTATGACAAATTCGATCGGATGGCAACGGAGCTATCACCATGAAGCACTTCTTGTATTTGTCCTTCTTGAAGACCGTGAAACGCGGCTCCAACTCCGCTCCCTCCTCTCGAGCGTGAACTGACGCTATTTCACGAAACTCCTCAGCCACCCAGCTGAATGGGCGTTTCTTTTGGAATTTCACCCAGTCTATCCGGTGTGCAACCACGTTGCATAGCCCGGATTGGGTCTTCAAGATATACTTCTCAGAAGGAGACTCCCCTTCGGACGATTTCCTCCCAGTAGCTTTCTTTGTCACCATTGTGAAAGCTTTGATGCTGCGATAAAATTTCACATCATCAGAGAGATACAAATCCCCACTTTCGACACTCTCACTGGAGGAGGAAGACTCTGAAGAGGGTATAATCACCCTTCGCCTTTGATATTGCGACTCCTCCCTTGTATACTGTGGCCTCGACTGGAAGATCACTGGGATCCTCCCACCACGAACATTAGGGTTTTGAGCCAAAGCCCTTCCTCCTCTTCCTCTAGGGCTAACGCCACTGAAGCTAACACCCTTCCTAGCCATTCTCAAATATTGAAAAGAGATACAGAAAACGAAGGGAAAGTGGTTACCTAAGGATAGTGAATTGAAATTCACAGAGGCGGACACGAAGAACTTCTTGGAACTTTTACAGAGGTTCGTCAAGGAAGCAAGAAGAAATGGTAACTGAGATTGCCAAATATGCCTATATCAGGGCACCAAAATTTTTCAAATACCCACTAAACACAACCTGTCGTTTACCCCCAAACGACTCCCCGTTTAGTGGACCAAAATTGTCGTTTAGTACCTCAAGGCACAAAAATGCCATCGTTTTGTCACCAAGCCTTCAAAATGGGCCTATTTAAGCCAAATGCTAGGCCCAACAAGACTATGCGTGACAGTTACTAAGACATGCGCACTTAATGCAATAATGGCTCGCCCACGTGAATTAAGGCATTAAATGTCCAATCATTAGAAACGTGGCCACCATTACCCGAATACCAAGGGTTGCGAAATTTGATAAACTTCTGATATTCCCATTGTCGAATCCGCCCTTAAAATTTCATCATTACGGAACCTGGTTCCCAGAGCGGATATTTACACTTCGGTGCAAATCCGAAATCCAAATGTACTATGATCGATATAGCTCATATGAGCAAGTCAACTACTTCCTCACATCAGCTAGGGGGCTAGTAGAGGTATTACTCGGATTTCGGGTGGATGCGAAAATTGCCTAATCCGCACTCCCATGATTGGAAAGAATTCACCAGGACGGATGATCTCAATCACCTATTTTGTGATTCGACGATGTAACTCCTGGTACGAAGAACTCCAATAATCATTCCAGGACGGATGATCTTAATCACCTATAAAGCGATTCGACGATGTGACTCCTGGTATGAACAATTCTCATCATCATTCCGAGAAGTACTCACTAAATCCGTACCCCTACGATTGAAAAATGTCTTCAGGACGGATTATCTAAATCACCTAATCTGTGATCTGACGATGCAACTCTTGGCGTTGTGTACTTTTCCAGAACGGACAATCTCAATCACCCATTATGTGATCTGACGATGTAACTCCTTGACATGGTGTACCTGCCCAGGACGGATGATCTCAATCACCTATTCTGTGATATGACGATGTAACTCCTGGCGCGATTCACACCTCAAGGACGGATGATCTCAATCACCTGTTATGTGATCCGATGTTATAACTTCTGGTGCTGTACACATCCCCAAGACGGATGATCTCAATCACTTATGAGGTGACTTGATGATAAAACACCTGGCATGATCAATTCCCATAATCATCTTTATGATGGAAAATTCTGAAAGTCAGTCCGCACTTTCGCTTTCAAGTGGTATTCTCCCAGGACGGATACTCTTTATCACCTATTCTGTGATACAACGACGTAACTCCTGGCGTAGAAAAAACTCCCATCATCATCCTTATGATAAAGGACTCAAACACCACTTCCTTGCAGTTCCCTAAGCTTGGAACAATATTGTCATCTCCTGTGAGAGCATTACGGATTAAAAGCAGTCATCCGTCCTGTTGCACTACTCTACTGAACAGCGGATCGACCCATCTCTCCCCAAGAGAATTAAGAAAATTAAGGATCATGCCCCAAAGACAGGCACCCTTCTTCTTAATACGCACTTGGGGACATGTATATATTTATCCGTTCTAAATTTTATTTGTTGTTTAATCTTCCGAGGCTATTATTTCAATCCGGCCTTAAGATTAATTATACAGAACGGATTAGTAACGATTTATATATACATGAAACGACGAAGACAAATTTCTTCAATCAAAAATCATTCATTGAAATGAAATTACATACAATAGTTCAAAATCCGGAGTTGATCTCGGTACACAACTATACATGTAAACGAAAACAAAACTAAGGAGGAAGAATCTGTTCTTCAGTTTTTTGTGCCTCCTCAGCACTGGGCTCTTGTGCTCCTTCCTTTAGAACCTCCGCAGGAGTCTCGCCTCCAGGAGCCTCAGCCCTTTCTTCAGAAGAGGGAACCTCAGACACAGGAAAGACGTAATCAGGTCCCATGGTTTGACCCTCAGGAAGAGGAGCCAAACCATACAAGGACGTCGGTGGATCTTCATGACGACCATCCACCACTGCGACTAACTTTCCCCCATGGAATTCATAGTACGGATCCATTCCATAAAGGTTAAGCTTCGCAGTGGGGTTGCGGTAGAAGACTTGGCGTATGGCTAGGCCGAAGGACTCTTCAACAGCCCGGCTGCATATGTCAACAGCTTCTTCTCTCTCAGCTTTCGCTGTAGCCAATTCTCCCTGCAACTTGGACAGCTCCTCACTAGATACTTCGGACTCCGCTTCCCTAGCCTTCAGTCCCTCTATCTCAAGAAGGAGCTTCTTCTCCCTTTGAGACCACTCCTCAGCATCAGCTTTATTTTTATCCTGGCTGCTACGGAGTTCTTCCTCCTTCTCTGCCACTTTGCCTTCCAAGTTTTTAAGATCGCCTTTGAGCTTGAGATTCTCTTTAGTTATGAGATCCCCAAACTCCTTAGACTTGCTAAGACGATCTTCCATTAACTTCATGGCGGCTTTGTCTTTTTCTGAGGAAAGGTTGAGTTCTTCTAATTTGTCACTCAGCTCCTCAACCTTGTTGACGTTTTTAGCCAACTCGCTGACTGAAGAAAGCATTCCAGCAAGTTCGGCTAACTGCCACCTTCCGGCCTCACACGCTTCTTCAATTTCTTTAACGCTAAGCGTAGGCCGGAGTTTGTACATCGGAAGAGGAAGAGTGGCTGGAGTAGAACCCTCGTAGGAGAGGAAGGGAGTGAGAAACGAGGTCGTTGGGAAGGAGGTCGGATTTGACCCAGAAGCCCCAACAGCAGTTTCTTTATTAAGACCAGAGGGAGCGCCGGCTGCTTTCGAGGTTTCAACAGGCTTATCCTCCGGAGTTTTGCGCTTTTTGGACGGGCCTCCCACTGAGTCATTCTTGATTTTTCTTCTCCTCTCAGAAACTGGAGGATGGCCCGTGGATTCATCAGTGGCAGAAGAACCGCCCTCAACCAGTGGGATGTCCCCTTCAGCATCCGAGGTCAGGATGATTACCTCAGGACGATCCTTAGTTGAGGGCCTGGGCTTCACTTCATTTTCGCGGGTAACGGATTTACCAGCCGCCTTGAATTTCTTCAATTTGTCCATTTCTGGAGTTTCCTGTTCTATTTCGCCTACATGAACAAACACAAGATGTCAGCAACCAAAGATATTTTATATATATTTGGTAAAGGAGAAAAGGTGAAATAAAACAAGAAGTACGCAAATATTCCTCCCGGACTCCGCTTGAGCTACTTAGCAGACGCCTACACGAAAAGACGTGACGACCTGTAGTGTGCGATTCAAGTGCGAACAACACTCTCGACGTCTCACGAGACAGATCGGATTGATCAGTGTAGTACGCGTGTGAGCTCAAGAGGAAATGTTTGTGTGTCCAACTCAGGGGAAATTTGTCAACGTCCTCTTCATCCTTCCAAAATTTTGGTTTGCCCTTCTTAATGGAGATGCGAGTGAAGTAAGTCTTGAAGGACTTCCCATCAACCTTGGCAGAATCTGTATAAGACTCAAAGTTCACAAAGGAACAGAGAGTCCGGAGAGTCACCAGACCAACTCCACCCTGCTTGTTTGCCCTTCGAACTACCTGAGTGTAGTAGAACAGCATCGCTACAGTTGGCGTGAAATTGAAATGTTCACCCAAGACCTCCAAAGCCCGGATGAGGCCCCAACCGTTGGGATGAAGTTGGGAGGGTGCACAGTTCAGGAACTTCAGGACGCCCATCTGGAGTTCGGTTAGAGGAAAACGAACTCCCAGATTATGAAAAATAAAGTCATACATATATACAGAGCGGTCATTAGGGACGACGTGGCATATCCGCTCTGTCGGAAGTGGAGCGTAAACCCTATACCACTTTTTTGTCTCTTCATCCGTACTCAGAGTGAACCTCGGCTGAATCCGGGATCCCTCCTCATCTGCATGACGAGAGGCCAAATCCTTAAACTCACTGGACACCCAACAGAAAGGCCATTTAACCTGAACCTCCTCCCAATTCAGCCTCGAAGCAACTACGCTATAGAGACCTTCAGTTGTCCTTGAAATAGCGCTATTTCCAGAGGTTCCCTCTCCAGTGGCCATTTGAATTTTCTAAATCAAACTCCTTAATCTACGATAAGAAATGAAATGTCGTCAGAAAGTTGCAATCATTACTCACTGCATTTTAAAAGCAATTACAATCAGAGGGCGACTCTGAGAAGGGAAAGGTCACTTTCCACAGTGAGTAAGATCCCCTTTCTGAGCGACGCGATTCAGTCTTAGGAAGAATCACAAGGATTCTTCCCCATGATTATTAGGGTTGCGGGAAACTGATTCCCCCCCCTTTTGATGAAGCCTACTTTCTATAACTAAGAAGTAGCAAGACAAAACAAAACCAGAGCAACGAGGAAGGAATAGTTACCTCAGATGACAACGATGAATATGAGGAACGAAAAAACCCTCGTAATGTAGGCAGCAAACTTCCTTGCAAAATTTCTGTAGAGTTTCGTTAAGTAAACAAAAGCAAGTGGAACCCAGAAACCACTAAGTATTCCTTTTATAGGAAACGAAGAGGTTTGGTTACCCCCTCTTGAAGTTGTGTCATTCTCGATAAAACGCATTCGTTCACAAGCGAAACGACACAACCGTTCCAAATTCTTGGGCACCAAAACGATAGCGACTCAGCAAAGGGCTATCCACTAGGCCCAAAAGTTTCGAAAACTTCAGGCCCATTAAGCCCAAAACGACGGTTAATGAGATTTTCATCTCAGATGCAATAATTGCTTGCCCACGTGATTAAAAGCATTAATGTCTAATCATGCAACGCAATTCACGCTTTACAGCCGTTACACGAACTTCAAGAGCTTTCAATTCCAATAAACTCTTGAAGTTCTCACACACAACGAATCTTTGTCTGAATCCGTTGTGACCGCACCGACAGGTCAGAACTATTAATTTCAGAACGGTTCTTTACGAATGACAACAAATGTTAAGGAACTGTTACACACGTAAGCTTACCGATATTAAGACCTCTCGCAGGTTGAGTAGCTTATGTGAACAACCATTCGGTCCCTCACACAAGCTAGGGGACATATGATCCGGTCTCAATACCGGTATCCGATCTGCTATATATATTTCAACGTCTTTGATGAGACATCTACGTGTAACCGGTGTCATCGGTATACATCCGGACTGTAATTCCGTATCAGGCGTTCTCCCTATACCGGTTGTTCAGGATAACACCATGATATCGGATAATACACACATCACTGTGCAAAAGACAAGGATTGTTGCTACAGGGATCGATCAATAATTCCCAGCACTACGAGCCAAATTCTGCTCACGGGAATGGTCAACTTGTTCCCTAATCCTAGTCTACATTCTCTATGCTCAATATAAAATAGCCACTTGACCCAATCATGCAGGTAAGTGCGCAATATAATAATGCTAATGGGAGTTGGTGGTTCCCCACCAACGTGTCCTCGTTAATCGAGCCAATCAGGTATATGAACTCACTTCATGATTGAAGTGAGGACCCTTTCTTCAGCTCTTTTACGACTGATTACTCTCTGAATACATTCCTTACTTGGAATATAATCACTGACTTGAGCGTCGGAGAATCTTTGCAGGTGACACCACCATTCGCCCACTTCAACGCGTTAGGTCGGTGTGAAGGATCTCCAGGACGCCCAATCCGCTCTCCTCATTCAAGGACAACGGATACATACATCGGATACACATACATCCGGTCTATTAGACGGTATTGACATACTATTCGTGACTGGCTTGAGATCGGATCTCTTGACCCCGGTCCAGGAAGATCCCCAGGTGTATATATATATATATGTGTATGTGTGTGTGTGTGTGTTAGGCAATGCATGTGTATGTTGTGAGTGAATTAGACAGGTTTTGCTCTATTAGGTCTATGTTGGGTATTTACATGCCTTGCCGAGCCTTTTCTCATATCGTCATATATGGGACTAGGCGTATGCCCGGTATACACATTCTTCTTCCGCTGTAAACTCTATTATTTTGTATACTGTATGGGCAGATTAGTTATCGATCCAGTTTAGTTTATTAAATTTCACCCTTTGGTTTTTTGTGATTCAGGCTTTCGATGTGACTTTGAACTTATTTTAAAACGTGAAAAAAAATTACTCGTATTTTTATTAATTATTATCTTGATTACATCAGAATTCGAGTCCGTAAAACCGGGGTGTTACACGGGTTCATATATTACTTAACCTCATTCCTTATATTCATTATCATTGGATAATTCAAGATCAAGTATTTCATACATTCAAAAACTCAATCATCACATCATATACCATCGTCATAACATATAAATAAGCCAAGGGGTGTAAAACACAACTGACTCTCGCATAGATAACATGATACCTAGTATCCGAATACTATAAGGATCGACCTTCAGTTGGGGGTCCTACTTGACACCCCGTGAACCCTGCTTGGTTCACCGGGTCCTACTTGACTCCCCCTTAACCACTGGGTCATAGACCTCTGGGTAGCTCAACTGGGTCCGACTTGACCACGGAAGCTAAAAACGAGGGTAACACATACCGTCGGTCATCCTCCACCATATAATCACATATTCAGTTATATAAACATAGGCATATCATTACGATTATTATATGCAACTGTTAGAAACTGACATATACTCACAACATAGGGCGACCGACTTGTCAAACCCATCAATATAATGCCATCACACATAATCAATCATATAGCATAAACATACAATCCCTTTACTGGAAGCCTGCCAGGAGCCGCTCCTTGCTCGTGCAGCGCACCGACGATCACTCTCCGCCCTCAATAGTGTCCAGGGTATCTCATCCATAATATACAATTTAATATAATTAAGAACATCATCAATCATATATATAAATGTTAGAAACTAACATATAATCATATCACGGGGCGGCCAACTTACCAAACCCACTCACATACCACCATAAGACAGAATTACAATTATCAGTGGGGCGGTCGACTCGCCAAACCCCAGGCATCTGATTATACTAGCAATACTCTATGATAATCATTTCCTGTCATAATTATTTATTATATTTTGAAATCTCTCACCCACTCACATAATCTTATCAACTCATTAGTATCTTTCCTACATTCTCAATTCCCCATTTGTCATATTTCACATTATTTGGTCCTCACTTACTTACCTCACATATACATACATCTTGTATCACCCACTTAGGTTCATTTTATTTCATAATTTATCACGTAGCTATTTTATATCGTATTATTTCATTTCATTCACTTTCTTTTTCCATATAAGCTATTATATTCTAAAACTCCTTTAACCATTACGTATCAACATATTCACTTTATATGTTCACTTATCACTTGTTCTTCACTTGCAAGGATTATAATATGCATTCTTACCTTTTCGTTCTCCAACCTTTCATATAAGTAACTTCTAAACTCAATTAATGCATTTACCATAGCTATATTATACCTTTTCTCTAATCGCCAATGGCGCAGACAATTTCTAAATTAACCTTAACCCAACACACCCCCTTACCTCAATTCCGAGCTTTCCAAGGCTTCTAATCACTTGCTGGGTCATTTCCTGAATCCTTAAAACTCTAAAACAAATTTAACAAAGCTTCAATAAATCATTATAATTACTAAACCGTAATCCATAACCTTAAAACAAGTCTGAATTCCAACTTTAAGTTACCGAAGCTTACCGTTTCTATTTCTGACCTTTGCTTCCAAGTTCCTCCGTATCAAACGACTTTCCAATCCTTAAATCCAAACCTACAAGCGTCAGAATACAAAATTTATTAACTTTCTGCTACACCCAATACTCCAAGGTCCCCATCCAAGTTCCAGTAACCATTTAAACTCAAGAATTAAACCCCAAACATAAATATGGTCACGGATTAGAGAGGGAAGGAGAAGGAAATCATAAATCAAAGGTTCTAACATGCTTACCTTACTTCTCCAAGACCAATTACGCAATTATTTTGAAGGATCCACCAAGCTCCAAGCAAAATCGCATGGGAGAAGAGAAAATGGAGAAGAAGGAGCTCGCGGGTTCTGTTTTGCATGCCACTGATTTAAACTGATCGCGACGCTGACGTTACGCTTCCCACTGACGCTAAACGTCAACTCACTAATTCGCACCTGACGCTATGCGCCACATCCACGCTATGCGCCAGGGCCCCTGATTCTATTTTCCTTGAAATTCCATTTAAAATTTTATTTTCTATATCCTTCATTTATTATTATTTTACACCTAAAATATATTTTATCTTATTTCTAATTTATCAAACATCCGAGATGTTACACAAAGCGCTATCCTCAGAGAGAAAACACCCTCATTGTATTGGTAGATACGAATATCAATGCGTTCGTCTCCTAAGATACGTCAATTCGTTAGACCAATCATGTGCAACGAAGGATCACCGAATTAAATGAACAAAGATCCAAAGAAATTAACAATGGTGCATATAAAATCATAATTATATATGTCTTTGTTTTTATAATTCTCCCTCACCCCTCCACTAATAGTGATAGAGCTGATTTTATTTTCAAAAGGAAAAAACTTGAAAGTTTTAGCACATTGAGGAAGATAAAACTGTTAAAAATAAAGGAAAGTGCAGCAATGGAACGTTGTTCTTTAATTGCAGTAGAGTTGCACGTTCTAATTTGAAAAATAGGTGCCTGTAGAAATATCTTTGCACTACAAAAGTTGTTACAATATATGTTGGGAAATTATTGTTGATTAAGGCATGTGGAGTCATACTGCCCTTAAAGGTTTATGCGCCTAAGGCATGACCCCCAGGATACAACAGTCCTTTTGTGCGGTGACAGGAAGCAGAACTAGATTTTGTAAACCCAGAACAAAAAAAATGTATCTCTTAAAATAGGGTAGTTAGATACGATTTTTATAATAAAAGAAAATAAATATAGCAAAAATAAATTGGTCAATTAAATCTCATTAATGATAAATACGTTACAGAATAAATAATTTAAACGGTAATTAATTGGCACATTTAATTATGGTAACCACATCAGATATTATTTTCCATTTAAAACGCAAATCGTAACCTTTGATTTTAATAAATGATTAAAAAACTTTTAAAATATAGATAAAATTTCTAACAATATAATAATATAATAATACTTTAAATTTTAAATTTAAAGGATAATATTTCTAACATATAAGTTAACTAGGTTGGGTTGGTGGACTCGTAAACTCACGCAAGTTAACGAGTAACCTCATAAGATTGACAACCATGGTCTATGGTTAGAGAATGTCACGCCTTCCCCATTACCACTAGTCATTATCGCTTACAGCCCGGAAATTAGGAAAGTTACTAGGTGTTAAGTGAATAAAAAGTCTCCCAGGCCACTAAAGGGATCAAGTATTAAACCCAAGACTTTGACCTAGACTCAAAAACCCTATCATGGATTTTTCCTCATAATTATTATCCCAAAAAGTAATTTTATATATTCATCATAATTTTACTAAAAAAAATATTAAAATCATCTTTATAATAATTTCTAATTGTTTAATAATTTACATTGCAGTTTAACTTATAATTATAATAGGTTATAAATGATGTACACGTGTGTTATGTCAAGTAAAAAGTATGTTATCTTAATTATTTAAATTAAGAGTTTAACACTAATGCAAAGATTAAAATGATCGTAGATATGATTTTAAATGTATTTATCACATAAATTAACTAATGATTTTTATTATATGATGATTTATGATTAAATGATAATGTAAAATTTGTTTAATATAACATATAAGGTAAATTATTATTATAGTCTTTTATTATTTCAGTAAATTTTAAGTTAGACCTTTAATTTTTTTATTTAGTTAGATTCCTTGTCTTTATTTAAATGTTTTAGTTAAATCCTCTTAGATTAATTTTTATTAACTCCATTAAAGAAGATTTGATGTCTCATTAACTCTATCGACATAAATATTATACGTGTCAGATTCTGTTGATGTAATTACTCTATGTATTAGATGCTAATAACATGACAACTATTTATTAGTGAAATATTTATTGACGACTCTCTCTATATATAATATAATACTAGTAATATATTATATTTGAATTTTATTCGATTATATTTTATATTATACTAATATAATAAATATAGAGATAGATCAAGTTTTAAAGATGCTTTGAAACTACTCTATTAGTACAAAGGTTTTTTACTTCACCGAAAATAAAGTCTAACCTAAAACAAGTTGAGTTACGTGATAAGTTAAGGGCCTAATTGCCAGTGTCTTGTATTGAGTGAGCAAATCCAAAATTACAAAACCCCTTTTGGGCAGAATCTGAGGCAAGTATCCCAAAATTTGCTCCAATCTTTTGAAATATTCACTTTCCCTCAAAGCAAGCTCTATAAAAGAAAGAAAAACCAAGTCCAGAACCAGTTATTACAGTACAGAAGACAGAATGAAAGCTTCTCTCAAGTTCCGTGAGGAACAAAAGAAACCCCTCTTTAGGGCCAAAGTACCCCTAAGCATCTTGGGCATGCCATTCCAATCTGGCATCGTCGCCGGTGACTCCAAAGAGTTCACTCTCAACCTCGCCACTTTCTTCGAATCGGGTCCTTCTATTAAAGCCTCTTATCGACCCAACGATTCTCAAAATCCCTTTTCCCTTGTCGTCAGAACCGGAACCGGACCCTTCGGTTCGCCTCTTAAAAGCTCCATGCTCATGACCTGCGAGTTCAAATTCCCCTCCGCTCGAACCGGTGGCCCCCTCTTCATGCTCTACTTCAAACCCCGCCTCGGTGACTTCACGTTTAAGAAATCGCAGTCCTCGGTTTTTGATGGCAAAGGCTTTGCTCAACCAAACGCTTTAAACGGCGACGTTTCCATTGAGGTTGTTCAATCGCCGGTGTTTGGATCTTCCTTCGCCGGCGCCAAGGTTCCCATGTTGGCCACTGACTCTCCCGCTGCCGGTGCTCTTAGGGGGTTCTTCTCGGGCGTGGAGGTCGCTGCGCGTACGATGCTTCCCGTCAGAGGACGCGCGGCGGTTAAGTTCCGGTGGGGCCTTAGGGTTCCGGCGGAGATTAAGGGCAACGCGTTCCAGAGGATTCCGTTTCTTGTAATGGATAAGATCGGAATTGAGCACATGGCAGAGTGTGCCGATTCGAAGAAGGCGAAGGATGTCGCCGGAGGAGGCTCCGCCTTGGGTTCTCCGACGGGTGATGATGTGGCGGAGGCGTGTTTCTCGGTGAAGAGGCAGATGGAGGTTCTGCAAGCGGAGAACGGGTTGTTGAGGAACGCCGTGGAGGATCTCCGGCATGAAATTTCGGGGTTTCGGCTCGGAGGTTTGGGTTCGGAGTACAGAGAATTGAATGGGGGAAAAGGGAAAAACCCTAATGTGAGAAGGAATGAGAAGAAAACGGCGTCGGATTTTAGTAATTTTCCTGGAAAATTGGCGGAGGCTGAAGCGAGTGAGGAATTGAAGAAAGCGTTCATGGGAGCTGCCCCTAATGGCGCTTGAATTCGTCGAAATGGCATGAAATTGAATAACTTTACCATTTTAATTTAGAATTTTGTTCATAGATTAGCTTAGAATTGTGTTTTTCTCTATGGCAGTTTTTTAGTTTCAGTTTTGATGCTGCGAGTTTTACTTCTTCATTGTTAAATATGTTATAGTTTGATGATGAATATATATATGTTGATTTGGTTGGTTCAATGCCTGAGGCTTGTCCTTGTATTCAATTTTCAAGCTGATCATAAATATTAAGCAGGTCGAGGTTTTCCCTTACTTTTGAGTGTTGGTTTCCATTTGTTGCAGAATTAGGCAGAACTGGTTTTGAGTCATTGAAGTTACTTGAAAATTTGAAGTGTAAATTAGTAATTTTAGTCACAAATTCTACATTAGGATCATAGGATGAATGTCACAATGTCTGAAAATGATTTTAGGAGGGGGTTGTAAGAACTTGTTGGTAGCTCATTTGAGGTCATGAAAATAGTTTATAATTTCTTAAAGTTATTTTAATAAATTTTATGATTGAATTGAAATAAGTAGTTATTGAATAAGTGCTTAATTTAGCTGTTAATTCAAATGCACCCATGGGAGAGGGAATGTACTGGAAATCAAACTGGTCTCACTTGTCAGTGTCACTTGTTTAGATGAAAGCTTTGGACTGGTGTAATTAGCTAATCAAATTTTGAATGGAACAATTCATTGATTGAGGATTTGATGAGTCAACTTTACAACATTGCAAACTAGAGACACTAAGACTACAGATTGATGAGAGTCGATGGTGGTGATTAGTGTAAACGGTACTAAAGCTTGGTGCTTTTCTTTCTCGATATTCAAAATGTTGGTTGTGGGTAGAATTGTGTTATTGTTATTGCTATGGATTTTCAGTTCCAGTTTTGATATTGCGAACTGCTTTAATGTCACATACATTTAATATGCAGGAGGAGGGGTTTGGTGTTTATTGATTTCAACTTTCAGCTACAATTGGTCGATCACAGATACTGGATTTTTCATGCTCGATGATCAGACTAACCGGTACTGGTTGAAGATGTAAAGTTTCAGCAATATATAATTGAATTTTGGAGGCAATTGAAATTGAATTGATGTTACTATCACATTTGAAATTTGAATTTTCATTGTTCAGGCTAGATTACATCAGACAAGGCAGATTTGTCGGGCGAAATGGCCCAATTATCAACATCAATAATCAACGATCAATAGTTCTTTTAAAATTTTCCAAGCTCATGACAATTACCAATGGTTCAACAGACTCTGATTGGATGGATCCAGTTGGCCGCACAGTCACCTTTTGTTGCACACAATGCATTCCCATCTCTTGTTTGTCAGTGGATTAATCTAATGACTTGCATTATACTAGCCCACAAACCACAAATAAATACTACACTGCATAAGTCAAGATAAGAGAGCTTTCGCGCCAATTTCTTTTCTTGGATATGAAGGTGCTTGTTCCTATTTCCATGTTGCATATGCATCCATCCAAATCCAATATATATTAGGAAACCCCTCACATGAAACTACCTCTAGATCATTTTATCTAATTCATGGTATTAAGAAAATTGGTTATAGAGTCTTATTTAAAAAAAAATCTTAAAAAAAGTTTTATATTAAGGAATAAAGGTAACATTTTTTAATCATGAAACTCAGGTTTTGATTATAAACTAAAATATTAATTTCTCACTTATTACTTAACAGTAATTATTTATATTTATGTTATTAAAAATTTAGTGCATTTTTTCAAATTATTTTTGGAATAAAAACTTATGAATGACCTTGTAAAGGATTTTGGGGTTGTAGTGGTAAGAGGCTTGTGGGGGAAATTTAGTTATAATTTATATTCTAGTTGTGAAATAAGTGGAAAAAGAAAATCAGAGGAAGACTTAATTCAATTAAAAATAAGGTGGGGAATAAGGCTTGGTATGTTTTTGGAGATTTTAATTCGGTTATAAAGCCTCAAGAAAGGATGAATGGTGAAAACAGAAAAGGAACCACAACCACTGAAATGATTAAAATTTAATGATTTTATATGCATAATGGAATTGTGGGATATCTCCATGGAAGGGAAAAGATACACTTGGTTTTGAAATGATGCCCTGTTCCAAGACAAGTTTTTTAAGGGTTGGTTCTTTGTGTGGGAAAAAAATAGTCAGGCAATGTTAGAAAGAGATGTGTGAACCATTATACGTTAATTCTCAAGGTAAGTAATAGAGGTTGGGGCTTTAAGGAGTTTAGAACTTTAAATTGTTGGTTCAAAGAACTTGAGTTTTACAAGGTCATAGAAGAGTTTTATGCCTCCACCTTGCATGCCACAGAGAGAAATTTGACCCCAAGGCTAGAGAAGGTGTTTTTCTGGCTATTTTGTTTAGAGTTTAGGGTTTATTTTGTTTACGACCTTTTCACACATTCTATGTTTGTTTCCAAAAATGTGTTTCATGAGAGGATCCTACCTTTCACCACTACCACCCCGCCCATGTTCCTTCGTGTTCTTGCCTTGACCTTTACCCCCACCACCACACCTTATACTGACCCATCCTCACTCTCCTCACCCGAACCTTTTTCCACTCCGACGATCATCCAGCAACGATTATGTTTGTTCCAACACTTCTCTTTTTCCGTCCACTCCTCACCCTATCTCTTCTTCTCTTGTCTATTCACATCTCAGCCCTCACCATAGGTCCTTCACCTTGGCCCCTGCCTCCTCATTCGAACCTGAGTCCTTTTCCGAGCCTTCAGTTTTTCCCTTTCTTTTTTCTGTTTCCCTTTCATATAAATAGAGGGCTGTACATTGACTCGTGTGTGAGAAATACAAATCACTTTTCCTCTTCTCTCTTCCGTGAACTCTCGTTCATTTTTATGCATCATGTTTCCTTTGGTTTTGTGATCTACACCTGTCGGCCATTAAAGGCAGTGACTAAAAGCAAGTATAATTAAATTATTAAGGATTAATTCCTTATGAATAAAAATTTCAAAGATTCAGAAATTGATCCCATGTAAACGGTCTAGCACCCTTAAACAAAGTTAAAAATTCAAGATTTTGAATATGTAAAAGATTTCCTTCGAAACTTTACCTGTTATATTTAGCTATACTACAAGAGGTAAACAAAATTGCCCCGAAGAAATTTACGTAGGAAATAAAATAAAAAAATACATTATATTAATAATTCCATTATATATTTTTTTCCAATTTTGATTATTTGTGGCTGTGTACGTAAAATCCCTAAAAAAAGTATTATCTAGTTGGCTCAGATGTCGTTAATTGCTTGGATGGTAAGACAACTTATTTAAAATATTATAATACAGTTTTCAATTTAATTTTGGCAGGCAATAATATTTTCAATTTACTGTAGCATGCAGGTATAATAACAAGTTTCCTTAGTCGTTTGTTATTTCTTTCAAAATACTTGCTCTTCCACAAAATAACTGGAATAAAAAAATATATCCATACATACAATTGTTTTGTTTTAAAAATTTCGGTAGTACAATCATTGTTCAAAATATAAAGATAAATTTCCTAGCATAATCACTTGAACAATTCTCTTATGATAAATAGGGTGCAAAATCAAACTAATTATTTGAATAGGAAGATATCAGTAGCAGAGGCAGCAGAGAGTGTTGGTTGTTTGGATAAATACAGATCAAGCCAAGTTCAGGTAATTTTCATGTGTTGCCCGTCTTAAGCAACTTCTAACTTTTGTCCCTGTTAGTTCATACCTGAAGGGCCTAACCCTTGTTTATGAATTATGATAACGTTTTGTTTAACAGTTTTGTCACATAGACTTAAACATTGCTGAGACTTGGAAATAAAAATACAAAATACAAAACAGAGTTCTGAGTTGTGGCAGCAAATACAAAGTTCTGATAAACTGAAAATAAGAAACAAATTCTTGTTATGCTTGATGGGAAGCAACAATGGAAATCATGGAGAATTCAGTCATCCCATCTGGAGTTCCTTTCACAGAGAGGCAGCCACAGAACCCATCAGCTGCTAAAAATGGAAATCACATGTTACTCAAGTTGAACACAGGGATAAAATTCCAGTTGTATTGTAATGGTCAAAAAATTCAATGAGCGCATATCACCAAATTACAAATGAGTTGAATAAATTTGTAGGCAGAAGAGAGTTTTAGTGGCATTATTTACTTTAGGCAGAGCAGAAGAATTACCCATTCAAGAAATCCATCTGTCGTCAACCCTAATGCCTGTGATGTGGGAAATCTTGGGCCAAATGTGTGGGTGCTTGGTCTTGCACCTTTCTTCCAGCAGAGGACAGTTGTCGATTCGAAGTATGATTAGAGAGGCAGGCAACATTTCTCCAACCATATTCTCCAGCTTCGGACAGTCGTCAATTGTTAATGTTTGGAGGGAGGTTAGGTGGAGAAGACCATTGCAGTCCAAAGTCTCCACACTATTTAATAACCCTATCTCTAGATAGGTAAGGGAGCGAGGCAGCAATACTAAACCCTCTTCAGGGAAGGATTTGACACCGTCATAAGGCCCTTCGATGCAAAGAGTGGTAAGCATGTCCATGGTTGCTAGGGATGGGCTTCTCAGCAATTTCTCGCAATTCTGGATATCAAGTGATCTCAAGCTAGGCGGTATACCCCCTTCAAGAGAAACACATTCTAGGTTATCCCAGTCCCCGATAGTGAGCTCAGAGAGATTAAAAAAAATCTGCAACGGAAGGGATGTCACCAAAACGTTTTGGTTTAGCTCTGGGAACTCTAGTTTCCCACAATTCCTAAGCTCCAAACTCTCGAGTGATGGGGGAAACAACTCTGCCAGTAGGGACATACAATTGAAAGCGGTCAAAGATTGGCTGTATTTCAACGATAACAGGGACTCCACCTGCCTTCCTTCAATTGATAGATCCTCCACCGAATCGGGTAGCTCTTCCAACACTACTTTACTGCTTCCAACTATCTCTAATTCACGAATGGCTGGTGCCCTTGGGACACAAGAAGCAAGCTGCTCACAACTTTCAATACATAAAACTTCCAAAGCAGGAAGGTGAGTTGGCAAATCTCCCCTTAATTTGGGACAATCCCATATGTTAAGCTCCTTAAGTTGAGGAAATGCATCATCTGACTCAAAAGGACGCCACACCTCCCAACACTCCATGCTCTCAAATTCCAAATATTGAAGGGAGGGAAAAGGTGTCCCTGAAGAAGAGCAACCAATATCATTCTTCATAAATTCATCACCAATACTCTCCAACCCATTCAATTCGCTAATAGTAAGACTTTCAAGAGAAGGCAGTTGTCCAAGTGAAGGCAACGTACAAACATTCTTACAACCATCTAACCCTATCCAAGTCATATTGTGATAAGAAGAATGTCCAACCCACTCTGCAAATCTCGTGCCCCTATACCCACCGATAGTTAAGCTTTCAAGGCCTTGGTGAGGTTGTAAGTTGTTAAGTATATCCATTTCACTTCTGGAATCAGTAGTAGAATTATCCTCTGAAGAAGACCATTCCAAGCTTAATTCGTCAAGCTTCTTCTTATCAATTATCCTTGCCTCCAGAGCTTCAATGCTACTGCTAACATTCTCTATTTTCCTAATCTCAAGTAATCCTCCAAGCTTTGGGAATTTTCCCAATTCCCTAGTCCCATTCTCTTCATGCTTCCCCACAATAAAGACAGTTAATTGCTGCAAATTATTTAATTTGCTTATCCCTCTTGGCATCTCTTCTAAACCGGTTTCCCTAATATCAAGATGCCGTAAATTTACGAGATTGTGGATGTCACTCGGTAACATAGTCAACTTTTCACAATACTGCAACTTCAATGTCTGTAGATTGTACAATTTACACAATGACCCTGGCAAAGTCTTTATGACTGTCTCAGACAAATCCAAGTACCTCAAATGGATTAGTTCACCAATTGAATCTGGCACTACTTCTATTGAAAACCTACGGAAGGACAAGACTCTCAAACACTTAAAATTCAACAAGATGATACTAGCAGCCTTCTCATTTTTGAATGGAGCGTCTTTTAAATTAGGATCGATTGGTAAAAATGTCCTCAGAAATCTTGCACTCCCAAAAACATCAAAGTCTTTTGAGACCGGATCACTCAGTTGACTAAATGACAAGTGGCGAGTCTTGATACCAACCTTAGTTTCTTTACCAACTTCTTCCAATCTAAAATAGAACTCTCCACCAATTGATGTTGCTAAATCATGCACAAGATCATGCATCACAAAGCACCATTTTGTTGTACTTGAACGCTGAAAAAATGATAGCAAAAATAAATCATCAAAATGCTCAGAGCCAACTTCTTCTAATGTTTTCTCACTCTTTCCAGGGTGTATAAGGTCTTCTGCCATCCACAACATGATTAATTCGTCTTTCTCAAATTCACAATCTTTGGGATACAAACAACAATAGACAAAGCAACGTTTCAAATATGGAGGGAGATAGTGATAACTAATTCTCAGTGCAGGAATAATCTTACTTTCACTTTCAGAAAATTCCCAGATGTTGCTGTTCAATACATTACTCCAGTCGCTGATATCATGTTTTCCTCGCAACAAGCCTCCAAGGGATTGTGCAGCTAAAGGTAATCCCTTACACTTTTTAACAATTTCCCAGCCAATCTTTCCTAGACTCATATTCTCGCCAGATTTTTGAGAAAGCCGTGCATGGTTTTCGAACACTGACCAACAATCTGCATTTGACAATTGCCCAAGATGGTGACTTTGGAAAGTTTGGACTAAAGCAGCAACCTTTTCCTTACGGGTGGTTACAAGAATTTTACTTCCCTTGGCTCCGTATTGAAAAGGTTTTACAAGAAAGTTCCATGTAACATAATCTTCAAGCCAAACATCATCCAACACAATTAAGAATCTTTTTCCAGTAATCTTCTCTATCAAATCTAGTTGAAGCAAATTCATATCATTTGTATTGCACTTACCACGACAAACTGCCTCCATCATGGTCTTTGTAACCTTGAGAGCATCAAATTCTTCAGAAACACAAGCCCACGCCTGAAGATCAAATTTTTTCTTCAAATTGTCATCATTGTACACCATCTGGGCTAAAGTAGTTTTCCCAACACCACCCATGCCAACAACAGGGATGACAGACACTTTAGTATCACTGTTGTCATCATCCAACAACAGTTTGAGTACGGCCTCTCTGTCTTTATCCCTACCATATACCTTGGATCCATCATCTACAGAGGTAGAAGGAATTCTCCTTGACAATGAGCTCCCTCTTGCCATCTCTTTCAGACCAAGACTATCTTTCAGTTTGAAAATAGATTCTAGTTTGCTAAGTATATCTTCCAACTGATTAGCTATATCCCTGTCTTGAAAATTGAGAATGCGAGAGAAGAAGTTACTTACCCGAGCCTCCTTTTGAGTAGCAGCTTTGGTAGAGAGACGATCCAGCAAGTCATCAGCGACATAGACAGCATCTTTCAGGTCATCAAGCCACTTGTTGACAGCAGAGTCATTGATCTGTTTGAGTTCAGCATCATTAAGAACAGCTTCAACAGCATAAAGAGTGTTCTTCAACCTCTGAAGCAAATTGGCATCAAGCTTCTTTCCTCGGATGAAGTTGGCAACCTCAGGATTGGCGAGCCTCTTAAAAACAACATCAACGAAAGCAGAGAGAAAAGCTTCACCCAGAACAGCTGCTGCCATGATAACGAGAAGAAGAAAGAGAGAAACTGAGAAATGTAAGGAAGGAAGTGATTGCTGGTTCTTTTTCAGTATGATAGAGCATTGCCACTCCTACTTTCTGAGGAAAAAAAAGTAAAAGCATCTCGGGTCCATGACAACTTGACAAGTGCATGCAGCGTGCTTATCCACTGTGGGATGCTTAAATCTTGTTTCAATTCCTGCAAGATGCTTCTTGTATAACTATCAGCATTATTGAAAATTCCTTTTTTACGTTTATTATTCTCTTTCTTTCTTTTCATCTTTCTCTTTTCCTTTGCATTACATTTTGCTTCTCTCTTTTATTTTTCCTTATAAATTAGTATAAAATTTGTAGAAAGTTTTTACCTCTGCATTACAAATATGCATCCAATAGCATTTGTTCAAGTATAATATATTGTGTAAATTTTCTTTCACTGGAAAAAAAAATACGTGGATATGAAATAAAAGAGTATAAGAAAAAAGTAAATAGAATATGAAATGGTGCAATGGAAAAGATTGAAGAATGAGATAAAAAAAAGAAAAGAAAATTGAATATGAAAAAATCATTGTTGTTGCATCACCTAGACATTGTTTGCAACTCAAGTAAGTTTTTTTTGTTTCTATGTAATATGTATTTCAATTTTAGTTTATATTTTTGCTTAAAAAGAAAGAATTAACAGAGATAACTCTGTCATTATATCAACTAACAACGACGTAACCGTCATCTAAGTGGCTGCCATAAAATACAGTTAACCTTTCATGAAAACATCTTATATTAGCCATCTTAATTAGTAGCCCAATAATTCTATTTTAGAGAAAACCCTTCAATCATTTTAATCTCAGATATTTTAAAATCCTCATTTTATAAAAGATCATTAATTTGATTTCCTTTATTTTTTCAACATCGTCTTATATTAAAAAGCCAAATTAAAAGTTCTTTTTTAGACTATTTTGAGGTTCTAAATTTTAAGGATTGAAGTACATTACCGATCAAAATCAAAAAATAAAAAACATAACATAATACAAAAAGAGTACATCACCTATAGTAGCACGGACAACCTTCGCGCTCTAATCCCAAATTAGCAAATGGTTAAGTTAAGCCCATTAAGTAGAATTACACCTTATCACATTGTTAGCATGATTAGTCTGTACAATACATAACACTTGTAATAATGCTACGTCGCATGACTAAGCACATGTTTCACATGTGAAAAAGACTATCATGGACAATGTTTTAAAACGCAGAGGAGTTGGATTGCCCTGATGTAGGTCTATCTTGGCTGAACCGCATTAGCTCTTGGTGTTTTTATTTTCATATTATCTTCTCTAATAATTGTGATTTATTTTTGCTGATTACAAGTAATTTCTGTTAAGATTTGTTCCTATTTCTTAAATCTTGTTGTACTGGTTTCCAGTGTTCTTGCATAACATTCTTTGTTTTTCAGTTCTAACAACCAACTAACAGTCTCCTACCTAATTGGTTGCGCTGTGCTTCTGCAACTGATATGTTATCTTTTGAATTCAAATGCCTCAACAATGAAATGAATAAGAAAATATAAGATTATCTGAATGATTTCACAATATATAAAAAGAAGTTGCATCTTAATATGTATCCTCCGCAATATGAGAAAGGAAAAAAACTTAGATCAAGTTCCATGTATGAGTTGTCAAATAAGCCTTTATGTTGTTTGAAGGCCTAATAACTGTTGTTAACTTGTAAGAATTTTGTAGATGAGTACTAATACGTCTCTTTACCCTTTTATTTTAATTAAGGCTTTAGGTTAAATTCAGCCACTAACAAATTTTGGATTTTAGGTTGCTCCCCGAAATATTTTTATTTTTAGTATTTAACACCCTGTCGTTAATAGATATTTTGATTTTTAGTATTTAACCCTCTGTCGTTAACAGTTTCTGTTAAGTGCTATGTGTAGCTGACTCACATGTCATTGGGTGTATACGTGTCATGTTAGTCAGAATTTTATACTGTCCAGCTGAATTTAGGCTGTGATAAAGATTGAATTGAGGCTTAGTCATCGAGTAGGGATAACTAGCTAGATAGCATACAAGGCTAGAAAAATGGAACGTATACACCTAGTGACATGTGACTCGGCTACACCTCACCACTTATCAGAATCTATTAACGACAGGGGGTTAAATACTAAAAATAAAAAATATTATAGGACACTATACTGGAAAAAATTATTCTAGGGGGCAACCCAAAATCAGAAATTCGTTAGGGGCTGAATTTACCTTTTAACCTTTAATTAGTATACATTTTTAATAAATTTTTAATAATTATTGAATTTAAACTATATAGAAATTGGGAGGCAACCAACATAAATGAGAGTGTTAAAAATGTTAACATGAAAAAATGTAGATTTTTTGTGGACATTTTTTTTTAAAAAATGAGTTGGACTTACTTGAAGAAGTTTTCATTAAAATCTGATCCGGTCTTGATACCGGTCCCAAGACAAGTGACGTGTCATCCACCGGTGTTACCGATCCAACGCGTAAGACATCGGATTAACAGGACCGTGTAGACGTTCTCCCTACACCGGTAAGTCCATGTTGACGCCTGACACATCGGTATAACACATTCGCCACATCGGCACATTTATTAATTAATAGTTGGAGGATATGAGAAGAGTTCACTGATGTTTTAAGAAATCTTCTTACTCACTCTCAGCTAATAATATTATACCATATTCACCCGCTTCAAGAAAAAGAGATACAATATGTTAAGGAGGCTCTCGGCCAGCAGTGGTATCAGAGCCTAATCGGTATCAGATTATTGTATCTCTTTTTCTTGAAGCGGGTGAATATGGTATAATATTATTAGCTGAGAGTGAGTAAGAAGATCTCTTAAAACATGAGTGAAAACCCTCGTCCCAGTGCTGTAAGTCTCTCTTCAAAAATTTCCCTTTCTGTTCCTGAATCCTGTAAAAAGACCCTTTCAAACAAACTAGAAAACCTTATTGAGTATACCTTCGTCCCAGAGGATGCTCAAATAGAAAGTGCTGTACCCCCTCTTCTGAATCCTTACAATGTTTTCAGAAGGCATAAATCCAACTTTACCTGGTCTGTAAAAAAGCTTATTTCTACCCCTAGACCTGGAGTAAAAGAAGTAATCCAGACTTCGAAGCTTGATTCCTGTCCTCTTCATGCTACTTCTGCAGAGCAATATGTAGACCTGGAAATAAATCCAGATCTAATCAAATTATGGCAGAAAGAAGGGTATGTTGCACTACATCTAGGTGCAGTTCGGTTAATCCTAACCCTTCATGGAAGAAAAGGCATGCCTGTTACAGCAAGAGTCTCTCTTATAGACTCTACCTTCTATCACTATGAAGATGCAATGATTGGCACAGTCCTCACGACGCTTAATGCTGGAAGTGTGGTGTTAACCATATTTCCAAATTTTAATGTCCATCTGAAAGATCCGACTCTTCCACATCGGTTCCAAGTTCAAGTCCAACTTATTGGAGCCCCTTAGGACTCAGATGCATTCAAAGCTACTCTGAATTATCAGATCATATTCAGAGTGCAAGATCATCTTTTTGATCTTCCAGTAGATTCAAAAATCTCAGAAAATGCTTTGATGGTGATAGCAAATTTTGAGGAGAAAACTCCATCAATCATCCAGATTCCCAGGCAAATCCCTAGAGAAGAGCTACTAAAACTCATTCCTGTGGAATGGATTAGTGACTATAAGGCACAGAAAAAACAATCCAAACCCATAGTGTCCACTGAGTCATCATTTAAAAGGCTCACTGATGGTAGAGTAAAAACTATCTTCAAGTCTGAAGGAGAATCTTCTTCTTCTTCAACCAATCCAGTCTTCTCAACCATGATGATCACTCTTGGAGAACAGGAAAAGAAAATTCCTGTTTATTCGTTCAAAGCTGATGGAACACCCATTTATAGTGACAAGATAAATGGTCACTTTATATGGGATGTGGCACCAGAGATGTGTGATCCAGACTGTGATTGTTACATGGACTATGATAGTAGTGAAAATGATAGTAGTGATGATGACGAACCCAGAAGGAGAAAAAAGAAGTCTCCTTGCAAATCTCCTAAGAAGCCTGAAAGGAGATTTGATCCAGATAATGGACCCTGGGTTGGAATTAGAAAGAAGTACTAGCCTCTTCCCTTCTATGAAGAAGCCCTGAAGATCCTCAGAAAACATAAATACCCTCCACCACCAAATGACCCATCCTTAGTTACATGGCCTCCACCAACTAAACCAACTCCAAAACCTTTACCTGTAAAAAAGTGTAAACCTGTTAAACCACTTCCCAAACAAACAACCATACCACAAGAATGTATGATGTTCTCATCCACTTCAGCCTCTTATAATGCAAACTTTCCTTCTTTGGAAAGAAAAGTTGATCCTGTTAAGAAGATACAGACTAGACCCTTTGTGGTTCCTTCTGAAGTAAACACTGAAGGATCAATAAGGCCAATTACTCAAGCAGAAGAAGTGATGAATTGGAAAACTAAAAATGCTGTAGCTCAGAATGAATTCTTGCAGAATATGGACAAGAAAATTGACAAGATTGCTGACTCCTTAGATAAGGAGATTAAAAATATATCCCAAAGGCTGCAAGATCATTATTGCAAAATAAAGAAAAAAATGGCACAGCTTGAGGCAGAAGTACAAAAACTAAAGGGAGAAAGGATAAGCTCCACCTTTGTTGAGAAAGAAAGAGAACTGAGAAAGGTCAAAGCTCAGTATGAAGAATTAAGAGGATATGTTGCCTCTAAGAGCCAAAAACCTTCTCTTAAAGAAAATTCTTTTGAACCAGATCCATACTTCATACCACCCTCAAAAATCTTTACATCATACACTCCCCAAGCCATACAAAATCCTAGCCCATTCATTCCTCCAAACCTTACCTCAAGAAAGTTTGATCCTATTGGGAAAAGAAAGGAACAACCTGTTCCTCCTCCTACAAAAAATGATGAAGAAGATTCTGTGTCAGAAGAATCTCCTATATAGACACCCAAACTTTCCTTGATGGTTTCACATAAACCATTATCCTATGTAATGCCTTTGATGTATTCCCAAAACAAGGAAGAGGAGTATGAATCCACTCAAGGAGAAACCTTCTCTAAAGGAGATTGGCAAAACACTGAGTTGAATTCCACTGAAGCAGAAACAGTGTATGATGAATATGCTGACATTTCAAGAATCCTAATGGTGAGACAAGATGAAACATCTACTCCGCCTGGATTAGATCCCAGAGAAATAAATACCCCTGTGTACACTGGATCTTCATTCTTCTCTATAGATGGAATTCCTCCTTCTCAGTGGAATAAAAAATTCCTTGAGTTCAAAGCTTGGATGGATGCAAAAATCGTCCAACATGAAGAATCATACAAGGTGGTTGAAGAGTTTTGTGCTAGAATGACCGGAGTTCTCAAAGAATGGTATCAATCCATTGGTCCGGTAAATCAAGAACAACTCCACAGCTAACCTATTTCAGATGTGATTCATTTTCTCCAATTTCACTTCCTGGGAGACATTTCTGTGATTGAGAAAGAAGCCAGAAACGAGTATTTTGAGATAAGATATTGCTCGCTAAAGAAAGCAGATCTTGAAAGACATTATCAAAGAATGTCTCAGAGATTTTATCAGCTGAATGGATTTAATGATCCAAGTCTCAAAAATACTTATATAAGTTCTCTCCCAGAAGAACTTCAAGAAGAAATGTGGAGAATCCTGCAAGCAGCCAACAAAAATGTTACAGAAATGACACTTGGAGAAATTCACCAAGTAGGAATGGTTGCTCTAGACAAGATTTGTAGCTAGCAGAGCTTGATAGACAAGATGCTGAACAATCGGAAGAAGTACAAGGGCATTTGTAAGAAAAAGTATTTGAAGATAAAGTATGACAAAGAAAACTGTGTTTGTAAAAATTCAAAGCTTCACTCTACAAAGAAAGAAAAGAAAAACAAGTCCTCATACAAAAGGAAAAAGAAATTCTGATTCTTCAAAAGAAAACCCTTCAGAGGAAAGAGCAAGGGCCAGAGATGCTTCATCTGTAAAAAGAAAGGACACTTCTCCAAAGATTGTCCACAAAACAAAGAGAAAGCAGTAAAACTATTGCATACATTAGCAATAGAAGAAGATGACGATGTTGAATCTTTTTATGAAGAACAAAGCTCTCCAAACAACAAAACTGCTTTTGCCCTTGAAGAATCTGAAGAAGAAACATCAAGTTCAGCAGACTCTGAAAGTTCAGCAGAACCAGAACATTTCCCAGTTCTAAGGATCCAAGAAGTGCAGAAAGATCCAACAATTGCTTCAGCTGAACTTCCTCCTTTACCAAATCTTGAGGTATACATCCTTCCATCAAAATATGATGTTCCTATAAAGGTGATCGCCTTTATTGACACAGGAGCTCAAACAACATTCATGAATCCGGCTATTTTACCTTCCCATGCTTGGAAGAGTCACAAACAAAGTTTCAAAGCTGCCAATGAAGAATCATTTGAAACCAATCTGATAACCAAATCCAAAATTAGAATCAAAATATTCCAAGACTGCACAATTTGGACAAAGATTATTGGATCAGACTTGCTGGAAAAAGACATACTGATCGGAAGAGATATCCTGATTAAAAATCAAAAACTGCAGATTCTAGCAAAAGGAATTTTAAGCCTTTCTATCAAATTCCAAGACTTTTTTCTTTGGCAGAAGCTCCTCCTGAATTTGTAGAGATCCGAGATCAGTTGATAAAGTTATGTGTTGAAGGCCATGATCTTTTCCAACATCCTAAACCACTGTGGAAAAGAGAAGGGTTCTATGTGAATTTACCCTTCAAGATGAATGAAGATGTTAATCCCACTAAAGCTACACACCCAGGAATGTCTCCCTCAGAACTCAAAATGGCACAAGCAGAATGTCAAGAACTGATGAAGCAAGGATTAATTGAACCCAGAAAATCTGAGTGGGCTTGCACGGCCTTCTATGTCAACAAGAGATCAGAACAAGTCAGAGGAAAGAAAAGACTTGTCATTGACTACAGGCCATTAAACCTTTTCCTCAAGGATGATAAGTTTCCTATACCAAAGATTAGTTCACTGTACACCTACATCTAAAATGCCTTCATCTTCTCAAAATTCGATTTAAAATCGGGTTTTTGGTAATTGGGCTTAAATCCAGAAGATCGCCCAAAAATAGCATTTTGTATTCCAAATGGACACTATCAGTGGACTGTCTTGCCTTTTGGGCTTAAAGTTGCCCCATCACTATTTCAAAAAGCCATGGTTCGAGTATTTGAACCTATCCTGCACAGTGCTCTTGTCTACATTGACGACATCATACTCTTCTCTCCTGATGAAGCTAGCCATAACCAGCTTCTTCAACAATTCTATTCTATCTGCAACAGTCATGGAGTCATGCTCTCTGCAAGAAAATCTGAGATTGGAACAAAAGCGATTGACTTTCTGGCAATGCGATTTGCCCAAGGAAAATACCATCCTCAGCCTCATCTTGCAGAAGATCTTCCAAACTTCCCTGATGAGAATATGTCTACCAAACAAATTCAACAATTCTTAGGAATTCTGAATTATGTTAGGGACTTCATCCCTTATATTTCTTATCATACTTCAAAGCTTTCTAAGATGCTTAAAAAGAATGCACCACCATGGGGAAAGGAGCAAACTGAAGCTGTTAGATTTCTGAAAGAAGCAGCTAAGAATCCTCCACCATTGAAAATTCCTGGAGAAGGAAAAAGGATATTACAGACAGATGCAAGTGATCATCACTGGGGAGCAGTTCTGATAGAAGAAATCGGAGGGCAAAAACTTTATTGTGGACATGCTAGTGGACAATTCACCAATGGTGAACTTCATTATCATACCACCTACAAAGAAACTCTTGCAGTCAAATATGGAATCAAAAAGTTTGACTTCCATCTTCGAGGTCACCAATTTGAGGTACAACTTGATAACTCTTCATTTCCAAAAATGTTAGTTCAAAAACAAAACTCCACCAAATCCTCAAATCCTCAGGCTGAAAGAATGGTTTTCAAGATATAATTTTACTGTGAAACACATCCAAGGGAAAAATAATCTGATCCCAGATTATTTATCCAGAAAACAATCTTTTGAAAAACCAATCCCAATAATTTCATCCTCTCATTCTTATCCTCTCATCATGATGAATACTCAAATACCATCTTCATCATCATCTTATCCATCCAAATTTCCTCAATTTCCTCCTGAGTTCAAATATATGAAAGGAGTAAGACCTGCAGAGATAAAACTCTTTGCCAGAACCCATATCTTTCACTATTTAGCAATTTCCCTCCAGAAACACAGAATCCTTCCAAAAACAACTTGGTTTAATCCTGATAAACCTTTTTTGAACATCTTTGGACTCTTTCTGGGAAAACTCTTTCAAGAAGAAGATATATGGTATCTATGGTGTGCGACAGTGATGTACAATTATCCCATTATATTTCCTATCTGGATTATGATGAACACACTGGGAACAACCAAGGATCCTGATTATAGTTCTTCTCTCATCAAGACTTTTATGAGCTGGTATCAACCTCTGGAAAAATGGATAAAAGACTTACAAAGAGAAATTGATTTTATGAAAAATAAGACGGATCAGTTAAGTTACAGTTTCTACACAGTAGCTTTGCTTCACCGACCTTATTTTTAGAATCCCCAGACCAAGAGGTTATACACTCATAATCAAGTAAAAATTTGGAGGACCTATTCTAAATTCGAAGAATTCATGAATGATTATAAAGCACCAGATCTTCCACAAGAAGAATTAATGATTTATCTTCATGAAGTTAACATGGCAGATTCAAGTCTCACAGAGAGAAATTCAACATGTGCGATTTTAAGTCATATAGCTGTCATATGCCCTCCTGAAAGTGATTGGATAAAGTTCTATGATCGACCTGAAGCAGTTCTAGAAGAAGAAATCAAGAAAGTCCCAAAAGTTCCTAGACCATATGAGGCTTACCAGATAATAATGGCTAAAGATGAACAATCTTATGATGATAGGGTTTTTCATTACAAGGAACCAGAAGAAGACTCAAGTGACGAAGATCCAATCGAAAACTGTAGGCCCAGTCATGAATGTATCTACAAGGACTAAAGAGACACGTGCCTAAAAAGAATCCGAATCTTATCAAGATCGAAGACCTTATCTGATTGTCGGCCACTTTACTTTATCTCTTTGTCGGCCACCTTATCTTATCATATGCTATCTTCCACGTGTCATTGTAATATAGCGTGTAATCCATGTAATCTTATCTTCTTATCTCGAATAGTATCCAAATCCCTGCCTATAAAAGGGATCCTCTTGTAAGATAGAAGGCAGAAGTTCGAGAGAATAAAGCCTTTCATAAATAAAACTTGGTGTGCTTTTCAAATTATGAGTTTCTAATTTCTCTTCTTTCTTCTGAAAGCTCAAGGCGGTAGTATTATGCTATAGGCACTGTTCCGATCAAGAGATACAATAATCATAAGACATAAAGTATGCTCTACACTTGCCTTATTTAAGGATCATGTGTATCAGAAATATGTCGAAAAAGGTCCATGCTACGATCCTTCTTAGCATAGATTTAAATGCCAAAATTGGTGACCATGGTTGCAAGAGTAGGCTTGAGGATGCCGAAAATGCATTGTCTGTATGTTTTGGTGTTTATATTTATGTTAAGGAGGCTCTCGGCCAGCAGTGGTATCAGAGCCTAATCGGTATCAGATTATTGTATCTCTTTTTCTTGAAGCGGGTGAATATGGTATAATATTATTAGCTGAAAGTGAGTAAGAAGATCTCTTAAAACATGAGTGAAAACCCTCGTCCCAGTGCTGTAAGTCTCTCTTCAAAAATTTCCCTTTCTGTTCCTGAATCCTGTAAAAAGACCCTTTCAAACAAACTAGAAAACCTTATTGAGTATATCTTCGTCCCAGAGGATGCTCAAATAGAAAGTGCTGTACCCCCTCTTCTGAATCCTTACAATGTTTTCAGAAGGCATAAATCCAACTTTACCTGGTCTGTAAAAAAGCTTATTTCTACCCCTAGACCTGGAGTAAAAGAAGTAATCCAGACTTCGAAGCTTGATTCCTGTCCTCTTCATGCTACTTCTGCAGAGCAATATGTAGACCTGGAAATAAATCCAGATCTAATCAAATTATGGCAGAAAGAAGGGTATGTTACACTACATCTAGGTGTAGTTCGGTTAATCCTAACCCTTCATGGAAGAAAAGGCATGCCTGTTACAGCAAGAGTCTCTCTTATAGACTCTACCTTCTATCACTATGAAGATGCAGTGATTGGCACAGTCCTCACGACGCTTAATGCTGGAAGTGTGGTTTTAACCATATTTCTAAATTTTAATGTCCATCTGAAAGATCCGACTCTTCCACACCGGTTTCAAGTTCAAGTCCAACTTATTAAAGCCCCTCAGGACTCAGATGCATTCAAAGCAACTCTGAATCATCAGATCATATTCAGAGTGCAAGATCATCTTTTTGATCTTCCAGTAGATTCAAAAATCTCAGAAAATGCTTTGATCATGATAGCAAATTTTGAGGAGAAAACTCCATCAATCATCTAGGTTCCCAGGCAAATCCCAAGAGAAGAGCTACTAAAACTCATTCCTATGGAATGGATTAGTGACTATGAGGCACAGAAAAAACAATCCAAACCTATAGTGTCCACTGAGTCATCATTTTAAAGGCTCACTGATGGTAGAGTAAAAACTATCTTCAAGTCTGAAGGAGAATCTTCTTCCTCTTCAACCAATCCAGTCTTCTCAACCATGATGATCACTCTTGGAGAACAGGAAAAGAAAATTCCTGTTTATTCGTTCAAAGCTGATGGAACACCCATTTATAGTGACAAGATAAATGGTCACTTTATATGGGATGTGGCACCAGAGATGTGTGATCCAGACTGTGATTGTTACATGGACTATGATAGTAGTAAAAATGATAGCAGTGATGATGACGAACCCAGAAGGAGAAAAAAGAAGTCTCCTTGCAAATCTCTTAAGAAGCCTGAAAGGAGATTTGATCCAGATAATGGACCCTAGGTTGGAATTAGAAAGAAGTACGAGCCTCTTCCCTTCTATGAAGAAGCCCTGAAGATCCTCAGAAAACATAAATACCCTTCACCACCAAATGACCCATCCTTAGTTACATGGCCTCCACCAACTAAACCAACTCCAAAACCTTTACTTGTACAAAAGTGTAAACTTCCCAAACAAACAACCATACCACAAGAATGTATGATGTTCTCATCCACTTCAGCCTCTTATAATGCAAACTTTCCTTCTTTGGAAAGAAAGGTTGATCCTGTTAAGAAGATACAGACTAGACCCTTTATGGTTCTTTCTGAAGTAAACACTGATGGATCAACAAGGCCAATTACTCAAGCAGAAGAAGTGATGAATTGGCAAACTGAAAATGCTGTAGCTCAGAATGAATTCTTGCAGAATATGGATAAGAAAATTGACAAGATTGCTGACTCCTTAGATAAGGAGATTAAAAATATGTCCCAAAGGCTGCAAGATCATTATTGTGAAATAAAGAAAAAAATGGCACAGCTTGAGGCAGAAGTACAAAAACTAAAGGGAGAAAGGATCAGCTCCACCTTTGTTGAGAAAGAAAGAGAACTGAGAAAGGTCAAAGCTCAGTATGAAGAATTAAGAGGATATGTTGCCTCTAAGAGCCAAAAACCTTCTCTTAAAGAAAACTCTTTTGAACTAGATCCATACTTCATACCACCCTCAAAAATCTTTGCATCATACACTCCCCAAGCCATACAAAATCCTAGCCCATTCATTCCTCCAAACCTTACCTCAAGAAAGTTTGATCCTATTGGGTAAAGAAAGGAACAACCTGTTCCTCCTCCTACAAAGAATGATGAAGAAGATTCTGTGTCAGAAGAATCTCCTGTACAGACACCCAAACTTTCCATGATGGTTTCACATAAACCATTATCCTATGTAATGCCTTTGAAGTATTCCCAAAACAAGGAAGAGGAGTATGAATCCACTCAAGGAGAAACCTCCTCTAAAGGAGATTGGCAAAACACTGAGTTGAATTCCACTGAAGCAGAAACAGTGTATGATGAATATGCTGACATTTCAAGAATCCTAATGGTGAGACAAGATGAAACATCTACTCCGCCTGGATTAGATCCCAGAGAAATAAATACCCCTGTGTACACTGGATCTTCATTCTTCTCTATAGATGGAATTCCTCCTTCTCAGTGGAATAAAAAATTCCTTGAGTTCAAAGCTTGGATGGATGCAAAAATCATCCAACATGAAGAATCATACAAGGTGGTTGAAGAGTTTTGTGCTAGAATGACCGGAGTTCTCAAAGAATGGTATCAATCCATTGGTCCGGTAAATCAAGAACAACTCCACAGCCAACCTATTTCAGATGTGATTCATTTTCTCCAATTTTACTTCCTGGGAGACATTTCTGTATTGAGAAAGAAGCCAGAAAAGAGTATTTTGAGATGAGATGTTGCTCGCTAAAGAAAGCAGATCTTGAAAGACATTATCAAAGAATGTCTCAGAGATTTTATCAGCTGAATGGATTTAATGATCCAAGTCTCAAAAATACTTATATAAGTTCTCTCCCAGAAGAACTTCAAGAAGAAATGTGGAGAATCCTGTAAGCAGCCAACAAAAATGTTACAGAAATGACACTTGGAGAAATTCACCAAGTAGGAATGGTTGCTCTAGACAAGATTTGTAGCTAGCAGAGCTTGATAGACAAGATGCTGAATAATCGGAAGAAGTACAAGGGCATTTGTAAGAAAAAGTATTTGAAGATAAAGTATGACAAAGAAAACTGTGTTTGTAAAAATTCAAAGCTTCACTCTATAAAGAAAGAAAAGAAAAACAAGTCCTCATACAAAAGGAAAAAGAAATTCTGATTCTTCAAAAGAAAACCCTTCAGAGGAAAGAGCAAGGGCCAGAGATACTTCATCTGTAAAAAGAAAGGACACTTCTCCAAAGATTGTCCACAAGGTAAAGAGAAAGCAGTAAAACTATTGCATACATTAGCAATAGAAGAAGATGACAATATTGAATCTCTTTATGAAGAACAAAGCTCTCCAAACAACAAAACTGCTTTTGCCCTTGAAGTATCTAAAGAAGAAACATCAAGTTCAGAAGACTCTGAAAGTTCAGCAGAACCAAAACATTTCCCAGTTCTAAGGATCCAAGAAGTGCAGAAAGATCCAACAATTGCTTCAGCTGAACTTCCTCCTTTACCAAATCTTGAGGTATACATCCTTCCATCAAAATATGATGTTCCTATAAAGGTGATCACCTTTATTGACACAAGAGCTCAAAGAACATTCATGAATCCGGCTATTTTACCTTCCCATGCCTGGAAGAGTCATAAACAAAGTTTCAAAGCTGCCAATGGAGAATCATTTAAAACCAATCTGATAACCAAATCCAAAATTAGAATCAAAATATTCCCAGACTGCACAATTTGGACAAAGATTATTGGGTCAGACTTGTCGGAAAAAGACATACTGATCAGAAGAGATATCCTGATTAAAAATCAAAAACTGCAGATTCTAGCAAATGGAGTAAAGCACAAAAGGAATTTTAAGCCTTTCTGTCAAATTCCAAGACTTTTCTCTTTGGCAGAAGTTCCTCCTGAATTTGCAGAGATCTGAGATCAGTTGATAAAGTTATGTGCTGAAGGCCATGATCTTTTCCAACATCCTAAACCACTTTGGAAAAGAGAAGAGTTCTATGTGAATTTACCCTTCAAGATGAATGAAGATGTTAATCCCACTAAAGCTACACACCCGGGAATGTCTCCCTCAGAACTCAAAATGGCACAAGCAGAATGTCAAGAACTGATGAAGCAAGGATTAATTGAACCCACGAAATCTGAGTGGGCTTGCACGGTCTTCTATGTCAACAAGAGATCAGAACAAGTCAGAGGAAAGAAAAGACTTGTCATTGACTACAGGCCATTAAACCTTTTCCTCAAGGATGATAGGTTTCCTATACCAAAGATTAGTTCACTGTACACCTACATCAAAAATGCCTTCATCTTCTCAAAATTCGATTTAAAATCGGGTTTTTGGCAATTGGGCTTAAATCCAGAAGATCGCCCAAAAACAGCATTTTGTATTCCAAATGGACACTATCAGTGGACTGTCTTGCCTTTTGGGCTTAAAGTTGCCCCATCACTATTTCAAAAAGCCATGGTTCGAGTATTTGAACCTATCCTGCATAGTGCTCTCGTCTACATTGACGACATCCTACTCTTCTCTCCTGATGAAGCTAGCCATAACCAGCTTTTTCAACAATTCCATTCTATCTGCAACAGTCATGGAGCCATGCTCTCTGCAAGAAAATCTGAGATTAGAACAAAAGAGGTTGACTTTCTAGGAATGTGATTTGCCCAAGGAAAATACCATCCTCAGCCTCATCTTGCAGAAGATCTTCGAAACTTCCTTGATGAGAATATGTCTACCAAACAAATTCAACAATTCTTAGGAATTCTGAATTATGTTAGGGACTTCATCCCTCATATTTCTCATTATACTTCAAAGCTTTCTTAGATGCTTAAAAAGAATGCACCCCATGGGGAAAGGAGCAAACTGAAGCTGTTAGATTTCTGAAAGAAGCAGCTAAGAATCCTCCACCATTGAAAATTCCTGGAGAAGGAAAAAGGATATTACAGACAGATGCAAGTGATCATCACTGGGGAGCAGTTCTGATAGAAGAAATCGGAGGACAAAAACTTTATTGTGGACATGCTAGTGGACAATTCACCAATGGTGAACTTCATTATCATACCACCTACAAAGAAACTCTTGCAGTCAAATATGGATTCAAAAAGTTTGACTTCCATCTTCGAGGTCACCAATTTGAGGTACAACTTGATAACTCTTCATTTCCAAAAATGTTAGAGTTCAAAAACAAAACTCCACCAAATCCTCAAATCCTCAGGCTGAAAGAATGGTTTTCAAGATATGATTTTACTGTGAAACACATCCAAGGGAAAAATAATCTGATCCCAGATTATTTATCCATAAAACAATCTTTTGAAAAACCAATCCCAATAATTTCATCCTCTTATTCTTATCCTCTCATCATGATGAATACTCAAATACCATCTTCATCATCATCTTCTCCATCCAAATTTCCTTAATTTCCTCCTGAGTTCAAATATATGAAAGGAGTAAGACCTGTATAGATAAAACTCTTTGCCAGAACCCATATCTTTCACTATTTAGCAATTTCCCTCCAGAAACACAGAATCCTTCCAAAAATAACTTGGTTTAATCCTGATAAACCTTTTTTGAACATCTTTGGACTCTTTCTGGGAAAACTCTTTCAAGAAGAAGATATATGGTATCTATGGTGTGTGACAGTGATGTACAATTATCCCATTATATTTCCTACCTGGATTATGATGAACACACTGGGAACAACCAAGGATCCTGATTATAGTTCTTCTCTCATCAAGACTTTTATGAGCTGGTATCAACCTCTGGAAAAATGGATAAAAGACTTACAAAGAGAAATTGATTTTATGAAAAATAAGACGGATCAGTTAAGTTACAGTTTCTACACAGTAGCTTTGCTTCACCGGCCTTATTTTCAGAATCCCCAAACCAAGAGGTTATACACTCAAAATCAAGTAAAAATTTAGAGGACCTATTCCAAATTCGAAGAATTCATGAATGATTATAAAGCACCAGATCTTCCACAAGAAGAATTAATGATTTATCTTCATGAAGTTAACATGGCAGATTCAAGTCTCACAAAGAGAAATTCAACATGTGCGATTTTAAGTCATGTAGATGTCATATGCCCTCCTGAAAGTGATTGGATAAAGTTCTATGATCGACCTGAAGCAGTTCCAGAAGAAGAAATCAAGAAAGTCCCAAAAGTTCCTAGACCATATGAGGCTTACCAGATAATAATGGCTAAAGAT
The DNA here is from genome assembly GCA_037962975.1 of Clitoria ternatea. Classification (NCBI taxonomy): domain Eukaryota; kingdom Viridiplantae; phylum Streptophyta; class Magnoliopsida; order Fabales; family Fabaceae; genus Clitoria; species Clitoria ternatea. The sequence continues at coordinate 45,232,092 of CM075674.1, forward strand.
GAACAATCTTATGATGATAGGGTTTTTCATTACAAGGAACCAGAAGAAGACTCAAGTGACGAAGATCCAATCGAAAACTGTAGGCCCAGTCATGAATGTATCTACAAGGACTAAAGAGACACGTGCCTAAAAAGAATCCGAATCTTATCAAGATCGAAGACCTTATCTGATTGTCGGCCACTTTACTTTATCTCTTTGTCGGCCACCTTATCTTATCATATGCTATCTTCCACGTGTCATTGTAATATAGCGTGTAATCCATGTAATCTTATCTTCTTATCTCGAATAGTATCCAAATCCCTGCCTATAAAAGGGATCCTCTTGTAAGATAGAAGGCAGAAGTTCGAGAGAATAAAGCCTTTCATAAATAAAACTTGGTGTGCTTTTCAAATTATGAGTTTCTAATTTCTCTTCTTTCTTCTGAAAGCTCAAGGCGGTAGTATTATGCTATAGGCACTGTTCCGATCAAGAGATACAATAATCATAAGACATAAAGTATGCTCTACACTTGCCTTATTTAAGGATCCTGTGTATCAGAAATATGTCGAAAAAGGTCCATGCTACGATCCTTCTTAGCATAGATTTAAATGCCAAAATTGGTGACCATGGTTGCAAGAGTAGGCTTGAGGATGCCGAAAATGCATTGTCTGTATGTTTTGGTGTTTATATTTATGTTAAGGAGGCTCTCGTCCAGCAGTGGTATCAGAGCCTAATCGGTATCAGATTATTGTATCTCTTTTTCTTAAAGCGGGTGAATATGGTATAATATTATTAGCTGAGAGTGAGTAAGAAGATCATCTTTTTTAGGGTTTAGGGTTTAGGGTACTCACTCTCAGCTAATAAACATGAATTTTCTTTTCCTGTTTTCCAAGAGTGATCATCATGGTTGAGAAGACTGGATTGGTTGAAGAGGAAGAAGATTCTCCTTCAGACTTGAAGATAGTTTTTTACTCTACCATCAGTGAGCCTTTTAAATGATGACTTAGTGGACACTATAGGTTTGGATTGTTTTTTCTGTGCCTCATAGTCACTAATCCATTCCATAGGAATGAGTTTTAGTAGCTCTTCTCTTGGGATTTGCCTGGGAACCTGGATGATTGATGGAGTTTTCTCCTTAAAATTTGCTATCACCATCAAAGCATTTTCTGAGATTTTTGAATCTACTGGAAGATCAAAAAGATGATCTTGCACTTTGAATATGATCTGATGATTCAGAGTAGCTTTGAATGCATCTGAGTCCTGAGGGGCTTTAATAAGTTAGACTTAAACTTGGAACTGGTGTGGAAGAGTCGGATCTTTCAGATGGACATTAAAATTTGGAAATATGGTTAAAACCACACTTCCAGCATTAAGCGTCGTGAGGACTGTGCCAATCACTGCATCTTCATAGTGATAGAAGGTAGAGTCTATAAGAGAGACTCTTGCTGTAACAGGCATGCCTTTTCTTCCATGAAGGGTTAGGATTAACCGAACTACACCTAGATGTAGTGCAACATACCCTTCTTTCTGCCATAATTTGATTAGATCTGGATTTATTTCCAGGTCTATATATTGCTCTGCAGAAGTAGCATGAAGAGGACAGGAATCAAGCTTCGAAGTCTGGATTACTTCTTTTACTCCAGGTCTAGGGGTAGAAATAAGCTTTTTTACAGACCAGGTAAAATTGAATTTATGCCTTCTGAAAACATTGTAAGGATTTAGAAGAAGGGGTACAACACTTTCTATTTGAGCATCCTCTGGGACGAAGGTATACTCAATAAGGTTTTCTAGTTTGTTTGAAAGGGTCTTTTTACAAGATTCAGGAACAGAAAGGGAATTTTTTGAAGAGAGACTTACAGCACTGGGACGAGGGTTTTCACTCATGTTTTAAGAGATCTTCTTACTCACTCTCAGCTAATAATATTATACCATATTCACCCGCTTCAAGAAAAAGAGATACAATAATCTGATACCGATTAGGCTCTGATACCACTGGTGGCCGAGAGCTTCCTTAACATAAATATAAACCCTAAACCCTAAACCCTAAACCCACGAGAGACATCTGTCTTCTAGAGGCACGCATGTTATCGCTTGACCCATACTTGTCTCCCACGCTGATTAAATACATATATATATTGATCCGGTCTCGATACCGGTATCCGTTCTACAAGGCATATTTCAACATCTTTGACAGTTTGCCAACATGCAACCGGTGTCATCGTATACATCCAGACTTTAATTCCGTATCAGGCATTCTCCCTATACCGTTATTCCAGGATAATGCCATGCACATCGGATAATATACACGTCACCATATAGAAGACAAAGGGAATTGCAATAGGAACAAGGATAAAGATTCCATTCCCCACACTACGAGCCAAAATCTGCTCCCGGGAATGATCAACTTGTCCCCTAAGTCTAGCCCATACACCCTACGCTCAATATAAAATAGTCACTTGACTCAATCATACTGGCAAGTGCGTAATAAAATAATAATTTATAATATTATTGGAGGTTAGTGGATCCCCACTAACAAGTCCTCGTATATCGAGCTAATCAGGTATAAGAACTCTCTTCATCAATGGAGAGAGGGATCTTCGACTTCTTTTCAACTTACAATTACTCTCTGAAAACATTCCTCACTTGGAATACAATTACTGACTTGAGCATCGGAGAATCTTCGTAGGTGACACCACCTTTCGCCCACATTAACACGTGAGGACGGTGTGAAGGACCTCTAGGACGCCCATAACGCTTTCTTCATACAGAGACATCAGATACATAGACCGGATACTCACATAACCGGTCTTCAGAGATGTGATCTTCTCCGCTCTCTCCCTTGCCTTTACCTCTGACCTTACCCCCTATCACCAGCAACCTCATCTGTAACAACAGTAATACCTGTTCCTTTATTTTTGGGCCGCTTGGAGAAAGGAACCAGGAGATAAGGCTCCATTGACTAGCCTTCGGGGAGAGGAGCCAACTCGTACTTGGTGTTTGGCAGATCCTCCTGACGATCGTCGACAACAGCCATGAGTTTCCCTCCATGAAACTCATAGAATGGATTAATACTATTTAAATTAAGTTCCACTTTGGGATTCCGGTAGAGAATCTGACGTACAGCCAACCTAAAAAATTCCTCGACTGCTTGGACACAAATATCCATAGCCTTTTTCGCTCTGGCGTTGGCAGCAGCCAGATTCGCTTATAGAGCTGTGACATCATCATTCGGACTCGCCAACTTTAAGTTTTCAATCTCCAAGAGCAGCTTCATTTCCCTATGTGCCCAATCTTCAGCTCCTTGGGAGTAGATAAACTTGTTCGCCTTCAACTCCTCTCCCAGCTTGGCAGAATGCTCCCTCTCCATACAGAGGCTGGCATGGAGGTCGGAATTGGCCTTTTTCTGATCAAGCAATTGGGCCTCTAGCTCTTTAATCAGAAATCTTTACCGGGAGATCTCTTCATCCTTTTGATCCCCTTCCTCTTTAGAAGCCTTCAACTGACTTTCCAGGCAGAGAATATTCGCTTTATCCTTGGCCGAGGCAACAGTAAGGTCATTAACCTTGCCCATCAACTTGCTAAGTTCTTCGCCATTTTTCGCCAGCCTATGAACCGATCTCAGGAGATCGGATAGTTCTGCCAATTGCCACTATCCGGCATCACAAGCTTGTGTTATTTCTTCAGGCTCCAGTGAATTTTTCAGCTTGTAAGGTGAATCGGGGATACACTCAGGCACTGGACCCTCATACACTAGGTATGGGGCAAGATTGGAGTTGCTTGGAGGGGGGCAGGAGACCTTGGGCGCATAATAAGCGGTTATTGGTTTGGCGCCGGAGGTAACCACATTGCTTGGGGCATTCGGTGTGGACCCTTCCACTTTTTTTCCTTTAGAAGCCCCAGAATCAGCTACTCCTTCGGAAGTTTTTGGTTTTTTTGGAGGAGGTTGAGGCTCCGTTTGCTTGGAGGAGTCATTTTTTACCTTTTTCCTCTTCTCTCCGGCCTTCTTATCGACAACACTAGAGGTCGGCTTTTTAGATCTGCCTTCCAGTAAGGGAATATCGTCACCAGCGGACAAAGTAAGCATTATGGTCTTAACGGTAGCCTTCTTGGAATTCCGTTTTACCTGAATATTGTTCTCAGCCGCAACGGATTTCCCTCCAGCTTTGAGCCCCTTTAACTTCTCCATATCTGGTGACTCAGCCTCAATTTCAACTGCATAATCTGATAAAAAGACCATCAGTAATAGAAGATTTCAAGACATAAAAAGAAAGAAAACGAAAAATGACAAAAAATTATGCAAATACTCCTCGCGGGTAGTTTTCGACCCTAACAAACGCCTGCATAAGAAAAATTTGTGCGAGGCGGTGTATGATTCAAGAGCAAAAAGAACGGAGACAGAAGTAGGGGTTAACTCAGCCTCATCGGTATAATAAGCCTGGGAGGTCAATAAAAAATGCTCGTGCGACCAGGCCACGGGAAATTCATTTATCCCTTCTTTATTTAACCAAAAAATTGGATCGTCAGGCTTAATACGGATCCTGGTGAAGTAGGATTTGAAAGAACGCCTATCAACTTTGGCGGAGTCGGTGTAGGACTCGAAGTTGACAATCCTGGAATGAGTACGGAGGGTGATCAAGCTTACTCGTCTGCTCTGCTTATTTGCATGACGGACCACTTGTGTGAAATAAAAGAGCATAGCGACCATTGACGTGAAGTTAAAGTGCTCCCCAAGCACTTCAAGAGAACGGATCAATCCCCACCCGTTGGGGTGAAGCTGAGAGGGGGCACAGTCCAAAAACCTCAAGACCCCCATCTGAAATTTTGTCAGAGGAAAACACACACCTAAGTTCAAGAAGAGGAAGTCATATATATAGATTGACCTCTCATCCGGTGTATAACATATCCGCTCTGAGGGAAGGGGAGCCAACACCATAAAATGCTCCTTGTGTTGTTCCTTTTTGAAGACTGTGAAGTGAGGCTCCAACCTTGCTCCGTCCTCCTTAGCGTGGATGGACGGTGTGGCGCGAAATTCATCCGCCACCCAGCAATATGGACGCATCTTTTGGAACTTTACCCAGTCAATCCGGTGTGCAACTACATTACATAGTCCAGAAGCTGTCTTCAGGATATACTGTTGAGATGGTGCTCTGCTACTAGAGGTGCTTTCTCCAGTCATCTTCTGTAGAGCTAATTTAAAAGCCTTCACACTGCGGTAAAAACTCACATCATCAGAGAGGTATAAATTAGCGCTCTCCTCACTCTCACTAGAAGAGGATTCTGAGGAGGGTATTATCACCCTTCACCTTGAATAGGGCGACGCCTCCTGTAACATCCCTGTTTTTAATAAGCAGTCTTAACCTTGTAAATTTTGAAGTATAGAAGTTTTGTAAGTGATAATAAGTAAATAAAGGACTCTACATGTAGTCAAGAATTGATAATCTAATCCTATATCTAACACTAATTTAGTAAACTAATTAGACTTGTACCATCATTCATTGGGTCAATTCCTAGACACTCGATTCATACCGAAAAGAGGTCTACAATTGTCTATTTCTACACTTTGGGGATATCCGATTTCAGTATGAACAGTCCCTAATGAACTATTTTGACAAATCAAACACTTTTCCTGAAGAGCCAAAACTTTAATTCAGACCTCATCAACCTCGTTTCTTTAAAAAAAAATAAATTATCTAGTTAAATAGGAACCTCTGAATTCAACTAAAATATCTTTCCTGTTTTGGGCATAACTTTTTCATATGAGGTCAAAATTAAGAAATTTTAATCTCGGTTTCGTTGTTATGAAAAACCTGACAAACTCTATTTCTAGCCTCAAACTCTATTTCGTGATCTATCATTACCAAACTTGAAAAACCCGTTATTTAATCTTGTTAAATTCTTAGAAAAATCATACGAGCTCAGAATCAGTTCGTTGTAATTTTTTTGTTCTCGTATTAAATCCCTCTACAATTCTCGTGAAGAACCTGAAAGCTAGTTCTTGCTCGATCATCCCTGAAAAGCAAAATTTTTTAGAGAAATAGTGATTTTCGCAGGAATAGTAACCCCTATAGAAAAACGCAAATATCTCTCTCATACGATGTCAAAATGACTTCGTTCTTTTTTTCTTGGTTTCGTATCGAAAAATCCTACAACTTTCGTGCAGATATGAAAGGCTAATTCCCAACGGATTTTGCGCGGCAGAATTATCTTTCAAAAAAGAACTATTACACCAACTCCCATTTTCTCTGTTTTTGGCGTAACTTTTGCTCCGGGTGTCAGATTTTTGCATACCATATATCGCTTCGAAGAGAAAGAGATGATCTATAACTTTCATGTTGGAAACGTTTTTAGATTCTAACCGTAACTATAAGTAACTTTTTGTTTTCTTTTAAAATTAACTATTCAAAACCGGTACCAATTAAATTTAGACCCGGTGGCCAGATTTTTCTATAAATATGGCATCACCCCTCTTCAAAAGCTGCACCACTCTTTCTCTCCCACTTCATGCAGCCTCTCTCTCTCTCTCTCTCCCCCTCTCTCTCCTCTATTGACACTAAACCACCTCCAACCACCACGAACCTCTACTCTTCTTCTTTCTCTACCACTTCTGCCACTCTCTCTCTTTTTGCCCAATCACTTGAATATTGAAAAATCCAAAGTCTAATCATCACGTAAAGTCTAACTACGGAGACAGATCATCGATTGGAGCTACGGTTTGGAAGTTGGATTCTCTCCCTCTCGTCTAGTATCAAAAAAAAATACGACATCTGAGGTAAGGGGGTATATTCTCGGGTATTCTGGGGAAATCTGAGTGAAAGGAAAGGGTTAAGGTACCTTGGGTCCTCACCTTTCCAGGACAGATTCGGTTTTGTTGTGAATTAAATGCCTTAATTGTTATATATTTGTTATATATATTTTATGTATATGATTAATTGTCTGTGTTAATTATTATTAATCATGATGATTGAATGATATGATCGGTGTTAAATTGTGAAAAGATATGATCTGTATTGGATTGTGAAAATATTAAGAACCATGGGTGCCTATGTGGATTCCAGTAAGGAAGTTTTGAAAGATAAGATAAACAAGGAAATAAGGATGGATAATCACCATTTATATCATTGTTACTATTATTATGATTAAGATTATAATTATGATTATGAATATGATTATTATTGATCCGGTCCTAACACCGGCCCCCAAGAGCATGACTTTAATGCCTTGCCAGATCAGCATTTTGAATAAAGAGAAGTACTCTTCAAATACACTACAAATACTATACGGAGTGCATACCGCCAGGGCAAGTAACACCGCCAAAGCTCATAACTCCGCCCATGCACGTTACCCCGCCAAGGAATGTAACTTCGTCCAGGCATGTTACTCCGCCAAGAGACGTAACCCCGCCTAAGTTGTTACTCCGCCAAGCCATAGGCTCAACTCAGGCGGAATACTGAATTTCCCACACTGCGTAGCGAGCCCATACTCACAACCCCGGCACGAGATTGACTCTGTCTTGAGAGGTTAATAATGGGAATCACGCTGTCACGCATAAAGGGAAATAACAATAAAATAATAAAGCATTCACGCTTCCCAAGTAAGTGGAAATACCTACTACACTAACGGTGCCCGTGAACAACACAGGGGCCCACTGTTTTTCTCGCTTTATGCTAGGAAACAAGGAATTGGCCCTACCAATAATAGAGCACCAGTAACAGGTATATAAACCTCTCTCGAAAAGGTATAAGAGAGATCTCCCATTCTCTGAACCTGACACTCTCTTACTTGCATAATTCTCTCTGATTGTCTTTCTAAGTCTCTAAGTATTCTGAAATACTGACTTGAGCGTCGGAGAACGATTGCAGGTACCACCCCCAATTGGGTCAAGGCAATGCAGATCCCGTCAGGCGGACTGTGACACCGCCCCGCAGTACATTACACTCCGCCTCAGCATACAAAGACTCTCCGTATTTATATTTATACACACATTACTTTGTATCAAAACACATTTATATGTATATTTTGAGTTGTTCTACAAGCATACTTCTACACCCCCTGTAAAGAACAGTTCATTGGCACGCCCAGTGGGACCCGTAAACTAGGTAATCCCACAATCTTTGATCAATCTTCATCATCAATGGAGAGACAAGGACCAGAGATGCAGAACGAGAATTCTCCTCCACGCAACCCTAGACGTCTTAACTTCGATGATGACGCTCAGAAAAAAGGAACGCAAGGCGATTCTCTAGATCCAAGAGATGACATGATTCGAATGTTGAGAGAAGAACTTGCTGAACTTCGTCGCGAAAAAGCAAACCCAGTGCATGAAAAAGCTGGACCCGCAAGACAGCCACATCATGAACCACACATGCAGGAGGAATCAAGTACTCCTCACTATTCTCGGATTCCTACATACATGGAGGAGCAACGAAGCCTCCCACTGGTGAATGCTCAGCATCAAGAAGGAAGGAGAGCAGGCTCAAACGCATCTCCCTTAGGATATAAGATGAGCATCCCATTTTCTAAAAGGCTCATGAATGCACATGTACCCAAACATTTGCAAACTATGCAGCCCATTTCTATAGGGAAATATACTGGGGAAACAGATCCCTCTAAGCATTTAGATGCTTATATCTACGAGGCCATGTTTCTAGGAGCTGAGGAGGATGTCATGTGCAGAATGTTCCCCAGAACCCTTACAGGCGAAGCTCTTAGTTGGTTCAAGAGCTTACCATCAGGTTCCATTGATTCGTGGGAGGAGCTGGCCTCAGCTTTTGGAAACCATTTCGTGATCTCCAGGGACGCACCCAGAACCTCTCATACCTTGGCTCAGATCAGACAAGGCGACAAAGAATCTCTGAAGGATTTCCTTAAGAGATTTTACAAGGAGGCAGCCATGGTCCCCGATCTGACAGAGGCAATCCAGTTGCATATTCTCATAGAAGCTATGCAACCAAAGTCACCTTTCGCTTTGTCTTTGTCAAAGGGGCCTCCAACCACGATGGAGGAGTTTCGCAGGAAGGCGTCCAAGTACGTGGGCATTGAGATGCATCTGGAAGCTACTGCATCTCGCAGTAAACCACCCCCTACAACTCCACCTCATGACAAAGGGAAAGAGAAATCGTTGAAGAATGACAAGTCCCACCAAAGGGACAAAATAGGGGACCAGCCTTTCAAACAGCAAGACAGACGCGTGTTCAATTTTGCTCACTATGCACCACTGAACACGACTTGCGAACAAATCTTGCGTGAGATAGGATGGACCACCCTCAATGTTTATGGAATTCAACGTCCTCCCCCAATCAGGCGCGGGGGAAACCCAAAGAAATATTGTGAATTCCATGAGTCAGTTGGCCACACCACAGAAGAATGCAAGCAACTCAAAAATACCATTGAGGTGCTCATTCGTGAAGGTAAACTGAAACATTACTTGTTCAAAGGCAAATCTCATGATGAGCCTGAGAAGTTTGAAAAATGACATCGTGATCGTTCTCCGGATCCCGATAGTACTCGGGAACCGAAACGTACGGCGGTGTCAGAAAAACAAAAAGGCAATGTTCTGGAGTCCGCCCAACGAGAACCGAGCCCTGAACCTAGGTCGCGAGGTAAAAGGCAGGTGGTGGACATGATTGCTGGAGGCTTCGCAGGAGGCGGACCCTCAAACACCGCCCGGAAAAATCATCATCGTATGATCTTATCTGTGCAGGGCAAGAACAAAGAATATCGCCCATTCAGGGACGGAGTTCAGACTCCGCCTATAACTTTCACAGATGATGATTTTGGCCCAACCATCCCTGAGGGAGATGATGCGGTAGTGATCATTGCGGTGATCGCTAATATGGATGTAAAACGCATCCTAGTTGATCAGGGAAGTTCCTGCGACGTTATTTTTTATGACTGTTTTAAACGCATGGGACTGTCTGACACAGATTTGCAGCCTTACACACAGGACCTTACAGCTTTCAATGGCGCCAAACAGCCTACTAAAGGCTACTTGGACACAAGGATTACCTTCGATGGTGAACTTGGAGCAAGGACTGTGAAATCCAGGGTTCTTGTCATTGATGTTAAATCCCCATACAATGGCATCATTGGGCGGCCTACTCTGAATGCCATGGAAGCCATCGTTTCAACCCCCCACTTGTTAATCAAGTTCATTGATAAAGATAATCAAGTCTCATCCGTCAGGGGTGACCAGGAGATGGCTCGTTACTGTTACAATTTAAGTCTTAACATGGTGAAGCTTGAAACCATGTCTAAGAAAAGAAAATTGAACGAAGGAAACAGTGCGGCGGCATCCGTCAACTTGGTGGATCTTGATCCTAGGGCGGAGTCTTCTATAGACCCACTGAACCCTTTGAAACCGACTCCTGATGGTGGTTCCAAGTCTATTGTTTTGGGCAGCACCCCGGAGCAAATAACTAACATCAATGACAAGCTGGAGCCTAACATGGAAGCAAGACTGATTGCACTCCTCCATGAGTATAAAGAGATTTTTGCCTGGACAGCCGCAGACATGCCTGGTATGGATCCTAACTTCTGTTGCCACCGCCTGGCGGTGTATCCTGAAACTAAGCCAGTGGCACAAAAGAAACGGCGTATGGGTCCTGCTAAGCAAAATGCTGCTTGCGAACAAACCGAAGAACTCCTTAAGGCGGGGTTCATCAGGGAACTCCGTTATTCTTCTTGGCTGTCCAACGTGGTTATGGTGCAGAAAGCCAATGGCAAATGGCGCATGTGCATAGACTACGTTGATTTAAATAAATGTTGTCCTAAAGATCCTTATCCTCTCCCCAACATTGACAGACTGGTTGATGACTCATCAGGATACAAGTATCTATCCTTCATGGATGCTTACTCCGGATACAACCAAATTCCAATGTGTGAGGATGATCAGGAGAAAATAGCATTTATCAATGACAGAGGAGTCTTTTGCTACAATGTCATGCCATTTAGGCTGAAGAACGCTGGGGCCACCTATCAGCGCATGATCAACAAGGTCTTTGAGGGCATGCACACAAAGCTGGTGGAGGTTTATATTGATGATATCATCGCCAAGACTCCAGAGGGAGGAGACCATGTTGAAGACCTACGCCTCATTTTTCAACGCTTGCAGCAATACAACATGAGACTCAACCCACTAAAATGTACATTTGCTGTACCTGGAGGAAGATTTTTGGGTTTCATGTTAACGCAAAGAGGCATAGAAGCTAATCTTGACAAGTGTCGTGTGATACAAGAGTTGCAGAGCCCCAAAACATTGAAAGAGGTACAATCCCTCAATGGCAAAATCGCTGCTCTAGCACGATTCATGCTAAAAATGGCTCATCGCTCTCTCCCCTTGTACAAGATGCTGAAGAAGGATAAAAAATTCAATTGGGGCCCAGAGCAAGAGGCGGCCTTCCAGAGCTTGAAAAATGTCTTAGCCAGCCCTCCAATCCTGGTAAAACCAAGCCCAGGTGAGCAACTCATCGTTTATTTGTCTGTTTCAGATGAAGCGCTGGCAGTGGCCCTGGTCAAAGAAACAGCCGAAGGCCAACGACCGGTATACTTCACTGGTAAAACATTGCATGGTGCGGAGTGCCGTTATCAGAAGATTGAAAAGGCAGCACTTGCAGTTGTTTGGGCCTCACGACGTCTAAGACCATATTTCCATGCACATCCCATCTTGATTCGCACAGACTTGCCACTCCGTACTATATTGTTCAAGCCAGACTTGGCAGGAAGGATGATCAAATGGGCCATAGAACTCTCTGAATTCGACATATCCTACGAACCAAGAACTGCTATCAAGGCACAAGTCCTAGCAGATTTCGTAGTTGAATTAACAGGCTCGAGCCCAGATACAGATCATTCACACTGGACAGTATACGTCGATGGGTCTTCAAACAGCAAAGGATGTGGGGCAGGAATCGTTATAGAAAGTGATGACGGGGTACATCTTGAAATTTCATTGCACTTTACCTTCACTACGTCTAACAATCAGGCGGAGTATGAAGCCTGCTTAGCCGGACTCAGAGCAGCACAAGATATTGGGGCCAAAACTGTCACCCTATGCAGTGATTCTCAACTAGTCATCTCACAAATTCTTGGTGAGTATCAGGCTAAAGAACCTCTACTGCAACAATATCTAGACTGCGTCAACGAGTTGAAACAGCGCTTCGATGAAGTAACTTTCAAGCATGTACCTCGCGAAGAAAATACACGTGCTGATATCCTGTCCAGGTTAGCCAGCACAAAGAAGGCGGGGTACACAACCACGGTTGTACAGAGTACTCTGGCGGAGCCAAGTATATCCCTTCCCTCTTCAATTCATATGATTAAAAGCCGCCCCGTTGATGACAACTCCTGGGTAACACCAATAGTTCGTTATCTTGTTAATGGACAATTACCCACGGATGATCTTGAGCGAAAGAAGCTAAGGAGGGAGGCACCCTATTATACACTCCTGGATGGGCAGCTATACCGCCGAGGAATTTCTGTCCCATACTTAATTTGCATAAATGAAAACGAGGTGTCAGCTGTTTTGGAAGAAGTCCATGAAGGGCAGTGTGGACATCATCCAGGAGCACGGAGTCTAGTGAGAAAAATCCTCAGGGCGGGGTATTGGTGGCCCACTATGAAGCAAGACGCTGCCTCATATGTTCAAAAATGCGATCAATGTCAACAATTCGCGAATTTTCACCATACTCCAGCCGAGGAAATGTCATCATCAATAACGCCCTGGCCTTTCTATCAATGGGGCATGGATATTCTAGGTCCATTCCCAACTGCGCCCGGCGGTATCAAATACTTGATAGTTGGTGTTGATTATTTCACCAAATGGATTGAGGCAGAGGCAGTGGTGCACATAACGTCAGCCAGGACTCGAAGATTCGTTTATGAGAACATCATTGCACGTTTCGGAGTCCCTGAACGCATAGTCACTGATAATGGCACCCAGTTCACAGATTGCAAGTTCACTGAACTCTTAGAAAATCTCAGCATCACGCAGATTTTCTCTTCTGTGGAACACCCTCAAACCAATGGACAAGCAGAGGTCGCCAACAGAGAAATCTTAAAGGGCCTCAAAAAACGCCTTGGTGAGGCAAAAGGAGACTGGGCAAATCAGTTATGCCACGTTTTATGGGCATATAGAACCACCCCACACTCCACCACGAATGAATCTCCGTATCGGCTGACATATGGAGTCGAGGCTGTCATTCCCATTGAATTAACAGCCCCTTCAGCTCGAGTCCTCCATTTTAATGAGGAAGCCAATCAACAGAACCTCGCACACGAATTGGAGGTTTTGGCGGAGTTAAGAGAGGAAGCCTTTGTGAGAGATCAAGCTGTCAAAGCAAAGGCCGCCAAACGGTATAATGCACGCATGTGCGAACGCCGTTTCAAAGAGGGAGATTTGGTCTTGAGAAGGGCCAACATTGGCAACAAATTTGCGCACCAAGGAAAATTGGCACCAAATTGGGAAGGTCCATACCGAGTCATTGAGGTCTTGGGCAAGGGTACATACCGCCTAGAGAACCTGGATGGCACTCCGGTCAGAAATAAATGGAACATTTTAAATTTACGCATATATTACAGTTAGTTGGGTAATATGGTGTGGTCTTTTATTCCTAACTCAAGGATCTTCCTATGTATGCTTTCCTTGAAAGGGTTTAGAAAAGATATACCCCAACTCAATCCTTTATGTAGTTCCATTCTCAATGAAATGCCTTCCTACATTTAATCTTCACTCTAACATTGAATTGATTATCCATGGCAGAATTTATTCCCATGCAGATAAGACAACGGCTCCAAAAACTGAAGCACAGATGCATAAGTCTTTATTCCATAAAGATCAACCAACATGCAACGCCGCTTCACAAACGGAGTCAACAAAAACTCCTTGGGGAATTGGTGTCTCAGCTATATGCTGCACCATATTGACCCTAAGGTACAGAAAACTCCTTGGGGGGAAAGGATTGGTGTCTCAGCTATATGCTGCACCATACCGACCCTAAGGTACAGAAAACTCCTTGGGGGGAAAGGATTGATGTCTCAGCTATATGCTGCACCATACCGACCCCAAGGTCCTCCAGGCCGCCTATGGAAAGAACTAGTGTCACAGCTATATGCTGCACTAATTCGCCCCCAAGGTCCTGCAGGCTTCTTGTGGGAAGAGCTGGTGTCACAGCTATATGCTGCACCACGCTAACCCCAACATCCCACCAATTTCTTGCAGGATGAATTGGTGTCACAGCTATATGCTGTACCATACCGCCACGAAGGTCTAACCAATTTTTTGCAGGACGAATTGGTGTCATAGCTATATGCTGCACCATACCGCCTCGAAGGTTTAACCAATTTCTTGCAGGATGAATCGGTGTCACAGCTATATGCTGCACCATAGCAATCCTGGATTCAACAATCTTCATTTGATCAGGAGTTACACTCCGGTCCAAGTTCAAAAGGATGAACATTCCATCCAAAGCTTGACTCCGCCTAACTGCCAATGTTTTACGGAGTACACGAGCAATCAACTCAAGCACTACCCAACAAGTTCAAGTAAGTTCAATACTCGTAAAATTGTGCTTCATTGAAATTCCTAAGAGGCTACTCCGCCCTCTAACGGAATCCAACCTCATTGGAATTCTTAAAAGGCCATTCCGCCTCCTTACGAAATCTATTTCTTGTGGATTCCTAAAAGACAACTCCGCCTTCTTACAGAATCTACTTCATGGAAATTCCTAAGAGGCCACTCCGCCTTCTTACGGAATCCAACCTTATTGAAATTCCTAAGAGGCCATACCGCCTTCTTACAGAATCCAACTCCTTTTAAATTCCTAAGAGGCCCCTACGCCTCACTATTAAAATCATTTCAATGAAATTCTCAAGAGTTTACTACGCCTCTTTATTGAAATTACTTCAGTTAAATTCTCAAAAAGGCTACTCCGCCCCATTACTGAATTCGTTTCATTGAAATTCCTAAGAGGCTACTTCGCCTCCTTACTGAGTTTTACTTCACCAAAATTGCAAAAAGACTATTCCGCCTCGTTATACTTAGTCATATTTCATTAAGTCCTCAGATGAATATTCCGCCTTCTTAATATCATTTTACAAGGCATAAATACGACGGACTCAAAAACTACTACTATGAATAAGTATACATTTGCAGAAAATATGCTTCATTAATATTGTCAAGGATTGATAAAAGTCCAGAGCCTATCCTGGAACAAGGCAATATTAACAAAATTCAAAAAATAAAAGCTGGCGAAGGGTTTCAGGAGCTGGTCTTTAAGGGTCGGACGGCATCCCTTCTTGTTGGGCAGAGGTGGCCTGACCTTCACCAGGTTTGCTTAAACTTTGAGAGGGAGGCAAGTCCGCCAGAACATATTCGTCATTGGGCGCAGGAGCATGACCCCCTTGAACAGGCACCATCAATTCTCCATTGATGAACTCATAGTAAGGATGAATGCCTATGGTGGACAGAGCAACGCCTGGATGGCGATAACGGAGTTGACGAACAGCCATGCTGAAAGCATCATCAATCGCTGCCTCAGCCGCATCCAACGTGGATTGTAAATCCTTGTCGAGCTTTTCATTGGCGGCATCAGAGGTAGCTTTTTCAGCTTGCAACACTTCAACCTGTTTTTCAAGGTTAGTGTACGCTGTAGTTGCTTGGTCTAACTCCGCCACCCAGGCATCTTTGGCAGAAGCTTTATCAAGTTCAAGGAAAATCAACTTCTGCTGGAGCTCACTTACATCCTCGCCCAATTTTTGTTTCTGCTGAATTAAGTCTGAAACTTGTTGTTTCAGCAGATTATTGTCAGCCCTCACCTGGGTCAGGCCACTCACCTCCTCGCCCAGTTTTGTGTTCTGCTCTTTTAAGCCGGAGACTTGCTTCTCCAGCAAAGCTTTGTCAGCTCTCACCCGAGCCAACTCCTCCTCCAGCTGCTTGGTGTTGGCATCGGCGGTGTCAAGGTGTTTGTCCTTGGCCTTGATCACCTCGGACAGCTGCTCATTGTCATGTTCCAAGCTACGAATCTTCTCCACAGACTCGTGGTAAGACGCCTGAAACATGTTGGCCTCGGTAGCAACGTCAGCTATCCGGGGGACAGAGGCCAAGAAACCATCTATCTCTACAAGGTGCCACCTCGCAGCTGCTGCAGCCTCTGGAATCTCGTCAAAGTCGATGTCGGGGCGGAGGATGAATTCTGGATCACGCCTCTCTGATTGGCGGGATCCTATATTTGTAAAATACAGAAAGGGATTCAAGCGAGACCCCGCCTCAGACAAAGAGACCAACCGCCTGGATGATTCCCCTGGCACATCAATGGGGAAAACTGCTGTACCTCGAGTGGTCAAGCTCAGGGCGGGATCCTCAGACGGGCGGACTGGGGAAATTTGAATTCTCTCTGTGTCGTCCCCCATATCTTGGTCAGAAGCAGCTTGGAATCCCTCTGCTTGCTCCCCCTCGACATCTTCTTCGAGAGTACCTTCAGCTCCGCTCGTAGCAGCAGAAGTACCCGCGACAGGTTCTTCCGGAGTCTCCTCCAAATTAATAGCAGCATCAATTGATGCTCCTTCCTCAACCCTCTTCTTGCCTTTGGTCCTCCTTCTTTGCAAGGGCTGGAGGTCTATTTCCTCTTCTTCTTCTTCAACAGCTTCTGGTTCTTGGCGTTTTTTAGAACGCCTTTCAACAGTAGCAGCTGAAGATCCTGCACCACCTTCAAAAGTTACTATGTTGGTGGAGACAGGGAAAGGAAGAGTCTTTGTGAGGGCAGCAGTCAGATTCCTCCTGGGCTGCACATTATTCTCTGCGTTTATTTCCCTGCGGCTCATTTGCATCCGCTTGATACGATCCATTCCAGGGAACTCAGCGATTTCTCCTGCGAAATAACAATATGAGGATACGGTTAGAAAATGCAAGATAGAGGAAATACTCAATCACATTACAATTGTTCGTAATATTACTCAAGTATCCTTGAGCATCCCGCCCAAGCAGCCTTCGACAAAGAATCAGCTTGTGGACGGAGTTGTACTCCTTCAACATTCGGAGTACTTCCACAGACGCCGCCGATAGAGCACCCTCTTCAACTTCATACGCTCGTTTGGTTAAGAGAAAGTGCTCATGCGTCCATGCCACTGGAAATCTATCAACACCCTCTTTATTCCGCCAAAAGACAGGTTTGTCCTCCCTGACGGATACCTTCACAAAACTCATCCTGAAGTGAAGTCCGCCTTCCTTGGCGGAATCAGCAAAAGCCTTAAAGTTTAAAATCTTTGGCTCCGCCCGGAGAGTCACAAAACCCATGCCGCCGGTTTTCATATTTACTCTCCTCATAATGCGGCAGAAAGCGAAAAACAACGCCACTGTAGGCGTAAACCCCAAATGTGCAGCCATCACCTCAAAGCTGCGCACTATTCCCCAACCATTAGGATGCAGCTGGGAAGGGGCACAATCCAAGAACCTAAGCACACCCATCTGGAATTTATTCAATGGGAAGCGCACCCCTAACTGGGTAAATAGAATATCGTACATATATATGGTACGATTATCCTGAGGACGATGGCAGACCCGTTCATACGTCTTGGGTGAACGGACGATGAACCTGTCCTCATACTTCTCATCCTTCCAAACCGGAACAGGCAACTCCACTACCCCTCCGCTTGTTGTCGCATGTCGAGAGGGAGCATCCTTGACATCTTCCTCAACCCAACAGTAGGGGTCACTCTCGAGTGTCTTCTCCCAATCCAGTCCATGCAACACAACATTTCGACACTCTGCCATAGTCAGCACTTGTGTATGGGAAACACCTCCTGACACAAATGAATGTACAGCATTACTAAAGAACTCCACGCTGCTATAAAACGTCGAGTCCCTCCCAGTATAGAAAGCCTCATCCCCACTCTCAATGTCAGAAAACATGGGACGAACAGAAACCCTAGAACGTGACTCTGATTTCTTTCCTCTCATCTTCCCTTTTACAAACACACAATAAGGGAAAACAAAACCAACCCAGTGAAAATGGAGAAGCAAAGAAAAGGAGGAAGCAAGTACCTTAAGCTTCTGAAAGATAGAAGAACTCCAAACACCAATAAACTCGCAAGAGAGTAGCAAAAACTCTTTCAACAAACAAATACGAAGAGAGAGATGAAGCAAAACATTTCCCTTCTGAAAGTTTACCTATTTATAGGCATGGCTTGGGGGGAAAATAAGCGAATCATCAGGAATCTCGAAGATGTGTTTGCAGCCGTTAGATAAATCTTATCAACGGTTCTAAAACTAAAATATGCGTTTGCAACCGTTGGATTCGCCCCACTGACGGTTCCTTTTTCGCTGAAACCAATAGATATATCTAAGGGCAGATTTTTCATGGGCCACGTTTTCAAAATCCAAGGCCCACGGTAATAACCTCGAAAACGGTTCTCAATTGCCATCACGCGCATTTATGTCCCATCATTGGAATGGCAACCGTTACGAGGGCATACGTGGCAATAGGAGACTGAAGAACAAAAAAACGTGGTTTCGAGGCGCATTAATGACAGGCATGTCAAGAGATGACAGCTAATAAATGCACAAAAGCACTTGTCCACAAAACCTGGACTAGCAAATACCACCTAAACCCATGCCTGCAAAAGCTAAACTTAAGTGTTATAGCTTATTAAAGTGACTCCGCCAGTCACTATAACAAGCTAGGGGGCATATGATCCGGTCCTAACACCGGCCCCCAAGAGCATGGCTTTAATGCCTTGCCAGATCAGCATTTTGAATAAAGAGAAGTACTCTTCAAATACACTACAAATACTATACGGAGTGCATACCGCCAGGGCAAGTAACACCGCCAAAGCTCATAACTCCGCCCATGCACGTTACCCCGCCAAGGAATGTAACTCCGTCCAGGCATGTTACTCCGCCAAGAGACGTAACCCCGCCTAAGTTGTTACTCCGCCAAGCCATAGGCTCAACTCAGGCGGAATACTGAATTTCCCACACTGCGTAGCGAGCCCATACTCACAACCCCGGCACGAGATTGACTTTGTCTTGAGAGGTTAATAATGGGAATCACGCTGTCACGCATAAAGGGAAATAACAATAAAATAATAAAGCATTCACGCTTCCCAAGTAAGTGGAAATACCTACTACACTAACGGTGCCCGTGAACAACACAGGGGCCCACTGTTTTTCTCGCTTTATGCTAGGAAACAAGGAATTGGCCCTACCAATAATAGAGCACCAGTAACAGGTATATAAACCTCTCTCGAAAAGGTATAAGAGAGATCTCCCATTCTCTGAACCTGACACTCTCTTACTTGCATAATTCTCTCTGATTGTCTTTCTAAGTCTCTAAGTATTCTGAAATACTGACTTGAGCGTCGGAGAACGATTGCAGGTACCACCCCCAATTGGGTCAAGGCAATGCAGATCCCGTCAGGCGGACTGTGACACCGCCCCGCAGTACATTACACTCCGCCTCAGCATACAAAGACTCTCCGTATTTATATTTATACACACATTGCTTTGTATCAAAACACATTTATATGTATATTTTGAGTTGTTCTACAAGCATACTTCTACACCCCCTGTAAAGAACAGTTCAATTATTATTATCATTATTAGGATTATTATTATTATTATTATTATTATTATATTTATTGTTATTATTATTATTATTATTATTATTATTATTATTATTATTATTATTATTATTTACTATTAAGCTTAATGGACGGCTCTGTCGCCTTATTCTCTGCATTTATCTTTCTTTTTATTTCTGCATATTTATATTATAATGGACGACCCTGCCGCCTTATTCCATGTATTTATCTTTCTTTTTATTTCTGTTTATCTATATTATAATGGACGGTTCTGCCACCTTATTCTTAACATTTTATTTTTATTTAATTTATGTCATTTATTTTATTGAATATATTGGCTGGCTCTGCCGCCTTATTCTCTGTATTTATCTTTCCTTTTATTTCCGCTTATCTATATTATAATAGACGGCTCTGCCGCCTTATTCTCTATATTAATTTTTCCTTCTATTTCATTTCTGCCTACTATACTATAACGCATAGCTCTACCGCCTTACTCTTAACGTTTTGTTTTTGCTTTATTTAATTTCTGTCATTTATTTTATCAAATATAATGGCCGGCCCTGCCGCCTTATTCTCTCTATTTATTTTTCCTTTTATTTCATTTTTTATAACAGACGATGCCTTATTATTATTATTATTATTATTATTCTTGTAACTAATATTATTGTTTAAGTTATGAATAATGAAATAAGGAACAAACTACTTATTCTTTAAACGAAGCATTATTTTAGCCAAGATATAACTGATATATTTTCTTGAATAATAATAAATAAAATAATAAAAATAATTTATAACGTCTTAAAAACTGGTGGACCAAACAACATGAATATTACGAGGCTGGAATCACATAGATAACCAGGGATCAAAGTAACGATAAAACTTAAATAATGCACTTTGCATCATGAAAATATTTTTGAAGGAGAAAAACTATCTAGAGCATACACCTGGTACGCTGGAGGACATTCACGTTCGATCTCCATGAAGATCTTGGGAGTACAATTGGAACGGAAACCCAATGGCATCAGAGTCGCGCCTGATAGCCGAGTGAGACGATGCAATTCTAGTGTACTTTGACTAAATGACGGAGTGTAACTATGATCATAGGGATCCAAGTTCCAAATATATATATATCAATGATGAGAACCAACGAGTTCATTTATACCTTATGAAAATGGGAGCTTGGGCGGACCCTGATCGCTCTAGAATGGAATGGAGATATTCCAAAGAATGAGATAAAGATGAATTGATTTATTGGGCCCACATGCATCATGAGACTTAATCAAGATATATCATAATAAAACAAACTCATGCATTCTCTGATAACATATTTGATTGTTATAGTCATAGATATGTGAATTGTATGATTATGTGATATTACCTGTTGACTGGATTATGTCCGCACCGGATAACCTTCAGGGTCTTGGGTTATACTCACCCTTACTGTTGACCATTTTTCAGAGGAATTAGAAAATCAAGAACCCGAGTGTGAAGAACAGCAATATGCTGAACCCACTGAGAACGATCATTAAAGATATAATTTATATAGTTTGAATATTTATTAATGACAAAGATACCGAATGACTGTATAATGTTTAAGGGTGCCTGTGTGCCCCATTCTGTTATGAGTACAATTATTTTTAAGTTTGTGAATGACTATGTGATATATCTATTATTTGCTTCCACTGATATGCCATCTCTTTATTTTTTTTAAAAAAATATATTCACTTTTTATGAAAAACTGTTAACACTCTTAGTTAAATAGGATAATCCTATAGAAGGGTTGTCTTATCTAATCGAGGGTGTTACATTGGTGGTATCAGAGCATAGTCGATTCATTAAACTTGGGAAGTGGACCATTAGGTTTCCACGTACTCTGATAGAAATATTGGACAGTCCATAACACTCCTAAGACTAAATTTCCTATCCACATGACATACACCCTGAATATTTTATTGATATTCTTTCAGCAAAATTCCAATGGCACGCCGAAATAACGATCATGTGATGGAGGATCTTCTTACCAGAATTGTGGAGGTGATAGAACGCCAAGAGTTACCTCATTCTTCTACTAGGCAAAGCCAAGGATTAGCTGACTTCCAGAGGAATAATTCTACTCAATTCAAAGGAGGCTTTGATCCAGAAGGAGCACAATTATGGATTGAACATCTTGAAAAGATTTTTGCTGCTATGCGATGCCCTGATGAGGACAGAATAACTTTTACTATCTTCATGATGGTTGGAGAAGCAGAGCACTGGTGGACTCATGCCAGAGTTAGATTAGCAACTGAAGGACATGTCATGACTTGGGGACGATTCAAGACTGAGTTTCTCGCTAAATATTTCCCTGAAGACATAAGGAGGCAGAAAGAGCAGGAGTTCTTTAATCTGAAACAAGGTAATATGACTGTTGGGGAGTACGCTGCTAAGTTTGATGAGTTGGCAAAATGTTGTCCCTACTACACCCACATGGGAGAAGCATCAAGATGCACAAAGTTTGAAGCAGGACTACGGCAAGAAATTCGCCAAGTTATATATTGTCAACAAATTACACAATTCACTACTTTGGTTGACAGATGCCGCATCTTTGAGAATACCTCTAATCTTCGACGACCTGGAACGTCTAATCATGGGCCAGAACGACGTATGCCAGACAGACCACAAAGGAGGGATTTTCAAGCAAATCGACCCTACTCTCGACCACTTTATTCAGCCAACCAAAATTCTTGAAGGGATCAGGGGAATCAAAGAGGTAAAGTCTGCACAATTTGTGGACGGATTGGACATCGTGATGCTGACTGTTGGTACAGAAATAATAACAACCAACAACAAGTGACTCAAAGGCAGGAAGTACGACCTACGGGTCAAGGAAGTGGAGGATCTGCTACAAACACCTCTACGAATAATGCCCCAAGGATGCAGAATGTTCACCACGGCAACAACTTCAATCAGAACAATAATCCTAGAAGGCCTGGGAATAGCTCGACTGGAAGACAGGGAGGAAATGCCAGAGTTTTTACTATGAATGGTGCAGAAATATCACAAGGGAACGACCTTGTGCAAGGTACATGTTTTATAGGAAGTACTCTATTGAATGTATTATATGATTCTGGAGCCACTCACTCTTTCATATCTGAGAATTGTGTAAAACATTTAAAGCTTCCTACAACCCTTCTGCCCAATCAGATGATTGTCACAACTGCTGCCAATAAGCCCATTTGCCCTTCTTACATGTGTTCGAAATGCCCACTCAACATCGAAGGGAAAGCTTATCAAGTAGATCTGATATGTTTGCCTTTGATTGATCTAGATATTGTTCTAGGAATGAATTGGCTTGCTGCCAACCATATTCTGATTGACTGTCATAATAGATCCATTTCTCTCGGGTCTACTATATCTCATTATGACCAAGGCACTGATTCTTATTCTGTTAGCTCAGAAAAGGTAATTCCAGCAAAGGAAGTCCAACTATACATGATCCTTACTGAAACTGAAAGTAAGGCCACTCCTCAAATTGATCAGATTCCCGTTGTTCAGGAATTTCCAGAAGTTTTTCCTGATGATATATGTGAGCTACCTCCAGAACGAGAACTTGAGTTCAGTATTGACATTATACCAGGCGCGAGACCGATCTCTATTGCTCCTTACCGAATGTCACCCAAGGAACTCAGTGAACTTAAAGAGCAAATAGAAGAACTTTTAGAGAAAGGAATGATTAGACCCAGTGTCTCACCTTGGGGAGCACCAGTTCTTCTAGTCAAAAAGAAGGATGGCAGTATGTGGTTATGTGTTGACTATCGTCAGTTGAATAAGGCTACGATCAAGAACCGATACCCTCTTCCAAGGATTGATGATTTGATGGACCAATTACGAGGAGCCACTATCTTCTCAAAAATTGATCTGCGATCAGGCTATCATCAAATCAGAGTGAAGAAAGATGATGTACCCAAAACGGCATTCAGGACACGATATGGGCACTATGAGTATCTTGTTATGCCCTTTGGAGTTACCAATGCACCTGCAGTCTTTATGGGATACATGAACCGAATCTTCCATGAGTACTTGGATAAATTCGTAGTGGTGTTCATTGATGACATTCTCGTCTACTCCAAGAGCCATGAGGAACACGAGGAGCATCTCCGAATTGTTCTAAATACTTTGTGTGCAAGGCAATTGTATGCCAAGTTTTCAAAATGTGAATTCTGGTTAACAGAAGTGAAATTTTTGGGACATGTCATCTCTAAAGAGGGAATTGCTGTGGATCCTACAAAGGTAGAAGCCGTACTAAATTGGGAACAACCCAAGAATGTGACAGAAATTCACAGTTTCCTTGGACTTGCTGGATACTATCGTCGATTCATCGAGAATTTCTCTCGAATTGCTGCACCTTTAACTAGGCTGACACGTAAAGATCAACCATTTGAATGGATAGACAAATGTGAAAGCAGTTTTACAGAGTTACGCCAATGACTCACTAGTGCACCTGTCTTGATTTTGCCAGATCCTGCCAAGCCATATGAAGTATATTGTGATGCGTCGAGACAAGGACTAGGATGTGTCTTAATGCAAGAAAGAAAGGTTGTTGCTTATGCTTCACGACAGCTAAGACCACATGAAGTCAATTATCCTACACATGATTTGGAATTAGCTGCAGTTGTGTTTGCCTTGAAAATTTGGAGGCACTATTTATATGGCACATATTTTGAAGTCTTCAGTGACCATAAGAGCTTGAAGTATCTATTCGACCAGAAAGAGTTGAATATGCGACAACGTAGGTGGATGGAATTCATCAAGGATTATGATTTTGAACTCCAATATCATCCTGGAAAGGCAAATGTTGTAGCTGATGCACTCAGCAGGAAGACTCTACGCCTATCATATATGATGACAAAGGAGTTGGAATTAATTGAACAGTTTCATGATTTGAATCTGGCAGTAACACCTAAAAGGGGAAGCCTTATGGTTGGAATGCTAAGAATCTCAAATGATTTCCTGGAACAAGTCAAAGAAGCTCAAGCCAATGATCAGGAATTACAAGGTCTACCAGAAAAGACAAAAGAAGAAGGCTCAGAATTTGACAAAGATGAACATGGGGTGATCAGGTATCAACAAAGGCTATGTATTCCAGTCAACACAGATCTTAAAAGATTCATCCTTGATGAAGCCCACAAAAGTAAATACAGTATCCATCCAGGATCGACCAAGATGTATCAGGACTTGAAGAAAATATTTTGGTGGCAAGGAATGAAAAGGGATATCGCTGAATATGTAACAGCTTGCCTGATGTGTCAAAAGGTGAAAGCGGAACAACAACGACCAAGTGGGACCCTTCGACCTTTAGAGATTCCAGAATGGAAATGGGATGAGATTGCTATGGACTTCGTGATCGGACTTCCCAGAACATCAAGTGGATATGACGCTATTTGGGTAATCGTAGATCGATTAACAAAGACCGCTCATTTTATTCCGGTTAATATGAAGTATTCTCTAGAAAAACTCACCCAGATCTATATCAAGGAAATCGTACGATTACATGGAACTCCCACTGCAATTGTGTCTGACCGAGATCCTCGTTTCACATCACAATTTTGGAAGAGCCTGCAACAAGCTCTAGGAACTCGCCTAAAGTTAAGTTCCGCATATCATCCACAGGCAGATGGACAATCAGAAAGGACAATCAAAACTCTTGAAGATCTATTACGTCTTTGTGTCTTAGAACATGGGGGAAGTTGGCAAGAATATCTTCCACTTGTTGAGTTCACTTACAACAACAGCTATCACGCTAGCATCAGAATGGCTCCTTATGAGGCTCTGTATGGAAGAAAATGTCGTACACCTTTGTGTTGGTACGAGACAGGTGAAAAGGCAATAATTGGACCAGAGATAGTTCAGAAGACCACAGAGCAAGTCCGAAATATCCAAATGGCAATGAAAGCTTCACAAGATAGACAAAAGAGTTACTACGACAAACGCCGGAAGCCATTAGAATTTGAGGAAGGAAACCATGTATTCCTCAAAGTTACTCCTACCACTGGTGTAGGAAGAGCTCTAAAATCCAAGAAGTTAAGTCCTAGATACGTAGGACCCTATCAGATTCTGCAAAAGATAGGAACTAATGCGTATCGTATTGCCCTGCCACCCGAGCTAACAAACATTCATAATGTCTTTCATGTTTCCCAACTCCGTAAATATGTACCAAGCTCTGATCATGTTCTGAGTCCTGATCAGTTTGTTCTGAAAGACAACCTTACCTTTGAAGCATCACCAGTTAAGATTGTTGACCAACGTCTAAAACAGCTAAGAGGCAAGGAAATCTCTTTGGTCAAAGTAGTTTGGAGTCAGTCAGATGATGGGGACGCTACTTGGGAAATTGAGGAAAAGATTAGAAAATTGTACCCTCAATTATTTCAACTTTGAATTTCGGGACGAAATTCCCAAAAGGGGAGGAGAGTGTAACATCCCTGTTTTTAATAAGCAGTCTTAACCTTGTAAATTTTGAAGTATAGAAGTTTTGTAAGTGATAATAAGTAAATAAAGGACTCTACATGTAGTCAAGAATTGATAATCTAATCCTATATCTAACACTAATTTAGTAAACTAATTAGACTTGTACCATCATTCATCGGGTCAATTCCTAGACACTCGATTCATACCGAAAAGAGGTCCACAATTGTCTATTTCTACACTTTGGGGATATCCAATTTCAGTATGAACAGTCCCTAATGAACTATTTTGACAAATCAAACACTTTTCCTGAAGAGCCAAAACTTTAATTCAGACCTCATCAACCTCGTTTCTTTTAAAAAAAATAAAATTATCTAGTTAAATAGGAACCTCTGAATTCAACTAAAATATCTTTCCTGTTTTGGGCATAACTTTTTCATATGAGGTCGAAATTAAGAAATTTTAATCTCGGTTTCGTTGTTATGAAAAACCTGACAAACTCTATTTCTAGCCTCAAACTCTATTTCGTGATCTATCATTACCAAACTTGAAAAACCCGTTATTTAATCTTGTTAAATTCTTAGAAAAATCATACGAGCTCAGAATCAGTTCGTTGTAATTTTTTTGTTCTCGTATTAAATCCCTCTACAATTCTCGTGAAGAACCTGAAAGCTAGTTCTTGCTCGATCATCCCTGAAAAGCGAAATTTTTTAGAGAAATAGTGATTTTCGCAGGAATAGTAACCCCTATAGAAAAACGCAAATATATCTCTCATACGATGTCGAAATGACTTCGTTCTTTCTTTCATGGTTTCGTATCGAAAAATCCTACAACTTTCGTGAAGAAATGAAAGGCTAATTCCCAACGGATTTTGCACGGCAGAATTATCTTTCAAAAAAGAACTATTACACCAACTCCTATTTTCTCTGTTTTTGGCGTAACTTTTGCTCCGGGTGTCATATTTTTGCATACCATATATCGCTTCGAAGAGAAAGAGCTGATCTACAACTTTCATGCTGGAAACGTTTTCAGATTCTAACCGTAACTATAAGTAACTTTTTGTTTTCTTTTAAAATTAACTATTCAAAACCGGTACCAATTAAATTTAGACCCGGTGGCCAGATTTTTCTATAAATATGGCATCACCCCTCTTCAAAAGCTGCACCACTCTTTCTCTCCCACTTCATGCAACCTCTCTCTCTCTCTCTCTCTCTCTCTCTCTCCTCTATTGACACTAAACCACCTCCAACCACCATGAACCTCTACTCTTCTTCTTCCTCTACCACTTCTGCCACACTCTCTCTTTTTGCCCAATCA
The DNA here is from genome assembly GCA_037962975.1 of Clitoria ternatea. Lineage (NCBI taxonomy): Eukaryota > Viridiplantae > Streptophyta > Magnoliopsida > Fabales > Fabaceae > Clitoria > Clitoria ternatea. The sequence continues at coordinate 45,259,401 of CM075674.1, forward strand.
CTTGAATATTGAAAAATCCAAAGTCTAATCATCACGTAAAGTCTAACTACGGAGACAGATCATCGATTGGAGCTACGGTTTGGAAGTTGGATTCTCTCCCTCTCGTCTAGTATAAAAAAAAAATACGACATCTGAGGTAAGGGGGTATATTCTCGGGTATTCTGGGGAAATCTGAGTGAAAGGAAAGGGTTAAGGTACCTTGGGTCCTCACCTTTCCAGGACAGATTCGGTTTTGTTGTGAATTAAATACCTTAATTGTTATATATTTGTTATATACATTTTATGTATATGATTAATTGTCTGTGTTAATTATTATTAATCATGATGATTGAATGATATGATCGGTGTTAAATTGTGAAAAGATATGATCTGTATTGGATTGTGAAAATATTAAGAACCATGGGTGCCTATGTGGATTCCAGTAAGGAAGTTTTGAAAGATAAGATAAACAAGGAAATAAGGATGGATGATCACCATTTATATCATTGTTACTATTATTATGATTAAGATTATAATTATGATTATGAATATGATTATTATTATTATCATTATTATTATTATTATTATTATTATTATTATTATATTTATTGTTATTATTATTATTATTATTATTATTATTATTTACTATTAAGCTTAATGGACGGCTCTGCCGCCTTATTCTTTGCATTTATCTTTCTTTTTATTTCTGCTTATTTATATTATAATGGACGGCCCTGCCGCTTTATTCCATGTATTTATCTTTCTTTTTATTTCTGTTTATCTACATTATAATGGACGGTTCTGCCGCCTTATTCTTAACATTTTATTTTTATTTAATTTATGTCATTTATTTTATTGAATATATTGGCTGGCTCTGCCGCCTTATTCTCTGCATTTATCTTTCCTTTTATTTCTGCTTATCTATATTATAATAGACGGCTCTGCCGCCTTATTCTCTATATTAATTTTTCCTTCTATTTCATTTCTGCCTACTATACTATAAAGCATAGCTCTACCGCCTTACTCTTAACGTTTTGTTTTTGCTTTATTTAATTTCTGTCATTTATTTTATCAAATATAATGGCCGGCCCTGCCGCCTTATTCTCTCTATTTATTTTTCCTTTTATTTCATTTTTTTATAACAGACGATGCCTTATTATTATTATTATTATTATTCTTGTAACTAATATTATTGTTTAAGTTATGAATAATGAAATAAGGAACAAACTACTAATTCTTTAAATGAAGCATTATTTTAGCCAAGATATAACTGATATATTTTCTTGAATAATAATAAATAAAATAAAAAAAATAATTTACAACGTCTTAAAAACTGGTGGACCAAACAACATGAATATTACGAGGCTGGAATCACATAGATAACCAGGGATCAAAGTAATGATAAAACTTAAATAATGCACTTTGCATCATGAAAATATTTTTGAAGGAGAAAAATTATCTAGAGCATACACCTGGTATGCTGGAGGACATTCACGTTCGATCTCCATGAAGATCTTGGGAGTACAATTGGAACGGAAACCCAATGGCATCAGAGTCGCGCCTGATAGCCGGGTGAGACGATGCAATTCTAGTGTACTTTGACTAAATGACGGAGTGTAACTATGATCATAGGGATCCAAGTTCCAAATATATATATATCAATGATGAGAACCAACGAGTTCATTTGTACCTTATGAAAATGGGAGCTTGGGCGGACCCTGATCGCTCTAGAATGGAATGGAGATATTCCAAAGAATGAGATGAAGATGAATTGATTTATTGGGCCCACATGCATCATGAGACTTAATCAAGATATATCATAATAAAACAAACTCATGCATTCTCTGATAACATATTTGATTGTTATAGTCATAGATATGTGAATTGTATGATTATGTGATATTACCTGTTGACTGGATTATGTCCGCACCGGATAACCTTCAGGGTCTTGGGTTATACTCACCCTTACTGTTGACCATTTTTCAGAGGAATTAGAAAATCAAGAACCCGAGTGTGAAGAACAGCAATATGCTGAACCCACTGAGAACGATCATTAAAGATAGAATTTATATAGTTTGAATATTTATTAATGACAAAGATACCGAATGACTGTATAATGTTTAAGGGTGCCTGTGTGCCCCATTCTGTTATGAGTACAATTATTTTTAAGTTTTTGAATGACTATGTGATATATCTATTATTTGCTTCCACTGATCTGCCATCTCTTTATTTAAAAAAAAATATATTCACTTTTTATGAAAAACTGTTAACACTCTTAGTTAAATAGGATAATCCTATAGAAGGGTTGTCTTATCTAATCGAGGGTGTTACACCTCCCTCTCTGATTGAAATGGCTTTGAGTAGGAGATCACAGGGATCCTCCCACCATGACTTGAGGGAGTTCGAGACAAGGCTCTTCCTTCTCTTCCCCTAGGGCCAACATGGCTCGAGCCAGTAAAACCTCTCCCAGACATTTAGAAAATTTAAGGAAAATATGAGGAGATGAAGGAAAAGGTTACCTAACAAAGAAGAGGATGGTGAATCAAATTTCACAGAAGCAAACAAAAATGTCTTCTCAAAATTTTTACAGAGTTTCTTCAGGGAAGCAAGATTGAGTGATTTCTGAATTCACTAAGTATTCCTTTTATAAGGGGTCAAGAGACTCAATTACCGGTTCAAAGGTTATGTCATTTACCACCAAGCAACACCTTTTCATAAATACAAGGTTGTCGCTTCAAACCATAAGGCGTGAAAACAACGACGATTCGTCAATAAGCCTCTCAAATGGGCCTAAAAACTCGAATTACAGGCCCATAAAGCTCTTGAGTGACGGTTATAAAGACATGCACATTTAAAGCAATAATGGCTCACCCACGTTCTTAAAGGCATTAAATGTCCAATCATGAGAAACGTTGCAACTGTTACTCGAATACCAAGGGTTGCAAGTTTCAAGAACTTTTGGGATTCTCGCACAAAGAACCTTTTGTCCGGATCCATCCTAAGGAGCGCCATGACAACGAAGCCTTCGTTCCAAGAACGGATATTTACATGAAAACATAATGTCGAAATCCAGCACAGGTTAAATAAATATTTTACCAACGTATATGAACCGGTATCCAGACCTACTACAAACGACGTAGCTTATATGAGCAACTTTATTAGTCCCTCACACAAGCTAGGGGACAAGTAGAGTGATGATCTTGTCTCGATATCAGATTTGGTGATGAAATTGAAGATTCAATTTGTACTCTTACGATTGAGATGTATTTCCCTCGGACGGATGATCTCGATCACCTATTCTGTGATTTGATGATGTAACTCCTGGCATGGACAATTCCCATCATAATCCTTATGATGGAAGACCCAACCATCATCTTTATGTATTTTTGTAGTTCCCTAAGCTCGGAACAATACTCTCATAACGAACGACATTTTTCCCTCCAGTGAGAATAACACGAATTAATATTAGTCATCTGTCATGTGACACCGCTGTTGTGAACAACAGATCGACTTCTTCTCTCCCTAAAAGAATTAAGGGTAATGCCTTATGTCAGGTACCTATTCCTTAACATACTTATACTTGGGGACAGTGTTCATGTATATATCTCTCTGTTCTAAATTTATCTATCTTAAATGATTTAATTTTCCGAGGCAATTATTTGAATCCGACCTCAAGGTTAGTCATACGGAATGGATTATCGATTATTGAAACGATATATATATCTAAGTTATACTATTCTTTATGAAGTATTAAAGACAAATGCCTAAATGAAATTTTATTCATTCATAAAAAGCAGAATTACATGTAATTAATCAAAACCGGAGTTGATCCTGGAACATAACTTTACATATGCAAAACAACAAGACTACGGAAGGGGAATCTGCTCTTGAGGCTCTTTCTATCCCTCTCCTTCTCCGAAGTCTTGTGTGCCTTCTTTAGGGATTTCTTTAGGAGCTTTCTCTTTAGATGCCTTCGCACCTCCTGCAGATGAGACGCCCTCCGGCGTAGGAACAGCAGAATCTGAGCCCATGCTTTGACCCTCGGGAAGAGGGGGCAAACCGTACAAGGACTCCTGAGGATCTTCATGACGACCTTCAACCACTGCGACTAGCTTCCCTCTATGGAATTCATAGAACAGATCTATACCATAGAGGCTAAGTGTCACAGTGGGGTTACGGTAGAAAACTTGGCGTATGGCTAGGCCGAAGGATTCTTCAGCAACTTGGCTGCATATATCAATGGCTTTCTTCGCCTCAGCTTTAGCTACAGCCAATTCTTCCCGCAACCTCAGAAGTTCTCCATCCATTCCTTGAGATTCTGTGCTCCCAACCTTCAGTCCCTCAATCTCAAGGAGGAACTTCTTCTCCTTTTGGGACCACTCCTCTGCTTGTTTAAAATAATCTTCCGCAGTAGCTTTGCTTTCATCTTCAAGTTCAGCTTGCTTAGCCTGACTGCTATGGAGTTCTGCTTCTGACTTATTAACCATCTCCTCCTTCTCTGCCAATTGGCCCTCCAAGTCTTTAAGCATGTCTTTAAGCTTAAGATTCTCCTTGCTCATGAGATCTCTGAACTCTTTAGACTTGGTTAGGCAATCCTCAGCTAATTTTAGGGCAGCTTTATCTTTCTCTGCTGAAAGGTTAAGCTATTCTACTTTATCACTCATCTTATCAACCTCAGCAGCATCATCAGCTAATAGGCTGAGCGAATTAAGTAGCCCCGTGAGTTCTGCTAGCTGCCATTTTCCGGCCTCACATGCTTCTTTGATTTCTTTAGGTTTAAGTGTGGGCCAGAGTTCGTATAGTGGCTGAGGGAGGATCGCTGGAGTTAACCCCCGGTATGAGAGGAAAGGAGTGAGGAACGAAGCAGTTGGAGAGGAGATCGGACCTGAACCAAAGACCCTAGAAAGAATACCCTTGTGGAGTCTGGACGAAACTCTAGCTGTATCCGATGTCTCTACAGCTTTACCTTTAGAAGCCCTTGCTCTTTTCGGACTCGTTAAAGGTTTGTGTTTTTTCGGTGGAGGAAAGGATTTTCCTGAAGGGTCATTCTTGATCTTCTTCCTCTTCTCTGTTATTTTGGGATGATCTGTATTTGCACCAACACCAGCCGAATCTCCCTCCACCAACGGAATCTCCCCTTCTACATCCGAGGTCAAAATGATCAACTCAGAATGATCTTTCATATAATTCCTCTTAGGTTGAATTTCATTCTCACCAGCTACGAATTTCTCTCCTGCTTTCAAGAATTTTAGCTTATGCATGTCTGGAGATTTTTGTTCTATTTCACCTGCATGCATAAATAAAATGCATTAGCAAAAAAGAAATGCTCAATTCAATTAACAAAGGAGGAAAAGAGAAATAAAACGAGAATTACGTAAATATTCATCTCAGACTTCGCTCGAACTACTTAAAAGATGCCTACACAAAAATGCTTTGAAGCGTGTAGTGTAAGCTTCAAGGGCAAATAACACCGTCACCAATTCAGTAGATAGTTTAGATTAATGAGTGTAATACGCTTGGGAGGTTAGAAGAAAGTGCTCGTGAGTCCAGCTCAGAGGAAATTTATTAAAACCCTCTTAATTCTTCCAGAAGACGAGCTTATTCTTTTTAATCGATATTCGGGTAAAGAAAGACTTGAAAGACTTCCCATCAACTTTAGCCGAATCGGTGTAAGATTCAAAGTTCACGAAGGAACACAGAGTTTGGAGTGTGACTAAACTTACACCGCCTCTTTTGTTAGCCCTCCGAACTACCTGTGTATAATAGAACAGCATCGCCACGATAGGAGTGAAGTTGAAATAGTCACCCAATACTTTTAGAGCACGGATAAGTCCCTAACCATTGGGATGAAGTTGAGAGGGTGCGTAATCTAAGAACCTTAATACACCCATTTGAAATTCGGTTAAGGGGAAACAGACTCTAAGATAATGAAATACAAAATCATGCATGTACACAGAACGTTCATCCGGGACGACATGGCAAATCCGTTCTGTAAGCAGCGGTGTAAACACCCTGAACCATTTTTTCAACTTCTTCTCTGTGTGAACTGTGAACCTTGGCTGAATTTGAGATCCTTCCTCATTCGCATGATGAGAAATTAAGTTTTTAAACTCATCAGCTACCCAGCGAATCGCGTGGACAAAAATCTTTGCTCTACGATAAAAAGTCACATCGTCAAAAGGGTAACAGTCATTACTCACCTCACTGTCTGAAGAGTGACTGTAGTCAAAGGACGACTCTGAGAAGGGAAAAGTCACTCTCCGCCGTGAGTAAGATCCCCTTTCTGAGTGACGTGACTCAGCCCTCAGAAGAATCACAGGGATTCTTCCCCCACGGTGGTTAGGGTTGCGAGAAGCTAATCTCCCCCTCCTAGGGCATATTTTTTCAAGGAAAATAGAAAAATGGAGGATGAAACTAACAAAGGAAAGAAAGTGGTTACCTAAGATAATAAGGAGAGTGAAGACAGAAAGAGCTTCCCAAAACAAGCAGCATGCGTCCGTATGAAATTTTTGCAGAGTTTTGCTAAGGAATCAGAAACAAGTGGTTCCCAGAATTCACTAAGTGTTTCTTTTATAAGAAACGAAGAGGTTTGGTTACCAACTCTTGGGTTGTGTCATTCACGACTAAACACGTCGCTTTTCAAGTCAAACGACATAGTCTTTTTAAATTCATGGGCGCCAAAACAATGTCGATTTACCAAAGGGCCTCTCCATTGGGCCCAGAAGTTTTAAAAATTGTAAGCCCATTAAGCCCTAGGCGACGGTTACTGAGATATACGCCTCAGATGCAATAATTGCTCACGCACGTGTTTAAAAGCATTTAATGCCTAATCATGCGACGTAATTTATGCCTTACAGTCGTTACTCGAATTTTAAGAGTCTCTAGTTTCAAAAAACTTTTGGAATTCTCATACAGCGAATCTTTGTCTGAATCCGTTGTAACAACATCATGACAACGGAACATTCATTTAAAGAATGGTTCTTCATGATATAATAATACATGTGTAAGAAAACATTTCCCACATAAGTATACCGGTATCTAGACCTCTCGCAGGTTAAATAGCTTATGTGAACAACTACACAGTCCCTCACACAAGCTAGGGGACATATGATCCAGTCTCGATACCAGTATCCGTTCTACAAGGCATATTTCAACGTCTTTGACAGTTTGCCAATGTGCAACCGGTGTCATCATATACATCCGGACTCTAATTCCGTATCAGGCGTTCTCCCTATACCGGTTGTCCAGGATAATACCATGCACATCAGGTAATATACATGTCACCATACAGAAGACAAAGGGCATTGCAATAGGAATAAGGATAAAGATTCCATTCCCCACACTACGAGCCAAAATCTGCTCCCGGGAATGATCAACTTGTCCCCTAAGTCTAGCCCATACACCCTACGCTCAATATAAAATAGCCACTTGACTCAATCATACTGGCAAGTGCATAATAAAATAATAATTTATAATATTATTGGAGGTTAGTGGTTCCCCACTAACAAGTCCTCATATATCGAGCCAATCAGGTATAAGAACTCTCTTCATCAATGGAGAGAGGGATCTTCGACTTCTTTTCAACTTACAATTACTCTCTGAAAACATTCCTTACTTGGAATACAATTAGTGACTTGAGCGTCAGAGAATCTTCGCAGGTGACACCACCTTTCGCCCACATCAACACGTGAGGACGGTGTGAAGGACCTCCAGGACGCCCAGACCGCTCTCTTCATACAGAGACATCAGATACATAGACCAGATACTTACATAACCGGTCTTCAGAGACGTGATCTTCTTAATATTTGTGACTGGCCTGACACCGGATCTTTTGACCCCGGTTCAGGACAGATCATATATATATGCCCATACTCTGACAAGACAAAATGAATATTCTCCACTTCGAAGTCTCACCGTTCGAGGTGAGTCAGGTTTGTTCCCCTGGGCAATCAGACCCATCATTCTCCTTTGCCTATAAATACTGCCAGAACATAAATAGAAAGAGACTTTTTTTCCAACTGATCCTACAATCTCTGTCTTACATCCTCATGTATTTATTCACTAACTTGAGCGTTGGAGGATCTTCACAGACGACACCACCTTTTGCCCTACATCAACGCAAATGATCGGTGTGTAGGATCTCCAGGACATCAAGACCGATCTTCTCCCACTGAGAGGTGAGATTAAAATACCGGATACCCATTGTACCAGTGTACAAATACCAAATCTCTTACTTTTGTGGTTGGCCCGACACCGGATCTCTTGACCCTGGTCCAGGACAGTTCATTGGCACGCCCAGTGGAACACGCTAAAGTTATTCCCACCTCTCATTTTAAAAGTCTCGTCTTTGTCATGGAAGGCCATAGGAGAGACATGAAAGATGGGTACGTCGAAGATGTCACTATACAAGATAAAGTAGTAAATAGGCGTTTGGTGTAACACCCTCTGTTACACCTTAATAAATTCTAGAAAAATTCGTAAATGTTTTTTTTACTAAAGATATGATTGTTAAAAAGAAACTATCGGAATAAATTATATACATTATTTCTGAAATACCTCATAAATATTATTAAAACTTTATAAAGTAATTTTACATTCATCCAACGAAAATAAATATTAAACATTATAAGAAAGAGAGGAAACTCCATGGCCCAGAAGCAGTTACTTATTAACATTATTTATTCATTGGACCACGGTATTCATACCGAGCTCCCTTTCTAGAACGTGCTATATTTACTGTCGAGATTCTTCGATCCTTCCCTCTGAACCATCAATTTAAAACATGTGAAACAAAAACATAGAGAAATGAGTGAGAAACAGAATATAATATTTCCGAATAAGACATAAGCAACAAAGGGTTTTCACAAACCAATACATAATAATATCAATCACAATCACATACACAATCAATTATGAATGCATGAACGTTATGCAATATCTTCATCATAACTTACCTATATATATGGGCCCTTAAATTTTAATTTGCACTGGGCCAACCAGGAGTTTACACTGTTCCATAAGTCCGGATAATAATAATATGAACAGCTCAACTGGCATGGAAACACTTAGAGACTAGTCAGATTGAGAAAGTTTTTATTGTGAAAGTACCCGACACTAGGGAGCTACCCCAGGTCCCCTGAAGCACCCTTTCACACCCTCTCATCCCAAGGCTCGTAATTAAGCCTCCTCTAATATATCCTCGGTTTCTATAATTCGTCCCCAGACAATATTATTTCATTTCACTTTAATGATTCATGATGCGTGAACTACTCGCGTATTGAGTTGGTTAAGGCTTTTAGAAACTCAATTATTAAATCCCTTAAAGGTTTACAATATCATTTCAATAAACTGTACATTTTCTCAATTCTCTGAATTTCTGTCCCACAGAAATAAATTTGGTACAGTTTTCAAATCTCACTGAAATTGAGTTTCTAAGCCTTAAATATCTAAAAACTTTATCATATAAAACTTTACATAATCTTTCTCAAATTAAATCTTAACAAAATCAAATTTAGGAATCTTAATTATTTCCAAATATTTTTAGTTATTAAGTTGGAAAAATAAAATAATTTTCTTTCAAAAAATTTTGTTTCATTAAAAGAGAATAATTATTAACCAAAAATACTTAAAATTACAAAAATTTTCTTTAACTCAAGATTTAATTAAATAAATTCTCATAAAATGTTTTCTTTCTAAAATAAATACTAATTTTTTTATTCTAAATATTGAAAATAAAGTTAATAAAAATAATTTCTAAGAAGGAATAAAAGATAATAAAATTTAAAGAGTAAGGTAAGAAATTCTTATTGAATTTTAGTTTTCCGTCATGCTCGCTATATGCTCAAACTCCACATTACAATATCATCAATCAAAATCAAACAATATCAATCATAACTAAATATCATCAATCAATCAATCATAATCAAATCATAATCAAATCAATTAAATATCATTAATACATATCATAATATAGAATTTAATGATTATTAATATAGTCAATTTGAGTCATTTTGGTCAATTCCTCGCATAGGTATATGTAAGTCCATATAATCCAATCCTTGCATAGGTATAGTTCAGTCCATATGGGTCATAATGGTCCAAGTCCTTGCATAGGTATAGTCCAGTCCATATAGGTCATAATGGTCCAAGTCCTTGCATAGGTATGTTAGAGTTAGTTAAACCGGATATTTAATTTAAAATTTATTAAAATTGTTAAGTTAAAAAGTTAATATTTTAAAATAATAATATTATTAAATTTAAAAGGAGTAGGGGACTCCTCCCATTATTCTTATGTCTTTTCATATTATACTCTTATCTCACTCCCCCTTACCTTGAATTGTTACCCAAAATGGATTTGCTTTGCGCCTCCGATTTCTAAAAATATTAATACCAATGTTATTTCAGTATAAGCATAAGACGAAGATTAAGATTACTACTTAAAACAGAAATGGTAAATTTTGAATAGTGAATAGTGAATAGTAAATCATGAATAGTAACAATAAATAGTAAAACATGAATAGTAATAGTAAATAGTAAAACGTAAATAGTAACAATAAATAGTAAATCGTGAATAGTAACGGTAAATAATAACAGTAAAAAGTAATTTACTATTTGAATAGTAATTTACTATTGAAATAGTAATTTACTATTGAAATAGTGTTTACTATATAGAATAGTAACTTAAAATAATATTATTTCCAGTATAATAACAGATTTCTAAAAACGATATAAAAATAACCCAAAAAATATAAAAGAGAAGTATTCTTACCTTAGGATTTTGGCAGAACCTTCTCTCCAAAAACTTTTCTTCTCTGTCTCACTTCCACCACTATCTCACTAGCACTACTATATTAAGAAAATTTAATCTAAAATTGTGAATTCTAAAGAAAAAATCCTTCGGTATTTATAGGAAAAAAATTTACTATGTATTTCATTATTTTAATATAAAAGTACTATGCATTTTTAAATTTTTTATTCCAGGTTACTGTGCATCTTTTGAAAATTTCATACATGCACAGTGATTTGCATAGTAATTGTCGGCAAAATTATTAAGTCAAATAGTAACCCTTCACTCGGTATATTTTAAATATTCAAAATGAGTCCTTTTTGAAATTTAGCGATATTATATCAGTCCTCACTAATTTTATAATAAGTAATATAAAGCTGAAATTTTAAAAATCTAAAATTTTTTGTTAATAAAAATTTATTGATACGTTTCCAATTTTTTAACGATTGGAAAAAATCAATATTTTTCTCAAACCGATAATTTTTAGATAAGTCTACTTGAAACAGATTTTAGAAAATTTTCTTATAATTTAAATTCACTTTCTTATAAATATTTTTAATTTAAGTCACTTATATGAATTTAAAATTATTTAAAAAATATTATTTTATTAAAAAAATTCCAAAATTCCAAAAAATTCCAAAAAATCATAAATAATACGTAGGTTAAAAAGTTCTAAAGAACCATAATTTAATTCCTTCAAAATTTTAATATAAAAATAAAAATAGGGGTGTTACATTTGGCTTTTGAGTCACCAGTGGGAACCTCTAGGAGAATGGTGCAGGCGTCTACGCCTGATCCACGGGATGAGATGATACGCAAGCTAATGGAGGAACTGGTGGAGTTGAAACGAGAAAAGAAGTCTATCGACGAGAAAGTAATGTCTCAAGCTGAAGGGACTCACCATACCACGGAAGGAAGAAAATCTGCTAGCCCTCAATACTCACAGATCCCCAGGTATAAAGAGAAGGAACGAACGCAAGACTCGGGAGAGAAAACCAGCGGTAGAAGATGGGATCCGACAGCGATGCACAGGGCATACAAACTTAACGTCCCGTTCTCTCAAAGACTGATGAATGTCGTTATTCCAAAGCACCTGCAGGACCATTCAACCCCTTTACATTAGGAAATATAATGGAAAGACGGATCCTTCCAAGCACTTGGATGCCTACATGTAGGATATTTCCTCGCACCTTGATGGACGATGCTCTCAGCTGGTTTAAGGGGCTACCATCCATCTCCATCGATTCGTGGGGAGAGATGGCAACAACGTTCATGGATCACTTTGTTATTTCTAGAGATGTCCCCAGAACATCTCATACATTAGCTCAAATCCGGCAAGGAGTGCGTGAGACTCTCAAAGACTTCTTAAAAAGGTTTTATAAGGAGGCATCCGCTGTCCCAAATTTAGCAGAAGCACTCCAGTTACACATCATAATAGAAGCTTTGTAACCGAATTCTGCTTTCTCCTTATCATTGGCGAAGAGTCCTCCCGTAAGTTTTGAGGAATTCAGGAGGAAAACGTCCAAATATGTGGGCATTGAGATGCATTTGGAGGCAACAACGGCTAGGGTCAAACCTCCAACGCTGCACCAGCATCCCTGGAAAGATAAGGACAGACCAAGGTTGGAACGCATGGAAAGACCATTCCATAGCAACGCCTATAATAACCCTGTACCTCGGCATTAGGAAAAACGCATGAACACTTTCAGTCACTATGCCCTATTGAGTGTCAAGCATTCACAAATTTTGAGGGAGGTCGGATGACCAACACTCAGTGTTTACGGGATCTGGAGACCGCCCCATATTAGAAAGCATGGAGACCAGCAAAAGTATTGTAACTTCCATGAACAGAATGGTCATTCTACAAACGAATGCCAGGCCCTGAAGAACACTATCGAAACCCTGATCTGAGAGGGCAAACTTAAGCAATACTTATTGAAAGAAAGATCCTTTGATAAGCCAGACCGGATGGAGAAGCGGGGAAGAGACCGCGAGGACGATGGTGATGACTGCCGCACTCCGGTTAGGAGACTTACCGCTGTAAAAAAACAAAAGAGGATCTTAACTGGTGAGATGGCACAATAGAACATCACCCCTCCACCACAATGTCAAGGCCCACGTGAAGTTATCGACATGATAGCTGGGAGTTTCGTTGGAGGACAAGTTTCCATTACAACCAGAAAAAACCATCATCGCATGGTCCTCTTGCTTCAAGGAAAGCTTATAGACAATCGCCTATTCAGAGGCGGTGTAGTGGCACCGGTGATATCTTTTTTCGATGATGATTTTGGCCCAACGGTCCCTGGAGGCGGTGACGCAGTGGTGATAGTGGTTGTCATCACTAATAAGGATGTGAGGAGGATACTTGTTGATCAGGGGAGTTCTTGTGACGTTATCTTCTATGGTTGTTTCAAACGTATGAGTTTTAATGATATTGATTTACAGCCTTACACACAGGATCTAACAGCTTTCAACGGAGCTAAACAACCAATAAAGGGGTACTTAGACACTCTAATAACCTTTAAGGGCGAGCCAGTAGCTAGGACTGTGAAATCTAGGGTCCTTGTGATCGATGTGGAGTCACCTTACAATGGAATTATAGGCCGCCCAACCCTGAATGCCATGGAAGCCATTGTTTTAACGCCTCATCTGCTTATCACATTCATAGACAAGGACAACAATGTATCTTTCGTCAGAGAAGACCAGAAGATGGCCAGGTATTGTTATAACTTGAGCCTGAATATGGTGAAACTTGAAGCCTTCAACAAGAAGATGAAGTTGAACGATGGAGGATCTGCGGTGGGGTCCGTGAGCCTAATTGATTTGGATCCCAGAGCGAAATTGAAGATCGATCCGTTGAACCCATCAAAGCCCATTCCAAACGGAGTTCCAGGGACGTCGTATTGGGAGATTCTCCAGAAAAGGTCACGTATATCAATGACAAGCTGGAGCCAGTCATGGAGCAGCGCTTGCTCACGCTCCTCCAAGAATTCAAAGACCTTTTCACATGGATAGCCACCGATATGCCTGGCATAGATCCAGACTTCTGTTGTCACAAGCTAGCTGTTTATCCAGAGACGAGGCCAGTCACTCAGAAAAAGCATAGATTGGGACCACAGAAGCAGAAGGCAGCATATGAGCAGACAGAAGAATTGCTGAAGGCCGACTTTATTAAATAGATCCGTTATTCTTCATGGTTATCCAACGTCATGATGATCCAGAAGGCTAATGGCAAGTGGAGGATGTGCACCGACTATGTGGATTTAAACCGCTGTTGCCCAAAGAACCCTTATCCTCTTCCAAACATAGATCGGATGGTGGATGACTCATCCGGTTACCAATACCTAAGCTTCATGGACGCATATTCGGGTTATAACCAAATTCCGATGTGGGAGGAGGACCAAGAAAAGACAGCTTTCATCAATGATCATGGTGTTTTCTGTTACACCGTTATGCCCTTTGGCTTGAAGAACGCCGGAGCCACTTACCAGCGTATGATTAACAAAGTATTCAAAGGCTTACACACTCAGTTAGTAGAGGTATACATCGACGATATCATTGCCAAAACCTCCAACGGAGGTGACCACCTGGAAGATTTATGCCAAGTGTTCCTACGGTTGAGAAAGTATAATATGAGGTTGAACCCATTAAAATGCACTTTTGCTATTCCAACTGGGAAATTCCTGGGGTTCATATTGACCCAGCGAGGTATTGAGGCTAATCCGGGGAAGTGTCAAGCCATTCTGGATATGCAGAGCCTGAAGAACCTAAGGGATGTTCAATCACTAAACGGTAAAGTAGCGGCCTTGGCACGCTTCATGCCCAAGATGACACACAGATCACTTCCTCTTTACAAAGTCTTGAAGAAGGCCGAGAGATTCGAATGGGGACAAGAGCAGGAACAAGCTTTTCGGGAGCTTAAGGAGGTGCTGTCCAAACCTCTGATATTGGTAAAGCCTGACCCCAGAGAGACACTCATTCTGTACTTGGTAATTTCTGATGAAGCATTAGGGGTCGCGTTAGTCAAAGAGACCCCGGATGGACAGAGGCCCGTGTATTTTACCAGTAAGACATTGCAGGGAGCTGAAAGTCGATACCAGAAGATTGAGAAATCTGTTCTTACCATCGTGTATGACTCTCATCATCTATGACCTTACTTTCATGCTCATCCAATTATCGTAAGAACAGATCTACCGCTCCGCTCTGTGCTGAGCAAGCCAGACCTTACAGGAAGAATGATCAAGTGGTCCATCGAGCTTTCAAAATTTGATGTTACTTACGAGCCACGAGGTGCAATAAAAGCCCAGGTTCTAGCTGATTTTGTAGCAAAGATGCTGGGGACAGATCCAATAGCGCTTCGACGGCATTGGACTGTTTACGTGGATGGATCATCCAATAATAAAGGTTGTGGAGCAAAAGTGGTGGTAGAAAGCAACGATGGGGTCCATCTGGAGATCTCCCTCCGCTTTAATTTCAAGACATCCGATAATCAAGCTGAGTACGAAGCTTGCCTCACTGGATTACGAGCCACGATTGACATCGGAGCCTCCGAAGTCACCCTCTGTAGTGACTCTCAGCTGGTATATCAAAAATTCAAGGTGAATACCAAGTCCGCGAGCCTTAACTTCAGTTGTATTTGAATTGTGTAAAGGAGTTGAGAGAAAGGTTTTCAGTTTTGGAGTTCAAATATGTCTCAAGAAATGAAAATGCTAGGGCGGATATTTTGTCCAGGCTAGCAAGTATGAAGCAGCCAGGGAACATCACCACTGTGGTCCAGAGTACGCTGACATCACCCAACATTCCTTTGTTCCCCTCTTCAAATGCCATTATGGTTAATTCTTCCTACGAGAATTCATGGGTTACTCTTTACATCCGTTACCTAGCTGATGGACAGTTGCCCACCGACGAGAGGGAAAAGAGAAAAATAAAAAGAGAGTTAACATATTTCACCATGGTCGATGGTGTCTTCTACAGAAGAGGATTCTCAGTTCCTTACCTCCTTTGCTTAAAGGAAAATAAGATACAAGGAGTAATGGAAGAAGTGCATGAGGGGCAATGTGGACACCACACCGGAGGAAGAAGTTTAATGAGAAAGATCCTCAGGGCTGGATACTGGTGGCCCACGATGAAGCAGGATTCCCTTGACTTCGTCAAAAAATATGATGCTTGCCAAAGATTTTCCAACCTTCACCACACACCGGCTGAGGAGCTCTTCACGTCGGCTGTGCCTTGGCCCTTCTACCAGTGGGGTCTGGATATCCTAGGGCCTTTTCCAACTACGCCTGGGGGCATAAAATACCTTATTGTGGGAGTCGATTACATCACTAAATGGATTAAGGCCGAACCTGTGGTCCACATCACTTCAGCTCAAACTCGTCACTTCATGTATGAAAATATTATAACACGATTTGGGGTACCAGCATAGGTTGTCACAGACAACGGAACTCAATTCACTAATAGGAAGTTCATAGATCTGCTTGAGGGATTAGGCATAGTCCAAATATTTTCATCCATCGAACATCCACAAACTAATGGTCAAGCTGAAGTGGCCAATAGAGAAGTACTGAAGGGATTAAAGAAATGCCTCAGGGAAGCCAAGGGCGGATGGACATATCAATTATGTCACGTTCTTTGGGCATACCATATAATGCCTCACTCCTCTACGAACGAATCCCCATATCGTCTCACTTACGGTGTCGAAGCAGTGATACCAGTAGAGCTGCAGGTCGCCTCAGCAAGGATCAAGTATTTCCTTGAAAAAGATAACAATGCTAACTTGGCATCAGAAATGGATGTGATCCAAGAGCTCAAAGAAGAAGCCTTCATTAGAGACCAAGCTAAGAAAACCAAGGCCGCTCTCCGATACAACAGACGAGTCCAACCCAGGACTTTCAACGTCGGAGATTTGGTTCTAAGGAAAGCAAGCGTGGGGAAAAAATTTACGCACCAAGGTAAGCTCGCTCTGACATGGGAGGGTCCATACAGAGTATCTGAGGTCACTGGAAAAGGCTCATACCGCCTGGAGAACCTTGACGGCTCATTGATCCCCAATAAATGGAACACCCAGAACTTGCGCATGTATTATAGCTAGTTGGTAAAAGGGCATGTACTCTTTTTCCTTACTTGGGTTTTTCCCATTGGGTCTTTCCAAGAAGGTTTTAACGAGGCATGACCCCGACTATGCTCTTTTTGTAAATCATACATAAGTTAATGATGAATTCTTATATAATGATGATGCGTTCACCCTTTTTTATTTTCTGTGTCATTAATTTTAGTACAAAGCCACTGTATGATAGGTCCTTCAGAACGGATAACCTTAATCCCATGGTTAAACGATGCAAAGGGAGAATGCTGGTGAAGCCCTGGGCGTAGCAAGCTAGTTCTTCTTTAAGACCACGCTGAACCTCAGGTAATAAAGGCTTGGAGGGTAGGATTAAAACCGAACTCCAAGTACGGCTAGTAGGTGCGACCGAACGCCCGTGAAGGCCTGGGTGCAGCAAGCTGGTTCTTCTTTAAGACCACACTGAACCCCAGGTAATGAAGGCTTGGAAGGCAGGATTAAAACCGAAATCTAAGTACGGCTAGTAAGTGCGACTGAACGCTGGTGAAGGCCTGGGCGCAGCAAGCTGGTTCTTCTCTAAGACCACGCTGAACCCCAGGTAATGAAGGCTTGGAGGGCAGGATTAAAACCGAAATCCAAGTACGGCTAGTAGGTGAGACCGAATGCCGGTGAAGGCCTGGGCGCAGAAAGCTGGTTCTTCTCTAAGACCACATTCAACCCCATGTAATGAAGGCTTGAAGGGCAGGATTAAAACCAAACTCCAAGTACGGCTAACAGGTACGAACGAACGCCGGTGAAGGCCTGGGTGCAGCAAGCTGGTTCTTCTCTAAGACCACGCTGAACCCCAGGAAATGAAGGCTTGGAGGGCAGGATTAAAACCGAACTCTAAGTACAGCTAATAGGTACGACTGAACGCCGATGAAGACCTGGACGTAGCAAGCTGGTTCTTTTCTAGAACCACGCCAAACCCCAGGAGAACAGGAGCGTAGCCACCTTCGAGTCAGCGGCGTACTTCCTAGTGTAGGCATTCCCCGTCATTTTACATTTCATGAAAAGACCAATCATCACTCCTGAAGTTAAGGTAGTTTTCTTAGAAGTTCTTAAACTTACGATATACGCTTACACAGAACAACGAGATCACCATGAGTTAAAATCCCACCACGATAAAGGGCAGATACGCTTCCTTAGGGACAACGTTCATAACTAAGAATATCCGCTTTACATTTTAATTATGAAAACCCGAGCTGATTAATTCAATCCACGACAACCCTTTCTAAGTTACCTTCGTAGGACGGCTTACAAAGCTAAGAATCCAACAAATTTATTGAAAGAACTCAGGATAATCGCACCGAATAGTATATATGTGTTTGAATGTGGTAACAGGTACAAGGATTTTGATAATGACAAAACACTCTTGAAGAAAGTCTTGCAAAAACAAAGAAGACATAAAACAGTGCGAAGCTAATCGATTAGGAAGCCCAGTCTAATCGATTAGGGTGATTCTATCTTTGAAACAATTGCAACAGGGCATAAGTTAATCGATTACAGCAATTGAAATAATTAATTACAGAGCTACTGGAATCAAGCTAATCGATTACGTGAATGGCTCATCGATTACCAAAATCAAAAAATGGATTTAAGAGCATCAGGTATAACAGCTAATCGATTAAGAGAATTCTGACAATCGATTAGAAGCCTACTGGAATTAAGCTAATCGATTACCATGACTATATAATCGATTACGAAGCTACGAAGCCAAATTAAATGCATCAGACATCTCTAATAATCGACTACAAGGAAAAAGGCAATCGATTATCAATCCTCTGACTTGAAGATAATCGATTAGGCAAATGAAGCTAATCGATTACATAGCGTACTGAGATGGAAAATTTGAAGTGTAATCGATTACACCCAAAGGGATAATCGATTACCATAGTGGAAAAACACATATTAGTGGGAAACCAACACATGTCTCCACCATTTTTCAGATCCCCACTATGTGCAACGGCTAGGAAGAAGAAAGGCACTCCTCAAGCTCTCAAATGGCTCTATAAATTCAAAAGGAACTCAAGCACAAAACACACAACAAGAAGCTATCATTCTTTACTTACTCTTGTGCTTAGTAAGCCCTTACTCTTGTATTTCATTTGTATATCCTCTCTTCTTGAGAGTTATAGATCTAAGAGAACCTTCACTTGTACATCTACTCTATTGAGAGAGTTACTTGCTTGTAAAACACCAAACACCAAAGTTCACTCTTGATTGAGTGGTTGTTCACTCTAGGTTGAGTGGTTACAAAGGTTGGGGTTCAACCTTTGGGATATTATGAGATTGAGAGATTGGGTGGGGTGCCCTTATACTTGTGAGGATTGGGTTCTTGAGTGTGGGACACTAGGAAGCCACAATTGCTCAAAGTTGTATCTCTAGTCTACAATAGTGGAAATCCTCTAAGTGGGTTGCTTAGAGGCAAGACGTACACCGGGTTGGTGGAACTTGTTAAATCGGTTTGCAAGCTTCTCTTCCCTACTCTTTTACTTTCATATACTGTGATTAATTGGCTTGTGTTGATTGATTGTGGCTTGCACACTTAAACTTGCCTAATTTGATAAACCTTGAATACTGCACACCAAGTGTTTGTCAAATTGTCTCTACTATATTTACCTTTGTTTTGCCTTGCACATTTCATTAAACTTGATTTCACTTGCATAAACTTGTATATTTGAACATTAGAACCAAGTTCAAAGGCTTTCCAACAAAAAGTTTGAAAACTCAATTCACCCCCCCTCTTAAGTATTGAGGCCACTTGAACAACAATACAAAGGTGAATGTTTCATTCATAGGCATTAAAGGTGAACTGGTCTGAACCGGGGTCTAGGATCCGGTGTGGGACCAGCCATAAAAGTATAGATATTTTAGGGTTTGTACACCGGTACAGTGGATATCCGGTATTGTAATCTGGCCTCTCAGTGGGAGAAACCGATCTTGTTGTCTTGGAGATCCTTCACACCAGAGTTTCACGTTGAAGGGGGGCGAAAGGTGGTGTCACCTGCAAAGATTCTCCGACGCTCAAGTTAGTAGTGTATATGAAACTCAATGAATACTCAAGCAATGCAATAGTAAAGATGTAAGATAGAACAATGTAACCTTGCATGTGTATTTGAATATGCTATTTATTGCTGAACGTAGGAAATAAATCGTTGGATGCAAATGGGCCCCTTGATTCTGATAGCATGTAGAGTGTATCAATCAAAGTGGCTCGGTATTCAGAGTGTACCAGGGAGGTAGGTCAATTATCAGAGTACGATTCTGACACAAGGATGGAGGATAATCACCTTTCTGTATATTTCACTGATGATTGTACTTACTCTCTGTGATAAATGACATAGACACATTCCGCTGTGCAGAGTATCTTCACTGATAAGTTATTATCCCTCTTATCTCATAGTGATTCCCAGACAAACGGTTATGCGCGACGGGGAAGTAAGGACGAATGAAACATCCATCGTATCGTGGACGGATGAGGCACTCAACAAAGCGAGAGCGGATGAGGCACAACGGATGACCGGTGTGGCGTTATCTCCCTATAATATCAGTTGCCCCTCTAAGAGGTCATTCTGACATCATAACTCCATGGACCGGTATCCAGACCATATCATTTGTCCCCTAGCTTATGTGAGGGACTCTATACAGTCTTCGAGAAGTCAGATACCGGTAAATCACTTTAGAAGTACCTTTTGAAAACTCTTTGCTAAATGCGTGTTTGGTTTCTTACTAACGCATCTGCTCTGTAGATTAAGTAACCACCCTTTTGATGCCCTTACAATGGATTCAGACAGGGATTCGCAGCGAGGGAAATCCCAAGAGTTTTTGGAAATTGTAACTCTTGGTATTCAAATAGTTGTTGAGGTACATTAAATGCATCTGAAATGATTGGACATTAAATGCCCTTTTTTACAAGTGAACCATCATTACCCAAGAGTGTAACCGTCGATTGGGCTTATTAGGCCTGGATTTTAACTTCCACAGGCCCGTTTCGTTTGAAACTTTTCCTGAAGCGTTACTATTTTCACACTTTAAGTTATGAAATGACGAAGTCGTTTGAATCTGAAAGGTTACGTTTAGGGGTATACGTCGTGACTCTTGGTTACCTATTGTTCCCCTTTGTTACCTATAAAAGGGTCACTTAACAAGTTTTGGAATTTATTTTCGCTTAGTGAACCTCTGCTCAAATTTCAAAGATTCTGTTGCTGCCTTTTGTCTTCACAAAGCTCTTCCTTCCTTAGGTAACCTCCCTATCCCTTACCTCCATATCATTTTTAGCTACCTAACTTTAACCATGCGCCCTAGGCCAAGCAGCGCTGGTACCTCAAACAGGGGGAATTTGAGTTCTCGCACCCCCTCTATCCACCGTGGTGGGAGGATTCCTGTGAATCTTCCTGTGGCTGGGCCTCGTCGCTTAGAGAGGGTTGAAACTTCCTCCTCACAAGCGCTAGTGGTTCAGCGCCGCTCTGGGGGTCCCTTTGACTCGAGGGCTACCAGTCGCTCTAACAGTGGGTTAAGTGCTGAAGGTTACCTCTCTGACGATGTTGCCTTTTAACACAGTACGAAGGCGTTTCAACACGCGTCAGGTATAATGGAAATCCCTGGGTCTGGGGAAACGTTGATTCTACGAACAGCTGAAGGGTGTGTCAATGTGGTGGCACACCGGCTTAACTGGGAAAGACTGGATAAGGAAAAACCGTACTGCTGGGTCGAAGAGGAGTTCTTGAACATCCCTTCGCATCATGCAAACGAAGAGGGAAACCTAGTTACACTTTGCTGCAAAATCTACTCTGACAAGAAGTATAAGGGCCATTTTCTTATCCTTGCCCCCCGTCCAATGGAAAGGGTTTACCACCGGGTCCCAGACGAGAGGTCGGTCTACATGTACGACTTAGTCTTCCAGAACTTAGGAGTCTGTTTTCCAATGACGGAGTTTCAAATGGCCGTTCTCCGCTTCCTCGACTGTGCCCCTACACAACTGCATCCCAATGGTTGGGGCTTAGTGTATGCTCTCGAAATCCTTGGGGAGCATTTCAATTTCACCGCCACTATGGTGAAACTTTTCTACTACTGCCAAGTGGTCTGTCGTGCCAACAAGAAGGACGACCTTGGGTTCATAACGCTCCGTTGTGACTCAAGAGTAGTGATAAGTCCTACACTGAATCCGTAAAGATCGACGGGTGATCTTTCAAACATTACTACACGCGGGTTCGTGTGTAGACGAATAAGCCGGTCTTTTGGCTCAATAAGGAGGGATTCACAAAATTCCCTACCAGCTGGTTGTACGAGCATCTCCTGTTGCTGAGCCGTGTTTACTACACCGAGGAGAGCGAACTTACCGCTCATTCTGTGGAGGTGTTGAGTGCCATGCAATCAGCCTCAAAAGCCCTCAAGGGATTCTCCTGCAGGCTTCTTTTGGGGAGTGTCGAAGTCCGGAATACTTACCTCCGTAATGACCGCTCTCTATTAGCGTTGCATCCCACATTCATTTTGCATTTACTACTTTTCCTTCAATATTTTGACCTAATTTCCTTTGTCTTACAGAGCAAATCGAAAAAGTTTCCCACGGCATATTGTCCTTAAAGTCAATGTTGGCAGATGGCAATTCCTCTTCTGAGAAGAATGAAATCCAGGCCAAGAGGAACTCCTTCAAGGCCGCAGCTCCCATAATCCCCCTTACATCCGCTGTGGGGGACGATGTCCCTCTTCTTGATGAAAAGGAGCATGAAAAGCAAACCCGGGGTGCAGGGGAAGATCAGGAAGAGCCTGCGCCAGAGAAGAAGAAGAAAAAGAGAAACCTGATCAAATCTGCAGACGTAGAGAAGTCTTCTGCTGGTGATCCTTCAAGGAAACGCCAGAAAACTCTTAAAGAATCTGGGATGAAAAGAGATAAGGGGAAGAAACCCGTTCTTGCTTCCTCTGACCCTCCTTCACACACCGGCTCCGAACCAGAATTTGAGAGCGGACCTCCACCAGTGATTGATCCTCTAAAGAAATCTTTTCTTTCTCCCTACCTTTGGTTCCAGGGGTCCATGCCCCCCACACTTTCGAAGGCAAGGTACTGCCTCCGCCCCCCTCTCAAAGCTGTAGAGGTTCGAGATGCATGCAGGGCTGGTCGCTGGCAGCTGGATGAACTCTCCGGCCTTCTGGACTCCCTAAGCGATAAGGTAGACTATATGGAGCAAGTTGAAAAGCTTGAAGCCGATATCACTGTAAAGGAGGCCTGGGCGGCCAAGCAAGCGGAGACTCACAAAGGGGTTAAGTCAGAACTGATCAGGGCTAAGGAGATGCTGCAAAAGAAGACTGAAGAAATAAGCTAACTCCACTTCACTAACAAATCTTTGGAGCAACAAGTTTCTGAACTTCAGCAGCAGAATAAGTCCATCCCTCTCCTGGAAGAAGAGCTCCAACTTGAGAAGAAGAAATCCGTCAAGCTGGCTGAAGATCTTGCAACCATAGAGGCCGGCTATAATAAGAGCTTAGGAGAGTAGGAGGCCCTTCAGAAAGACCTGCAGATTCAAATTGAAGAGTTGAAGAAGGGAAGTGTGGGCACTGGGCCGTCAGAAGAAGAAGTTATTAAACTCCAAAAGAAGTTAGCTGCTTCCAAGGCCGAGGCTGCCAAGGCTTTGGAGATATGCAAGAAGGTAGCTTTTGAATCTTTCGGCCTGGCTCTTCGTCAAGTTTTCTACCGTGACCCCGTTGTGAAGCTTGATTTGTACGGACTAGATCCGTTCTATGAGTTCCACGGAGGGAGACTTGTTGTAGTGAAGAGTGATGGCTCGCATGAGGATCCTCCTGACACTCTTTATGAACTGCCTTCTCTTCCGGAGGGCCAAAGCATGGAACCTCCACTGGTTACCCCTGGCACTGAAGGTGTTACACAAGAGAACATCCAGGCTGGCCCAGAGACCAGGATGGACAAGACCCAGATTGGAGGAACCGAAGAAGGGAGAACGAATATGCCAACAACAGAGAATTAAACACCTGCCCCTTAATTTTATGCTTTCACTTTATAGCTGTGTACTGGGATCAGCTCCAGTTTCTATGAACTAACTCATATAAAATTTTTCTTCACACAAATAAAATTTGCTTTCATTTTGCTTCTATCATTTACGACAAGTGTATGATTGCCAAATAACTTTGATGTATACGCTATACTTTTACCTTTGTACTCGTTGTAAATCCGCTCTGTTTAACTATGTTGTCGTTCAAAGCGTAGTTTTTACCTCGTTAGAAATAACAGAAATCATAACAGATAGGCAACATTATGCTGCAGTATATCTTATCCCCAAGTATAAGTATTTTGGGAAGCAAATATCCGTTGTTGAACTGTTACCTTTAACTCCTTGGAAGGTAGAAAGGTTCATTCGATCTTAAAAACATATAATCACAATGTTTGCACTCTATCACCCTGTGATGATTATTTCCAGGATGAGGACGACGATTATACTTGGAGTTCAGTTCAATCCTACAATCCAAGTCTTCATGTGGGGTTCGGTACAACCTTGAAAAAGGTTAGATCCTATAACCCATCTCTTGAGGTTCAGTTTAATCTTACAACTCAAGTCTTCAAACAGGGTTCGGTCTACTCCTACTAACCGTACCCAGAGTTCAGTTTATTCCTACAATCTGGGCCTTCAAATGGTGTTTGGTTCAATCCTACTAACCATACTTGGAGTTCGGTTTAGTCCTACAATCCAAGCCTTCAAACGGGGTTCAGCAGACTTACTAACCGTACCCAGAGTTCGATTTAATCCTACAATATGGGCCTTCAAATGGGGTTCAGTTTAATCCTACAACCCATTTCACCCCTCAAGGAATTACATCGTCAATACACAGAATGTGTGATTGAGATCATCCGTCCTAGGGGTCTTTACTCGTGACGGCCTATAGCTATAAGTCACGACATACAAAGGAAAATGTGGGAGTAATAGAATCATGAACTGTATTTTCATTAAACTGAATATATATTACAAAGGGAGCATAGTTGGGGTCATGCCTCATTAAAACCTTCTTAAGAAAACCCAATGGGGAAAAAACTCAAGTGAGGAAAAAGAGTACATGCCGCCTTACCAACTAGCTGTAATAAATACGTAAATTCTAGATGTTCCATTTGTTGCGGATTGGGGTTCCATCGAGCTCCTCTAGCCGGTATGATTCCTTTCCAGTCACCTCAGAAACTGTGTAAGGGCCATCCCACGTTGGCGCCAGTTTTCCTTGATAAGCAAATTTATTCCCTACACTTGCCTTCCTCAAAACGAGATCTCCAATATTAAACGCTCTATACTGCACACGTTTGTTATACCGGAGGGCTGCCTTTGCCTTTATTGCCTGGTCTCTAACAAAAGCTTCTTCCCTCAGCTCATGGAGAACGTCCAGCTCTGATGCCAGATTGGTGTTATTGTCCTCAGCTGAAAACTATTCCACCCGAGCTGATCTGGTCTGAAGCTCCACTGGGATCATCGCCTCAACCCCATAAGTCAACCGATAAGGGGATTCATTAGTACAGGAATGTGGTGTAGTATGATATGCGCATAAAACATGGCATAGCTGATCGGTCTATCCTCCCTTTACTTCTCCAAGGCACTTCTTCAACCCCTTTAGCACCTCTCGATTAGCTACTTCCGCTTGGCCGTTTGTCTGGGGGTGTTCAACAGATGAAAATATTTGGACTATCCCTAGTCCCTCGAGTAAATCAGTAAATTTCTTATCTGTGAACTGTGTGCCATTGTCAGTCATAATCCGTCCTAGGATGCCGAATCGTGCTACGATATTCTCATATACAAAACGCCTTGTTCGCGTGGAGGTGATATGTACTACCGGCTCTGCCTCGATCCACTTGGTAAAGTAACCAACCCCCACGATCAAATATTTAATGCCTCCCAGAGCGGTGGGGAATGGACCCAAGATATCGAGGCCCCATTGGTAGAAAGGCCACGGCACAGCGGATGAAGAGAGTTCTTGAGCCGGTGTGTGATGAAGATTAGAAAATCTTTGGCAAGCATCACATTTCTTCACAAAATCAACTGAGTCTTGCTTTATTGTAGGCTACCAATATCCAGTCCTGAGGACTTTTCTCATTAAGCTTCTGCCTCCAGCATAATGTCCACATTGCCCCTCGTGCACTTCCTCCGTTACTCTTTGTACTTCATTTTCTTTCAAACAAAGGAGATATAAGACTGAAAATCGTCTTCTGTACAAAACACCGTCAACCATAGTGAAGTATGGCAACTCCCTTTTTACTCTTCTTCTTTCTTTCTCATCAGTGGGAAGCTGTCTGTCAGTCAGATAACGGATGTAGGGGATAACCCAGGAATTCTCATAAGGATAATTGACCATTATAGCATTAAGCAAAGGGAACAAGGGAATACTAGGTGATGTCAGCGTGCTCTGAACCACCATCGTTGTGCTACCAGGCTGTTTTGTGCTTACAAGTCTCGATAAGATGTTCGCTCTGGTATTCTCTTCTCTTGGCACATGCTTAAATTCCAGCACGTCGAATCTCCCCTTTAACTCGTTCACACAATTCAAGTACAGTTGAAGTTGGGGCTCGCGGACCTGATATTCTCCCTGGATTTACGAAATCACCAGCTGTGAATCGCTATACAATGTAACTTTTGATGCTCCAATATCGATCGCCGTATGAAGGCCGGCCAGACATGCCTCATACTCAGCTTGATTGTTGGAGGTTTTGAAATTGAATCGGAGAGAAATCTATAAGTACACACCGTCATCACTTTCCACTACAACACCGGCTCCACAACCTTTATTGTTTAACGACCCATCAACATAAACGGTCCAATGTGCTCGAGGTGTGGCTGGATCCGACCCAGTCATTTCTACGACGAAATCAGCCAGGACTTGGGCTTTAATGGCTCCTCGAGGTTCTTAAGAAATTTTGAACTCAGACAGCTCAATCGACCACTTGATCATCCTTTCAGCGAGGTCTGATTTGCTAAGCACAGAACGGAGAGGCAAATTCGTTCTTACAAGTACTGGATGTGCATGAAAATAGGGTCTCAACCGTCGTGAAGCCCATACACCTGCAAGAGCGGCCTTCTTTATCTTCTGGTATCTGCCTTCTGCCCCCTGGAACGTCTTGCTAGTGAAATACACTGGCCTCTGTCCTTCTGAAGTTTCTTTGACCAAAGCTACGCTCAAGGCTTCATCAGAAATTGCCAAATACAGGACGAGAGTTTCACCAGGGTCAGGCTTCACCAATATTGGTGGACTTAAGAGCACAACCTTGAGCTGCTGGAAAGCCTGCTCTTGCTCTTCTCCCCACTCAAAGTTCTTATGCTTCTTCAATGCCTTATACAAAGGAAGGGACCTATGTGCCATTTTGGGCATGAACCGAGCCAGAGCGGCCACCTTTCCATTCAACGACTGCACCTCCCTTAAGCTCTTGGGGCTTTGCATATCTAGTATCGCCTAACATTTACCAGGGTTAGCCTCGATGCCCCGCTGGGTCAACATAAAACCCAAAAACTTCCCAGCTGGGACTGCAAAGGTGTATTTTAATGGGTTCAACCTTATGTTGTATTGTCGTAGCCGAGTGAACACTTGGCGCAGATCTTCAATGTGGTCACCTCCAGCGGGAGTCTTAGCTATAATATCATCAATATATACCTCCACCAACTTGGTATGCATGCCTTCGAATACCTTGTTGATCATGCGCTGGTATGTAGCACCAACGTTCTTCAATCCAAACGGCATGACGGTGTAGCAAAAAACACCATGGTCATTGACAAAAGCGGTCTTTTCTTGATCTTCCTCCCACATCAGAATTTGGTTATACCCCGTGTGATATCCTGGCGCTGTTGAGGGCGGGGAGTGATCGCCGGTGCATGGGCACGGACAAGGAGTGGCTCCTGGCAGGCTTCCAGCGGGGAATATGGCATCCCGGGCACTGTTGAGGGTGGGGAGTGATCGCCGGTGCATACGCACGGACAAGGAGCGGCTCCTGGCAGGCTTCCAGTGGGAGGGACACATGAACGAACCGAATACATACCAGAATGAGAGGGATCCAAAGACTGTATAGGTATGAGACTATACAGTCGAGGATAGCTTAAAGAAATGAATTCATACTACCTATACCAACAAATGCATTAGCCTTTTCCGTGGCCTATCACTTAAGAATAACAAAGTTAAGCGTGCTTAACTTGGAGTAATTCTGGGATGGGTGACCTCCTGAAAAGTTCTCAGGAAATGTGTGAGTGAGGACAAAAGCACATTGGAAAGGTCCTGTGTTGGTCTGTGGGGCCAGTCGTTCATTCCTGAAAAGCGGCTGGGGCGTTACAATGGTATCACAGCCTAGCCTCTCCTAGTACGGTATGGTTCGGGGATGAGCCAAGCGGAAGTTGGTGGGCATGTGACATCCTTGCGTTGTTGAGGGTGGGGAGTGATCGTCGGTGTATGGGCACGGACAAGGAGCGGCTCCTGGCAGGCTTCCAGCGGGGAATGTGGCATCCCGGGCACTGTTGAGGGTGGGGAGTGATCGCCGATGCATAGACACGGACAAGGAGTGGCTCCTGGCAGGCTTCTAGTGGGAGGGACACATGAATGAACCAAATACATACCAGAATGAGAGGGATCCAAAGACTGTATAGGTATGAGACTATACTGTCGAGGATAGCTTAAAGAAATGAATTCGTACTACCTATACCAACAAATGCATTAGCCTTTTCAGTGGCCTATCATTTAAGAACAACAAAGTTAAGCGTGCTTAACTTGGAGTAATTCTGGGATGGGTGACCTTCTGGGAAGTTCTCAGGAAATGTGTGAGTGGGGACAAAAGCACATTGGAAAGGTCTCATGTTGGTCTGTGGGGCCAGTCGTTCATTCCTGAAAAGCGGCTGGGGCGTTACACCCCGAATAAGCATCCATAAAACTGAGGTATTGATAACCAGATGAATCGTCAACCATACGATCGATGTTTGGGAGTGGATATGGATCCTTGGGGCAACATCGGTTAAGATCCATGTAATTCGTACACATCCTCCACTTGTCATTGGCCTTCTATTACTACATTGGAAAGCCAAGATGAATAACGAATCTCCTTTATAAAGCCAGCTTTCAACAACTCTTCTGTTTGCTCACACACTGCTTTCTGCTTCTCCGGTCCCAACCTCCTCTTCTTCTGGGCCACCGGTCTTATCTCTGGGTAAACAGCTAATTTATGGCAACAGAAATCAGGGTCCATCCCAGGCATGTCTGTAGTAGTCCATGCAAAAAGGTCTTTAAACTCCTGTAGGAGAGCCAACAAGCGCTGCTCCATGCTTGACTCTAGATTATCATTAATATGCGTGACCTTTTCTGGGGAATCCCCTAAGATGATGTCCCTGGAACTACCTTCCGGTGTGGGCTTTGAGGGGTTGAGAGGGTCAATCTTCAATTCTGCCCTGGGGTCTATGTCAATCAAACTGACAGACCTATTCCTCCATCATTCAGCTTCCTCTTCTTATTAAACGCCTCCAACTTAACCATATTAAGGCTCAGGTTATAACAATACCTGGCCATCTCTTGATCACCATGGAGGGAAGACACATAGTTATCCTTGTCAATGAACTTGATAAGGAGATGTGGAGTTGACACGATTGCTTCCATCACATTCAGGGTAGAGCGGCCTATGATCCCGTTGTAAGGGGACTCCACATGAATCACTAGGATTCTAGATTTCACCGTTCTTGCTCCTGGCTCGCCTTCAAAGGAAATGAGGGTATCAAGATACCTTTTGATGGGTTACTTCGCTCCATTAAACGTTGTGAGTTCTTGCGTATATGGTTGTAAATCTGCATCATTAAAACCCATTTTTTTGAAACAGTTATAAAAAATTACATCGCAAGAACTTCCCTGATCGACGAGGATCCTTTTAACATCTTTGTTGGCTATAACAGCGATGATCACCACTACATCATCTCCTCTTAAGATCGTTGGGGCGAAGTCATCATCAGTGAATGACACCGCTGGTGCTGCCACACCGTCTCTGAAAGGACGGTTGTCTCTGGGTTTGCCCTGTACTGACAGGATCATTCGGTGGTGATTTTTTCTAGCTGTGATCGATGCTCCTCCTCCTGCAAACCCTCCAGCAATCATCTCGATCACTTCACACCTACCTTACCTTTACTGCTGAGGCATACTGTCTTGTTGGGCTCCTCCTGTGATCACCACTCCCTTTTATTTTTCGGCGGCAGTAAACCTTCTGACTGGATTACGACTGTTATCACCCTCATCATCTAGGTCTCTTCTCCTCTTATCCATCCTGTCAGGCTCATCTAGGGATTTTTCCTTGAACAAGTATTGTTTCAGCTTTCCCTCTCTAATAAGAGTCTCCATAGTGTTCTTCAACGCTTTGCACTCATCTATGTGGTGACCCGCCTGTTCATGAAAAGCACAATATTTACGAGGGTTCCCAGGTCTTTTCACTGGTGGTGGCTTCCTTACCCCATAGACACTGAGTGTTGGCCACCCAACTTCCCTCAAAATTTGTGAATGTCTGGCGTTCAGAGGGGCAAAGTTGCTGAAGGAAGAGACGCGTTGGTCTCGTCGATGAGGTCGAGTACTTGCAAAGTCTTCCCTGAAGGCATGCTTCTCTGGCCTTATCCTCTCCTTATCCCTCCGTGGTTGCTGGGAGGGCGCTGGTGGCTTCATTCTAGCTACTGTAGCCTCCAGGTGCATCTCTATGCCAACATACTTGGAAGCTTTCCTTTGAAACTCCTCGAAGGTTGTTAGGGGGCTTTTTGCCAAAGATAAGGCAAAAGCCGAACCGGGTTGCAAAGCTTCAACCACAATATGGAGCTGTATAGCCTCCGTAAGGTTAGGGACCAACACAGCTTCCTTGTAGAACCTCTTCAAAAACTCCTTAAGAGTTTCATTCTCTCCCTGTCTTATCTAGGCCAAGGTGTGAGAAGTCCTTGAAATATCCCTAGAAATAATGAAGTGGCTCTCGAATGCAGCTGTCATTTCTTCCCAGGAATCAATAGACCCTGATGGTAAGCTCTTAAACCAACTAAGAGCCTCTTTTGTCAGTGTTCTTAGGAATATTCTACACATGACGTCTTCATCAGCTCCCAGATACATGGACTCATACACAAAAGCATCGTGGTGCTTAGTGGGATCCGTTTCTCCATTATATTTCCCGATCGAAAGAGGCTGAGTTGTCTGCAAGTGCTTGGGGATGACGACACTCATGAGTCTCCTCGAGAAATGAACACTGAGTCTATATGTCCTAGAGGTCACCACTACTTGCTCCCTCCTCCTGATACTGACTCTATCACCAGAGTCCTGAGTTTGTTCCCTCTCCTTGTACGTAGGGATCTTTGAGTACTGGAGGGTCGTGGATCTTTCCCTCACAGATGCATGGTGTGCCTCTTCTACTTGGGATGTTACTCTGTCCTCAGCTCCTCTCTTCTCTCGCTTCAGCTCTATCAACTCCTCCCTGAGCTGCCTTATAACTTCGTCCCGTGGGTCAGGGGTTGCCACTGGTACCATCCTTCTAGTGTGGGTGATAGAAGATTCAAAGACGAGTCTTCTCCCAGTTTGCTGGTGGGTCACGTCCTCCACATGACCATCAATAAAATTGTGTCCATCACCTTCCATCCTAAACTACCAAACTTCTATGAAAAGTGGGAATAACTCTAATGAGTCCCATTGGGCGTGCCAATGAACTGGTCTGAACCGGGGTCTAGGATCTGGTGTGGGACCAGCCACAAAAGTATAGATATTTTAGGGTTTGTACACCGGTACAGCAGGTATCCAGTATTATAATCTGGCCTCTCAGTGGGAGAAACCGGTCTTGTTGTCTTGGAGATCCTTTACACCAGAGTTTCGCGTTGAAGGGGGGCGAAAGGTGGTGTCACCTGTGAAGATTCTCTGACGCTCAAGTTAGTAGTGTATATGAAACTCAATGAATACTCAAGTAATGCAATAGTAAAGATGTGAGATAGAATAACGTAACCTTGCATGTGTATTTGAATATGCTATTTATAGCTGAACGTAGGAAATGAATCATTGGATGCAAGTGGGCCCCTTGATTCTGATAGCGTGTAGAGTGTGTCAATCAAAGTGGCTCAGTATTCAGAGTGTACCAGGGAGGTAGGTCAATTATCAGAGTACGATTCTGATACAAGGATAGAGGATAATCACCTTTCCGTATATTTCGTTGATGATTGTACTTACTCTCTGTGATAAATGACATAGACATATTCCGCTGTGCAGAGTATCTTCATTGATAAGTTATTATCCCTCTTATCTCATGGTGATTCCCAGACAAACGGTTATGCGCAACGGGGAAGTGAGGACGGATGAAACATCCATCATATCATGGACGGATGAGGCACTCAATAAAGCGAGAGCGGATGAGGCACAATGGATGACCGGTGTGGCGTTATCTCCCTATAATATCGGTTACCCCTCTAAGAGGTCATTCTGACGTCATAACTCCATAGACCGGTATCCAGACCAGATCAAAAGGTAACATAAATTGTTCATTAAATAAAAATCGGAGCTGATCCCGGAACACAGCTAAACAAATTTTAGAAAACACAAAAACTATGAAGGGGGTAACGTCTCCCTGAGCCTTCTCTTGGGAAATATCCCCCAGTATCTTGTCCCATTCTTCTCAGTCGGTGCTTTGGCCTTTCACCTCACTCGTTCCATCCAGAATCTCCTCCTCGTTGGCCTTCTAACCCCCTTCTGGTGTCGTGGTTTCAAGACCAGAAACAGCGGAATCCAACTCCATACTTTGACCCTCAGGAAGAGGGGGCATCTCATATAGGGATTCCGGAGGATCCTCATGACGATCGTCAACCACTGCGACTAACTTCCCTCCATGGAATTCGTAAAACGGATGTATACCATAAAGATTGAGCTTTGTAGTGGGGTTGCAGTAAAAGACCTGGCATATCGTCAAGCCAAAGGACTCTTCAGCAACCTGACTGCATATATCAATAGCCTCCTTTGCCTCAGTCTTGGCAACAGCCAACTCCTCTCGCAACCTAAGGATCTCTTCCCCTGTTCCACAGGATTTCGCCTCGCTGGTCTTAAGCCTCTCGATATGAAGAAGGAATTTCTTCTCCTTTTGGGCCCACTCCTCAGCTTGTTTGAAATAATCCTTTGCAATAACCTTGCTTTTCTCCTTTAATTTTGTTCGCTTAACTTGACTGATGCGGAGTTCTTCTTTCAGATTGTTGGCCACCTCCTCCTTCTTCGCCAGCTGACCTTCCAAGTCTTTGACCGTACTCTTGAGCTTGAGAGTCTCAGCATACATGAGTTCTTCGTACTCTTTAGACTTGGTAAGGCAGTCTTCAGCCAATTTCAGGGCGGCTTTGTCTTTTTCAGCAGAGATGTTGAGTTGCTCCACCTTATCGCTTAACCAGTCTACCTTCACAGTGTCGTCAGCTAGCAGACTGAGTGAATCCAGTAGCCCCGTGAGTTTGGCTAATTACCATTTTCTGGCCTTGCAAGCATCCTTAATTTCGTCAGGTTTGAGGGTGGGCCAGAGTTTGTAGAGCGGCTGTGGAAGTGATGCCGGAGTTGGGCCTTGATATGAGAGGAACGAGGTAAGGAAGAAAGTAGTAGGAGAGGAGCTCTGAGTATCCGATCCAAAGGCCCCGGAGAGTATCCCACGGTGAAGTCCGACAGAAACTCTAGTTGTGCCTGATGTTTCTGCAGCTTTTCCCTTGGAGGTACCCGCCGTCTCCAAAACTACCAAGGGTTTATGCTTTTTCAGTGGAGGATAGGAAAAGGTGACTATTCCAACAGTGTCATTCTTGATCTTCCTTCTCCTCTCCCTTATCTTCGGTTGATCCGCACCCATATCGGCACTGGCTGAACTTCCCTCCACCAAAGGAATCTCCCCATCTGCTGCGGAAGTCAGAATGATAGACTCAGAGAGGAACCTTGCTGAATTCCTTTTCGCTTGAATATCGTTCTCAGCGGCAACAGCTTTCCCTCCGGCCTTCAGAGACTTCAGTTTATTCATGTCGGGGGATTTCTGTTCTATTTCAACTACACAGGAAAGTAAAGAACATTAACAAAAAAAGGAACAACCGATGTGATTAACAAAAAGGGTAAACAAAAGCAACAAGAAAATTACGTAAGTATTCGTCTCGGATAGCACTGGAACTTAAAAGGCGCCTGCAGGAGAATGCTTTGAAAGGAGTAGTGTAAGCTTCAAGAGCAAATAAAACTGTCGCTGACTCAGTAGACAGCTCAGATTGGTCAGTGTAGTATGCTTGGGAGGTAAGAAGAAAGTGTTCATAAGTCCATCTTAGAGGAAACTTGTTCACATCCTCTTTTCTCCTCCAGAAAATGGGCTTGTTCTCCTGAATCGATCTCCTAGTATAGTAGGATTTGAAGGATCGCCCATCCATTTTCGCTGACTCGGTGTAAAATTCAAAATTGACGAAGGAGCAGAGGGTCCGGAGTATTATTAGACTGACACCGCCCCTCTTATTGGCCCTCCAAACTACCTGAGTATAGTAGAAAAGCATGGCCACATTGGGAGTAAAATTAGAGTGGCCACCCAAAACTTCTAGAGCCTGGATAAGCCCCCAGCCATTAGGGTGAAGCTAAGAGGGTGCACAGTCTAAAAATCTTAGCACACCCATCTGGAGCTCTGTCAAAGGAAAATGGACACCAAGGTAGTGAAAGACGAAGTCATGCATATAGACAGAATGTTCATCAGGAACGACGTGACAGATTCTTTCTGTAGGCAGTGGCGCAAAAACCCGAAACCGTTCTTTCAACCTTTCTTCAGCATGGACCGTGATCCTTGGTTGAATTTGGGCTCCGTCCTCCCTTGCATGATGAGAGACCAGATTTTTGAATTCGTCAGCCACCCAACAGTAAGGCCATCTGGTCTGAAGATCCACCCAATTTAGCCGATGTACAACAACGTTACACAAACCCTCTGCCGTCTTCAAAATCACTTCTCCTCCAGAAGGTCCTTCCCCAGACATAACTCAAATAGCGTGGAAGAAAATCTTCGCTCTACGATAAAAGGTCACATCGTCAGAAAGGTAACAATCTTCACTCACCTCACTATCGGAAGATTAGTGATGCTCAGAAGATGAGTCTGAGGAGGGAATAATCACTCTCCACTATGAGTAAGATCCCCTTTCTGAGTGATGCGGCTCGATTCTAGAAGGAATCATGGGGATTCTTCCCCCTCGATAGCCGAAGGTTTGAGAAGTTAATCTCCCTCTTCCGAGGTTAGGGTTAACACGACTCTGCCTAAGGGCATTTTGGTAGAAAAGTGGAAAGCAAGAAAAAGAAGAAAAGACTAACAGATGGAGAAAGTATGGTTACCTAAAACGAAAGGTTGACGGAGGAAAAAAGCTTCGTAAAGATGGCACCAATGGTTCTCCTCGAAAAATTTCAGCAGACTTTTTACACAGACTTGGAGTAGTGTGGTTCGTGAATTCTGCTAAGTCCCCCTTATATAGGTAAGGAATGGCTACGAAGGAAGGATAAGAAATGTGTCGTTTACCAATAAACGCATCGTTTTAAGAGACAAATGACGCTACCGTTTCCTAACTGTGCACGAAAGAAAAGTGATGATTCGTTGAGAATTACAAGTGATGGGCCTAAAAATTTTTGAATCTCAGGCCCATAGCAGTTCCAACGGCAGTTACCAAACCATTTAATCAAAGCCATAAAGGCACGTGTATTAAAAGCATTTATTACCCAATCATGAGAGACGTTTTTATGTCTCACAGCAATCAATTGAATACCAAGAGGTTACAAGTTCCAAAAAAACTTTTGAGATTCTCGTACCTCGAATCTTTGTCCAAATCCGTCGTAGGGATGAAGAGACAACAAATTTCTCATCCACAGAACGGATTTCTTAGGTGGACATACCGGTATCCTAGCCGCCCGAAGATAGTATAGCTTATATGAGCAACTCTACTAGTCCCTCACACAAGCTAGGGGACAGATGATCCGGTCTTGATACCAGTCCCAAGACAAGTGATGTAACACCCCCTTATATACACGAGATATATATGTATTCTTCTTGCTTTTTTTAGAAAGATATACATATTCATCACTCTTTATCTCGCGTTTACAAGGACGTATGTGTGAACACCTATTTTTGTCCGGCAAAATATATATTAAGACATGTAAAAAAAAAAGAAAAAAAAGAAGAAAAAAAGAGTTTTTTTTTGTCCTAGAGTCCGGGGTCAATGTTGACTGCATTAACCGGGGTCCTAGCACGGTTTCATGACCGGTGTTAGCTCATTAGTTCTAAGATCGTACAGCCTCAGTGGAGTACGGTATTTTACACCTCAGTTCGAAGGGAATCCGAGGTTCTTCAAGTTAAAACTGATGTGTTAATCCGTACTTGAACTTCAAGACACACTGGAGGTACACCTGCAGGAGATTCCCCAATGCTTAATATTTAACCGAGGTGAAAAGAAATGTCTATAGTTGACCAATGATTTCAGACCCCGGTTATGACTTACCAGTTCTCGTTGGTGACGCGGTACAGTGCTTAGAACCCCGCCCAGTCCAGATTGCCACCCCGGATCATATTAAAAAAAATAATATTAAAATTGCATAGTGACCGTTAGAATAGTAACCCTTCCCCATCTCTATAAATACCCAATCCCTCTTCATTTCCTATCACACCTCTCATTTCATCAATTCTCTTCATTTCTCTCAAGCAATGGCTGATGGATGCCGAAGCCAAGAGGAAAGAATAAGGGAGGGAAGACGATGTTTTGTGACTACCTTTTTACTCCTTATAGTATGGGTAGTAATTTATATTTATTGGATATTTTATATATTTCCATATATGTAATAAATAATTTATGTTTCCATTTGTACCTTTAAATAAAAGGCCCAAAAAAAACGAAAAAATAAATGGGCAAAAAAAAATAAAAAAATAATAAAAAAAATAAAAAAATAAAAAAGATGAAAATAAAATAAAAAATAAATAAAAAGGGCCAAAAAAAAGAAAAAGAAAAAAAAAGAAGAGAAAAAAAAAGGGCCCAAACAAAAAAAACTAAAAAAAAAAGCCCAAAAAGAACAAAAAAAAAAGAAATGGGCCCAAAAAAAAAGTCCAAAAAAAAATTTTAAAAAAAATGAAAATTAAAAAAAATTAAAAAAAAAAGAGAAAAAAAAAGAGGAAAGTCACGGTGGTTTTAGTGGTGGGCCCGGTTTGGTTGGATAATTGGAGAAAATTGGAGAAATTGACATCAAATTTGGACAAATTGAAAAAGTAGAAAAGTGATGTCATTTATGGAGAATCCAATGCCAATTTTCTTCTATAAATAGAAGGTGATATTGAGGCATTTTGGAGGAGGAAGAAGAAAAATAGGGAAAAGAGTGCTAAATTTTTGTGAGAATTTTTAGAAGTTTTGGTTCTCAAAAATTTCTTTGTGTAATCTTAGTTAGGAAAATGAGTGCACCACTCTAGTTTGTCTTAGTATGTGAGTTTCTGTGAGCTAAAATACTGTCCAAGTGTTGTAACCGGTATCCAAATACCTTCAAATCAAGTCCAAACAAAGCCAAAAGCAAAGGAAATCTACACAAAATTAATTTCCTGACTTCCGTTCTAGTTTCTCTGTAATTGATCTTGTACCAAGGTATTTTTTTATTAATACAAAGTTGTTTATTTATATTTATTTATTCGTCTTATTTAATTGTTATTTATTTTTCTGCACTTTTATTTTTCTTTATTTATATTCAAGCACTTTATTTTCCTGCACTTTATTTTTCTGCAGTTATTTATCTGTTTATTTATTTTTATGCATCTCCATCTTTATTTATTTATTTGTACCTTTATTTTTCCTTATTTATTTATTTATTATTTTTTTTTACACTTTTATTCCTCTTTATTTACTTTTCTGCACTTTTATTATTGTTAATTTATTTTTTTGCACTTTATTTATCCGCACTTTATATTTCTGCAATTATTAGTTCATTTTTTTTATTTTTTACATTTTTATCTTTATTTATTTATTTTTATACCCTTTTATTTTATTTATTTACTTTCCCGTACCTTTATTTTTGTTATTTACTTTTCTGCCCATTTATTTTCATGTATTTACTTTTCTGTCCCTTTATTTTTATTATTTACATTTCTGCCCCTTTATTTTTATATATTTACTTTTCTGCCTCTTTATTTTTATTATTTACATTTCTGCCCCTTTATTTTCATGTATTTACTTTTTAGCCCTTTTATTTTGGTTATTTACATTTCTGCCCCTTTATTTTTGTTATTTACATTTCTACCCCTTTATTTTTGTTATTTACATTTCTGCCCCTTTATTTCCATGTATTTACTTTTTAGCCCTTTTATTTTGGTTATTTACATTTCTGCCCCTTTATTTTTGTTATTTATATTTCTGCCCCTTTATTTTTGTTATTTACATCTTTGCCTCTTTATTTTCATGTATTTGCTTTCCTGTCCCTTTATTTTTGTTATTTACTTTTCTGCTGCTTTATTTTTGTTATTTACTTTTCTGTTCCTTTATTTTTTTATTATTTATTTTTCTGCCCCTTTATTTTATGTATTTATTTTTTTCTGCTCTTTTATTTTTATGTATTTATTGTTATGTCTATTTATTTTTATTTTTATTTTTTTGAACTTTTCATTTATTTTTTTTCTACCTTTATTTTTTTTATTTTATTATTATTATTTATTCTCTATACTTTTTATTTTTAGTTATTTATCTTTTTGCTTTTATCTTTCTATACTTTCTATTTATTTATTTACGTTTGACCATTTTAATAGTTTATAAATATGTTATATATATACATAATTATCCATTTTTATTATGGTCATGATTTCCTATTATTTTCTCTTAGTAACCTTTTAATAATTAAGAAGAAATTATTTTCATAAAAAAATAAAAAAAATCAAGACTAATAAATAGTGTGTTATTTATTCATTCATTTTTCTCTTAAATTTAAGATGAGATTAATTTAGATGAGACATCTTATTAATCTTATTTTCTTAAAAGATAATTAAATAATATTCCGTGTCAATTTTAATTAATTAAGTGTATTATATTTCTTTAACTTCATGTTGATATGTTTAATTTTATTTTATTTTTTCTCTTATCTTTATTTATTTATTTATTTGTTTGTTTTGAACTTTATATTTCTCAATAAAAATCAATTTTTTACTAGAAAATAAGTAAGACAAAACGTCTTATTGTTTTTTTATCTTTTTATTTTTATAGTCTTTTAATCATTTGTTTATTTATTTTCTTAGAACTAAAAAACAACAAACTTAGGAGATGTATTTTTTTTACTATCTTTGTTTTATTCATATTTATATATTTTTTTTATTGTGTATATTATTTATGATTGTTTTATGAAGGATGAAATATTTGATAATCATTTTTTAAATTATGCATGATCAATTTGGGTAACCGTTTTTTACGGACAGTGTGGGGTGCTAATACCTTCCCCTCCTGTAATTCGACTCCCGGACTAAACAGAATCTCATTTTTTTTTAAAAAAAAACCAGTGCTATTTAAAGGTTTTCCTAATATTTTCCTTAATAAATATTGGTGGCGACTCCTTGAACCCTTTATTTTTTAGGCTTCTCAAGAGCCTCACTTCAATGCCGTTTCAATTTTCTTTTATTTGTCTTTAACCAGTCCGCGTCGTGCGCCGGGACCCCGGTCGCGACAGATGGCGACTCCACTGGGGATATTTTGAGAGTCAAGCCCGTTAAATTGATCTTGTGTATTTTGTTGATTGTTAATTATTTCATCCTTTATATTTATTTGTTATGTTATTCTTGTTGTTTATCTAATCTTCCATTAATTTTAGATTTTATACTATTTTTTTTACTTCTTTATTGCCTTAATTTAGAACCTTAGGGTAGAAGACATGTGATATTTATTTTGCTTTATGTTTGTTTATTGTGAAGAATGGGTAAAAATCCAGGTATGAATGCCCCACACACTTCACATTCACCATAATGCACACACTATTAGAAGGGACCCTATTCCCGGGCCCCGCAAAAGACATAGGCTAGGGGAGATTATTAGCGGTGTCATTTAGGACGAGACGTCCTACCATGATTCGCGTGAAAATCTCAGCCGGGGTGTTATCTTAGTTATGATGTCCGCACTAAGTAGAATTCCCTACTTTTTGCATAAGACTCATAGCTAAAGATCAGAGCTCCGGTGACCTTCTTAGAACCAATTAGAACAATTACCTTTTGAAGAAACACGATTAAATAGCCTTAGAGCCAATTAGGTGGTTACCTTGTCTAAGACACAATTGGGCAAACATTCCTTTTATCTTTTATTCATTTGCACAAAGTTTTTTTAAAAAAAAAAATCATCAAAAATGTATCTTTTCTATACTCAAGTCATGATAAATA
This sequence comes from Clitoria ternatea, assembly GCA_037962975.1. Classification (NCBI taxonomy): domain Eukaryota; kingdom Viridiplantae; phylum Streptophyta; class Magnoliopsida; order Fabales; family Fabaceae; genus Clitoria; species Clitoria ternatea. The sequence goes on from CM075674.1 coordinate 45,299,616, forward strand.
CTATCACTCTTATGTGAGGATATTTATCAAACTGTTTTCTTTGTTAATTTGATTTATTTATTTCTTTTGTTAAAGGTGAAATTTAAACATCGGTAAGTATCACTAAAAATGGAATTTAACATGAGATCAAGTGATCAAGAAGTGAACGCAACTGGTCTAAAAAATTTGTTACACCTCAAAGTCATCAGATCAAATACTAGCAATCTGTTGTCCTTAAGCAAAAGGATGGATATTACCCAGAAAATGACCTTTACAAGGAAGTATGGAAAGATCTTAAAATTCTTAGAGGTCGAAGTGCAAGAAGGGGCCCTTACTGCTCTAGCTCAGTTTTATGATCCTCCTCTCCGCTGTTTTACATTCAAAGATTTCCAGTTAGCTCCTACTTTGGAGGAGTTCGAACAAATATTTGGCTTGCCGTTAGAAGATTTGAAACCTTATCGTCGAACTGAACATCATGCTTCAATCTTCAGTGTAGCTTGCATCCTCAAGATGGATCCTGAAATGCTTAAGAAGGCTCAACTAAACAGGAACCAAATTTCAGGATTCGCACTAAGCTTCTTTGAGTAGCAACTCCTCAGTCAGGCAGGGAAAGGAGAATGGGACATGTTTGTTGACATTTTGGCGTTGGCCATCTATGGTGTGATCCTCTTCCCAAGCCTTGATAATTATATTGATTTCAAGGCAATTGATGTTTTCCTAGCTAGAAAGCTTAGAGGTGAAAGTTCCATGACTGTTGTCTTAGCTGATATCTATTGTACAATGGATTCCTGTCACAACCGGAATGGGAAAAAGATTGTCTGTTGTCTACCCGCCTTGTATCTATGGCTTACTTCTCATGTCTTCAATCAAGTTGGCAAGGTTGAATGTCCTATCTCTGATTTGAAGCTCCTTAGGTTAACCAAGAAGACTAATAGGGAGTGGGCAGGACATCTGGCAGGATTATCTGCTAGCATGATTCGGTGGTACCCTCAGTGGATGAACGTGGATTCCATTATTTACTGCTGTGGAAAATTTCCGAATGTGCCTCTCATGGGAACTCAAGGATGCATCAATTACAATCCTAGCATTACAAAAAGACAACTTGCTTATCCTATGATACAGCCTCCAGAAGAAGAAACAGTAACGCCTTTCCTTCATTATTATATTGAGGGAAATAATGCTCCTGTTATTCAAACTGTCATTGATGCTTGGGGCAAGGTTCATAGTAAAGGAAAAGAATTGGGTGTCCGAAGTCATGCCACAAAAGAAAGTTACTACCAGTGGATTTCAAATAGGGTAGCCATTGTTAAATTACCCTTTAAAGATCACGGTGCTCATGTGAGAAATCCAGTTCCCGATGAAAGCAAAGAGATTAAAAATTTGAGGAGTGAGTTGGCTAAAATGACAAAGAAAAATCAAGCTTTGGAGGATGATTTGATCAAAATTCAACAAGACAATGCTTCCCTTAAGAGAAAAAGGTGTGAATTAGAAAATGCCTTTGAAGACATGGGTAAGAAGCGACAAATTGAAAGAGAACATATGATGCAATTGGATCAATGCCTCCAAACAGCGAACAACCAATTGAAGACCAAAGAGAAACAAAAGGATGATATATTGGCTGACAAAGGGCGGTTACGAGGAATTCTAGCCAAGACAAAAGAAGAAGCTCAAGTTGAAAAGAACCTTATGCAAGCGCGAATTGATGAACTAGAATGACAAGTCAGAGATGTCGTCAGTGCTTGCGAGCGTGAAATAAATGAAGAAAAATGGCAAGCCATGGAAGACAAGGATAGATATGAAGAGATTATACGTTTAATGACCCTAGAAAGGGTTGAGTTGGAAAGTCTTGTCTATTCTTGGAGAGACCGTTTTTCTGATCTAGCCGGTCTTGCTAATGGAACACTTGGAAATATTCCTCACCTGTTGAAGAAGGCTGAAGCGATGATGAATCCGCTTTCTACACCGGAGGAAATTACAACATTCATCCAATACTGCAAGGGGCGATTGGATGAAATGAAGGTCTGGATTGCTAAAGCAAGAGAGAATTGATTTTGAGTTGTTGTAACAAACAATGTATCAGAACTTGTTGATCAATGAATAAATCTCATGTTGAATTTGCATTTTTCTTCTAACTTAGTACTTTAGAAAAAGACATTCTAAAAGAAAGGTTTATCTTTACTTACCGATATTTAAAATTCATCATGTATTTACTTTACATCTCTTTATGTCATTTAACAATACTTGTTCTTGTACCAAGGGGGATTTCTTTGTATTTATTCACATCACGGGGAGAAAGGGCTCAAAGCATCCTTATCAAACCCGATTACAGACAAGACTCATGGCAGAGCCGGAAAGCGCAGTTGAAGAATTAAGGAATGAAGTTGGCCAGATCAAGGAGCAGATGGCAGAAATACTTAAGCTTCTTGAAAGAAGAGGTACAGAAAGGGGATCTTCTGCAGGAAATGGGGAACAAACATCCACTCCTCAAGTTCAAGCTCAAGAGGGGAACCCTATACCTTTAAATGATCCTGCTCCAGTCACTGAAACTCCATTCATCTCACACCAACCTTATGGTATGCCATTGCCACCTTTTGTTTCCCAAGACGGGAATGTTCAGCAAGCATATGCTTGGCCTCCATATGGCTTACCTCAAGGATATTACACCATGCATCCTAATCCCAATCAAGAGAATCCTCCTGCTGTTCAACAAATTCCCAATCCCCCTGTATCTAACCCTCCAAATTTCAACCAATCAACAGCTATTCCCCAAAACACTCAGGCTCCACCCAATGTCACTCCACCTAATACAATTCCACCACAAAATCACCAGACTCCAAATGATGCCACACAACAAAACCCACAAGCAGTGCCATATTATTTCCCTTATGGTTGCCCAATACCACAGACAGGTGTTTCCCAAAACTTGTTACACAAAGCTCAAGTCCCTCCACCAAATGCTGATCAGCCAGCAGCGCCTTTGTCAAAAGGGCAAATGGAAATATTGGAAGAAAGGTTGCGTGCAATAGAGGGAGGAAGTGGCTTAGGCGTAACAAATGTTTCTGAATTATGCCTAGTTCCAGATGTGGTAATTCCTCCCAAGTTCAAATTGCCGGAATTTGATAAATACAAAGGAACAACTTGTCCTCGTAACCATTTGACCATGTACTGCCGAAAGATGGCTGGGTATGCTTATGATGAAAAGTTACTGATCCATTTTTTTCAAGATAGCCTTGCTGGGGCAGCGTTGAGCTGGTACACTCACCTTGAACGAACTCGTATTCGTTGTTGGAAGGATCTAGCCGATGCCTTTCTGAAGCAATATAAATACAATATGGACATGGCACCAGACCGGCTACAACTTCAGAATATGACCAAAAGGAATACTGAGTCCTTCAAAGAATATGCTCAACGATGGAGGGAAATGGCTGCACAAGTTGAACCACCTCTGATAGAGAAAGAGATAGTGGCAATGTTCATTGACACTCTTCAGCCACCGTTCTATGAAAGGATGCTTGGGAGTGTATCATCAAGCTTTTCTGATATGGTGGTAATAGGGGAAAGAATTGAAAGCGGTTTGAGAACAGGAAAAGTTGTCCAAAGTTCCTCATCAATAGGAAGACCTATGACAGGGGCAGGAAGAAGAAAGGGTGAGGAAGCAAATGCTGTAATGGGAAATCAAGGTCAACATAATCAAAAAATGTTTCAACCTTCCCCTTTCCCTTTCCCACCTCATTATCCACCGTACGGACCTTACCCTTATGTAGCTGCTGCTTCTGGAAATTCATTTCCCCATCCTCAATCATATAGACCCCCACCCGTCCATAATTTCAAGAATACACCACCACCTTCTCCCCAACAATGGATGCAAAATCCCAATCCAAATCTTCCACAAAAAAAGCCAAACAATGACCGTCCTTCTGTCCAATTTGATCCAATTCCCATGACATATACTGAACTTTTGCCTCAACTTCTCAAAAGTTCTCTTGTTGTACGATGTCCTTTAAAACCCGTAGGGCCACCCTATCCTAAGGGGTATGATCCTAATGTGAAGTGTGATTATCATGCTGGGGCACCAGGGCATTCTACAGAAAATTGCATTGCCTTAAAGTTTAAGGTACGTGATTTGATAAATGCCAAGTGGTTGGATTTTGAAGAAGGCTCCCCAAATGTGATTAGAAATCCTTTGCCTAATCATGGAAATACTGGGGTAAATGCAATAACACATGACTTGGGAAGTGATCATTGTCCCCCTTGCAATGATGTCGACATGATCCATGGGCAGCATAGTATAGACTCAGTAAGCCCAGTCACCCCTATTCCTTTGGTGGTCTATTACACCAAGAAACCTTTGACCGAACCAGTCATAAACCATCCGTCCTTGACAATTAGGACCCCATCTCCATTTTCATACAAGGATACCCATGCAGTACCTTGGAAGTATGAAGTGGATGTAATCCCTCAACTCCTAAAGGGATCGTCATCCTTAGTAACCAATATTTCCGAGACAAGTGGAATGACTAGGAGTGGATGAGTTTATGCTCCTGAAAACTTGAGAAAGGAGGATACACCTGTAAGTGAAAAAGAAAGTCATGGTAAAGAACAAGAGCCTCCCCAAAGAATAACAGAGGAAGATGCTTGTGAATTTTTGAAATTCATTAAGCAAAGCGAATACCAGGTCCTCGACCAGTTAAACCACACTCCTGCAAAAATATCCTTGTTATCTCTCTTATTGGACTCAGAACCACATCGTGGAAAGTTATTGAAGGTCTTGAATAAAGCACATGTTACGAAAGATATTTCGCCTGAAAAGTTTGAAGGGATAGTGAGGCATATTGCCTCAAATGACTACTTAACTTTCACCGACGAAGAGATACCTGCTGAAGGAAGAGGTCATAATAAGGCATTACACATCTCTGTCAAGTGTCGGGATCATATCTTAGCCAAGGTCCTAGTTGATAATGGCTCCACTCTGAATATCATGCCAAAGTCCACTTTAAATCAACTACCTTTTGATGGGTCACATATGAAGCCAAGCTCAATGGTAGTAAGAGCTTTTGACGGTACTCGGAGAGAGGTCATTGGAGATATTGAGATCCCCATCCAAGTGGGCCCATACACCTTCAATGTATTATTTCAAGTGATGGATATCAATCCTGCTTATAGCTGCCTATTGGGGAGGCCTTGGATACATTCTGCCGGTGTGGTTCCATCTACCCTTCATCAAAAGCTTAAATTTGTGGTAAACAACAAGCTAATCATTGTTTCTGGTGAGGGAGATTTCCTTATCAGTAAGCCCATGTCAACTCCATATATAGAAGCGGTTGAAGAAAGTCTTGAGACTTCCTTCCAATCATTGGAAATTGCTCACACCACCTATGTGAGCGAAGGGTTACAACTAGCTCGTCCTTCTAAAGCTTCTATGATGGTAGCTAAAGTGATGATGAAATCTGGATTCTAGCCAGGGAAAGGGCTTGGGAAGATGCTTGATGGAGGAGTAGACCCATTATTGGTTAAGGAGAATAAGAACGGCTTTGGGCTGGGGTATCATCCATCTCTAATGGAAAGAGCGAAGGTTTTCGCAGATAAGAGAGAAAAGCGACTTGCACGGTTAGAAAACCGAGAACCCCTAACTGCGAAGATCCCTATCTGTGACCTTTACCAAAGCTTCAGGAGTGCAGGCTTGACATCTCCAGACCAAGTGGCAGTCATCGATGATGAGTCCAAGAGAGAAGAAGACTTGATTTACCCTTGTCCTTTAGATACTGAGTTGTGTAATTGGGAAGCCGTTGAGCTTCCAGAGATCATTTCAAAGTAATTATTCACTTTGTAGGTTTTGTTTAAATCCTTTGGCTATGCCTAAAGCCTTAGGATGAGTTTTAATAAGGGCAAAACATGTTTTCTTTATCATTTTCAATAAATAAAAGTTAAGTTCGATTATCATTTTCCTTATTTTACCTTTTTATATTAAATAAATTGCAGATCTGAAATTGAATTCCAAAATAATAAGATTGCTTTCTCCCATCATGATTTTAATCCAACAAGCGAAGAGGATGAAGAGTCTGATGAACCTTCCCCTGAATTACTAAGGCTGCTAGATCAGGAAGATAAAGAAATTTCTCCCTATCTAGAAATTGTTGAAGTCATAAATTTGGGGAGTGAAGAAAACAAACAAGAAGTCAAGATCGGCACCTCTTTGAGTAGAGAACATAAGAGGGAATTAATAGAATTGTTGGTTGAATTCAGCGATGTGTTTGCTTGGTCGTATCAGGATATGCCGGGATTGGATAACTGCATCGTTGAACACAAGTTGCCATTGAAACCCGGTTGCATCCCCATAAAGCAGAAGTTGAGAAGGATGAAGCCAGAAATGCTCTTAAAGATTAAAGAAGAGATAACCAAACAGTTGGATGTCGGGTTCTTGGCTGTCTCCAAATACCCTGAATGGGTGGCCAACATTGTTCTGGTCCCGAAAAAAGATGGGAAGGTGCGAATGTGTGTTGATTACCGGGATTTGAATAGAGCTAGCCTAAAAGATGACTTTCCATTGCCACATATTGATGTTCTTATTGATAACACGGCCCAACATTCCATTTTTTCATTCATGGATGGATTTTCTGGGTACAACCAAATCAAGATGGCACCCGAAGACATGGAAAAAACCACTTTTATTACTTTGTGGGGAACCTTCTGCTACAAGGTGATGTCTTTTGGATTGAAAAATGCCGGTGCCACTTACCAAAGAGCAATGGTAACTCTATTTCATGACATGATGCATAAAGAGATAGAGGTTTATGTAGATGATATTATTGCCAAATCCAAATCTGTTGAAGGTCACTTGATTGACTTACGAAAGCTCTTTGAACGCCTGAGAAAATTCAAACTCAGATTAAATCCGGCTAAATGCACTTTTGGGGCTAGCTCTGGAAGGTTGCTTGGTTTCATTGTCAGTGAGAAAGGTATCAAAGTGGATCCCGATAAAGTAAAGGCAATCATGGAAATGCCCGCTCCTAGCACTGAAAAAGAAGTACGAGGATTCCTTGGAAGGTTGAATTACATAGCTCGTTTCATTTCTCAACTAACAGCTGTATGTAATCCAATCTTTAAGTTGCTTCGTAAAAATCAACCATCACAATGGAATGATGATTGTCAGGAGGCCTTTGACCAAATAAAGCAATACTTGCAATCCCCACCGATCTTGGTTCCCCCAACCCCGGGAAGACCACTCCTGTTGTATTTGACTGTGATAGACGCGTCTATGGGCTCTGTACTGGGGCAGCATGATGAGTCTGGGAGAAAAGAGCATGCTATTTACTATTTGAGCAAGAAGTTCATTGAGTGCGAAGCACGATATTCCACTGTAGAACGAACTTGTTGTGCATTAGCATGGGCTGCTCGTCGCCTAAGACAATACATGTTATCTTATACTACTTGGTTGATATCTAAGATGGACCCAATTAAGTACATCTTTGAGAAACCGGCTCTGACGGGAAGAATAGCTCGTTGGCAGGTTCTTTTGACTGAGTATGATATCATTCATGTCACCCAAAAAGCTGTAAGAGGGAGTGCTTTAGCTGATCACTTGGCCCACCATCCCCTAAAAGAGTACCAACCAATGTCATTCGAATTTCCTGATGAAAATATTATGATGTTGTCAGAAGAGAAAGATTGTCCTAATAGAACTTGGATTTTGATGTTCGATGGGGCGTCGAATACACTGGGGCATGGGATTGGGGCCATCCTAATCTCACCAGATAACAAGCTTTTCCCATTCACTGCTAGACTTTGTTTTGATTGTACCAATAATATTGCAGAATATGAAGCTTGTGTTTTGGGGATTCAGGCGGCACTTGAAGCAAAGGTGAAATCTCTACAAATATACAGAGATTCTGCCTTGGTGATTTATCAACTGAAAGAAGAATGGGATACTAGAGATGGAAAATTGATTCCTTATCAAGCTCACATCATGGAACTAATCAAAGGGTTTGATGAAGTCTCTTTCCATCATATTCCTCGGGATGATAACCAATTAGCCGATGCTTTGGCCACGTTGGCCTCCATGTTCAACGTAAGTAGGGATTGTGACATGCCCTTCATCGAGATTGAAAGGCGTCTCGAACCTGCATATTGTCATGAGATAGAAGAAGAGCCCGATGGGAAACCATGGTTTCATGACATCAAAAATTATATTCAAAATCAAGAATATCCTCCTGGTATCTCAGAAAATGATAAAAGAACCCTCAGGCGCCTAGCCATGAATTTCTTTATGACTGGGAATACACTCTATAAGAGAAATTATGATTCTGTTCTCCTTCGTTGCGTAGACGTGACGGAAGCTAACAAAATCATGAAGGATGTTCATGAAGGGCCTTTCGGAACACATGCAAATGGGCACTCGATGGCAAGAAAAATTCTCAGATCTGGATATTATTGGATGACAATGGAAAATGATTGTCATAACTATGCCAAGAAATGTCACAAGTGTCAAACCTATGCAGATAACATTCATGCACCACCATCTTCTTTGCACGTTCTAACAACGCCTTGGCCTTTTGCTATGTGGGGCATAGATGTTATTGGTCCCATTGAACCAAAAGCATCGAATGGGTATCGCTTTATTTTGGTGGACATTGATTACTTCACTAAGTGGGTTGAAGCAGCTTCCTACACCAACGTGACTAAAAATGTTGTGGTCAAATTCATCAAGAGAGAATTGATTTGTAGATATGGTTTACCAAATCAGATCATCACTGATAATGGTACAAACCTGAATAATAAAATGATGGATGAACTTTGTGAGGAATTCAAAATCAAACACCTCAATTCATCTCCATACAGACCTAAGATGAATGGAGCAGTGGAAGCTGCTAACAAAAATATAAAGAAAATCATACAAAAGATGGTTGAAACCTACAAAGACTGGAGTGAGTTGCTTCCTTTTGCTTTACATGGGTATCGTACCTCTGTACGAACTTCGACAGGGGCAACACCCTTCTCATTGGTGTATGGTATGGAAGCTGTTTTACCAATAGAAGTGGAAATTCCGTCTTTAAAAGTAATCATGGATGCCAAATTAGAAGAAACTGAATGGGTTCGGTCCCGGTATGATCAATTAAATTTAATTGATGGGAAAAGGTTAACCGCTCTCTGTCATGGGCAGTTATACCAAAAGTGTATGAAGAAGGCATACGAAAAGAAAGTGCGACCTCGTCAATTTCATGAAGGTGATTTGGTACTGAAGAAAATCTTGCCGAATCAAAATGATCACCGAGGCAAATGGAAGCCAAATTATGAAGGACCATTCGTCGTAAAGAGAGCCTTTTCTGGAGGAGCTTTGATTTTGACGAACATGGATGGTGAGGAGTTATCTTTCCCAGTCAATTCAGATACAGTCAAGAAGTATTATGCTTGAGCGTACTCTAAAGGGATAGGGTAGTCTTTATGTCCTCTAAAAGTTTGGATTAAAAATTATGATATAAACTTGTAATTTTCCCAAGTAAATATATGGAATTTTCAATTTCAGTTCCAATCCTGGTCTTGTCAGGTTTCATTTGCATGTATTTTGTGGAAAATATTAAAAAAAATCATGAAAGGCATATTTTTAATCTCAAACAAGCTTGATACTTCCCAATTACACAGACCTTGGTAATCAGGATATTCCGCTCTGCCATGAGTAATAACAAGTCCCATAAGGATTGTGGTAGTCACCTGGAGGAAACAAGATCTTTGACCTTTGGTTTTCCACTTGACTATTTCTTCTATGCAGGTTTGAGGGTACAACAAGGACAAGCGCTCCCCATGAAGAGTCGAGATCAACAGTTTCAGCCTATCACCTAACTCCAGTCGGGATGGTTTACTAAGATGTGAAAATGCAATCCTTGTATTCACTCGGAACCCACACTAAACCAGAAAAGTCAATCTCAGACACATTCTTCTTGAGCATAAATCTCATATAATTCTCTACCATAAGTCATTATGGTAGAGGTATCTCCCATTAGTCTTACTTCATGTCCAAGCCTAAGGTATCCATTCCTAGGCTACTCAAAATCAAATCAGGGGCATTTCCCCAGTCATTTAGTAAACATGTCAAAGCCTCAGGTATCCATCCCTAGGCTATCTCAATCAAAATCAAATCAGGGGCATCCCCAGTCAGTTAGTTTCATGTCAAAGCCTCAGGTATCCATCCCTAGGCTATCCCAATCAAAATCAAATCAGGGGCATCCCCCCAGTCATTTAGTTTCATGTCAAAGCTTCAGGTATCCTTCCCTAGGCTATCTCAATCAAAATCAAATCAGGGGCATCTTCCCAGTCATTTAGTTTCATGTTAAAGCCTCAGGTATCCTTCCCTAGGCTATCTCAATCAAAATCATTCAGGGGCATCCCCCTGTCATCTATTTTGTGTCGAAGCCTCAAATACCCATTCTTAGGCTCCTCGAAATGTCAAGACAACTTTATATTTTTCCAAAGCTTCAGGTATTAACCCCTAGGTTAAGCCATTTATCTTCCTGTCATGTTCCAAGTGCCTCTCCTTAAACTGTCTAGCATTGGGACAACACCATTCGGCTATTTACTTCTTGTCAAAAGTTGTCGAGTATTCTTAGTGGTGTTCACGTCTTTACTTTCTTTTCACATCAATAATATGAATATGTCTCATATTCTTTCATGAAAAGAAGTAAAGAGGGGCATCTATGAACACCTATTTTTGTCCGGCAAAATATATATTAAGACATGTAAAAAAAAAAGAAAAAAAAAGAAGAAGAAAAGAGTTTTTTTTTTCCTAGAGTCCGGGGTCAATGTTGACTGCATTAACCGGGGTCCTAGCACGGTTTCATGACCGGTGTTAGCTCATTAGTTCTAAGATCGTACAGCCTCAGTGGAGTACGGTATTTTACACCTCAGTTCGAAGGGAATCCGAGGTTCTTCAAGTTAAAACTAATGTGTTAATCCGTACTTGAACTTCAAGACACACCGGAGGTACACCTGCAGGAGATTCCCCAATGCTTAATATTTAACCGAGGTGAAGAGAAATGTCTATAGTTGACCAATGATTTCAGACCCCGGTTATGACTTACCAGTTCTCGTTGGTGACGCGGTACAGTGCTTAGAACCCCGCCCAGTCCAGATTGCCACCCCGGATCATATTAAAAAAAATAATATTAAAATTGCATAGTGACCGTTGGAATAGTAACCCTTCCCCATCTCTATAAATACCCAATCCCTCTTCATTTCCTATCACACCTCTCATTTCATCAATTCTCTTCATTTCTCTCAAGCAATGGCTGATGGATGCCGAAGCCAAGAGGAAAGAATAAGGGAGGGAAGACGATGTTTTGTGACTACCTTTTTACTCCTTATAGTATGGGTAGTAATTTATATTTATTGGATATTTTATATATTTCCATATATGTAATAAATAATTTATGTTTCCATTTGTACCTTTAAATAAAAGGCCCAAAAAAAACAAAAAAATAAATGGGCAAAAAAAAAATAAAAAAAATAAAAAAAATAAAAAAAATAAAAAAAATAAAAAATAAAAAAAATAATAATAAAAAAAATAAAAAAAAGAAAAAAAAGAAAATAAAATAAAAAATAAATAAAAAGGGCCAAAAAAAAAGAAAAAAAAAAGAAGAGAAAAAAAAAGGGCCCAAACAAAAAAAACTAAAACAAAAAGCCCAAAAAAAACTTAAAAAAAAAGAAATGGGCCCAAAAAAAAAGTCCAAAAAAAAAATTAAAAAAAAACGAAAATAAAAAAAAATTTAAAAAAAAAGAAAAAAAAAGAGGAAAGTCACGGTGGTTTTAGTGGTGGGCCCGGTTTGGTTGGATAATTGGAGAAAATTGGAGAAATTGACATCAAATTTGGACAAATTAAAAAAGTAGAAAAGTGATGTCATTTATGGAGAATCCAATGCCAATTTTCTTCTATAAATAGAAGGTGATATTGAGGCATTTTGGAGGAGGAAGAAGAAAAATAGGGAAAAGAGTGCTAAATTTTTGTGAGAATTTTTAGAAGTTTTGGTTCTCAAAAATTTCTTTGTGTAATCTTAGTTAGGAAAATGAGTGCACCACTCTAGTTTGTCTTAGTATGTGAGTTTCTGTGAGCTAAAATACTGTCCAAGTGTTGTAACCGGTATCCAAATACCTTCAAATCAAGTCCAAACAAAGCCAAAAGCAAAGGAAATCTACACAAAATTAATTTCCTGACTTCTGTTCTAGTTTCTCTGTAATTGATCTTGTACCAAGGTATTTTTTTATTAATACAAAGTTGTTTATTTATATTTACTTATTCGTCTTATTTAATTGTTATTTATTTTTCTGCACTTTTATTTTTCTTTATTTATATTCAAGCACTTTATTTTCCTGCACTTTATTTTTCTGCAGTTATTTATCTGTTTATTTATTTTTATGCATCTCCATCTTTATTTATTTATTTGTACCTTTATTTTTCCTTATTTATTTATTTATTATTTTTTTTTACACTTTTATTCCTCTTTATTTACTTTTCTGCACTTTTATTATTGTTAATTTATTTTTCTGCACTTTATTTATCCGCACTTTATATTTCTGCAATTATTAGTTCATTTTTTTTTATTTTTTACATTTTTATCTTTATTTATTTATTTTTATATCCTTTTATTTTATTTATTTACTTTCCCGTCCCTTTATTTTTGTTATTTACTTTTCTGCCCATTTATTTTCATGTATTTACTTTCCTGCCTCTTTATTTTTGTTATTTACATTTCTGCCCTTTTATTTTTATATATTTACTTTTCTGCCTCTTTATTTTTATTATTTACATTTCTGCCCCTTTATTTTCATGTATTTACTTTTTAGCCCTTTTATTTTGGTTATTTACATTTTTGTCCCTTTATTTTTGTTATTTACATTTCTACCCCTTTATTTTTGTTATTTACATTTCTGCCCCTTTATTTCCATGTATTTACTTTTTAACCCTTTTATTTTGGTTATTTATATTTCTGCCCCTTTATTTTTGTTATTTATATTTCTGCCCCTTTATTTTTGTTATTTACATCTTTGCCTCTTTATTTTCATGTATTTGCTTTCCTGTCCCTTTATTTTTGTTATTTACTTTTCTGCTGCTTTATTTTTGTTATTTACTTTTCTGTTCCTTTATTTTTTTATTATTTATTTTTCTGCCCCTTTATTTTATGTATTTATTTTTTTCTGCTCTTTTATTTTTATGTATTTATTGTTATGTCTATTTATTTTTATTTTTATTTTTTTGAACTTTTCATTTATTTTTTTTCTACCTTTATTTTTTTATTTTATTATTATTATTTATTCTCTATACTTTTTATTTTTAGTTATTTATCTTTTTGCTTTTATCTTTCTACACTTTCTATTTATTTATTTACGTTTGACCATTTTAATAGTTTATAAATATGTTATATATATACATAATTATCCATTTTTATTATGGTCATGATTTCCTATTATTTTCTCTTAGTAACCTTTTAATAATTAAGAAGAAATTATTTTCATAAAAAAATAAAAAAAATCAAGACTAATAAATAGTGTGTTATTTATTCATTCATTTTTCTCTTAAATTTAAGATGAGATTAATTTAGATGAGACATCTTATTAATCTTATTTTCTTAAAAGATAATTAAATAATATTCCATGTCAATTTTAATTAATTAAGTGTATTATATTTCTTTATCTTCATGTTGATGTGTTTAATTTTATTTTATTTTTTCTCTTATCTTTATTTATTTATTTATTTATTTGTTTTGAACTTTATATTTCTCAATAAAAATCAATTTTTTACTAGAAAATAAGTAAGACAAGACGTCTTATTGTTTTTTTATCTTTTTATTTTTATAGTCTTTTAATCATTTGTTTATTTATTTTCTTAGAACTAAAAAACAACAAACTTAGGAGATGTATTTTTTTTACTATCTTTGTTTTATTCATATTTATATATATTTTTTATTGTGTATATTATTTATGATTGTTTTATGAAGGATGAAATATTTGATAATCATTTTTTAAATTATGCATGATCAATTTGGGTAACCGTTTTTTACGGACAGTGTGGGGTGCTAATACCTTCCCCTCCTGTAATTCGACTCCCGGACTAAACAGAATCTCATTTTTTTTAAAAAAAAAATCAGTGCTATTTAAAGGTTTTCCTAATATTTTCCTTAATAAATATTGGTGGCGACTCCTTGAACCTTTTATTTTTTAGGCTTCTCAAGAGCCTCACTTCAATGCCGTTTCAATTTTCTTTTATTTGTCTTTAACCAGTCCACGTCGTGCACCGGGACCCCGGTCGCGACAGTATGTACATCTGATTCCCTTTGAATATTGAAAGTAAAAAAAATTATCTTTCAATATTTGTCCATAATGACAAAATAATTTATAGAAATCATAAGTGATAAATCATTACAATATTATATCCGAATGAGAAAGTTTATCAAAGTTTAGTCTTTACCTTGTTAGAATTATCTAACTTGATATTGTAATAAGGCAAAGTAAAACTAAACTATACCTCTACTACAAATGTGACCAATCATTTCCTAGTCCTTGAACCATCGAGTTTTTGAATCCTACTCTTGTCATATCTCTTCATCTATCTGATTGAGGATGAAACCACTTTACCCTCTTGTAATTATATATCCTTCCATCTTGGACTGCTAGCTATATATCACATAACATATATTTTGGACACAAAATTCAAACAAGAAGGAGTGAGAAACAAAATATAATATCTTACAGATAAGACATAAGCATAAGAATTTTCACAAACTAATATAATAATATTAGTCATAATCTCATACTCAAGTAAATATGAATATAGGGTTTCCACATACATAACACTTATATTTTCATTCACAACCATCCACATAGAATGTCACAATCATATGAATGTTATGAAATGCTTATGCTACTATCTCACTCATTTTATGCATGTGGGCCCTTAAAGTTTTAATTCTACACTGGGCCAACCAGGAGTTTACACTGTTCCATAATTCCAGATAATAATAACATAAATGCCTTCATGGCATATGAACAGCTCAACTGCATGGAAACACTTAGAGACTAGTCAGATTGAGAAGGTTTTTATTGTGAAAGTACCCGACACTAGGGAGCGACCCCAGGTCACCTGAAGCACCCTTTCACACCCTCTCATCCCAAGGCTCGCAATTAAACCTCCTCTAATGTATCATTGGTTTCTATAATCTGTCCCCAGGCAATATCATATCTCATTTCTCTTTAATGATTCATGATGCATGAACTACTCGCGTATTAAGTTGGTTAAGACTTTTAGAAACTCAAGTATAAATTATATCTTCGGGGCCTACAAATAACATAGCGACCCTGATAAACTGTACATTTCCAAACTCTTAAATAAGTTCTGCCTCACGTAGAAGAATTTCAGTACAGTTTTCTTCACCACTCACAAATCAATATTATTGTGATTTGAGTTTCAAAGTCTTAACATATATTCCAAACCTTCTTTAGAGCATTTATAGGAAATTTATTTACTTTAGACACAAGTTTGAATTATTGATCCTTTTCCATCTTAAATTATAATACTTGAAAAGTATATAATAAAGTATTTTTAAATTAAAGACTCTTATTTTCAAAAGTTTAAAATGAAATATTGTTGAAGTATCTTATTTCCATTTGAGAATCAAATATTTTCATATATATACATATATGAATATATTATTTTTATAAAACAATTTCTTTTTCTTTATTTTTATAACTAAAAATTATTCTAAAATTTAATTAAATAATTTATCTTGAAAGAAAAAGGTAAGTTATAGAAATCATATAGTTTTATTGAAAATTAAGAAAAATTTCTTAACAATAATTCTGAATAAACATTTAGAAATTATCATAAATAATTTCTTTTAAAGTAATACTGTAAAGAGTAAGGAATAAGTATATTCTTACTGAGTTTTAACTTCCCGTCATGTTTGCTATATGCTCAAACTCCATATCACAAGATTATCAATCACTCATCGATCATAATCAAGTATTGTAATATCATCAATCACAATCAAATATCATCAATCACTAATATTATCAATCATAATCAAATCAAATAAATATCATTCATAAATATCATAATTTAAAATTTAATAGTTATTTAATTTAATAAACTTAATTCCAAGCCCTTATAGTCCATTTCCTTGCATAGGTCTATGTAAGTCCATATAGGTCATAATAGTCAAAGTCCTTGCATAGGTAATTCAGAGTAAGTTACATAAGATACTTAATTTAAAATTTATTATTTTAAAATAATAATATTATTAAATTTAAAAGGAGTAGGGGACCCTCCCATTATTCTTATGTCTTTCCATATTATATTTTTATCCCACTCCCCCTTACCTGAAATTGCTATCAAAAGTGAATTCGCTCTGTGCTTCCGAGTTCTAAAAAAATATTAATACTAATTTATTTCAGTATAGGCATAAAATGAAAATTAAGATTACTATCAGAATGATAAATAGTAATTATGCATAGTCACAGTAAATAGTAATAGTAAATAGTAAATCATCAATAGTAACGGTAACTAATAATTTTTTTTTGAATAGCAACGGTAAATAGTAAATCATGAATAAAATGGTAAACAGTAAATTTTAAATAGTAACGGTAAATGGTAAATCATAAATAGTAAATTTTGAATATTAGCAATAAATGGTAAATTATGAATAGTAACTTTTGAATAGTAGCGGTAAATGATAAATCATAAATAGAAATGGTAAATAGTAAATTTTAAATAGTAATAGTAAATAGTAAATAGTAAATTTTGAATAGTAATAGTAAATAGTAAATTTTAAATAGTAACAATAACTAATAAAGTTTGAATAATAACGGTAAATAATAAATTTTGGATAATAACAGTAAATGGTAAAATATGAATAGTAATAGTAAATAGTAAATAATAATAGTAAATCATAAAAATAATGTAGTGGTAATTTATTTTTACTGTAATAACTTATTCATAATAGTAATAGCATATTAATAGTTTACGAGTACTAAAAAAAGTAATCTAGATAATCATAAAAAGAATATAGAAGAAAGATGTTATTACCTTACACTTCCGGTAGAACCTCTTTTTACCAAAAGAATTTACTCCTCACTAATTTCTTACGTACTATCTCTCTAGATTCTCTCTCTAATTTTGGTGTGGAAATATTGTAAATGAGGTATCTATTTATAGGAAGAGAAATTTACTATTTAACATTACTTAATTATTTATTTTACTATTCATGATGTGAGTATTTACCCATCGGTCACTATTTATGATGTGAGTATTTACCCACCTCTCACTATTCATGATGTAAGTATTTACCCACCGGTCACTATTCATGATGTGAGTATTTACTAACCGATGATGTAAGCGATGATGTTGGCAGTGGCATTTTGGTTATTTTTTTAAATATTTATTAAAAAATTCAAAAATTCCAGAAAATCATAAATAATGCATAGATCAAAAAGTTCTAAAGAACCATATTCTAATTCCTTCAAATTTTTATTTTAAAATTCTAATAAGAGTTAAATTTTAAATATGTAAAAACATAAATATAAGAACATAAAATATAAATTGTGAATAATAAAGATATCAAAAATTCTTAATATAATTTTCTTAATTAGTAAATGCTAATTAAGTCATTTTAAAATCTTCGTTAAATATACATATTTTTATTTTATTTTTTTTAAAAAATAATTTAAATATAAGTACCAAAATTTTATAAAAATATTAATTAGTTAAAAAATTAACTAACTAATAATAAGTATTTTCTCATTAAAGAGATATTAATATCTATTTTTTATTTGAGTAAAAAAAAGGATGTTACAAGTGACGTGTCATCCACCGGTGTTACCGATCCAACGGGTAAGACAGATTAACAGGACCGTGTACACGTTCTCCCTATACCGGTAAGTCCATGTTGACGCCTGGCACATCGGTATAACACATTCGCCACATCGGCACATTTATTAATTAATAGTTGGAGGATTCGAGAAGAGTTCACTGATGCTAATTTCCCACAAAAGACATCTGTCTTCCGGAGGCACGCATGTTATCGCTTGACCCATACTTGTCTCCCACGCTGATTATATATATATATATATATATATATATGCCCTGTAACATCCCGGATTTTAATTAATTATAAATTCCAGATTAAGGTGATGGATTTGTGAATTTAATGGTGGATTAAGGATAAATTGCCAATTATGCAATTTATTGTATAATAATAATAATAATTTTAATAATGATAAAAATATTAATGGTAATGCCTTGGTAGCATTAGAGAGAGTTTCGGTCCTCTCTTCCCTCTCTTCCGTGTGGTCCCCACGTGATGGCTGAGGGGACTTGCATTAAATACGAAAGGGATGGGCTGAATGGGGGAGTGTGTGTTGATAAGCTTCAGCTTTGGGTTCTTCCCCTCACTCTCTTCATTCCTCGTTGGTTGCATGTTCTGAAGAGTGAAACGCTCTTCCTTCTCTCTAGCTCCCTGGCTCCTCTTCTGCGTTGCTGTTTCCCCTCCATCCTTCATCTTCATCTTCTTCCACTCACGCTGTGCAGAGCCGAGTGGGAAGTGGAATCGAGTGGGGCTGCGTGGTGGTGGAGTCCAGCGTGGTACTGGGTGCCTTGAAGGTTGAGAATCCTTCCTGTGGTTGTGTGAAGGAACAGCGTGGCTGTGTGTAACCAAGTGGAGCAGCATGGTGCTATGTTGGAGGCTTGGTTCTTCCTTTGTTTCCTTGTGGCAGCGTGGTGTGTCTTGGGTTGTGGAAGATGGTTCACTGTGTTGAGGCTGTGCTCTCGTGAAGAAGAAGGTATGGATGGTGCATGCATGGAAAGCGTGGGCTTGGAGTGTTGATGCTGTAAGTGTGTGTTGCATTCAGAAGAGCTTCTGGACGTATCTCGCTCAAGCGAGAATGGCCACGCTTGAGCGAGCCAGTGAAAAAATGGTCACTAAACCATTTCCGCTCAAGCGAGCAAAGGTATGGCTTGAGCGAACGGTCGAAGTTTGATGCTGGGACGTCTGGGAGCCATGTTGGCTCTTCTCGCTGCTGGAATTCCGAGCAGAAGCTGCTGTGGCTGGGCCGAGTGGCCCAAGCAACTCCTGGAAGCTTCATCTAGGTAGGGGGTATCTTCTATCTTAAATGCATGGGTTACGAACGGGTTCCTAGTGTTGATGCCTGCTGTTTCCGGGTCCTGATCGTGTGTTGTGTTGCATGTTGATGGTCTGTGCATGTTGAATGATTCTGTGAAAAGAATGTATTGACGTAGTGTTGGAAATTACTGTGTGCTTTATGTGACCTACAAGTGTTATGAGGTAGTGAAATACTGTGTATATTAACTATTGATATTGTTCGGAATTGATTATGCATGCGAAGGTGTTAATGAAATGATGAACGTTTATAACCGAGTGAAATACTGTGTATATTAACTGTTGATATTGTTTGGAATTGATTATGCATGCGAAGGTGTTAATGAGATGATGAACGTTTATAACCGAGTAAAATACTGTGTATATTAACTGTTGATATTGTTTGGAATTGATTATGCATGCGAAGGTATTAATGAGATGAGGAATGTTTATACTTTGTGTATATGTATTGCTGATGCTGACTGAAATTTGATTATACGGGTGATGATGTTAAGGAGATGATTAATGGATATAACTGAGAGAGTATTCTGTGTGTATACGTAGTTGATGCTGATTGAAGTTTGCTCCATGAATATGTGTTAATGTTATTGAAATGTCATGCGTATATAGCCGAGTGAGAATTGCTAAATTCTGATCGGAGAATGTTGATATGTGCGTTCTGATTAGTTGGTATTATCATGTTGCTGGTTGTTGTTATATTAATGTTATTGGCTGTATATGTGCATCTGGCTGAGTAGTGACTGATGATTTCCGATCGGTAAGAACCTGAAGTGTGTCCTGGTTGATTGGAATTGCTTGACTTAAATCGTGTCATGTGTGATTGAGTGTATATAAATACTGCTGTATAATGGTGGGACAACCTGAGTCGGTATCTATCATTTAATATCTAAGGTGCTCACCCCTACACCATTTTTCAGTGTATGCAGGTCGAATTGAATGATATGATGACCTTAATCCGAGTGTGGGATGTTTAAGATGAGGCTGTGTGCATAATGTAATGTACCGATTATGTTTTGATGAATTAAAGCCTTGGCCGGCTCATAACTATGTTGTATAATGAATACAAGTGCATATGTATGGGAATCCGAATGCCTAATTCTATAAATGTGATTTATATTGTTATCATGTATTGTATCGGGCCATATGTGTTGATAAATGAATACTGTTAAGCTGATAAGCATTCCGAGTGAAATACAAAAGGCTCTGGGCTATTTCCGAGTGAGTCTAAGGATAGAACTCCTCTTCCGAGTGAGGTATACTCTACTGGGTTATTCCTGAGCGGTGTCGGCCTTATGGGTTTGAGTGAAATGTATTTGAGTAAAGGTGAGCCTATGGGTGGTTAAGTGAAAATTGGTGGAGTGAAAATATAAGTAAACCCCGAGTAAAGAAAGGAGATTGCATGTGTCCGAAGGGAAACCCGAGTGAATCTTCGTCAAGTGAAGAGTTGTTGATGGTTCAGGTGAGAGATATTCTAAGTATATAAGTTATATATGTTTTCCGAGTGAACATGGGTATTTATTCCGAGTGAATAGAGTAATAAGTATGCTGAGGGGCTAAGTATTGAATAAATCTGAGTGGGTACCTAGCTCAATAGTTTTCCTCCGAGTGTTGAGGAGTTCGGAGAACTCCGAGTGGAATTGATTAATGGGGATATTTCTGGGTAATGAATGGTTAAGGTATTCTCCGAGAGAAATTAGGCATGAATACCGTGTGTGTGTGACCGTATGAGTATTGGTCGGTTTTAGAGTTAAAGATCGAGTGAGATACCGCTAAGAGGATGAGTCAGACTTTGATTAATTTTCTGAGTGAAAAGCCTGGTGAAAGGAGTCGGTCTCTGAATGAGTTACCAAGTGAGGTTTGACTCTAGATATCAGTATAATGAGTGATGATTGTGTAATACTCCCGAGTGAATCCGACTAGAGTATTCCGAATGGAGTAATCTCTGAGTGAGAGGAATAATGAATACCGAGTGATTTGCGTGAGATGGATTTACCAATTGAATTATGGATAAATACACCGAGTGGTGTTTGGTTGAGTTACACCGAGTGGTTTGATAGAATCCGAGTGGGATTACCCTCATTTCCCGAGTGGATTCATATGTTGACTCTGTGGATATAATTGAGAGACTAAATTATGGGTTGCCGAGTGAAGCAAATGTTGGGGTGGTTTCCGAGTGATTGGAATTCACTTATACCGAGTGGACTAAGTCGATACCGAGTGAATGGCTGACTCGAATACCGAATAGTGGATTAGCCAAGTGTGGCTCCTCGCTACAGCGAATGGAGGATTCGCTCCAGCGAGTGTGTCTTCAATGGAAGGCTTTTAAATGGTTTCGCCCAAGCGAACCTGTTCTCGCCCGAGCGAGTTGTGCTGCTTCGCTCAAGCGGGCCTGTGTCTCGCTTGAGCGAGTGTCCGTTGCTTTATGGCCTACGCGTGAGCGCTGATGGTCTTCTGTTGGGCCTTGTGCTCGGTTTTATCCCTTTGCCTTCCTTCCAATTTATATTTCTGCTCCTCGGTTGGCATTTTACCTTTCTGCCTTGGGCTGTTTGTCTTTTGGTTGGTAATGGGACCTAGCTCTCATATCCTCATATATGGGAGTGGCTTTTAATTATTATTGATCCAGGTATTTTCTAAATAATCAACCCGGTTCTTCTTTATTTATTTTGGAAAAAAATTCCTTGTCCCGGGTTTAGGTCTAATTAATTTTTAGGATGTTACATGCCCATACTCTGATAAGACAAAATGGATATTCTCCACTTCCAAGTCTCACCGTTGGAGGCGAGTCAGGTTTGTTCCCCTAGGCAATCAGACCCATCATTCTCCTTCGCCTATAAATACTACCAGAACACAAACAGAAAGGGACTTTTTTTTCCAATTGATCCTACAATCTCTGTCTTACATCCTCACATATTTATTCACTAACTTGAGCGTTGGAGGATCTTCGCAGGTGACACCACCTTTTGCCCTACATCAACACAAAGGATCGGTGTGTAGGATCTCCAAGACATCAAGACCGATCTTCTCCCACTGAGAGGTCGGATTATAATACCGGATACCTACTGTACTGGTGTACAAACACCAAATCTCTTACTTTTGTGGTTGGCCCGATACCGGATCTCTTGACCTCGGTCCAGGATAATTCAAAATCTATCATTTATTATACAACACTCGTTCAACTAATCTTTGACACTTATGCGTTTGCACAAAAATTTAAAGATATTTAGTATTTCAAATTTTATAAAAATATGTTGTTTTATTCTCTATTGTACTCTATGGGGAGTTACTAATAACATATTTAGTTTTTATAAAAGTATGTTGCTTTATTCTCCAATTATAGTCAACAGGGAATACTAATAACATAGTAAAAAATATGTTTAGTCCTTTAAGTTTTATATATTTTTTGTTTAGTCCTTAAGTTTTTTTCTTGTCAATTTAGTCTTAAGTTTTTTTTTTTTGGTTTAGTCTTTTAACTTTTTTTTGTCAGTTTAATCCTTTAACTTTCATATATTTTTATAGTTTTATCTTTTAAGCTTTGTTTCAGTCAAATTAGTCCTTTTAAGTTTTATATTTTTTCTAGTTTAATCCTTTAAGTTTCTCCTAACCACCCTTACCATTGCCAAACATCACCCCTCCCCTCCCCTTACCTTAGAATTAGGAATTACCAAAACTAATAACCTAATACATAAAATTGATTAACCTAATATTAAAATAGGGAATAAAAAAGGAGAAACCCCTAAAAGCAATGTAAGGAGAAAAATAAGAGAAGAGATGAAAGTGGAAGAGGGAGAAAGAAGGGCTCACGAAGAGGGAGGAGTATGAGTGAGAGTTATATTAGTTGTGTTAATTATTCAAAAATTTTGGAACAAATTTTCAAATGTTTACAAACTTAAAAGACTAAATTAATAGAATAGAAACCTTAAAGGACAAAATCAAGAAAATATATGAAACTTGAAGGAATAAATTGAATGAAATTATTTTTAAAGGACTACATTGACAGAAAGGAAACTTAAAGGACTAAACCAAGAAAAATATGAACCTTAAAAGACCATGCTTTTTTGCATAATGTTAAATGCTTAATAGATTTACACAAGTGGAACATATTATTCAAAAACATGCATTTATTATAAGTCTTTCGGGGTAATTCACACGTATGTCCAATATCCCAAAACACTTGTTATTATATGTGTTTTCACTTGGAGCGTTTAAACTCAAAGGCCTTAGGCCTTTATATAGCCATGACTTCTCATCATCAATCTTGTTTTAATCAATTTCAACAATCTCCACCTTGATTCAAATAAAGATATCATCCACTTCAGTTATTTACATTGACAATTATTTATTTCTATTATCTAAAATGACAATTATTATCTTTATCAATAAACATTGTTTATACTTAATGTATTTAAATTCAAGAACCTTAGACCTTCACAAGGCTTTACTTTCCATCTATTTATTAAAATCCACCTATGTGAAACTTATTTTAATCAATTCCAACACTATTTATACCCCAACAAGGGTGTGATGTATTGATTTTGGGTAAATCCAAGTTCACTTAAAAACCAATTCATATTTTCCCTTCCCAAACTAGTTTTATTTATGACTAAACTGGTTTGCAATTCAAAATGGGTTTCAAAACCAGTTTTTAACCAAAGATTGGTTTTAAAACCAAATCGTTAATGCTGAGTTATTTAAAAGAAATTTAAAATTGATTGTGTAATAAAAATATTAAACATTGAACTTAAAGCCTCTACTCAAATTTTTTTTAAATGTAATCCACTCAAACTCCTTCCTACTAGATTGACCATATAGTCATTTTTTTACCTCCATATAGTTGTATTTAAAATTGATTTTAATTAAGAACTGTTGAGATTTGAGAATTAAATTCTCTAATAATCGATTACCATTGTGTGTAATCGATTATCAAAGAGTGAAAACTCTGATTGTGTAACTTTTTAAATTTTAAGACGCCAAATGGTATAACTTTTCAAAGGTGTAATGCCAAATGGTATGACTTTTCAAAAGGTGTAATTGATTACCATTGTGTTGTAATTAATTACACGCCTTTTTAGTAAATTTAAAAAGTCTCAACCTTTTATGAAGAGTTATAATAATTCATAAATTTGTGTCCCTTTGATTCAGAAGATGTCTGACCAACATCTATATAAAGGGATCCAAGTGTATTACTCAAACACACAGAAATAAAAACACAAATTAACTTTTTTCACCCTTTGTTCTTGTTTTGCAACAATACAAGAGTGAGTATTGTTGTTGAATCTTCTTTGTATCTCAAAATTGGATTTCGTGATACCCACACTCTATAGGGATAAAATACTGATTTTAGGAAAGTGCTCTGCATGCCTAGAAGATCATATCAAGTCCTCTAAATTGTTGTTCATCTTTTGGTTCACCCTTACTTTGGAAAATTGTTCCAACAATCTAAAATCAGTATTTCTAAGAAAGATGGCAACAATCCGTGAAATGTCTACAAATTTCCACAAATTAGACAAATTTGAAGGCATTGGTTTTCGTAGATGGCAAAAGAAGATGCACTTCCTCCTCTCCGCCCTTAATGTGGCCTATGTTCTTAGCACTCCACAACCAAAGGAGAGAGAAGAGAAAACTTTGGAAGAACAAAGAAAGAGGCACAAGTGGGAGAATGATGATTACATATGCCGTGGTCACATTCTGAATGGCATGACCGATGCATTATTCGCTGTGTATCAGTATGTAGAATCGGCCAAAGAATTGTGGGATCAACTTGAAGGCAAATACATTTCTGAAGATGCATCAAGTAAGAAATTCCTTGTTAGTAATTTTAATAATTATAAGATGAGTGATGCTAGACCTATAATGGAACAATTCCATGAAATCCAAAGAATCCTTGGAAGTTTTAGGCAACATAATATTGCTATGGATGAGACTTTTATTGTTTCTTCTATAATTGATAAATTACCACCCAATTGGAAAGATGTGAGAAATTCTTTAAAGCACAACAAGGATGATATAAGTGTTGAACAATTGGTAACACATCTTCGAATTGAAGAAGGAATCCGTCTACAAGATGGTAATAAGGATTCTAGCAATCCTAATTTGTCCACTGTTAATATGGTGGAAAATGAGAAATCAAAGGCAATACCAAAGTTCAAGAAAAGGCCCCTTAATTTCAATAAAGGAAGTAGGAACAAGAGGCCTAAATTTGGTAAGGCAAATCAACAAGCAACTTTTTAGGAATGTGGCAATTCCGGTCACATGAAAAGAGATTGTACAATCTGGAAAAGGAAAATGGCCAAGAATGGTGGAAAGCAAGGTCAAGGCAATTCTAGCCAAGACCAACCTAAGAAAGGTAATTTTGCACATATTGCACATAATTCCAATTTGAATTTTGTGGAAATGGTTTCTGAAATCTTCTGTGTGCAGACTGATGATTCTTGGTGGATCGACTCAGGAGCTTCAAGACACGTGTGTAAAGATCGGTCTCTATTCAAATCCTTGAAGGAAGGTGACAATGGAGAAGTTCTTTACATGGGAAATGATTCTATGGCTAAAGTCCTAGGTTGTGGACAAGTAGAATTATTACTTAGTTCTGGAAAATCACTTGTATTAAGAGATGTACTATATGCTCCAGAATTAAGGAGAAATTTAGTGTCTGGAGTAATCTTGAATCGATTAGGTTATAAATTGGTATTTGAAGCTGATAAGTTTGTACTATCTAAAGGTGGTGTATTTATTGGTCTAGGATATCTCTATAACAATATGTTTAAATTAAGTACAACAAATGGTGCTATTGATTCTGCTTATATTATTGATCATGATTCTTCTTTATGGAATTTTTGTCTTGGACATGTTAATTATCGAAAACTACATTCTATGTCTAAATTTGATCTGATTCCTCCATTTGACTTGAACATAGAAAAGTGTAGAACATGCATGCTAACAAAGATAACAAGAAAACCTTTTCCTAATATTGAAAGGAATTCAACTTTGCTTGAATTAGTACATAGTGATTTATGCGATTTTCATAGTACACCTTCATTAGGAAATAAGAAATATATGATAACATTCATTGATGATCATACACGCTTTTGCTATGTTTATCTTTTGTTTACTAAAAATGAAGCCTTAGAAAAGTTTAAGGTTTATAAAAATGAAGTAGAATTGCAACTTAATACTAAAATTAAAAAGTTGAGAACTGATAAAGATGGTGAATATTATGATCCAATTTATTTTCAATCTGTGGGTATTATCCATGAAACAACTACTGCATATACACCACAACAAAATGGTATAGCAGAAAGAAAGAATAGGACTTTGGAAGAAATGGTTAATTCTATGTTGTCCTATTCTAGTCTAAGTGATGGATTTTGGGGTGAAGCCATGTTAACGGCTTGTTATATTCTAAACCGAGTTCCGATAAAAAGGAATAAGGTAACCCCGTATAAGCTTTGGTATAAAAGAAAGCCAAATTTGACTTATCTCAAAGTTTGGGGTTGTAGGGCAATTGTAAAAATACCGGAACCCAAGCGTAAGAAATTGGGTGAAAGAGGAATTGAATGCATTTTTATAGGTTATGCTGAACATAGCAAAGCCTATAGGTTCTATGTAATAGGACAAAATGATTATGTGTCACTACATTCAATCATAGAATCTAGAGATGCAATCTTTGATGAAAGGAGATTTTCTTCAATTCCTCATTCAAAGGATTTAACTCCTAATACCAATATTGAAGAATTGGATCAAAGCTCGATTGATCAAGGATCAAATGTTCAAACTCTAGATGAGAATGATGCTTCCACATCACAACCTAGAAGAAGTAAAAGGGCAAGAAAAGAAAAATCCTTTGGCCCAGATTTTCATGTGTACTTAGTTGAAGGTACAAGAGATTCTATCTTAACAAAGTTCTCATATTGTTATAATATAGAAGAAGATCCATTGACATGTCAAGAGGCTATGAGGTCTCAAGATGCTACTTTCTGGAAAGAAACAATTAATGATGAGATGGAATCCATCATGGGAAATAACACATGGATTTTGGTTGACTTACCTCCTAAGTGTAAACCAATAGGATGTAAATGGATTTTCAAGAAGAAAATCAAAGCTGATGGAACTATTGATAAGTTTAAAGCACGTTTAGTGGCACAAGGGTTTAGACAAAAACCTGGAATCGATTATTTCGATACATATGCACCTGTGGCTAGAATCTCTACTATAAGGTTATTAATAGCACTTGCTGCTATTCATAAACTTGTGATACATCAAATGGATGTCAAGACTGCATTCTTAAATGGAGAACTAGAAGAAGAAGTGTATATGAAACAACCTGAAGGTTTTGTTATGGAAAACCAAGAACACAAGGTCTGTAAATTGATTAAATCCTTGTACGGATTGAAACAAGCGCCAAAACAATGGCACCAAAAGTTTGATGATGTTGTATTATCAAATGGTTTCAAAATAAACAATTCAGACAAGTGTGTGTATAGTAAATTTGATGACAAAGGTAATGGTGTCATAATTTGGTTGTATGTGGATGACATGCTGATTTTTGGAACAAATTTAGATCAAGTAAATTTGACCAAAACATTTCTATCATCATATTTCTCCATGAAAGATATGGGAGAAGCTGATGTCATCCTAGGTATAAAAATTAAGAGAGACAATGAGAAACTTATCTTGTCTCAATCACATTACATTGAGAAAGTTCTCAAGAAGTTCAATAACTTTGAATGCTCTCTTGTTTCAACTCCTATGGACCCAAGTTTAAAGATATTACCTAATGGTGGTAAGGCTATTTCACAATTAGAATATGCAAGGGTAATAGGATGTTTGATGTATGCAATGACAAGTACAAGGCCAAATATCGCATTTGCGGTAGGTAAACTGAGTAGATATACTAGTAACCCTAGTTTATCACATTGGCAAGCTGTACGTCGAGTACTTAAGTACTTAAAGAAAACTATTGATTATGGTTTGACATATAGTGGTTATCCTTCAGTTTTGGAAGGATATTCTGATGCAAGTTGGATTACAAACCAAGAAGATCACTCTTCTACTAGTGGTTGGGTTTTCCTCTTTAGAGGAGGAGCAATTTCTTGGTCATCCAAGAAACAAACTTGCATTACTGATTCCACTATGGCTTTAGAATTTATAGCTCTAGCTTCAGCAGGAAAGGAAGCTGAATGGCTAAGGAATCTCATGTTTGAGATACCACTGTTACAAAAACCAATATCACCTGTAGCAATACATTGTGACAATGTTGCAACTTTGGCTAAAGCTTATAGTCAAGTGTACAATGGAAAATCAAGACATATAGGTGTGAGACATAGTTATGTCCAAGGACTTATCAAGGATGGTATTATTACCGTTGATTTCGTTCGAACAAAGCTTAATTTGGCTGATGGTTTTACAAAGGCATTGGCTAAATATTCCATCTCTAGAATGTCTATTGAAATTGGAATGAAGCCCATAATTAATCACTAGTAAGGGAATCTTAACTTAACGCTTAATATGACATTAAGTCTTAAGTTCAATAAGATTAAATCTCTTATTTGATGATTGAAAGCACAAGGGTGCTTTGGACCTGTGATGTAAGGAGGTTGAATAATTCTTAATTGATTTCTTGAATTTATGTTTTATCACAGGAACATGTTTTACCTAAGAAATCAACCTATGTAAGTGCGAAGTTTGGCCGCTTCAAGAAGTCAAGGGGCAATGACTTTGATGCACTTATGAATAGATATGGATGCATGGCCCTATTGTGTCAAGTACAACAAAAACATGTAGTTTATCTTATATGTAGTTGTATCTTCAAGTTTTCATTATGTATTATATCGGTTCAATCGTTTCGATACCAATAAAATATGATTTCTTGGAATGTATACTCTACTAAGTGGAAGTTCAAGTCTATGTACACTTTCATTTACGTGTAAGATTGTATATATTAAATTTAAATTTGTGTGTAGTAATTATTTAATACTCTCAAATGGGGGAGGATTGTTGAGATTTGAGAATTAAATTCTCTGATAATCGATTACCATTGTGTGTAATCGATTATCAAAGAGTGAAAACTCTGATTGTGTAACTTTTTAAATTTTAAGACGCCAAATGGTATAACTTTTCAAAGGTGTAATGCCAAATGGTATGACTTTTCAAAAGGTGTAATTGATTACCATTGTGTTGTAATTAATTACACGCCTTTTCAGTAAATTTAAAGAGTCTCAACCTTTTATGAAGAGTTATAATAATTCATAAATTTGTGTCCCTTTGATTCAGAAGATGTCTGATCAACATCTATATAAAGGGATCCAAGTGCATTACTCAAACACACAGAAATAAAAACACAAATTAACTTTCTTTCATCCTTTGTTCTTGTTTTGCAACAATACAAGAGTGAGTATTGTTGTTGAATCTTCTTTGTATCTCAAAATTGGATTTCGTGATACCCACACTCTATAGGGACGAAATACTGATTTTAGGAAAGTGCTCTGCATGCCTAGAAGATCATATCAAGTCCTCTAAATTGTTGTTCATCTTTTGGTTCACCCTTACTTTGGAAAATTGTTCCAACAAGAACTAATTTAAAATTAATTCAAAACTATTTTTAAAATTGGTTTAAAACTAATTTGAAACCAAAAAAAATTATAAAACCTGTACTATATTTTTGGTAACAAAACCGATACTGATAGTTTCAAACCAAAATTTAACTAAAATAATCTTTTTTAAAAGTTAATTAAACCATTCATTAAAAGTTAAAAAAAACATTTATTATGAAGTAAATTGGTTTGGTTTAAAAACTAGTTTATATTAATTAGATATTTTTAATGTAATTTCACTTCAAATATGGTTTGATTTAATTATAAACCGATTTTCTACCCGTTCCTTCACCTACATTAATTAATTTCAGAAGATAAGAGTCCTATTCACTTTGTTTGCTACTTTGGTCCAATCCTACTGCTGCTAACTAAACAACGACAAATTGGGCCTTGACCCCTTTTTCTCAAAAACAAAAAAACTGAAACCTTGAAGATAGTTTCTTTATCAAATGCCAACTTTAAAGAATTGTATTTTTTCACCAAAAAAAAAAGAATTGTATTTTTGATTTAGAATATTTAATTCAAACTTGAGTTAAGAAAGATTAGGTAGTGATCCGGTCTATATACTGGCGTCTAGACTATGACATTATCATATCTATTCTGAAAGGTAAACCGGTATCATAAGTTAACTTCCGGACTGCAAAATACCGTGCTAGATGCTCTTCCTACATTGGTTTATCCACGATATCACCTAAAACATCGGGTAACCTCATCCGGCCTCACTTTTCTATTACGCATAACCGTTCACCTATACTTTGAGAGAATAAGTGGCTATTCCACTTCCATATTGATACTCTGCACAGCAGAAAGTATCCACGTCACCTGTTAGAAGGTACAAAGTACAACTACAGGAGTAATATACGGGAAATCCAGATCATCCCCATTCCTGTGTCAGAATCGTACATCGAGCGTTGAACTACTCTAAATCGTACACTGAATACTGAACTACCCTTCTCTTGGCCCACTTGCGCCCAACGACTCATTTCCACGCTCAACTATAAATAGCAGATTCTCATACACATGCAAGGTTACGTTGTTCTGACTCTCAATATATTATTGCATTGCTCAAGTTTTCTCTAAGTTTTTATTCTCTACACTGACTTGAGTGTCGGAGAGTCTTCGCAGGTGACACCACCTTTCGCCCCCATCAACGCGAAAGCTTGGTGTGAAGGATCTCTAGGACAACAAGACCGACTTCTCCCACTGAGAGGTCGGATTATAATACCGGATATCCACTGTTACGGTGTACAAACATTTAAATCTCAAACTTTTGTGGCTGGACCCCAGTCTAGATCCTTGACCTCGGACTAGACCAGTTTAGGTAGCTTTCATTTTTTTTAGTTTTAATTATAAAAATATTATTATATTTTTTATTTTAAAAAATTATAAAAAATAAAAACAAAAAACATAATAATAAGTTTATAAATATAATTAAAAATAGTAAATGAAAACATCATGCCCTTTTCATGTTCATTGAAATTTAATCAGTATATATGAACATAGATTGGTCAAGATTCAATCATCACATGAACCAGTCAAACATCAACTGCATATGCGGCTACAAGTTTTAAAAATTGTTGTAGCTAGCCCTCGTACTGAAAAATTCTTTAGTAACAAAAATCCTCAATTTCAATATTTTGTTTGTGATTTTATTTTCAGAGCAAGGGAATTCTCATTCAAATCATCAATTTCCCTTTAATCATAACAAGTATATACTTTGGGGGATCTGATTTCCATGCATTAAAAAATGGTGCTCTTAGTATATTTAAAAATAACCGATTTCAAAAACATGATTACACCATCTAATCCAAATTCATACCGTTGTGTAACCTTTGGCAATATTTCACTTGCATTGATTCAAAAAGACCATATAGAAATATACAATATTACCAGCTGTGAGGCAATATATTACAGGGAGTAGGAATTAATTGTCAAAATTAGTGGCTAAATCTTCTTATTTCTATAACATCTTAAATGACTCAATTGAGAACATTTATCAGTATTAGAAATGAAGAATCTAAATCTAAATCTTATAATTTAATCATACAAGAATGATTAAAATAAAAAATTAGTTAGTTGTCACATGACATCTTGAAAATGTCATTATTTGTGTTGTAATCCTGACTATTCAAATACATTTGATGATTAGTATTTCAATATTTATTTTTCATAATAATGCATTTTCTTATTAAAATCATTTATTCTCTATATATAACAAATATATCAATAAAATGAGTTTGATACAATGAAAATAGAATAATCAATTAGGTCTATCATATTTCGAGTCCGTTTGGTTTCCAGTTGAGGAAACGGAGTTGGGGAAATGG
The DNA here is from genome assembly GCA_037962975.1 of Clitoria ternatea. NCBI lineage: Eukaryota > Viridiplantae > Streptophyta > Magnoliopsida > Fabales > Fabaceae > Clitoria > Clitoria ternatea. The sequence continues at coordinate 45,331,659 of CM075674.1, forward strand.
AGAAATTTAAGGGTTGATATGATCCTTCACGCCGTTCGAGATAGTCAAAACTCCGTTTGACCGTAGGATTTATTTTTGGGGTTGGTCAAACTGAGGTTTGACCAACCAAAGGAGCAATCCAAACGCATTTAAATGACTAATTAACTTTTAGCTTTTAACCATTCATATATATATATATATATATATATATATATATATATATATATATATATATATACATGTAACTTGTATATGACCCAAATTTATTGGGCAATTTTTAAATGAAAATTATTCTTAGTGGGGCATTGTCATGTGAGAGGACTAGAACAAAAAATCTTGCTGTGTTAATTTGTTAGTTTAATCTTCCAATCTTGGGAAAGCAAGAAGAATCTTAAGTACAGGAGAAACAGGGAAGAAAACAAAACTTGCAGTAAGTATTTTCAAATGTTTCTGACAAACCAGTTAGCCACCTTAGTATAGTTGGGTTGAAAGGTCTTATAATTTGTTTACTAAGAAGATCGTCTCTTATAAAATGGTGATTAAGGTGCAAGGTTTCCACATGATTATACTGAAAACACGGTGCCATTTTAAAACTGTTGAAATATCACAAAACCTAAATGATTAGGTACACAGTACACTAATTAAAACTATTTAATTTAATTTAGTTTGGATTAATAAAAACCAATAAGTTTAACCAAATCAACCCTGAGGAAGAAAGGTTGGTTTGGTTGGAATGTCATCGAGCTATATATATATATATATATATATATATATATATATATATATATATATATAATTATAATGTAGATGGATCACATGAGAAACGATCTTCATTGTGAGAATGTTTTTATGTAAAAATGAGAGGGACGAATTTGGGCTGTACAATTATTGGATGGTTGAAATTAATCATGTGACCTTTTAGGTAATTACGTGACTTGAAAAACTTTTAATTTTAACTATCCTCACAAGATACATTTCCTATATATATATATATATATATATATATATATATAATCTTAATGGAAAAATATAAAGAAATTTATAAAATGTTTTAAAAAATTAATAAAAGTCTCTATTTTTTAAATATAAAATAGAATTTATTTACTAATGGAATGGAAGTTTCTTAAAGCCTAGAAAAATATAAAAAAACATAATAGAGATTCAATTTGATTGGTTAGGCATGATTTTGTGAAAAAATCTAAACCAATTTTGTTAGTTCTGGTCAATTTAGTTTGTTGGGTTTATTTATCAAGTGGATCCAATCCAATAAATACCCTTGTTACTAAATTTCTTTGATCCAAAATAAAGAGGAACACCTAAACTAATTAATGAAAGTGATTAAACAGTGATTTTAATTAACAAAGCTGTGAACATGGATTAGAAGATGGTTAGTTCAGACTCACATGTCAAATCACATGAATATCCATAATTTAATGACTGTTTGAAGATTGTAACACAGTCATGAACACCATTAGTCAATTATGCTCCACATGGTCCACGCATTCAAGGTTCCAACCTTGTAAACAATAGGGAAGGACAATTTCTTTTCCCTCCCTTCCAACCCCACCAATCAAATTCTTCTTCGTGTCTATTTGTATGTAATTGGAAAAACAAAGATATCTATTTAGTATGTAATTGGAAAAACAAAGTTATAATAATAAAAAAATTTAAAGGTTAATATTAATTTTTTATGTTGTTCGAGAAGTAAAAATTTCTTTTGACAGTAGAATAATTTTTTAGGTTGGTCAAACAGACAATTAAACGGAACCATTTACTTAAAATTTGTATGCTAAAAATTATAATAACTACATAATTAACTGAAAATTAACATCATATATTCGTAAATTGGCCTATTAATCCTTACAGACTAATTATAATAATTGAAGTAATGAATTATTGATTGAACTAATTAGACAATTCAATTAATCAGATAATTAATTTTCACCGATTTATATACAAAACCAATATGGTAACTATCTTGACCTCATTGTTAATCGGATCAACCACGTCTATCTAACTTTCACAACTATAGTGTATATCAATATGCTTGTTGTGTCTAAGCAACTCATCAATGTAATTTTTTTTTAATGTGATATATAATATATAATATAATGTAAGTAATGGTGAACCACATGCTGAAGGAATGCTCATGCTTTTTCATATATAAGCCTGATCCAGCACTTCAAAGCTATTCTTAGGTGGATCCTCATCACTATCATCTTACACTGTTTCACCATTCTCTTTTTCTCATGAAGATCATCAGCTGTAGAGTTTTGGCTGCTATGTTGGCTTTGGTTCTTGTTCACTTTCTTGTGTTGTCCACTCTCTGTCTTCACCATGAACAGAGCCATTCAAGAGAGACAAGTGTAATGTCAAGGAAGTTGTTGCTATCCTTATCTTTTGATTCTGTTTCCACTAGTATAAGTAAATTGAGTGGAAACAAGAAACAGCCCAAGAAAGCTGTGGAGCCAAGTTTGAGGAAAGCACCATCAAGTGTCCCAAATCCTACACAGAACAAGTAGGAATAGAGACATTTCTTTGTTCTAGCTAGGTTCTTATCAAGGAAGAATCCATTGTCAGTTTATGTGATTTGATATTGTTCATTTTTCTTTTGGCCTTTTTCCTATATGTGATATACTGATTCTTCCTTATTGTAAGGTTTAATTGTATTAATGTTGAAGGGTTTAGGAGATCAAGATGCAGGAAGTGTACATAAGAACTAGAATTATAATTAACAAGTGTAGTGAGAAGCATCTGGTTTTGCAAAAAGCCGAAATTTATATAATTCCAAGGTTCAGATGTCAATTTTGGTTTTGATCAAAAGAATGCATTAGATTCCATCACTTTGCTTTAGGTTGATTTTTCCCTGCTTCTTTTTTTCCTCTTTAAGGGCAATATATAAGTATCATACATGTAAAATTGTCCCTATCCTGTTACAATTTTTTTTCAAGAAACCTCCAAATTATTTCATTTACATTCTCAACTTGCTTATAGTACTAATTTAGTCCACAAACATCTTTTATTTCTATTAAAAACAGTTTTTTTTATTGGTATACTGAAGGATGTAAGCGTTTGATGTCTAAAAAATTTGAAGGATGATCTGTGCCTGGGATTTACTCTTATTCTTTATTTTTTAATATCTACATTCTTTTTTCAATGGCATCATCTATCATTCTTGCCAACATAAGATATAGCGATTAAATGTATTTCAAGTTTGATATTCTTATACCAATTTTCTTCAATATTCTTTTAACTTTACATTCTTTATATATTACATTGCTTACCATTCTTTGAAGATATAGCTATTAAGTTTTACCTCTTGCTACACTATGTTGGTGTTGGTGTATTATCAATGTGAATTAGATTAAGGGCATTAAACACAGTCTAATGTGTGTTTAGTAAGTCATTTCAATAACTGAAAATTAAAATCAATAGTTGAAATGTCACTCTAAGTCAAATAGAGGTGTTTGAATAAACAACATGTCCAACTAACTGACAATGTTTTTTGAAATACTATTCTAAATAGTGCTTTTTAATTTTAGCTACCAGCTGAAATCCCTATTTATTTAATTTCATATTTTTAATAATTCTTAATACCTACCATTTATTTTATTTTAAAGAATTTTGTGTCATTTTATATTTATCAACTAGTTAAACATTTCTATTACAATCAACTAACTTATCAAACATTAATTTTTAACTTTCAGCTAACTTTTCAACTAGTTTTATTGAATAGAGACTTACATGGATTTAAATAATTTGGATGGTAAGTTTAATTTACACCTTGTGGTTATATATATAATGGAGCCAATGGTTTGCAGTAGTGTCCTGAAAAATAAATAGGTTTGAATGTAGTGTTATGGGGAGGGAGTGACATGAATATATGTTGAAAGAACAGAAATTATTGCAATTCTTGGCTTACACGGATTCATGGTACTGAGAGATGAGAAGGTTTAAGTTAGTGGTGAGAACAGATGGAAAAGCAAGGAGTGCACGTTTGGTTGTTGGCTAGTGTGTCTAGCCATGCACCTTTTAGGTATCAAAGTTGGCTTTACAACCCAAAAGATTGAAATTTCTTGGACTTTATATGAACAATATTTTGGACGCTTTCATATAAATATTGGTTGGTCTTCTTCCATCCATCATGAACCATATTTCATCGTTTGAAATTTATGAATGGTGAAATGGACACATTTCATATCATTATTTGTTTTGTCGTGTTTTTTGGTTTTTTGGCTTTTGGCTTTCAAGCTTAATTGAACTAGTCTTGTATATTATCATTATAAGGTGGGAGAGAATCTCTACTGTTAGATTTGATCAGTAATGGTAATCTACCGGGAACACATGCAATCTAATAAGGAGTTTTGGTTCATATTTTTGCTGCATCTTTGTGGTTTTAACTACCCTGTCTCAAGCCAAGTAAAACTATTATGAGTCTTAAAGTTGTTTTAATTTAATAACCAAGATTTAGCATAACTCTATTCATCCTAATCCTAATAATAGTTTTGAATACAAATTTTATGTTAAGTTGAGCAACTCCTTATAATTTCATATATACTTTTGGTGGTTCTTAATACATACTTCCGTTTCTTTTTATCTTTTTCTATTTTGAAAAAAAAAATTGTTCCTTTCTATTTGTCTATTTAAAATTTTAAGAATTTATTTATTTATTTTTTCTGTAATATTTTTATATAGGGAATGGCCAAATACTAATAACATTAATAAAAATTTAATTTAAGATGAGGATAAAGTAAGAAAACAAATATAAAAATAGTGTAATTTAAAGATTTTAATTGTTTTTCTTAATCTGTGTTAAAAGACGGATAAAAAAGAATGAATAAAGTATTTGATTAAATTTTTCAAAAACAAAATCTTAATATTAAAATTCACTTAGAAAGTTGACAAAAATAAGCGGTTATTGTTTAACTAAACTTACACATATATATCACAAACTAAGCACCGACATAAATATAGCAAAGGATAACTATATATTTTAACCATTTTTTAAAAAATGGGATTTTAATTTTTGACAACTTGTCTAAAATGGTATGGTAAGTATAGAAACAATGTGGAAGAGGAAGGGGGAGAATAAGTTTTATTTTTAAATAAGTTTTTACCAAATAAAATAGGATTATTTTTTCGTCTAACTCCGATTATTTATATATTTTTAATCTATATAAAATATTTTATTTTTAGTCTCACTTGCTTAATTAAATATATTAAAAACAAACATGATTAACAGAGTTATATATTTATTTGTCTATATAGTTCTAATATGTTTAGAACAGTTGACTATCAATACATGATTTTGATATTAAAATATAGTTTCTAACTATCAAAAACTTAATATTCACACCAAGTTTTTTGAATAGTCAAATGTTAATCTACTGAAAGTTGTGGAATTTTCTTTTCTGAAGATTTTAAAAATTTTTAAGCTATGATAGTTTCCAAGATCGTATATTAATAGTTATTTAAATCTATCAAAATCATGTAGATAAGATAATGTGTAATTTTTTTAATTACATTAGTATTTACAAATTTAGCTTAACAGCAAAGATTAGAAATAAAATATTTGATATAAATTATAGGTATAATGTTTTTTGCAGGATCTAAAATAAATGAAATGGGCTTAGTGGAAAGTGATATGAAATTTGTGTTAGTACTCAGCCCAAAAAGAAAGAATAATAGTCACAGATGATGGCCCATTAAAATGGGCTTGAAAATGTTTTAAAGAGATGGGACCTTAATAATGCTTTTCTTCCTTTTATTTCTATCCTCCCCTTTCAGTCACATTACCTATCTTGTTCTACCAAACTTTTAAACGTCTATTATTAAACTAAACTTCAATTGATAACTTTTTTGTGGTTGACTTGTTAATTTCTATAGTTGCATTTTAAATTATTTGAAATTCTAATAGGTTTTACATGTTAAATGTCAATTTTTTTTTTAAACCATAGTAATTAGAATCCCATCAGGTTGGTGTGTTTGTTCAGCACCCTATTCCTTAAGCAATAGTCAGGGTTTGATTTTTGAATCTTGTGAATGGAAAAAATTGTATGACCAATTTCTTACCGCTTAGTATCTTGACATCAGGAAGAGAGATTAGTATCTTGACACAGATTTTTCTTTTGTCTTTAAGGTAGTGTTTGGTATGGGGTCTTTAAATTTTCCTAGGAATGTTACTTAAAATATTTCATTACTCATGTTTGGTATGAGATAAAAAAAGTATTCACAAGAATATGAGATTCCCAAGGAACTTAATTATGAAGGTATTAAAAATTTCACTTTTCCATTTCAACATATGGGTATCCTATACATATCTAGGAATAAAAGTACCCCTATTTTCTTCCCAAATCCTTATAAAACAAAAAGATTCATGTGTAAGTTTTTTTAATACCAAACATGAGAATGAGATAAACTAAAAAGATTCCCAAATAAATTTTTTTAATATCAAATATGAGAAATAAGTTACCTAGAAAACATATTCCCAAAGAACACATTTCTAGGAATATCACTTAAAAAAATTCCTCATATTAAACACTACCTAAGGATGACATGTGACAATTCTTCCATTTTAGTTGTTAATGCCCGAAGCGGCCACGAGATGCTTTCCATTTACAAGAATTGAAAATCAAACCTTCAACCACTTGCTAAAGGAATGATATGCTAAACCATGGTACTCATCAATATGATTGGAATTTTTCATAGCTATTTCATTTTATTTTTACTGTTTTCATATTTTAAAAAGTTACATTGAGAAAGAGTTCTCTAATTGCACAAGATTTAAACAAAAAATAAGATAAAAAGTATAATTGCTCTAGTGGTCCTAATATATTAAGGTGAAAATACAATTAATTAATCTTGCACTATTAAAATACAAAATGGAGTATAACATAACATGAAAATTCAAGTTTCCAGGGATTAGAACGATTGGTCGAGTAAGCAAAGATTGTAGAGCCCATTTATTTTGAACATTGGTTTATATTTTGTGTCTCTGTAGCGTGACCCTTAAAAGTTCAAATGTTACACGTAATTAATCATAATCTTTTTTTGTTCAACATAATTAATCCAATCGTAGGAGTTCATTTTATAACCATGGGCTGTATTACGAATCATGAATTATATTTTTATTTTAATTTTTGGTGGATAATTAATGAATTTTAGTAAAACCCACATCTGAAGCTATAGATAGAGTTGGTGTTGTGGGTCATAGCCCATTAAACAACAAAGCCCAGACAGTAGTGTATGACTTTCTTGTAAAGCTGTGTGCTATTTGTTAGCCCAAATTGGCATCTTCAATTTGCATGAGGTGGGTGTTTTTACTTTTCACTAAAAAAAAACTTCTTCATGCAATTCTTCTAGAAAAAGATATTTGAAAAATTCATTTTGGTATTAGTTTAAATTATGTTCAGATTAAAGTATTCAAATATGATATTTGGTAGATATTAGTAATTTGAGGGTATTATTTTGTATAAAAAAGATATCGACAATGTTATATCATTTTATTTTAAGGAAATTTGGTAGTTAGATTTTAAAGTGATATATTTAAATATTTTTTAAAACCAAAGATAAAGTCATTTATTGCATAATTGCGAAATTGTAAAGAATGGATATGTTGAGAATAATCAAATAGTCTATAAAAGTTTTAAAGATGTGATGATAAAAAACAGTATTATTTAAAATATTTTTACCTGTTGTGTGTCATGCATTACCAACTATTCATGCTAAAATTTGCATATTATTATATAAGAATACATTTATATTTTTTTTCGTAGTTTTAAAAAGTTTAATATCATATGTATAAAAAAATAATTTTCCGAATATCGCATGAGTTATAATACCACTTTAAATAAATCAAATGTTACTGGTTAGGTTTGTAAATACAGATGGAAAGAAATTACTGGATAGATAAGTTTTGAAGGAAGGTCACAAAGATTACAATCTTAGTTGTCCTAAGCTAATTGCTTTACTAAACTCTTCCATAAGGAGTGGGCGGTAGAAATCATTCATTTTCATATGAAAATCAATAGACACTACACAAAAATACATATTTGACGTGAGACATATCTCACACTTATACAAAAAAGTTCTACGCTAAAGTTAAATGGCATGAGACATGTCTCCCATGCCGTTCACGTGTTATTTCATTCTATGCAAAAACCATGTGGGACACCGATTCTCATGCTAAAATTGGTGTGAGACATTAAATTTCATGCTTCCAGTGAACCTAGAAAAGGTGAGCGCTCTCACTTCATCTCCTCCATCATACACCTTCACCAACCACAAACACCACATTATCGAATCTTCACCCACACTAAGAAGATGTTTGGCTTGCACTTCTTCTCAACAGAAGGAGAAGTGAAAAAATAATCTTACGGTCAAATAAAGTTTTGATTGTTTTTAACAATGTGAAGGATCAATATTAACCTTTAAATTTTTTCATTTTCATAATTTTGTGTCCCCAATTGTAAATCAAACATCCCCTAAGTTAACAATCTAAAATCAAACCCACAACCCATAATACAACCTTCACTGCCTTAGCCCCCTACCCACTCACCCACTAAAACCACCCTACCTTCCATAATCACAACCAAAACCTCCACCTAACCTTCAACATAACAACTATCCCAAACTATACAATCTTCAACATAATAACCACCATCAACCAAACAAGCCACCTCTAACAGCACACTACAACAAAATATTATTAAAGCGGTTAATTATTCTTTTTAGTGTGGTTTCAACCATAGCAACAAGATGTATTATAATAATCTATTACTATAATTGTAATATTATTGTTGTTATTTTTTCTTATTAGTGTGATTCTACACATATTATTGAATTTTGTTTTCGAGAATAATAACATGTGCTATAATAGCCTTATTTTGTTATAGTGCCACCAAGCCACAAACCACCCAAAACCATACAACCAAACAATTCATAATCACCCATCTCCATTGTGAGCACACACTTCCACAACCGTCACCAATCCCCCTCCACAATTGATTGAGAGGGAAAGGTCGGAGATTATTTTTGGGGAGAAAGCAAGGGTGAAGAAGGTGGAGAAGGAAGGATTAAGGATTGGGAGATAAAAAATAAGAAAAATCAAGGGAGAAGAAAAAAAGAATCAAAGTCTCACACCAAAATCAAGTGTGGTATACTTTTTAAATTTTAAGCGTGTGCGCAAGACACATACTATGATTTGATATAAGTCAAATTTCATTAATCTTGTAATGAAAGGCGCATATGCATTGATTAGCTAATCTTGTGTTTCATCATGATTGCCTTTTATGTGGGGTGTTTCCCCTATATTAATGTTTGTTTAGTCTTTTGGATTTAAAAATATATATAGATGAAGTATCAAACTAATTCAAATTAAGCTCATTTCATTTTCAGAAGAATCTCATGTTGCCTTCAAGAGAATATCTCGTTGATACTTTATTAACCTCAACGTATTATTCACTTTATCGTTACTTTAGTTTGTTACTAAATTGAGCTTAAGACTACATGCCTATGTATAACGTGATTAAATTCCGCTTCTACTTTTTCCCACGTGAAAAATTATATTCATTACCAACAAAAATTTTGTTGCATACTACTATTAATGAAATAAATTACCTTGGATGTAAAGTAAATATATAGGCGCACATGATATACTTGCCTCAAGTGTTTAACTTCTGACCATGGCCAAACTATTCCTAATGCATTAATAATTTCACTCTAACGTACACTTCACGCCACTGTCAAAAAACTTTTTATACCAGAAACTGCATTTTTTTTTACTAATCTAACATTTAGATAGTCCATACACTTATGTCCACATTTTTAAATAGATAAACACACATTTATATTATTAAAAATATACTTCAATTTTAATATTTTTAACAAGCTTAGCTCAAACTTAGTTATAATATAAAATATTAGGTACCCCTTGTAATATAATTTTTGATCCGGGGTCGATACCGTCCCTCAGACTCGTTGATCAAACAACAACGTATAGTTCTCGCCTCAGCCGGTGTAGACCCCAAAAGGACAACACATTGTCCTAAAATCCAGTCACACCAGACAGGTCAAATCCCCTTTGACTGGTGTTAGAACCCCCCGAGAGGCCAAATGACCGGAGGCAGGGGAGGCATAGAAGCCAATACCAGTCATGACCTGCAAGAAGCCCACGTATATAGACCAGATCCACGTGTTCACTTAATGTTTAAAGCTAGTCCATTTATCTGGTAACAAGGAGAGACCAATCTCTATTAAAGCATCCAATTACTCTTTCTAATAATCAAATAAAGAAAGAAGTATTAAATAAAGGGTACTTTAACAGATTAAGTGTTTGTTATTATGTAATTGAATAAGCAAAATGATAAAAATAAAAAAATTTAAATATTAATATTTAACCTTCACCTTATTTAAAACAGTTAAAATTTTATTTGATTGTAGAAATTACTTTTAACTAAACAAATTATAACCAATATTGATGCCTTCTCCGTTTTCTTTTAGTGTCCTTAAAACCATGTACTTGCAAAATGATTATCTTTGACTGGTCTTAACTCCTCCTTGCAATTCACTCCAAACAGGTCATATCACTAAATATAGAAATAGGTGAACATTTGATTCAGTAAACAAGCATGAGAAAGGAAAACTAATGGTCTAAATGAAAGATGTAATAGATGATTGTAATAAAAAAGAAAAAGAAAAATAAGAGTAATAAGTAACGTTAAAAATTATCTATTTGATATTGATCCATCACAATATTTAATATTTAGTCTTGATTTATATGTTTTTTGAAACACTATTAAACTCTATTTAATCAATAAGTTAAAATTTTATTTCTAATCAAATTTAACTTGTATCTATAACTACTAAATAACTAACAAATACTGCTATGACTAAAAAGAGTTGCATTGTGCAAGCTAGCTACAAATGCGGGTATATAACTAAAAAATAATCACAATTGAGATTCTTTATCTTTGTTTGTAGAATCAGGCCAATGATACAGACGCATCTGATGTGAGATTACTGAATATTTCATTCTATAAAGTTCTTAATTAATTAAACCTGTCCTCGTACAAAGACAATGCAGGCTCACATGACTGAACAGGACAATGTTTTGTGTTAACATGTGTCTATCTCCGAAGATGTTGTTCATTTTTTTAATTATCTCTCCTTTACATATTTCTTCAAGATCCAACAGAAAGTCTAACACTGATCAATGATTATCCTAGACTCCTATTCTTAATCTACTTTTCCAAAATTCAATTCATTAATTTTGGATAAATAACTAGAAATTAAACTTTGGTTTCTGATGTTCAAGAATGCACAATATAGGGGGGAAAATCATTTCACTATTTACTTTACTAGAAAGAAGCAAATTCAGCTTAATTATTGCCATCCTCATAAAACTATTGATACCAAGAAGTGCAGCTGGCATATGTGAAATGTATATACGCAAAATATTAAAAGAAAGTATCTATACAATGTATTACTTAGAAAAGGGTGGAAATTTCACTCTCAGCTGACTTGTACAGTAATCAAAACTAAATGATGTCTAAATTTGGATGAAGTGTTTAACTTTGATTTGATTAGGTGCATCAGCATATGACATCAATGGCCCTATGATATTGTCATGGACATGTGTGTTCTTCTCTTGCATGCAGTAAGGCTACAACCCTTTCCTTTTCCACTTTTTTTCTTTCATGCCACTCTGGTCAAGTGTGACGTAACACAATCAAGAGCAGAGGAAAAACAAAATTGAATTGTATCACATTTTCAGAAATGGTTGAAAACTGACAAGTAAGCTTATTGAAGTAGCATTACCTTAATTACATGTGAATATGATTAAAAAAGGACTAGTTATGTTGGATCCATCGCTGTAACTGTCATGCCAGTTTCTAATATGTGTCTAGCTGTCTTGTAGGGGGATAGGACAAAATTCACTGCATCTTGATCCATGTAATTAACCATCTCATGGGGACCAGGATTTTAATATTACTGTTATCTGAGTCAGTGTTGTTAAGATTCTTGGTTATGAACCCAAGAACTAGTCTTTGCTGTTAGTGTCTGCCAGTGTATCTTCCCCTAAAGTGGTACAAGGAGCACATTTCGTACCTTCTTAATAATTTCCCTTTTCCTTTATGCTTTTTCTTGTTGAAAGAATTTTTCATCAAATAATGCATTTGAATAAATTCAGACACACAAACACTGAACTGGAGCAGCTGAGTTGCTAATAATAGACTGAGTTCACTTGTTACTAAATCTTAGTATATGTTAATTATATACTAACAAAATTGATTAACAAACACCATAATTATTTGGTGGATAGGCCAAGCAAATTCTTTTATGCTCTATTTGTTATGTAAGAAATTGTTGGGAAAAATATGTGAAAATTTTCCCAATGTTTAGTTAATTTGTCTTTCATGAAAAATAGTTACACTATCAAGTTTTATGAGCCTCACTTGTTCACACAAAAATATATTTGTAATTTCTATATTTCCTCACCATTTTTATACATATCAAACAACATTATTTTTTCCACACTTTTCGTTCTCAAGATTTTTTTCATCATTTTATGGGGAACCTCATCATCTTTACATAAAAAATGTTAATTACTTGCAAAATTGGCTGATGTGTGGATTCTGAAAAACAATGGTCGATACTGTATAGTGTATAGACTGACATGTACTTAAGAGGAGTGGAATCAGCAAATAGGAAGCTTCACAATGCTTAAAATTTTGTACTTGCCATGAAAACAAGGGGACTAGACTACATTCACAAAAACGGTAAGAGACATGGGGCAACCTATAGTAAATAAATGAGAGCATGTGTTAAACAAATGAATGAGGGTACAGTTTTAATTCTTTCTCAGTCATAGTTTTGGCCAGAAGCCACAGAAACAAGCAATAGGCAACAAGATGAGTAGAGCCAAAAAGTGCTCTAATAAGGGATAAGATGTTGTTGTCCACTAATTTAGAAGGGATATTTAGGTCCCTAGAAGACATGGCGCCGTATGAGTTTTATACGGCTCTAAATATGTGAAATCTACCCGATTAAACTTGTGACCATATAAACTACCAACTCCTGTTATGACAGATAGTCGTTACTGTCACAAGCTCCACTCCCTGCCATCGCATGCATTAATTGCTCTCATCTTGATGCAAACATGAAATTTTGTTTCTTCACATAATTTTATACACTGTAGCTGTCGTTATCCATTGATGTTTAAACTGATCTAGGTGAATTTGTTGTTGTTTTTAATTTAATTATGGTTTTATCTTTGAATAAACTAGTTTATTCAATGTTTTTAGAACCGGATTGGTCATTAAACTAGTGAAGACACCGGTTCAAGAAAATCGTGATCAAACCGAGGTCCAACCGTGGTTGAACCGGTAGTATTAAAGAATTGACTCGGACCGATTACCTAACTGGTTCACTATTCAACCGATCGGACTGGCTGAACCGGTTCGATTTTGATAACAATGAGTTTATTTGAACCAGTATTTTTACTAGTTTAATAATTGTTTTAGTTTTAAAACATTTTTTAATATATGTTGTAATATTTGTATGTAAGAGAAAATACATATCATGTTAAAAAAATTAAAGATAATTGTTTCACTTGAAAATCATAGGGTGATATACATTATAAACTCTTTTTCTTTTAGCAATCGAAAACTGGAATTTTCAATATTTTAATTACTGATTCAATTTTAAAACATTTTCAATGTATGTTGTACTATTTACATATAAGGGACTGATGGATATCAAGATAAAAAAAATAAAAATAATTGTTTTTCCTTGAAAATTATAAAAGGGTGATATACATTGGAAAGTCTTTTTCTTTTAGGAATCCAAAAGATGTGCTCACATAACTCAATCCATTGAGCTCTTGTATAAAATTCATATATCTTTAGCAAATAACTTGAACTTTTTTTTATGAGTAGCAAATAATTTGAATTAAATTTATAATAAAAATAATATCATTATCGTATCAATAATTATGAATACATGTTGAAATTTCTCACATGTAAAGAAAAAAGAATAGAGTTTTGAAATTAACTATCCATGTCAAGCCGTTTGAATATAAGAAGATATATTAAAAATTTAGAATTCAGCAGACAAAGCGTTGTAGTTGACAGTGACATTGTCCTGGACCTCAAATTTAATATTTAAACAAAATATTATTATTCAAATGACAAGTGTATCCTTCCCTCTCACAAAGATATATAGTGCACACTACTACTAATAGAGTTTAATTGAAATAAATTATGTATACAAAAATTTTACACTGTACATTAATTAGAAATTATTCTAGATGCATTTTATAAAAAGTAATTAGCATAAAAATAAAGTATTTCCACATACATGACAATTAGAAGACTATGTAAAAAACTTTTACAAGTTCCAATGAAGTTTTTATTAAGAGAGTAAAAGACTTATCTTTATTAAACAAATATTTTATATTGTTATTTTCATTAATTAGTATTATTATTTTAATATTTTTGGTAAAAATTTTGAATTAACATAAGTACGTATCTTGGTATTATTGCATTTAATTTTTGCTCTCACTTTCCCAACTTTCTGCCCTCTAATTTTTTTCGTGAAGTACATCTCTTTCTTTCCTTAAAATTTTCACTCTAATGGCTGCTCTATTGTAAATTGAATTTAGAATGAAATTCTCGTATTACCTGTTTTATATTATGTTGTATGGTTACTACGGTTGACCCTCTCTAACCTTTGTTTTCTCCTACCCAGCAATGGACTCATACCTTTTACTATGTTCCTGTAGTTGACATGTGATTCTGGTGCGGTGAAAAGTGTGGTTACAAGTTACGACAATTGCAGGGTGATATCATTGCATTGGACCAAAAAAATAAAAAATCATTTGTACAAAGTGTTTTTTACATGAAAATTACTGGTAAGCATATCACGTGGTTTTTGTCAACGCACTACACTAGAGACAGAATTTGCAGCTGCAATTTCATCATCTAAGCTAACCACCATGACTATAAACAGAAGCATTACATCTCAAGGAATTCTTCAGGGCCCCAATTGAATTCCCCTTTCCATCTTATGAAAAATTGCAATAAAGCAAAAGGCAAAATATGGACAAAAATATACACTAATTAAGCTCTTCCAGTCTTCCCCATATGTTACACGAAAACATTAATTGTGAAAACCTTGTAATTTTGGTTAACGTTGCTCCACACAAATATTATCACATGCCCCTAGCCAACATTTCATGAAACCTTCTATCCGACTCTTGCTTTTCCAACTTGAACTTCTCATGACAATTCGCTATGAACATTTCCGCCAGCATATCAATCTCGTTAATCTCATTCTTTTCATCATCGTGAACCTTCTCCTCAAGCCACTGCAAGTACCCTGCGAGTTGTGAATCATCATCATCATGCACGCAATAACCTGAATCATTGCGCAATTGGGTATCATCACAGGATTTGGTTAACCCTTCGAAGATTCGAGAAGGGACGGGCAAAACGTGAGAGGATTTTGAGGAGCACCAGTTGTAGTGGAGCCTGAAGGAACCGAAAATGATTCTTTTGCTTATTTTGCTGCTGCGCTTTTTTTTGTGAGAAGGGTATGAAGGGAAATTAATGTTGGGTTGGTAATTTCCCCTGAGAATCTCAAGGATAACGGCTTTCACTTTGGACAGTGCTCGAATGATTCGGCACATGTGAGAGACTATGATGGAGTGGATCACGTTCTTCATCTTCGTGGAGCTTAAGGCTGAAGATGGTCGTGGTGCTTGTTGCTGGGATGGTTTTACTGAGAAAACTTGAAGAGGGTGTGATGAGGTTTTGTGGTGATGGCAAGAGCTAAACATTTTTCTTTCTTTCTTTGTTGGTGGTGAGAAATTTGGAAGCACTGTATTGCGTCCATGACTTGTGGGATATATAGAGTTTATATGGGATTCTTAATCCAACATGAGTTCCCAGTTTGCCCCTTGGTTTCTGTTTATTAAAATACAAGCAACATATAGATATATCTTTGTTGTTATTGGTAAATAGTTGGTTAAAATGGTATATAATGATTTATTTTCTTTAAGTAAGATTAAAGTTTTATGTTTTATAAATGAAATTTTTTTTTGTAGAAAAGAATTGGCTCTCTTATGAAATAGATGATGATTTGCCATAACAATATTATGACTAGGAAAAGAAAACTTTTTGTTAATTGAGAGGAATAGTAGACTATATTATAAAATACTAAGTATTCACTTTGGATCATTGACCGAAAGGCAAATTATAAGTTGACATCTTTTAGTGGTTTAATTTTAGTGATACAAGAGAGATAAGAAGTAATATTAAATAATGTTTGATGAATTGTTGATTGAAAATAATCAAGAAATTACTACAATATGCACTTATTTAATATTTTTATGCTTTTTCTGTTTTTTTATATTAGGTATATGTTTATCTTATTCCTTTTTGTATTTATATTTCTTTATGATAGCATACACCTCAAAGAATGTTTATCAAACATTTTTCAAACAAAAAACGTACCACTCATCTTTTCGGGTAAAATTCAAACCATGTTCGTTTTTCTGTTCTTTAGTGGCTCGGTTTTAAATAATGCTGATTTTTTGTTTTTGCAACTTCTTGGACACTCAAATTGCTAATAATTTTTTTTGTAGACTGAGATTTGCTTCCATCAGAACTATATATTGTTTATGATTTGATGATTAATTGATTTTGATAATTTGATTTTTATATTTATTCCAACTTTTTTAGATCAAGGAGTACTCTTTTTTTTTATATATAATTACAAGTGCATCGCCCATAATTGATCGAGAGATTTGGATAGTTACCTTGAAATACTATATTTAAACTTTATGGTGATTGTGAGTTTTTTAAAAATTTTGAAATCAAAACTCTTTCAACGAAAAAAGTTGCTATAAATCAAATTTTTACTTATATTTAAAATGGTATATAAGTAATATTTAAAATAAAAAATAACTTTTTTTTTTAGTTTTATAAACATTTTATCCTTATCATCTATTATAGTTGAAGAATAAAATATATTTTTTGGTCCTTATGTTTCATGAAAATATTAAGTTGGTTTTCTATTTTTTTTTTTAATTTCACTTTGGTCATCTAACTGGTTTAAAATGTTCCATTTAAGTCATTCCGTCAACTTAAGATAACGTCGTTTGCCTTGTTGTCTGACATGTTATCAAATCTGTATCAATATTCGCGTGCCAAAGTGTCATTTGCTAATGGTTCCAACACAAACGGTGCCCGTTTTGCTAAATGATAGGGAAAATAGGAAATCATGATCTTCGTCTAACTTAAGTAAAAGAATGATCGCTTTGCCTCTAAGTAACTTGCTGGACATGCACGCTAGAGAGAGGTTGAAGGTTGCGAAAATGGTTGCTGTAGTCGTAATCACAAGTGGTTTTTCGAGGTATGTTTTTCGTTCATATAATGCTTCATTTTGTCGTTGGGGTTGAGTTTGCTTGGAAAATAAGGGTCACTGAATGTACTTGTGGTGCTTACATATGTTTTCCAAGGTTGAGAAAATTTTGTTTAATTGGATTTATTCTTATATTTTAGGTTTCTTTTTGTGTCGTTGTTCACGAATTAGGGTAGTAATGGATTCTCGATTTAAGCTACAAATTTTCCAAAGGGGAACCTTTGTCATTAGAAATGGGAAGGTGAGATATAATGGAGATGCATCTGATGAGATATAGATGAGGATAGGTGGAGTTATTTTAAGGTTAATGGAATATTAAAGGACATGCGTTACATAAATATCAAGGAATTGGGTACAAAATAAAGGAAAAGGAGTTTCATGTTGGATTAAAGCTGTTACAAAATGATCAAGGTTGTATGGAGATGGAAAAGGTAGCACATTCTCAAGGGAAAGTACGGTTGTACATTGTACATCCTATAAAGGTTCCTGAAATTATTTTTGGAAAATTATTTTGGAATTAACTGGCCTAGGATTGATGACTCTCCCCACAGACCAACACGAGACTTTTCAGTGTGTTTTGTTCTCAATCACACACATCCTGGGAAGTTCCTAGAAGGTCACCTATCCTATAATTTATCTAAGTTAAGCATGCTTAACTTTAGCGTTCTTAAGTGATGGGCTACCAAAAAGCAAATGCATTTGTTGGTATATGTAGTATGAATTAATTCCTTTAAGTTATCATCGACTGTATAGTCCCATATACCTATACAATCTTAAGATCTCTCTCATTCTGGTATGTATTTGATTCATTCATGTGTCCCTCCTACTGGAAGCCTTCCAGGAGCCGTTCCTTGTACGTGCCTATGCACTGACGATCACTCCCCGCCCTCAACAGCGATCAGGATGTCACACTGTACATGATGATAATGGTGTTAAATGGGGGCTATTAAAAGGGAAGGTTATGTAAGATGAAGACACCTATGGAGAAGAAAATGAGGATAGTGCATTGGACATACAATTCAAGGATACAAACAATAAAGGTATTGATAAATAGGATGTCACAAATGATCTATCTATGTCAAGGAATATAATTGAGGGTGATATGGCTGAGTTTATGGATGACTCTATGCCCGAGACAATGAAGAATTGTAAATAGGAAAATGGTACTATCTTTCTAACCAAAGAACAATTCAAGGAGGCTGTGATGGATTAGGCTATCCATAATGGACAAGATTTATAGTTTGACAAAAATGATAAAAAGAGGGTAAGAGTTAGGTGTGGTGAAGGCTGTGAATGTTCTTACTATGGTAAGTTATCATATGAGGAAACTTGATAACTTAGGACTATTATTGATGAGCATAGCTGCGGTAGATAACATATGATCAAATTGCTGAGTTCAAAGTGGCTATCCAACCAAATGTTTAGTGGTTTGAGATAGAATTCTGAGATCAGGTTGGAGGATTTTTTTGAGAGAGCACAAGAGAATTGAAGTGTAAAATATCCAGAACTAAGGCATATAAGGCTAGGAGGGCAGCAACTCGGTTTGTTGATAGAGATTTCAATTACTAGTATCTAAAGCTATAAGACTACACTCAAGCTCTATTGAGTTCTAATACAAGGTTCATAGTCAAGTTGAATATATAGTTACAAGGGGAGGATACGGTATTCCACAGGCTGTATGTTTGCTTGTATGCATGCAAACATAGTTTCAAACATAGGATTAGATGTTTACTTCTGAAAAGGATCATTTAGAGGACAACTACTTTCTGTAGTTGGGAGAGACCCGAATGATCAGATGCTTCCAATAGCCATAGGTGTGGTTGAATGTGAGAACATTGATTCATGGAGGTGGTTCTTAGAGTTGCTGGTAGGGGATCTGGGTGGAACAGAGGCATGCAAGCTTTATAAGGGAAACTGTTTCAAAATTTTGTGAAATTTTTAACTTTAATCGTATAGTTTACTGATCCTTATTATTTGAATTGTGTAGGAAACTTATCAGGCAAAAAAGGTTGAGAAGGAGGAATAGTTTGTCACAGAAGAATGTGGACATGGAGGCATTGAATATTTTTTCTACTGACGACAATGCTCTTTATATAGAGGTTATCGAAGGCAATAACAAGAAAAGGAATGTGTACAGGCTCATACAACTCGACAAGGTATTCACCTCATCTTTGCAACGTCCTAGCTCCTTAGCTCCACCACTAGACTATGCTCAAGTCATTAAGGACTCAGATAAGGAGCTTGCAAAGAAGATCACCTAGATTTTAGCTCTCTAATAGACGAATGTATCTATGCATGAGGAGCACCAAATGATTAAGGCTACTTTGTAGAGGCGATAAGAGATAATGGCATGCTCTGGCCCACCTTTTAATTTCATCCAAGCCAGTAGACAGATAGTTCTTCTCACATTTTAAACAACAACATGACTCGACCGCTAAATTGGTATAGGTCATTCATATTAGCGATGGACTTGGAAATGAGGGCCACTTACTCCCACTGGGTGCTAAAGCTCGTAACTACTTATAATATGAAAACTTCTAACCATGGCGACTTTTGCTGCTAAAAATTTTGCCACTTACATTTCACAAAAGGTTTCCCTTCAACATGATAGTGATTAATTATTTTAATTGTAAATACTTTCACAAGTGAAATAACTGATTTATAATTTTAAAATTATTTTATTTGAAGATGAGAAATGAATTGTATATACTTAATT
This sequence comes from Clitoria ternatea, assembly GCA_037962975.1. Lineage (NCBI taxonomy): Eukaryota > Viridiplantae > Streptophyta > Magnoliopsida > Fabales > Fabaceae > Clitoria > Clitoria ternatea. Next base: position 45,351,778 of record CM075674.1, read on the forward strand.
CAACCTCTTTTATTCTTTCATTAGATTAAATACGAAGTAATATTAAATAATGTTTGATGAATTGTTGAGTAAAAATAAAATCAAGAAATTACTATAACTGATAAAAAAAATTACTATAATATGCACTTATTTAATATTTTTATGCGTTTTCTGTTTGTTTTTGTATATATTGCTTATCTTATTCTTTTTTGTATTTATATTTCTTTATGATAGCATACATCTCAAAGAATGTTTATCAAACATTTTTCAAACAAAAAACGTACCACTCATCTTTTTCGGGGAAAATTCAAACCATGTTCGTTTTTCTGTTCTTTAGTGGCTCGGTTTTAAATAATGCTGATTTTTTTGTTTTTGCAACTTCTTGGACACTCAAATTGCTAATATTTTTTTTTTTGTAGACTGAGATTTGCTTCCATAACTATATATTGTTTATGATTTGATGATTAATTGATTTTGATAATTTGATTTTTATATTTATTCCAACTTTTTTCGATCAAGGAATACTCTTTTTCTTTTTTAAAATTACAAGTGCATCGCCCATAGTTGATCGAGAGATTTGGATAGTTATAACCTGAAATCCTATATTTAAACTTTATGGTGATTGTAATTTTTTATTTTTGATTTTAAAAAAATTATTTTGAAATCAAAACTCTGTCAACGAAAAAAGTTGCTATAAATCAAATTTTTATTATATTTAAAATGGTATATAAGTAATATTTAAAATAAAAAATAACTTTTTTCAGTTTTATAAACCTTTTTTCCTTATCATCTACCATAGTTGAAGTACAATATATTTGTTGGTCCCTTATGTTTCATAAAAGTGTTAAACTAGTTCTTTATTGTTTTTTTAATTTCACTTTGGTCTCCTAACTGGTTTAAAATGTTTCACTAAAGTCATTCTGTCAACTTAAGGTAACGTCGATTGCCTGTTGTATGACATATTATCAAAGTTAGACATCAATATCCACATGTCAAAGTGTCATTTGCTAATTGTGTTATCACTAAAATGGTGTCGTTTTGCTAAATGAGAGAGAAAATAGAAAACCATGATCTTCGTCTAACTTGAGTAAAAGACCAATCGCTTTATCTCCAAGTAACTTGTTGGACGTGCATGTCGAAGAGAGGTTGAAGGTTGTGAAGATGGTTATTGTAGTCGTAATCACATGTGAAGGTGGCACATGACATCATCCGCGTATTCAAAACTCATGCATTTGCACTTTGAGCACGGACAACGAATCTTTTGAGTTGCTTCAAATGCAGGCGTGTTTGCCGTAGCGAACGGAATGAACTCCAATAGCCCCATCATAAACTCCTCAGTCACTCGCCGATTGCTATCTAGTCGGTTGCACATCCATCGCCGATTTGCCGGTACCTCCATTTACAATATCTAACAAGCACGATTTCTGTTACTTTAAATTATTGTAATTTTATTTGACTATCGGTTGTGAATCACTCTCTATCTCTTTGATGTTGCAAATTGGTGGGGCCCTATCCCATTCGGGATGAATATGCAACCATCCGTAACCCATCCCATAATTGTATGCGGTCTATCTTGAGTTGAACGAATGTTCATTTGAAATTTCGGCAGCATTTCGCATTGGTCCCCGAGTACACAGAGATACGTACGGTATGAAACTCCGCACGCAGACATGCACCCTGGGGACAATACGAAATACCATAGCCGAAATTTCAAATCAACATTCATTCAACGTCTCCAGATAGACCACATACAACATTGATGGGTTACGCCCTACAGGTTACAAATTCATACCAAACTGTCCAACCGGGACAATTCAAGATCCAACACAACACGGTACATCGACCGGTTGTTTTGAAACTTGAACGGGAATCTAATGGGGACACACACGACTAAACCCTACATTATTAACGTTGACTTTCATCTTTTTAGTTCCCTAAGAAAGGGAGCCTGCCGAAATTTTGGCAGAGTCTCCCCTGTAAACTAGACATTTCCCAAAATTAGAAACGGCCTGTTACATACAGAAAACTTACCAGTATTGATAATTATATATGCTACGCATTGTATGTGCTATTGAGAGGTATTAAGTCCTAAATCATGTTATCAACACACAAAATCAAGTCCTAATGAGCTCTGCTCTCCACTAACAAACAACATTACACATGCATAAAATATCATGTTATCAGCACACAAAACCAATTCCTAATGAGCTCTGCTCTCCATTAACAAACAACATTACACATGCATAAAACATTATGTTATCAGCACACAAAACCAATTCCTAATAAGCTCTGCTCTCCACTAACAAACAACATTACACATGCATAAAAAATCATGTTATTAGCACATAAACCATTGCCTAATGAGCTTTGCTCTCCACTAACAAACAACAATTGACATGCATACACACAATGAGAAAGTCAGTGTTAGGGGATTACCTGGGGAAAAAAGTCAGGGATGAATATAAAGTTGTCGACAGACGATCAGACCCCACGCGTAACGTGTGCTAGTCTGCATGACAAACCAATAAGTGGTTGGACAGTTACAATTAGCAAGGAAACTAAACAAAGAGAGACATGTAAAGTAAATTATAGATTAAGTTCATCATCAAAATGGGCGGGACAACAAATTGAAGATACAAGTTTACCTTATATCAAAATCATGTTTAAACTATATAAATTATTCTATATGTATAGCATTGTTCCATTAAAATGCATTTACATTTATAGCCCGAAAATGTAAATTCAAACATGAAGGCGACAGTTGTAACAACTTCAAGAACAAAAAAAAAACTTAATCACAAAAGTAGAAGTCTAAAAACACTTAACCACTCAACCGAAGTAGAAATCATCATCAATGAAAAGCTTAACCACAACAATAATAGAAGTTGAACAATCAATGTAAGTGCTCAACCACATAAAGCAAAAGCTCATAACATCAACACTTAACCATTGAAGACAACAATGAAAATAACCAGCAAAAGGCTCAAACAAATAATGCCTATTAAGGTAGGATGTTAATCGTTAAGAGAAAAAAAAAACTAAACATGAGGTTTAATTACTCTTGACAAAATCAAGAAACAAAAATCAAATGCTTAACTACCTAAAATCACAAGGCATAAGAAAGAACAAGCCACATGAAGTTGAACAACAACAAACTAATTATACATGTAAAACATCAAATACTTGGTGTTCAAGAAATAAAGGCAGAGAGAGAAGCAACAATCATCCATATTGGAATTGTTAGACCTGTAGAGTAAATGGACATGCACACTTGTGCCAAAAAGAGATCTATTTTTTCACATTGCAGAAGCAAAGTATTGGCAGTTTGTTCCCCCGGAGGTGAGGTATGAAACAACTTTAGACTTTATTTGGTAAAATGAACTTGCGACTTGTGACTTATAACTTACAACATTTTATATAGCTTATAGTATTTCAGGTACTTAATTAAATCGAAGTTGTTTGATAAAACTAGTTTATAAAGTAGTTAAATTGTATTAGATGATGACTTAAAAGGACATACAATATTATAACTATAGAGAAGTAAAAGTGATGATTGAAAAAAGATTAGAGTATAAATGATAATTGAAATGTTAGAAAAGTAGCTTATACCTTTCTTCCTTAAGAAGTTTTTTAAGAGCTAGAAGCTTATAACTTTTGAAAGGTTATAAGTTCCTCAGTAAGTTATAAACTACTTTTATCAAATAGAAAATTATACTCTACCATAAGCATTTAGATTAGTATTACTTATGCTGCTAAATCATTATAAATGTAGAGAAAATTTTCAATGCATTTAAAACTTCTGCTGCCAATAGGAGGAGAAAAGAATTGAGTTCAAAAAGTTCTACAACTGGGTATTCATTTCTCTACATCTAAATTCTGTGTTATTTCTCTGTTTTATTTAGTTAATATGATTAACATACATTCCAGGCCCAGCAAAGCAAAAGGGATCAGAACACTTCATTCACAAAGATCAGAACAACTGTAAGAGGCTAGGAATTTAACCAAACACTTCATGTGTGACTGAATCCAAAGGTAAAGGTACAAGTGTCAGGAGATAAAAGTGACTTTACGATAACACTGTGCAAGCTAAAGGTACAAGTGTCAGGAGATGAAGGCAAAGATTCTATATTACAAGGATGTTGACTACCACAGTGAAGGTAATGACAATCAAACATGGTGAAGATAGAAATGCAAGAAGTAAAGAAAATGATTAGGAGAATGATCAAAACGATGTTATATTTTGAGATTACTAATGGTTGTATTTTTAAGATAATAAAAAATATTAACTTAAAACTTTTTTAACACAAGCTTTTGTAAAACAAAGTAATGAAAATCAACTTTGATTTCATAAAATATTGTGAGGTTAGTGTAAAACTCATGATATATTATTTTTGTTGATATTTTACCATTCTGTATGTCTTTGTGGATGAAAGTTGTGGTGGACTTGTTTTATTTAGGTTCACCATGGACCCATACTTATTCACCTACTATAGCACATAAGAGTTATATTTCTAATATGTATACATATAGCCCTTACTTTTGGTAGCAACATCATCAAAATCTCAACTGTGCAATCGAAACTCCCTTTTCACTCCTTCCTCGTCTCTAACAATAACACTTATGAGTAGTGTCAATGACCTAGAAAACACCCTTCTTCATCATCTTCTGTTCACAAGCATAGCCTCCCTTACCTTATTCTTCTACTGCATCACCAACTTCTGAAAAGCACTTTTTTTTATCATTTTCTTCAAATTTAGAATTGACTTGAGTGAAATAGAGCCTTAAGGATTGAAGCTTTGAGGGTGAAGTATGGCCAAGGCAGTGATAGTAGTATATAGTACCAAGAGGAACCAGCAAACACGCATTGTAGCTAAAGCTACTTTTACTATGATTTCTTCTTTTCCTTTTGTAATTTGTCTTAGGAAGTTGTTTCAGAAAGTCTGAATTTTTAGATCTATTTTCATTCAAGGTTCATGTGGGTTTTTTTGGTATAGGGTTTTTGTTGTAATTGATAGTTATCTTTGTTAGGAGGTTTTGCGGTTTTGTTGACAGTTAATATGATTAACATACATTCCAGGCCCAGCAAAGCAAAAGGGATCAGAACACTTCATTCACAAAGATCAGAACAACTGTAAGAGGCTAGGAATTTAACCAAACAATTCATGTGTCACTGAATCCAAAATTGAATATAAGTGTCAAATGCTACTTCAACTTGAAAAAAACCAATAGTGAATTCTCAAAAAAAAAAGGGAAAAGGAACACATAAAACCATGAATCAGTTGAAGAAACAGAATAAATTCACCAAAGTGTAAATGAGAAAGCAAACATACACAACGAGGAGCAGAGACGAGGAGGAGGACCGGAGGCGATGACGATGAGCGGAGACGACGATTGCGCCAGGCCTGAACGACGAACAGAGAGGGAGTGTGGAGAGAGACTTCAGAGAGAGTTGGGAAATTTTCTGAGAGAGTAACTGAGGGAGGAACTTCGAGGGGAGGAATTGAGGGAGAGGGACGGAGGAACGGAGGGACAAGGACGGAGATGAGAGAGTAAGTCGGGGGAGGAAGGGACGTGTACGGAGGGAGGGAGGAGGGGGACGCCGGACGAAGGGAGGCAGGGAGGAGAGGTGACTGAGAGGGAAAGTTAGGGCGACTGAGAGGGAAAGGGGTTGCTGTCGAGTTACATTAAAACTTTAGCGACGGATCAAACCCGTCTCTACACCCGTCGCTAAAATTCCCCCGTTAGCGACGGTAGAACACCTCCGTCCCTATTCTCCTGACATTAGCGACGGCTACAACCCAGCGTCGCTAGATTTAATTATTAAAAGGAAAAAGTGGAGGGAAACGAAATTAATAGCGACGGGCGACCATATCCGTTACTAAACTCTTGACCATTAGCGACGGTCGAACACATCCGTTACTAATCTCCTGAATATTAGCGACGACGTCACCCCACCGTCACTAACCTGTAGACGAAAAACATAGCGACGGTAGAGCAACGCCGTCACTAAACTCTACGAGAATAGCGACGGCAAGTCCAAACCGTCACTAACTTCCACAACAAAATATATGAAGGTGAAAATATTAGCGACGGCAAAGGGCTTCCGTCACAACTCGCTAGATTAGTAGCGACGGTAGCAGAGCTCCGTCACGGATTATTTGTAGAATAGCGACGACGAAGCCATCCGTCACAAGTGCAAACCATAGCGACGCGTTAAGACCGTCGCTGGTCTTGGAGGGAACATTAGCGACGGTAGTTCACCGTCGCAACTGTTTGCCGCCAACTGAAAACCCAGGCGGGAAACAAAAAATGGTGGCGCTAAAATATAGCGACCATTATAGCGACGGTTTTGACAAGGATTAGCGACCGTGTAATATTCCGGTCGCTATTCCAGTCGCTAACAAATTTTGGGGTTCCTTTTCGGTGGGTGGTCGCTAACGCGGTCGCTATTTAGCGACGGGAGTTTGTGGTCGCTAATTTGTGGTAGCTGTTCAGGGTTTTTTTAGTGGTGACAAGTGGTATATGTTTTTCGTTCATATAATGCTTTGTTTTGTCATTGGGTTGGATTTGCTTGGAAAACTAGGGTCACTGAATGTATTTGTGGTGCTGACATATGTTTTCCAAATTTAGGTTAAGATAATTTTGTTTGATTGAATTTATTCTTATATTTTAGGGTTTCTTTTTGTGTCGTTGTTCATGAATTAGGGTAATAATGGATTCTTGGTTTAAACTAGAGATTTTCCAAAGAGGATAGGTGGAGTTATTATGAGGTTAGTGGAATATTGAAGGACATGAGTTACGTAAATATCAAGGAGTTATGGTACAAAATACGGGGAAAGGAGTTGCGTGTTGGATTAAAACTGCTACATAATGATCAAGGTTGTATGAAGATGGCAAGGGTATACACATTCTCAAGGAAAGTGCAGTTGTACATTGTACATCCTATAAAGGTTCTTGAAATTATTTTGTAATTAATTGGCCTATAATCATCAATTTGTGATAAGAGGGAGCCTATTGAGGGTGATGGTGTTCAGGTGGAAGATGCTGAAGGTGGTGGTATTCAGGTGGAGGCTGTGCATGATAGTGCTGATTAGGCAGAGGCTGTACATGATGATGGTTATAACGTTAAAGGAGGGCTATTAAGGGGAAGGTTGTGCAAGAGGAAGACACCTATGGAGAAGAAAATAATGATAGTGCATTGGACATACAATTTGAAGATTCAAAAGATGAAGGTGTTGATCAAGAGGATGTCACGAATGATTTATCTATGTCAAGGAATGTAATTGAGGGTGATATGGTTGACTCTGTGGATGACTCTATGCCCGAGACAATGAAGAATTATAAATGGGAAAATGGTACTATCTTTTTAACCAAAGAACAATTCAAGGAGGTTGTGATGGCTTATGCTATCCATAATGGGAAAGATTTATGGTTCGATAAAAATGATAAAAAGAGGGTAAGAGTTATGTTTGTTACATATGTTTCCTATGGCTATTGGTAACATAAATAGGTTTTACATAACGCTAAACAATTCAGCAACATGAGTCTTAAAGACAAAAGCCTTTACGTCGCTAATTCTGATGTTGACTCTTTAAGTGACGAGTTTTTCAAATTTAAAGACAAATTGTGTTTGTCACTAACCCAACTTTTTTTTGTTGTGTGTATGACTTTGACTAGGGAGACATGTATGTATTCCCCTCAAACCTTAAAGATTCTCCGTCTTAAGTATAGAGGTAACAAAAAATCTACAACCCTTTAAAGTTTTCCATTCCCATGAAGTTCATTTATCATCCTACATATGTCTTCTCTTATAATCCCCTAGAACCTTTTATTTCCCCCACAGGACCAAACAACCACTTTAATTTCCTTCACTAAAAGCAAAATTCAACCCCTAATATCTTCCTCATCTAATTTTTTAAACCATACTCCATCTAAATAAGGTCTTTCATGGTATTCTTCTTATGTTGTGGAAGTAATTTTTAACCCTTTCTTTCACCTAACTCAATTCCTCTTCCAAATAATCCCCAATATAAATACCCTGCAACGCTTTGATTCTTTTCCTTTTATTAATCTTTGAGTGAAAAAATTTGGTATTAGAACCTTTTTCCTTAATCTACTTATTTCTCGTGTTTTGACACAAGATTGACTTGTTAACACTTACTAACCTCTACATTTTAGTCACCGACTCTTTTCCTATTAAGTATTTCTACTTCATAATTCTCTTTGTTCCAAACCTTTGATGTTGCTTTTAGATTTTTCACTTTTTATTTGACCACAAAAGTCCCCCAAGTCCCCCAACCCAGTTGCTGTGTTTTTCCATACCTCGTCACCAAACTAATGCATTGTTTCTGTTGTAACCAAACATCAAGGCCTTAAATGGTTTGGAGCCCTAATTAATGTTGTTTATTTTTAAAACCATTGGGCAATGATCAGAAGCATCCCTCCTCATGATCATTTGACTACAAGTATCCAAAGGTTCGTCCATTAGTCAGAAAGACACCTATCTAGTTTAGTTTTTGCATGAGAACCATTCTTATACCATGTAAACTTCCTTCCCAACATTAGAACATTGGAGAGTTCTAATGTAGAAACGAGTTCATTGAGTTCATCCTACTTCACTGTGTTGGTAGGGCATACATTACTATCTCACATCCTCTCATCTCTGTTCCTAATCATGTTAAAATCACTTACTAGAATTTAAACGTCATCTCCCAAATTCACTTTTTTTTTTACCCCAACCAAAAACAGGTTTTAATTTTTAAAAATTTTAAAACTGAATACTAAAAATCACATAGACAGACCTTAAGTTTTACAAATTTTCTGGTAAACCCAAAAAACATTACATCCTTATCCGTTAAACTTTTAGAAGTATTCGATTTTGGTATATTGGTTAATTTTTTTTTCCAAATTTTTGATTTAATTTGGATAACAAAAATATAAGCCAACACGAGACTTTCAAAATCCCATGTCCTTTTCTTCGTTGGATTTTTCTCATTTCTACAAGAAAGAGCCAAAAGAGAGTTGATATGAACATGCATCAGCATGCAGTATATTTCTTGATTCGTGAGAAACTTAAAATTTGAAATAAATACGTTTTAATCCAAATTAATGCATGTAGTCATGTACGTTAGGGTTAGGTATAGCTCAATTTCCATTGTCATTCAGCATATTCGACGATTATTGAGTATCGGATGAAATATTCCACCTAAATCATTTAAATAATTAATTATACACATCACAATATTCGGTTTGTTATTATATAAGCACAAATTATAATTAAATAAAATACATGCTTTTAAAAAGTTTGGACCAATTATTATTATTATTATTATTATTATTATTATTATTATTATTATTATAAGGCTACCTATATTATAAGCTCGAATGAGCTATATGGTCCTCGAATATAACATTTATTTCATTAGTTCCTATACATTTAAATAAAATTACATGGTTCTAAAGGAACCATTTAATTGAAATTTTTAACTTTTAAAGACCTAACTCGAATAAAATTTTATGGCAATCTAAACACCACTATTTATCAACTAATCTACGTCAATATTCTATATTTCCAAGAAAGCATATATTTCAGTTATAATTTATTTAGTAAATTCATACATAATTTTATAAAGCAGACCCACCATTAAATATGTGAAGATACCAATTTAAGTGATTTGAGATAAAATCAAAGATCGAATTGTGATTGAATTAGTTACTATCTAAAAATGATTCCAACGAATTTCTTAATTCACAGTTTAATTAATTGAATTGTTTAATCTAACCCAATTTTAGTAAGAATCATTATTAGGCTGAAATCTTTTTGTTGAATTCATTATTACCTTACGAGTATTGATCAATACATGAAAATGTAAAATATAGAATTAGTCTCGTGTTCACACCACACATGGGAACACATGCTTCGTCTTTCTCGTTGCCAGTAGTTAAAATTTCTTGAAGTCAACTATATAGAGAGCAAACTACAAAACATCACCCATCAAATTAGGTGCTTAGAAATTAACCATTGGTATACGCAGTGTCATTTCAGCATCTTTTAATCTCCAATGAAAGTTATAACATTATAAATTATATATATCCTCATAGGGAGATACATATCTCCCCGTATTGGTCACTTATCAATTCAAGATCAAGACTATAAAAGCACGTCAACCCTAATGAAATAATGAGAAAAATCTGAAAGTTTTCTTCCAAAACACATAAAACACATTGCAGTGTAAAATATTGCTAGAATTTTAGTATCGGTTAATTCTTAGAAAATATTTTTTAAAATTTATAATTACAAAACTAATTTGATTGGTAAAGAGTATCAGGTTTTTTGCGTGTATTAAATATTGGTGTAGTGGAGCTCCAATATATATGTCACCCTCAAATTCGATAAGGAGTAATAGAGCTTGGTAAAAGTTTTTTGCGTTAATGGGTGAATTTAGGTGTCATTTATAAAGACACTTCAAACTCAAGTCAGTATAATAAACATTACCAGAGTTCAAACGTTAAAGATCATATTAACCTACCTTATGCGTAACATGTAACAGCCCAATTTTTAATCGGTAATTAAACAGTAAAAAATTAAAGTTTCTTAGAAAAATAAGAAATGAATCCTAGAAAATAGGAAATTGAATTATGAATATAAGGATATTTTTAGTCTGACTTAAAACGAAATTAAATAAAAATGGAACGTAGAATAAAATAAAATAATAAATAAAATAAAAATCTTCTACAGTAAAATGCTACAGTACTTGCCACAGTAAATTGCTACAGTATCTGTCACATGAAAAATCTTGCAACTTCACGAGAATTCTTCCTCCTTCGCACCGCCTCATGTCACTTCGATTTCCTACAGTATCTGCTACAGTGATTTGCTACAATGATTTGCTACAGTAACCGCCATTGGAAGCCTATAAATAAGGCTCCAACCTTCCAAATTTCTTTAAAAACCAAAAACATTACCAATTCCACAACCTTTCATCTCCCTCTTCAAGCTTTCAAAACCTTCATTTGCCATACTCAAACTCTTTAATTTTGCATAAGAAGAAATTACACAAACTTGAAGATTTGAGGACAAGGGAGTTTAGCATAAGGAAAGCTTAGGGATCTTCAATTGAGGTAAGAAAGAGGAGATAGGATATTAAATACATAGAAATTAAGTTAGAATTGCTTGCTTAATTGTTTGGAAACTCATTTAGCTAGATTTTAATTTAATTTGAATTAAATTGTGAAATTGATGCCAAATAGTTTGGAATATGATATATGATATGTTTCTAATGTTGTATGATGATTTGGAACCAATTGGCGTATTTAATTTGCAATTGAAATCATTAAAACAACAAAAGCAGAGGGAAACAGAGTGTTGTCTTCATATATAGATTATACTTGTAAATATGATGAAATGTCTTAGCTTCTTGAATTTTACCATAAATTTTTATGGTTAAATTATGAATAAATTTAATGACATAAATTTACTACATTCATGCATCATATGTGTAACACCCTCTGTTATACCTTAATAAATTCTAGAAAAATTCATAATTTTTTTTTAAAGATATGATTGTTAAAAAAAAACTATCGGAATAAATTATATACATTATTTCTGAAATACCTCACAAATATTATTAAAACTTTATAAAATATTTGTACATTCATCCGAAGAAAATAAACATTAAACATTATAAGAAAGAGAGGAAACTCCATGGCCCAGAAGCAGTTACTTATTAACATTATTTATTCATTGGATCACGGTATTCATACCGAGCTCCCTTTCTAGAACGTACTATATCTACTGCTGAAATTCTTCGATCCTTCCCTCTGAACCATCAATTTAGAATATATGAAACAAAGACACGGAGAAAGGAATGAGAAATAGAATATAATATTATTGATTAAGACATAAGCAACAAAGGGTTTTCACAAACCAATACATAATAATATCAATCACAATCACATATACAATCAATTATGAATGCATGAATGTATGCAATATCTTCATCATAACTTACCTATATATGTGGGCCCTTAAATTTTAATTTGCACTGGGCCAACCAGGAGTTTACACTGTTCCATAAGTCCGGATAATAATAATATGAACAGCTCAACTGGCATGGAAACACTTAGAGACTAGTCAGATTGAGAAAGTTTTTATTGTGAAAGTACCCGACACTAGGGAGCTATCCCAGGTCCCCTGAAGCACCCTTTCACACCCTCTCATCCCAAGGCTCGTAATTAAGCCTCCTTTAATGTATCCTCGGTTTCTATAATCCGTCCCCAGACAATATCATTTTATTTCACTTTAATGATTCATGATGCATGAACTACTCGCGTATTTAGTTGGTTAAGGCTTTTAGAAACTCAATTATTAAATCCCTTAAAGGTTTACAATTTGGTACATTTTCTCAATTCTCTGAATTTCTGTCCCACAGAAATAAATTTGGTACAATTTTCAAATCTCACTGAAATTGAGTTTCTAAGCCTTAAATATCTAAAAACTTTCTCATATAAAACTTTACATAATCTTTCTCAAATTAAATCTTAACAAAATCAAATTTAGGGATCTCAATTATTTCCAAATATCTTTAGTTATTAAGTTGGAAAAAAATGAAATAATTTTCTTTTAAAAAATTTTGTTTTATTAAAAGAGAATAATTATTAACCAAAAATACTTAAAATTACAAAATTTTTCTTTAACTCAAGATTTAATTAATTAATTCTCATAAAATGTTTTCTTTCTAAAATAAATACTGATTTTTTTATTCTAAATATTGAAAATAAAGTTAATAAAAATAATTTCTAAGAAGAGAAGATTTAAAGTAAAAATTTAAAGAGTAAGGTAAGAAAATTCTTACTGAATTTAGCTTTCCGTCATGCTCGCTATATGCTCAAACTCCACGTCACAAAATCATCAATCAAAATCAAGCATTATCAATTATAACTAAATATCATCAATCACATCAAATATTATTAATCACAATTAAATATCAATCAAAATCAAGTCAACAAAGCATTATTTATAAATATTATAATTCAAAGTTTAATGGTTATTAATATAGTCAATTTGAGTCCTTTTGATCAATTCCTCGTATAGGTCTATGTAAGTCTATATAATCCAGTCCTTGCATAGGTATAGTTCAGTCCATATGGGTCAAAATGGTCCAAATCCTTGCATAGGTATAGTCTAGTCCATATAGGTCATAATGGTCCAAGTCCTTGCATAGTTATGTTAGAGTTAGTTAAACCGGATATTTAATTTAAAATTTATTAAAAATGTTAAGTTAAAAAGTTAATATTTTAATATAATAATATTATTAAATTTAAAAGGAGTAGGGGACTCCTCCCATTATTCTTATGTCTTTTCATATTATACTCTTATCTCACTCCCCCTTACCTTGAGTTGTTATCAAAAAGAGATTTGCTTTGCGCCTCCGATATCTAGAAATATTAATACCAATCTTATTTCAGTATAAGCATAAGACGAAGATTAAGATTAATACTTAAAACAGAAATGGTAAATTTTGAATAGTGAATAGTGAATAGTGAATAGTGAATAGTGAATTGTGAATAGTAATAGTAAATAGTGAAACATGAATAGTAATAGTAAATAGTAAATCGTGAATAGTAACAGTAAATAGTAAATCGTGAATAATAACAGTAAATAGTAATTTACTATTTGAATAGTAATTTACTATTGAAATAGTAATTTACTATTGAAATAGTAATTTACTATTGAAATAGTGTTTACTATGTAGAATAGTAACTTAAAATAGTATTATTTTCAGTATAATAACAGATTTCTAAAAACGATATGAAAATAACCCAAAAAATATAAAAGAGAAGTATTCTTACCTTAGGATTTTAGCAGAACCTTCTCTCCAAAAACTTTTCTTCTCTCTCTCACTTCCACCACTATCTCACTAGCACTACTATATTAAGAAAACTTAATCTGAAATTGTGAATTCTAAAGAAGAAATCCTTCGGTATTTATAGGAAAAAAATTTACTATGCATTCCATTATTTTAATATAAAAGTACTATGCATTTTTGAATTTTTTATTCCAGGTTACTGTGCACCTTTTGAAAATTTCATACATGCACAGTGTTTTGCATAGTAACTGTCGGCAGAATTATTAAGCCAAATAGTAACCTTTCACTCGGTATATTTTAAATATTCAAAATGAGTCCTTTTTGAAATTTAGTGATATTATATCAGTCCTTACTAATTTTATAACATGCAATATAAAGTTGAAATTTTAAAAATCTAAAATTTTCTGTTAATAAAAATTTATTAATACGTTTCCAATTTTTTAACGATTGGAAAAAATCAAGATTTTTCTCAAACCGATAATTTTTAGATAAGTCTACTTGAAAAGGATTTTAGAAAATTTTCTTATAATTTACATTCACTTTCTTATAAATATTTTTAATTTAAGTCACTTATATGAATTTAAAATTATTTAAAAAATATTATTTTATATAAAAAAATTCCAAAATTCCAAAAAATTCCAAAAAATCATAAATAATACGTAGATTAAAAAGTTCTAAAAAGACATAATCTAATTACTTCAAAATTTTAATATAAAAGTAAAAATAGGGGTGTTACAACTCTACTCCCCTTAGAAAATTTCGTCCTCGAAATTTACATTATTCAGTAAAACAAATGAGGATGAGACTCTTTCATCTCAGTTTCTAGTTCCCATGTAGCATCTTCCCATCTCGTTTCACTCCAAATGACCTTTACAAGCGGAATTGTCTTGTCTTTTAACTTTTTTATTCTTCTATCACCTATTCTGATAGGCGGTGCATCATATGTAAGATTATCTTTAACTTGTATGACATCAGGTTCAATAACATGTGTAGGATCAAATATATACTTTCGTAAGTTTGACACATGAAAAACATTATGGATATTAGAAAGAAAAGGTGGTAATGCTATTTGGTAGGCAATGGGACTAACTTTATGAATTATTTAGTATGGACCAATAAATCTAGGAGTTAGTTTTCGATATTTCATTGCCCGACCGACCCCAGTCATAGGTGTGACTTTCAAGAATACATGATCGCCTTCTTGAAATTCGAGCGGCTTTCTTCTTTTGTCATAGTAACTTTTCTGCCTGCTCTGTGTTGCCTTCATCTTTTCCTGAACTATTTTGATTTTATCTGTGGTTTGTTGTACCAACTCTGGTCCTAGCATCAAGTTTTCACCAGTCTCAAACCAACATAGCGGGGTCCTACATTTTCTTCCATATAATGCTTCAAAAGGTGCCATGCCAATGCTAGCATGGAAACTGTTGTTGTAGGTAAACTCCACATATGGTAAGAATTGATTCCAACTTCCTTTATGCTCTAACACACAAGCTCATAACAAGTCCTCTAGAGATTGGATTGTTCTTTCTGATTGTCCATCTGTCTGAGGATGATATGTTGAACTCAGACGCAGTCTTGTTCCCAAAGCCTTGTGCAAGCTCTTCCAGAATTGTGATGTAAAACGAGGGTCCCGATCAGAAATGATACTTGAAGGAATTCCATGCAATCTCACAATCTCCTCGATGTATAATTTTGCCAACTTCTCCATAGAGTAACGAATATTAATGGGAATAAAGTGGGCAGACTTTGTTAGTCTATCAACTATTACCCATATTGAATCATGTCCTAATGGAGTTTTAGGTAGAGAAGTCATAAAATCCATGGTAATGCTATCCCATTTCCATTCTGGTATTTCCATTGATTGTAGCATTCCAGGGGGTTTTTGATGTTCCACTTTAACCTTCTGGAAAATTAGACATGCAGCCACGTACTCTGCCACTGCTTTCTTCATTCCAGGCCACCAAAATAACTTCTTCAAATCTTGATACATTTTAGTAGCTCCGGGATGAATGCTCATATAACTTTTATGGCCTTCTTCCAAAATTGCTTTTCTCAACTCCTCTTGATTAGGGATACACACTTGATCCTTATACCTCAGCAATTGGTCACTTCTTACATTGAACTCGACTTCTTTTCCTTGTTTCAAGAGTTCTTTCTTCTCTTGCAGGAATTCATCCTCTCGTTGAGCCTCTAAAACTTGTCTCATGAATTCACTTGTCACTTGCAACGCTCCTAATCTGTAGCTGTTAGCATTAACCTTTACTGCTAGGTTAAGATCTTTGAAGTTCTCTATTAATTCCATCTCTTTAATCATCATTGTGGACACATGTAGAGACTTTCGACTTAAAGCATCAGCTACTACGTTCGCCTTTCCAGGATGGTATTGCAACTCAAAGTCGTAGTCCTTTAAGAACTCCATCCATCTCCGTTGCCTCATGTTTAACTCCTTTTGGTCGAATAAATACTTAAGACTCTTATGATCACTAAACACGTCGAATGTTGCACCGTATAGATAATGCCTCCAAATCTTTAAGGCAAAAACTACAGCGGCTAATTCTAAGTCATAGGTAGGGTAGTTAATCTCATGTTGCCTTAATTGGCGTGACGCATAGGCTACAACCTTCTTGTCTTGCATGAGTACACTTCCTAGTCCTTGTTTAGACGCATCACAGTAAACTTCAAAACTTCGATGTGGATCAGGGAGTACTAACACTGGCGCAGAAGTAAGTCGATCTTTCAGCTCTTGAAAACTATTCTCGCATTGTGTCGTCCACACAAAAGGTTCTCCTTTCCGTGTTAACTTGGTCAATGGGTATCCTAGCTTTGAAAATCCTTCAATGAATCTCCTATAGCATCCAGCCAAACCCAAGAAACTTCTAATCTCAGTGATTATGGTTGGTCTCTCCCATTTTAAAATTGCTTCCACCTTGGAAGGGTCTACAGCTATTCCTCCTTGACTAATTACATGTCCTAAAAAGTTCACTTCTTCCAACCAGAATTCACACTTCGACAACTTTGCATACAGTTGTTTCTTTTTCAGGATTTCCAACACGACCTTCAAATGTTCAACATGTTCTTCTTTGCTTTTAGAGTACACTAATATATCATCAATGAACACCACTACAAATTTATCTAGATATGGATGAAAAATCCTATTCATGTAATCAATGAATACGGCTGGTGCATTAGTTACACCAAAAGGCATTACTAGATATTCGTAATGGCCATAGCGTGTTCTAAAAGCAGTTTTTGGTACATCTTCTTTCTTTACCCTTATTTGATGGTATCCAGACCTCAAATCAATTTTGGAGAACACCGTGGCACCACGCAGCTGATCCATCAAGTCGTCAATCCTTGGCAGAGGATATCTGTTCTTGATTGTCACCTTGTTCAGTTGTCGATAATCTACACACAACCTCATGCTACCATCCTTCTTCTTAACCAACAACACGGGTGCACCCCGGGGGGATACACTGGATCGTATAAACTGCTTCTCTATCATCTCTTCAAGTTGTTTCTTCAACTTTGCTAATTCTAGAGGTGACATTCGGTATGGTGCAATTGAAATGGGTCCAACTCCAGGTACTAGATCAATGGCAAATTCCACATCTCTTTCTGGGGGTAAACCAGGGATATCTTCAGGAAAAACGTCAGGAAATTCACACACAACCGGTAGATTTTTGATTTTTTGATTCTTGCTCTCCTTTCGTTGAAAACAATAGCATGAATCCTTGAGCCCCTCCTTTTAAAGAGGCACTCACTTGGTTGGCGGTTAGAAATCTCGAATCCTCAGGATTCAAATTCACTGGTTCTTTAAACATTATGGTTTTATTATGACAATCTATTAGAACATGATTGTCAGACAACCAATCTAGCCCAATAATAACTTCTAAGCCAGAAAGGGGTAAACAGAAAAGATTAGCTTTAAAGTCCCTACCATTTATGACAATAGGGTATTTCCAACAGGCTTTAGAAGTGACAATGGGATTGTTTCCAGGAGTATGTACAAATAAGTCAAATGGCAGTTCTATCACAGGTCATTTTAGTTTTTCTACATAGTCATTGGCAATAAAGGAATGTGATGCACCTGAGTCATACATAACAGTTAAAGGAATCTTATTAATGATACACTTACCTTCCACCATGGAATCAGAATGAGATGTTTCTTCTCCAGTGATTGCAAAAACCTTTCCTTTTACCTTCGGCCTTCCGACTGCACTGTGCACGCCTCCTTGAGTATTTATGTTTGTACTCGCACCTTCAGGGTTTTCCCTCTTTATCTCTGGACAATCCCTGATGTGATGACCTGGTTTGTTACACTTAAAACAAACATAAGTGTTTTTAGGATAATCCCTTTTCAAATGGGGTCCTCCACAGACAAAACATTTAAAATTTGGTGTAGATGTCGGGTAATAGCTTCCAGTTGAAGCTTGGGGTCTGTTAGGAACAAATGCTGCTCCAAACCAGCGAAATGGCGCTTGGTAAGGCTTATTCCTTCTGAAGCCTCTTCTTTGGTGATGGTGAGGTCCTCCACTTCTCATTTCACCTGCCTTGTGAATGGGCTCACGACTTTTGGTCATTCTATCCTTATGATCTTCTTCAAAGATCCTGCAGCGATTTACCAATACAGAAAATTCACGGATTTCCTGCATTCGTATAGCTTCCTTAATTTCTGGCTGCAATCCATTTATAAACTTTGCACACCGATCTCTTTCATTAGTAGCATCATTATAATGAGAATGAAAACGAGATAGCTCTTCAAACCTCGATGCGTACTCTCCAACGGTCATATTTCCTTGGGTCAGCGACAGGAATTCGAATTGTCTTTTCTCTTTAACATCAGCTGGAAAGTATTTCTCTAGAAACATATCCTTGAAATAATCCCAAGTGATCTCTACGTCGTTGACTTTGAATTGTCTACGCATGCTATCCCACCAATGTTCGGCATCCTCAGATAAGGCATAAGTAGCGAAGACTACCTTATCAGCTTCATTACATTGCAATGCTCGAAAGATCTTCTTTATCTCTCGAATTCAGATTTGTGCTCCATCAGGGTTATATCCTCCCTTGAAACGAGGTGGATTGCGCTTTTCGAATAGGTCCAGCCTTCTCAAGGCATCGTTACCTTGACCTTCACGTGCTCCCATTGCATTGATTAAGCATTCTACAACTCCAGCAAGATTGTTTCTAGCCATTAGTTTCCTGTTTCACAGTAACTGAGATTTGTCACATCAATCACAGTTACTACCAAGTCAGATATTCTACCTATATAGAGTTTACAGACAAAGCAAGATAGACCTTTTCCCCAGGCCTATTGGATTAACTGCTCTGATACCACTTTGTAACACCCTCTGTTACACCTTAATAAATTCTAGAAAAATTCATAATTTTTTTTAAAGATATGATTGTTAAAAAGAAACTATCAGAATAAATTATATACATTATTTCTGAAATACCTCACAAATATTATTAAAACTTTATAAAGTATTTGTACATTCATCCAAAGAAAATAAACATTAAACATTATAAGAAAGAGAGGAAACCCCATGGCCCAGAAGCAGTTACTTATTAACATTATTTATTCATTGGACCACGGTATTCATACCGAGCTCCCTTTCTAGAACGTGCTATATCTACTGCTGAAATTCTTCGATCCTTCCCTCTAAACCATCAATTTAGAATATATGAAACAAAGACACGGAGAAAGGAATGAGAAACAGAATATAATATTATTGATTAAGACATAAGCAACAAAGGGTTTTCACAAACCAATACATAATAATATCAATCACAATCACATACACAATCAATTATAAATGCATGAATGTATGCAATATCTTCATCATAACTTACCTATATATGTGGGCCCTTAAATTTTAATTTGCACTGGGCCAACCAGGAGTTTACACTGTTCCATAAGTCCGGATAATAATAATATGAACAGCTCAACTGGCATGGAAACACTTAGAGACTAGTCAGATTGAGAAAGTTTTTATTGTGAAAGTACCCGACACTAGGGAGCTACCCCAGGTCCCCTGAAGCACCCTTTCACACCCTCTCATCCCAAGGCTCGTAATTAAGCCTCCTCTAATGTATCCTCGATTTCTATAATCCGTCCCCAAACAATATCATTTTATTTCACTTTAATGATTCATGATGCATGAACTACTCGCGTATTTAGTTGGTTAAGGCTTTTAGAAACTCAATTATTAAATCCCTTAAAGGTTTACAATATCATTTCAATAAACTATACATTTTCTCAATTCTCTGAATTTCTGTCCCACAAAAATAAATTTGGTACAATTTTCAAATCTCACTAAAATTGAGTTTCTAAGCCTTAAATATCTAAAAACTTTCTCATATAAAACTTTACATAATCTTTCTCAAATTAAATCTTAACAAAATCAAATTTAGGAATCTCAATTATTTCCAAATATCTTTAGTTATTAAGTTGGAAAAAAATAAAATAATTTTCTTTTAAAAAATTTTGTTGTATTAAAAGAGAATAATTATTAACCAAAAATACTTAAAATTACAAAATTTTTCTTTAACTCAAGATTTAATTAATTAATTCTCATAAAATGTTTTCTTTCTAAAATAAATACTGATTTTTTTATTCTAAATATTGAAAATAAAGTTAATAAAAATAATTTCTAAGAAGAGAAGATTTAAAGTAAAAATTTAAAGAGTAAGGTAAGAAAATTCTTACTGAATTTAGCTTTCCGTCATGCTCGCTATATGCTCAAACTCCACGTCACAAAATCATCAATCAAAATCAAGCATTATCAATTATAACTAAATATCATCAATCACATTAAATATTATTAATCACAATTAAATATCAATCAAAATCAAGTCAACAAAGCATTATTTATAAATATTATAATTCAAAGTTTAATGGTTATTAATATAGTCAATTTGAGTCCTTTTGATCAATTCTTCGTATAGGTCTATGTAAGTCTATATAATCCAGTCCTTGCATAGGTATAGTTCAGTCCATATGGGTCAAAATGGTCCAAATCCTTGCATAGGTATAGTCTAGTCCATATAGGTCATAATGGTCCAAGTCCTTGCATAGGTATTAGAGTTAGTTAAACCGGATATTTAATTTAAAATTTATTAAAAATGTTAAGTTAAAAAGTTAATATTTTAAAATAATAATATTATTAAATTTAAAAGGAGTAGGGGACTCCTCCCATTATTCTTATGTCTTTTCATATTATACTCTTATCTCACTCCCCCTTACCTTGAGTTGTTACCAAAAAGAGATTTGCTTTGCGCCTCCGATTTCTAGAAATATTAATACCAATCTTATTTCAGTATAAGCATAAGACGAAGATTAAGATTAATACTTAAAACAGAAATGGTAAATTTTGAATAGTGAATAGTGAATAGTGAATCGTGAATAGTAACAGTAAATAGTAAAACGTAAATAGTAACGGTAAATAGTAAATCATAAATAGTAACAGTAAATAGTAAATCGTAAATAGTAACAGTAAATAGTAACAGTAAATAGTAATTTACTATTTGAATAGTAATTTACTATTGAAATAGTAATTTACTATTGAAATAGTGTTTACTATGCAGAATAGTAACTTAAAATAATATTATTTCCAGTATAATAACAGATTTCTAAAAACGATATGAAAATAACCCAAAAAATATAAAAGAGAAGTATTCTTACCTTAGGATTTTAGCAGAACCTTCTCTCCAAAAAATTTTCTTCTCTCTCTCACTTCCACCACTATCTCACTAGCACTACTATATTAAGAAAACTTAATCTGAAATTGTGAATTCTAAAGAAGAAATCCTTCGGTATTTATAGGAAAAAAATTTACTATGCATTCCATTATTTTAATATAAAAGTACTATGCATTTTTGAATTTTTTATTCCAGGTTACTGTGCAGCTTTTGAAAATTTCGTACATGCACAGTGTTTTGCATAGTAACTGTCGGCAGAATTATTAAGCCAAATAGTAACCTTTCACTCGGTATATTTTAAATATTCAAAATGAGTCCTTTTTGAAATTTAGCGATATTATATCAGTCCTTACTAATTTTATAACATGTAATATAAAGTTGAAATTTTAAAAATCTAAAATTTTCTGTTAATAAAAATTTATTAATACGTTTCCAATTTTTTAACGATTGGAAAAAATCAAGATTTTTCTCAAATCGATAATTTTTAGATAAGTCTACTTGAAACGGATTTTAGAAAATTTTCTTATAATTTACATTCACTTTCTTATAAATATTTTTAATTTAAGTCACTTATATGAATTTAAAATTATTTAAAAAATATTATTTTATATAAAAAAATTCCAAAATTCCAAAAAATTCCAAAAAATCATAAATAATATGTAGATTAAAAAGTTCTAAAGAGTCATAATCTAATTACTTCAAAATTTTAATATAAAAATAAAAATAGGGGTGTTACAATATGCATTGGCCGTTCAAAGAATCCGCAGGGGGGTTCTTTGAGGGGGTTCCCGGTAGGGAACGCGCTCTGTTGAGTAACAGACCTCTGCGGTAGTTTTATACCACGGCCGTCTTAAGGGCTAAGCAGTGTGTCCTTAAGGGGGGTCCCGCAACACTTATTATTGATATGATTGTATTGTTATCCGATGTTGGTATTGCATTATGGGGCGCGGTATCGGTTGGATATCCGTAAAAATATTATTGCTGAAAAATCACTGCAGATGTTCCCACCAGAATGGATCCATCATGCATTTTCATTCATATAGAGAATGAAATATTAATATAAATATAATACAGAATACTTGTTTGGCATCCACATCGCATAGCATCATACTTGTGATTGTGTATGTTCTAATCTAATTTCTATTTATTTGATATTTTATCTCACTCTTTCTGTTACTTGTGGCAACCCTTTAGTGGTTAACCAGGAAGACATGTGACAAAGTGGATGTTGCTGAATATGGATGAATTATGAAGGCTTTTGATGATGATGCTTGCTTATGTGACTACTATTGCTATATTATGTATATGCTATGCTTTGGTACTTTACATCTTTATATTTTATAAGATCTAGGTGCCTGTTGTAAAATATAATATGTATAAAACTCTGATGTTATGTATAATAATAAGAAGTCAATTAGGAAAAGGTTGCACACTCTGATATTGTATTAGTAACCTCTGGACTCGGGTTGTGAATCTCTTGATAATTACCAGGTGAAAAATAAGTTATCCATGAGATTTTATATGGTGACGGTAATTATCTTGGGATTTGCAAGTTGACTCCAGGGCGTTACAATTGAAGTGGTATCAGAGCAATGGTATATAAAATATAAAGAAAACCTTAGGAAGTAACTAGAAATTAAAGAAAGATAGCTTGAAGTGTGTAAACCTTGATTGCTATTTGTTTGAAATTTGTGTGCTTGTGTGTTATGTGTACTCTTTGTATGTTTCTGTTTAGTATAATTACTAGTTAGATAACATAAAAATTGTTAGAACTCTAAGTATATTAGATACTTAGTAACTGAATGCAGTGGTACTCATACCTGTAGGATAAGAAATGGCTAGACGTCAGAATGATGATGCCATGGCTGCTGCATTCAATCGATTTGCTAAGATCCTTGAAAGACAAGAACATCAAAGGTTAGCTGAAGGAACCCATGGACTTGACCGTTTCCTGAAAAGGAAACCTACCCAATTTAAAGGAGACTATAATCCAGAGGTGGCTTACCTGTGGATTAAAGAAATGGAACGTATCTTCCGATCCTTACCTTGCACTGAAGCCCAGAAGGTAGAATATGCTACCTATATGATGGTAGGGGAAGCAAAAAATTGGTGAATCTTCGCTCGCGATAGGTTACTGGAAGCCGGTAGGCTACTCAACTGGGAGAATTTTAAAGAAAGATTTCTCAAGAAATATTTCCCTGCTAGTGTTAGAAGCAAAAAGGAATTAGAATTTTTAGAATTAAAGCAAGGGAATATGTCTGTTGGAGAATACACTACCAAATTTGAGGAATTATCATTGTTCTATCCTCCTTTCCAACAGCCAGGAACCGAGGCTTCTAAATGCGTCAAATTTGAAAATGGCTTAAGGCCAGAAATTAAAGAAGCCATAGGACATCAGGAGATTAGGAGTTTTCCTACTTTAATCAACAAATGCAGAATCTTTGAAGAGAACCATCGGGCTAGGATCGAGCAAGAGAAAAGCAGTAAACAATTGAGACCTCAACTAGTGAACTTTAAAAGGCCAGGAGCATTTAATCAGAATCGATTTTGAGGAGGATCAACTTCATCATCTGGAGGACGCACGAACCAGCCAATCACATGGAACTGCTATAAGTGTGGAGGAAATCATAGAACCCGTGATTGTACACAGACATATGTTACCTGTTTCCAATGCAACCAGAAGGGACATATTCATCCTAACTGCCCACAACTTCACCAAGGCACTAACACAGTGAATGTTAAAACTAAAAACAACAACAATGGAGCCAACAGAGGAGGAGCCAATATTCGAGATGGACATAATACCAATAGTCGCGAAGGACTTAATGTCAAAGGCACAGCTAGTCGAGGACGAGAAAATGAACAACTAGTGAATAATCAGAACAAATCACCTGCAGCTGGCAGAGTATTTGCAATTAGTGGATCAGAGGCATCGTAGGCAGATGACTTAGTACAAAGTGAGTGCATTCTTAACGATACTACTTTATCAGTTTTATTTGATTCTGGTGCGACACATTCTTTTATTGCTGAAGAATGTGTTAGGCGTCTGAATATTCCTATGAAATCTATGCAATATGATTTGCTTGTCTCTACTCCTATTGGTAACCATCTTAGGACAGCTAACGTGTGTGAAGGCTGTTCTATACATATAGGAGGTAGAAATTTTAATGTGAACTTAGTATGTTTACCATTAAAGGACTTGGAAATTATCTTAGGGATGGATTGGTTATCTGCTAACCATGTTCTTGTGGATTGCCGTAATAAAACTGTGATCTTTCCACCTGACAACATGGAGTGTCAGGAGTATGATGCCTCACAAAACCCTATAGGATATTCCTTAAACAATGAAACCTAATTATTCATGGTATTTGCACTTACATAAGGAAAAGTTATTCCTGATGTAAGTAAGATACCAATAGTCTGTGAATTCTCAGAAGTATTCCCTGAGGATGTTCCAGGATTACCTCCTGAACGAGGATAGAATTCTCTATTGACCTAATTCCTGAAGCAGAACCCATTGCTAGAGCACCCTATAGAATGTATCCAATGGAACTGACTGAACTAAAGAAGCAAGTGGATGAGTTATTAGAAAAGCAATTCATACGACCTAGTGTATCTCCTTGGGGAGCACCTGTACTACTAGTTAAGAAGAAGAATGGTAGTATGAGACTTTGTGTCGATTATCGCCAACTGAGTAGAGTGACGATTAAGAATAAATACCCGTTACCAAGGATTGATGACCTTATTGATCAACTACGAGGAGCTACTGTGTTCTCGAAGATAGACCTGAGATCGGGATACCATCAAATTCGCGTAAAGAATAAAGATATTCCAAAGACAGCCTTTAGAACACGCTATGGCCATTATGAATATTTAGTTATGCCTTTTGGTGTAACTAATGCTCCAGCCGTGTTCATGGACTACATGAACCGCATATTGTTGGTGTATGGACTACGAGCTATTAATGTATCAATTTTAACTTATCAATAAAATTAGTATTTTCTGTTTTAGACTAATGCTATTTATCCTGGAATAATAGGTCATATGAGAATTATTCCTAAAACGTCCCTAATCAAGTATTTACATAGGGACATGTAAATACATTAAGATTAGTGTGAATGTACTGATGATTTGATCTCACAAATCATGGATATATGATATCAAGTCTTTATACGGGTACACGTTAAGAGTAATGTTGTACTGGACAGACCCACCATGAGAACGTTGCATGGATCGTTACATAAGTGTCATAAATGGTTCTCAATGTGATAATGGTATATAGTCCTTAGACCTGAAGTCACTACGATTCCTACATAAGAAGTTTATTGTTTTAATACAATCAAACATTATCTGTAATAAAATGACCATAAAGATTGTGATTAGGCAATAGATAAATTATGTAGAGGGATGTGAGTAATGTAGATGGAATTTGTCTCTCCTATATGACAGGAGTGATATCTATGGGCCACTTGGTGGAGTGAGACTAATGAAATGCGTGGCCATGCTAGGACGACTAAATATTAGACATTTATTCTGTAAAGGCTACTCTGATATCAAGTAAAATGAATTGGGCCATACAAGGATGACGACGACCATGCCTTGGGCCCAATTAGATATCGTGACAAAAGGAATAAATATATAAAATAATTATCACTTATAGGTCATGTCGATGATAAATAATATTCGGATATAATGATGTATTGCTAGATACCGCTCTTATTTTATATTAATAATAAAATAGTTTATTATTAATATAACCGAATATTTTACCTATAGGGTCACACATATAGAGTAAGCCCACCAGAGGATAGTTTTATTTTAGTTGGACTGAAAATAAAACTATTTGGGCCTAACTCATTTAGAATGAGTCAGGAGCTCAATGTTTAATGAGAGCTCAGGTCAAGACCTAAGCCTATATATAGAGCATGAGATGCTCATAGGCTGCGACTCAGAAATTAGACTATAAACAAATTTCCGTACTAGCATTTGGAGCTCTATTTTTCTGGTGGGAGTGCTCGTGTGGACTCCTAAGAGCGAAGCTACAATTGCTTCGATCAAGGAACTTGTTCTGCGTCTACAAGAGGTAAACCCTAGCCGAAATTTTAATTTAGCATAATGCCTTGAGACATTTGTGTTTGCAATTCTATTGGGAATCCTTTGTGTTTCCGCTGCCTGACCCTAATGAGATTCCCTAACATATATTCCATCCATACCTTGATCAATTTGTCATTGTCTTTATAGATGATATTCTTATCTATTCCAAAACCAAGGAGGAATATGAGGAACATCTATACTTAGTGCTACAAATACTAAAGGAGAAGCAATTGTATGCCAAACTATCTAAATGTGAGTTTTGGCTTAATGAAGTAAAATTCTTAGGCTATGTGATATCTAAGAATGGAGTGTCAGTCGACCATGTGAAGATTGAAGCCGTAATAGCTTGGTAAAGGCAGAAGACTGTCACAGAAATCAGGAGTTTCTTAGGACTTGCGGGTTACTACCAAAGATTTATTGAAGGATTCTCTCGAATTGCTCTACCCATGACTCGATTAACTTGTAGGAATAAACCTTTGATTTGGACTACTGAATGCGAAGCAAGTTTCCAAGAATTAAAGAAAAGATTAACAATTGCACCAGTTCTAGCTTTACCAAACCCCCAAGAAAACTTTGAAGTTTATTGTGATGCTTCAAAGTTGGGACTTGGTTGTGTCCTAATACAACAAAGAAAAGTAATTGCTTATGCTTCAAGGCAATTACGACCACATGAACTTAATTACCCTACTCATGACTTAGAATTAGCGGCCATTGTCTTTGCTTTAAAAATTTGGAGGCACTACTTATACGGTGCAAAGTTTGAAGTTTATAGAGATCATAAGAGTCTCAAATACTTATTTGATCAAAAAGAATTAAATATGAGACAACATCGATGGATGGAATTTCTCAAGGACTACGACTTTGAGTTGAAGTATCACCCGGGGAAAGCCAACGTGGTTGCTGACGCACTTAGTAGAAAAGCTATTCATGTGGCAGCTTTAATGATAAAAGAATTAGAAATGATTGAACAATGTAGAGACTTAAACATAACAGTTGAGGAGAAATCTTCAGTAAATATGGTGATCAGAGTTCTAAAAATCACTATAATGATTTTCTGAAGATGGTGTGTAAAAAACAAAGATTGGATGTATGTCTCCAAGGAATGATTGAGACACAACATAATGGGAAAGATCTAGGATTACAAGAAGGTTCAGATGGAGTATGGAGAATAAAAGGAAGAATATGTGTCCCAGAGGATACAGAACTAAAGAAGATGATTCTAGATGAAGCCCATAAAAGCATGCTTAGTATTCATCCTGGATCTACGAAGATGTATCAAGATTTAAGAAAGGATTTCTGGTGGAAGAGGATGAAAAAAGAGATAGCTGAGTATGTTTCATCTTGCTTAATATGTCAGAAAAGTAAAGTAGAACATCAAAAACCATCTGGTGGATTACAACCACTAGAAATACCAGTATGGAAATGGGATGATATTGCCATAGACTTTGTGTCAGGCTTACCTAAAACACAAAGAGGCAATAATCCTATCTGGGTGATAGTCGATAGATTAACAAAATTAGCTTATTTTCTTCCGATCAACATGAAGCATTCACTTGAGAAATTGGCTCAAGTGTATATAAAGGAGATAGTGAGATTACATGGAGTACCGTCAAGCATAATGTCTGATAGAGATCCTAGATTTACTTCTTGATTCTGGAGAAGTTTACATAAAGTGCTTGGTACCAGACTGAAGTTAAGCTCTGCCTATCATCCACAGACTGATGGACAGTCAGAGAAGACTATCCAAAGTCTAGAGGATTTACTATAAGCATGTGTATTAGAACATGGTGGAAGCTGGGAACATTACCTTCCACTAATCGAATTCACATATAATAACAGTTATCACTCAAGCATTGGGATGACACCATATGAAGCATTGTATGGTAGAAAGTACAGGACACCAATATGTTGGTTAGAGACAGGTGAGCACCTGACTCTTAGACCAGAAATTGTCCAGCAAACAACAGAGCAAATTCGAATGATAAGAAAAAGGATGAAAATTGTGCAGGATCGGCAGAAGTCATATTATGATCAAAGGAGAAAGCCATTAGAATTCCAAGTTGGAGATTATGTATTCTTAAAGGTATCACCCAACAAAGGAGTTGGAAGAGTGTTAAAAAGTAAGAAGCTTACTCCAAGATATATAGGACCATATGAGATTCTGAAAAGAATTGGTAAAATGGCATATCAGATTGCATTGCCACCTCACCTTTCCAATCTTCATAATGTGTTCCATGTCTCATAATTACGGAAGTATGTACCTGATCCAGACCATGTGATCGAGGCTGATGATATAGAAGTTAAGGAAAACCTTACGATTCCAGTAACACCAGTGAAGATAATGGACAGAAACGTCAAGCGACTAAGAGGCAAGGAGATCTCATTGGTGAAAGTAGCCTGGCAACAAGGAGATGAAATAAGCATGACTTGGGAACAAGAAGACGAGATGAGAAGTCAATACCCTGAATTATTCTAACAAGGTACGTTTAAATTTTGAGGATGAAATTTTTATAACGGGGGGAGAGTGTAACAGCCCAATTTTTAATCGGTAATTAAACAGTGAAAAATTAAAGTTTCTTAGAAAAATAAGAAATGAATCCTAGAAAATAGGAAATTGAATTCTGAATATAAGGATATTTTTAGTCTGACTTAAAACGAAATTAAATAAAAATGGAACGTAGAATAAAATAAAATAATAAATAAAATAAAAATCTTCTACAGTAAAATGCTACAGTACTTGCCACAGTAAATTGCTACAGTATCTGTCACATGAAAAATCTTGCAACTTCACGAGAATTCTTCCTCCTTCGCACCGCCTCATGTCACTTCGATTTGCTACAGTATCTGCTACAGTGATTTGCTACAGTATTTGCTACAATGATTTGCTATAGTAACCGCCATTGGAAGCCTATAAATAAGGCTCCAACCTTCCAAATTTCTTTAAAAACCAAAAACATTACCAATTCCACAACCTTTCATCTCCCTCTTCAAGCTTTCAAAACCTTCATTTGCCATACTCAAACTCTTTAATTTTGCATAAGAAGAAATTACACAAACTTGAAGATTTGAGGACAAGGGAGTTTAGCATAAGGAAAGCTTAGGGATCTTCAATTGAGGTAAGAAAGAGGAGATAGGATATTAACTATATAGAAATTAAGTTAGAATTGCTTGCTTAATTGTTTGGAAACTCATTTAGCTAGATTTTAATTTAATTTGAATTAAATTGTGAAATTGATGCCAAATAGTTTGGAATATGATATATGATATGTTTCTAATGTTGTATGATGATTTGGAACCAATTGGCGTATTTAATTTGCAATTGAAATCATTAAAACAGCAAAAGCAGAGGGAAACAGAGTGTTGTCTTCATATATAGATTATACTTGTAAATATGATGAAATGTCTTAGCTTCTTGAATTTTACCATAAATTTTTATGGTTAGATTATGAATAAATTTAATGATATAAATTTACTGCTTTCATGCATCATATGCATGGGCCGTTCAAAGAATCCACAAGGGGGTTCTTTGAGGGGGTTACCGGTGGGGGAACGCGCTCTGTTGAGCAACAAACCTCTGCGGTGGTTTTATACCACAGCCGTCTTAAGGGCTAAGTAGTGTGTCCTTAAGGGGGGTCCCGTAATATAACATCCTAAAAATAGGATTTATTATTAAAATGAGGTTTAAAGAGGGATTTAAAGGCAAATGGAAAATTAATTTGAACAATTGCCAAAATGATGGATATGTCCCTAACATTTGTCGTAATGATGGACGCGTCCCTAGATGTTTTAAAAAGCTGAATTTCTTCTCTATTCTTCTCAAACTTTCATGAGAAAAGAGAGAGTGTTGTTCTTCTTCATCTTCTTCTTCTTTCCATCCTAAATCATCATCTCTAATCTATTTCTTTACAATTTCTTGTGCAAATCACTAAATTGAAGAGGAAAT
Organism: Clitoria ternatea; assembly: GCA_037962975.1. Classification (NCBI taxonomy): domain Eukaryota; kingdom Viridiplantae; phylum Streptophyta; class Magnoliopsida; order Fabales; family Fabaceae; genus Clitoria; species Clitoria ternatea. The sequence goes on from CM075674.1 coordinate 45,382,363, forward strand.
CATTCACTTTCTTCACTTCTTCTCTTCAAGAGGTAGCTTGGATCAAAGAGAGAGTTTGAACTCTCCAATTCAAGGTAAGATGAAGAACTTTTATGTAGAAACATGATTTGATCCATAAATATTTCAATTCCTTAAGTTTTATAGAAGATGGAATCCATTGAAATGGAGGAAGAGCTTAGGTTTCTAGAAATCATGAGTTTTCCATGAGAAAAGAGAATAGAGATAGCTTTTTGATGGTTAATCCTAGAGAATTGAAGTTTGATGAATGTTATTTCAATAAACTAGGTAGCTTTGGAAGATTTTGGAGCTAGAAGTTCGGTTCGGAAGTTACGAACGGCGAACGGATTATATTCGATAGCTCGAGGAGCTTCTGGAATCATTTATTCCAGGTAGGGAGAGCGTTTATATTTTAAATGTATAGTTTATGAACAGACTCGGGATAGTATTGTTATATTTAAGGAGAAATCCCGAATATGTATGATATTTGTAATTGTTATTGATATTGAATTGACATGAGTTATATGTTGTATTTGTGAATTGGTTATGATTCCTATGTATGCGATGCAGTAGGAAATATAATGATGATATATGATTAATGATGATGATGTGAATGATATTCATGAAATGAATTTGTGATTTGAATGACATGAGATGCTATATATGAGTTGTATTCATGAAATTGTCATGATATATGAATGCATGGGATGCATTTGATAAGCATGAGATGCTTGTGTGATAAACAAATATGAAATATCATGTGGTTTCGAGGATTCCACAAAAGACCTTGGGTGGGACTCAAGGCAAACCTCTTGAGCGGGGCTCGGGGTTTAGCCCGTGACACTACCGTTGTCGCTGGGAGTGATTGTGTCACGTGAGAGGGCAAACGGTTTGGTACCAGTAAAACGGTCAGATCAGCTGAGAGCTGAGTTATGACTGAGAGCCAGTGTTGCAACACAAAATTAAAAACTTAATAATGAATGCATTTGATTAGGCATGTGAATGTATTAATATGATATGATCATTTGATGATATGAGAATGAATGATATATGATGAGATTATATGATATGATTAAAATTTATATGTGTTAATAAATTGGACACTTGATCTGATTCAATAACTGTCATTTATCATGTAGTATGCTCACCCCTATTTGTGGATATATTTTCAGTAGACTTAGGACGCAGTGGAGAATGATGAGAAATCACTCAGCGTGCATGGAGCATTATGTATATACATATGGTACATGATGCACATAGTTGTTTTTTAGTAGCCTTGGCCGGCTCCTATGAATACCATTTTGATTATGTATGTATTTGTAAGCATATATGAAATTGCTTATATGGACTAGATAGTTGGTAGCTTCAATTAGAAGCTTAGAACCTATTTTGAGGCATATGGTTTGGTTTGTGATGAATTATGATGGATAATAAAGCATATTAGAGGTTATGGAGAGTGAAGACCATGGATGGTCTTACCATTTGTATATGTGGTTGATGCATGAAATGTCCAGGAACTGTTGTTGTATGAGAAATGACAAAGGCTATGTGTTTTAGCCATGAAAGTGTGATATTTATATGGTTTTTCATGCATAATTCAACAACTAAGATAGTCAAATAGCAAATTATGAGGATTGAATGACATATAATAGTTTGAATAGTATCTATGCATGATTTTTGACTTGTAGAAACTGGGATGGGTCAATTCCATTGAGAAATAACCCTTGAATTGCATTAAAATGACTTAAAATGGGTAAAACACGTTTATACACATAAGTCCCTCATTTTTGGGAATTTTTGAGTGCGGCCGGTGGCCACACGTCATAAATGATGTATATAAATTGGTGTCAAAATTTGGTAGAGTTTGGAGTTGATATGAAGGAGTTAGGATGCTTAGAAGTTAAAAAATTGAGTAAAATCTGCATAATTGCTGTCTTGAATCGATTTAGAATAGTCTTGAATCGATTCAAGGGCCCCTATAAGTATTTGAATTGATTCACATGAGTTTTGAATCGATTCAAGGCTCTCTGGAAGTGCTTGAATCGATTCATACGTGCTTGAATCGATTCAGAGCCCTGTTATGGCCACTGTTGTGCTATTTTTCCAACTGTTCTATTTTTCTTGCTGTTTTTGGCCCGTTTGGGCATCTTAATGACATTTTTAGCCTCCAACTTCTTCATGAAAGTTATAGATAATTATGTTATGGAGGTATGAAAATTGGTCTTACCTAAATTGGAGTTTTCTAACTCTCATGAGGCATAAAATACCGGACCCATTGCGTGGTAAAATTCAAGTTTAAGAGGGTTTTAAACCCAATTTTTTTATGATTTTCAAATTGGGACTAATAGGTGATATTTGTGACATGTCCCATTATTTTTAAGATTAAAAATGAAATTTTCTTATGTTTTAATGTTGAATTGTCTTATGAGCTTATTATTACCATAATTTGATAATTAAATTAAGTGCTTTTGAATTCATATTCCAAATTTGGATTTAATCGTGAAAAATTTTCTTGAAATTTTTGGGTTTATCTTTATTAAGTTAGGATGTTTTACGCAACACTTGTTATTGATATGATTGTATTGTTATTCGATGTTGGTGTTGCATTATGGGGCGCGGTATCGGTTGGATATCCGTAAAAATATTATTGCTGAAAAATCACTGCAGATGTTCCCACTAGAATGGATCCATCATGCATTTTCATTCATATAGAGAATGGAATATTAATATAAATATAATACAAAATACTTGTTTGGCATCCACATCGCATAACATCATACTTGTGATTGTGTATGTTCTAATCTAATTTCTATTTATTTGATATTTTATCTCACTCTTTCTGTTACTTGTGGAAACCCTTTAGTGGTTAACCAGGAATTCATGTGACAAAGTGGATGTTGCTGAATATGGATGAATTATGAAGGCTTTTGATGATGATGCTTGCTTGTGTGACTACTATTGCTATATTATGTATATGCTATGCTTTGGTACTTTACATCTTTATATTTTATAAGATCTAGGTGCCTGTTGTAAAATATAATATGTATAAAACTCTGATGTTATGTATAATAATAAGAAGTCAATTATGAAAAGGTTGCGCACTCTGATATTGTATTAGTAACCTCTAGACTCAGGTTGTGAATCTCTTGATAATTACCAGGTGAAAAATAAGTTATCCATGAGATTTTATATGGTGACGGTAATTATCTTGGGATTTGCAAGTTGACTCCAGGGCGTTACATAACAAATGTTGGATATTTTTAGAGGTCAATGGGAATCTCCTTGTAATGATAATTGCGTTAGTACTTTTCATAAAATATGAGCAAAAGCCATCATAAGTGCAATAATTGTTGACACTTCTACATACAATTTCCAATGTTCCCCTAGTATTTAACTTAGCACCAGATGTTGTATCATCATATCGGGTATCATGAGTTTTATTAGCTCTATTACCTTGGGGGTTTCGTTGACACCAAATGTTGTATGTTGTATATCATAATGGGAATCAAGATACCAAAACCAGTATCATGCTCATATCAAAAACTATTATAGTTTTAATTATAAAATATCCATACTATTTTCTTTTTTAAAAATTTATACAAGAAACAATGAAAACAATAAAATATTATTTTTAGTGTTTACTATACAAATTTTTAGAAATGACCTAAATACTACTTTCTTTCTTTATGCTTCACCTTAGTTTAAATTAGGTATTTTAAGTTTTCGAGGTTTCAATTTAATCCTTTAACTAATTAAATTATGTTAACTAAATCCTAAAAACTAATTAGAGTTAAACAATTAATTCAACCAAACATAATATTTCTCTAACCAAACATAAAATTACTCCCTCCTAACCACCACCTTGTTTCACATCCTCCTAAAACAAATCAATTGCTTCTTTATCAAAACCATTTTGAGTAAACCCCACAATTATCAAATAGAATCCTTTTCACACATTTTAAAATAATTGCCTAGAATCTTTAACCCCATCACATCTCATAAGTCTTGCAATCAACGTGTTATACATAACCACATTCTTCTCAAGAATCTCATCAGAAGTCTTCCTTGCACAAGATACGAATCCCATTTGGAGCACATAGACTCCCAACAAAAACATATGACCCAAAACCAAATTTACCACATGCATCAAACACATGTTTCATCTCAGGGATACAACCCAATTTGGAATACGAGGAGAGAGGGGTGTTCCAAGAGAAGAGATTCAGGTGAGACATTTGGTTGAACACCTTGCGTGCAAATGCAATGCTTTCGAGTTTGACAGACATTGGCCAGTTTTAAATTACGGTTCGTCATAGCAATTGTAACCGTAATATAAAGGTCTTTTTTTACTTTCTACAACCCGGTTTGACCAATTCCAAAAATATATTCTACGATTAAATGGAGTTTTGATTATTTCGAACGACGTAAAAGATGAACACAACGTTCATTAGGTTGTTGAGCATAAAGGTTTCAGGGGTTTGAAAGGATGTGGAAGTGGAGCTTCCTAGCGTTGGGGGATTCATAACAATGCTTAAGTAATGCATAGTAATAGTTGGAAGAAGGACGTGAGAGTGACATGGAAACAAGGAAGGCAAAACAAGATCATAAGCATCACATGTTATGTTTGGTTAGAGGAATGGGTGATGATATGCTTGGTAGGAAATGGTTATGTAATGTTTGGTAAAAGAAATGTTATGTTTAGTTAGGTGAATCTAAATATGTTTGAGAATGATGTTATGTTTGGTTGGGTTAATTGTTTAATTGTAGTTATTGTTTAGGATTTAGTTGATATAATTTAATATATTAAAAGACTAAATTGAAACTTTAAAATTGAAACAATGAGAACATAAAGGAGTTAATTAAAACTAATATAAAATATAAAGAATCAAAGTAGTATGTAAGCCCTTTAAAAATAATAAATAATGTAATAATGTTGTAATTAAAACTAACATAATAGATTTTGTAATAAAGGTAATCAAGAAATAAAAACTAAAAATATATTTTTTTTGAAAGTAAACGTGCCTTAATTTTCTAGATTAGTTTCCTTCTTCAGTTTTAATTTAATTTATTGAAGATAATAAAATATGTATTTTCTACTGCCTACCAAACTCAACTAGAAAAATTTAACATTAAATACTCTTAATAAAAACAAAATATCCACAATATATCCAACATTTAGTTGATGAATAAATTGTATCTTTTAACTGATAGAAAATCAAATTGTAAATATATTGTATGTATAAAAAACTCCGTTAATAGAAATAAAACTAATTTTAGTAATTTTTACATCTCAATTAATAAGATTAATTTTTGATTTTTGACTAGATGATACTTAATTACCATCGAGAAACGACTCTTTCTAAAATTTTATGAAGATGAGTTAAAGTGCGTGTGGAAAGAAATAATTTAGAATAAAGGCAAGGAAGGCAACCTAATGTTAATTAGTTGAGGATAAACATCTTCCTTTTTTTAATTATAATCATTAGTTTTCAACACACATGTTGGAGGAAAGTTGACTGACCAGAATTTCCAGGATAGTAAACTGTGTGTGAGACAATAATATTTGGCTAATTAAGTCAAGGCAAATCAATAACCATCATTAACGTCATTCTTGTTCTGTATACCATCTTTTAGTGCAATAGTGGCCAATTAACTATCAAATAACAATTTCCACCAAGTGTTGGATTTCGATTTGGTATATATATTATGTGAAGTCATGCTTAATTCAGAAACAAGCTTCAATATATATATATATATATATATATTACAGGTTGAATAATCATGTTTTGCAGCAGATAATTAGTGATATTCTTTTTGGTCAATGTTTTTCTGAGACCAAATAAAATTCAATTATGTAGCTCATCATTATTATTAAGCTCTTACCAAACAAGAAGGGTAGACCGGGATAAACTCTAATCAGCTTTTGGGGAACAAGCTACCTAGCGGGATGTATATAGGATTAATTAATTATCATATTGAATTTTTCCCAATTCAACATCCTCTAAAATATAATTAACTTGAATTCTTATACTCTATTAACCTAAATCTTATCCTAAGATGTTTGGTGCCAGAAAATGTTAGTTTAAAAGAAAATTTACCTATGTTTAGTATAAGTTATAAAAATAATTATTGGATGAGTAGAATCACCAAAATATAATATGTAAATAATTTGTATTTTTATTTAGGTAGGTAAACAAAATTTACCCAATTGAGATTCATAATAGTTATATTTTAAATAAAAATATTTTGAAAATGTATAGTAAATATATTGTTTAAAATATATCTAACTAATATACATTTTTAATAATATAAAAAATATATCAAAATAAATGTGTATAATAATATGTTTTTTCAAAAAATATATTTATTAAATATTAATATATTTAATATTTAAAATGTATAATACGATGTAGTAAGTCATGCATTGATAAAATAATATGAATTTTTATTTCATCATCTACACTAACTTTCTCCATATTATATTTAAACTAATACTAAAAAATGTTAATTGTCATTATATATATAACAAATTCTATGTATAGACCTAAAAGAAGTTAACGATTACTTGTTGAGTAGGTGATCGTTGTGTAGTAGGTCATGAGTTCTATCTCTATACAATACATTTTTTCAATTTTTAATTTTATCCATCAATCAATAAATATTTGATATGTGAAATCGTCAAAGTCAATGACACATAGATTTAGAGTTAGTAAAAAATGGATGGATGAGATAAACATTTGACATGTGGAGTTGTCACGTCAACAACAGAGCTAACAAAAAATGGATGGACGAGATGAACATTTGACACGTGGAGTTGTTACGTTAGTAAAGTTAATGACACGCCAAATCTTTATAATGAAGTTAGTAAAAAATGGACAGATGAGACCTAACTAAAATATTTTAAAAAGAGAAAGGAGCTAACTAATCCAAAAAAATAAGGGACTAAAAATAATGTCCTATAATACCTTATCAAAATGGATTTGGATCCTTTCCTACAAAAGCAGTGTCTCCAGCACCCTCTAATAGGTGTTGGACCATTAGATTGATTGGAGAATAAAAAGTATTTTGATCAAACTGTTAAAAATCATTTGTATAAAAAGTATTTTTATATTAGTTATAAAAGTAATCAGTACAAAAACATTTTTAAATCAGTTATTTTTAAAAAGCAACGTAAAAAGTATTACCTCAAATTCTAAATACAAGTAAAAGTAACTAATTTTATACATATTAATAATAATGGTTGGAAGTAGTATTTGTATTAATGTTACTAAATATTTTATGTAGTTTTTTAAACTACCCTTAATATCATTTATTGCACAAAGAATAAGTTGTCTTATAAATATATACAAGGAGAACATATTTAGTAGATAAGAATTTAATAGATTGAAAAAATATATTTTTACTTATATTATGAGATCAAAAAATTTGTTTATATTTAAAATCAGAGGTAGTGCTTTTTATACCAGTTATAAGAATAACTAATGGAAAAATAGTTTTTAAATCAATTAGTTTTATAACCGGTGTAAAAAATTATGATAAAATTTTATATAGCAATATAAAAAATATTTTTATACTGATTATCTTTATAATTAATGTAAAAATATTTTTCACATCCATTATTTTTAATCATTAGATAAAAAAAAATTAGAATTCTCAACTAATCTAATGGTTGAAAATCTACAAGAGAGTTCTGCAGAAGAGGAGAGGATCCAAATTCTATCAAAATCTGTGTGGGTACCACTTCTAAGCAAGGCCGTGGTAATTAACATAATCATTTATTTGTATAATACTATCAAAAAGACATCTGAGAAAGATATAATTAAGGTTGATATAGTACTTTGAGAAGGATAAAAGGAAAAGAAAGGGGGAGAATAAACATTTGTAAAAAGAAAATTTAACAAATAGGCATTTGGTTATGAGAAACAAGAGAAAACATCTGAATCCTTATAAGAAAGTTTTGTATCTTCAATTGCAATAACCTGTTTTTCAATATGATAATATCTATGAAATCAGCTATACATTATGTCAATTTTAGGAACCATCAATTTTCTTACATATAAAACATAGTTAGTTAAGTAGTATGATAATTAGAAAGAAGTAAGTGCCTTTTTTTTTTAGTCAAACCCTAAAGAAGTAAGTGGCTTGATAGATAGCTTGCTCAAGCTGGGAGCAGGCTAGCCCTTACCAAGCCTAGAGTTTATAAAAACTTCTTTTTGGGTAAGCTTTAATGTTGAATGAAGGAAAAGGCCCAGAAATAAGGCACAAGGGCCTATAAAAGGATCAGCCCAATTTTTACTGGTGTAATGATCCACCACCCACAAACATATGCTCATCCATAAAACATATCACATAGGTTCTCTTCACCTAAAAACAAAAGGTTCTCACTGCAGAAGCCCACCCTGCAAAGTCTTTAGTGCTCAGCTTTGCCTCTATTTAGGGGAAACTTTCTCTCTTTTTTGAGGGTCTCTCCTCTCATATTAGCTGGATTTTGTTTTTAACTTTAGGTGAGTTTTGTGTTATTTTTTTTAGTTGGAGTTTTCTTTTTGTTTTTTTAGTCTCTTTGGTTTATCCAATCATCATTATCTTCACCTTCTTTGACAAACATCACACCACTAACTTCATTGTTTTTATGTCACTGCCGCCTTTGCGTCACATTGCTAGACTCCGACTCCATTCATTGCCGCTATTGTGTGTCTTGCTGCCTACCTCTGCTGCTTGTCTCCGCCACCTTCCTTCTGTGATATTGTTCTTTTCTTAAAAAAGAATATAAGAATAAAACGTCTGATGGTATGTTCATTCTAAACTCTATTGATTTGATATTTATAGATAAACCAACAGTTCTCGAAGCTACAGAATTAATGGTCTCTAATAAATTTTTAATGTTATAACAATCAAGAAACAACTCCATTTAATAGGAGTAATGCACCATCAAAAAATTAACAAAAAATGAGTTTAATTGTTATGAATAACTTTGTGTGTAACCGAAAAGAACTGAATCAAAAACTCTATTTCTAGTCATTTCTTGATAACTCCTACAAACACACGAGTTTTATTGCGTAAAAAAAATATCGATCCCACAAGGACCATATCACTGAGCACTGATTGAGTCTTTAGATTTTAGTTTGAGTAAGTGAAGATTATGATTTTAAGGGTTAAAAGCAACACATAAACAAACAAAGTACTATATAAATGATGTAAATTCAATTATGGATAATACCCTAAGGGGTTTCGCTTCATCTCAATTATCGAATTAATAACCTATGAATAATAAGCGAATTATGCTTGATAAACTGTTCTTATGTGTATCTCTCTTTAAGGTCTAATTGTCAGGATTACTCCATATGATGTTAATTAACCTTTTTAAGGTTATCATAATTCCTTATTAGAAATGAACTAAATCTAGCATAAAATACAAAATAATCTAAAACATGAAATCAAATAAATAATCAAAAGGTATATAATTCTCTAATTGGGACTACTCACACATAATGGTAGAGGTCACACAAAAGTCTATACTACTCACCATTATCAAAACAAAAAAAAAAACAAAAGTAAACTATGAATACCTTGATAAAAGACATGATGTGAAAACTATTCTCTTTGTGATTCCTCAGTGTACTATACGAACAACCTTAAAACTAGGATTATTCTCTAACTTTCTAATCTCTAAACTCTATGAAAACTAGGTCTAGTCTCTTGTCTTATAACCCACTAACTCAGCCTAACTAAAAACATAGCTGACGGGGTCTAAAAGAGATGAAAAAAACAAAAAAAAAGGGCCTAAATCAACCCCACGACCAAGGCCCTACACCCACAACTAGGCTTTGAAGTCCTCCAATAAATCCTTTGTGGGCCTAAAATGGGACCTTTTTCTCATGTTTTCTTACAGAACACAAAAACAAAACATACAGACCAAAATACAATAACAAATGAAAACTGAATAAAACTAACATAATCCCTAAGATATTTACTAAACATCTTAACAAAATATGATTAAAAAATAATATATTTTAGGAATGCATCATTTCTCCAATATATTCTAGCAATGCATACCACAACCTTCATGTTCCCTACACAATGACAATAAGGAGCTCACTCTTTCTCTTTACCTTTGGCAATATGAAACCTATCCGAGGACCCTATGGAATCTTGCACAAAACCTGATAACTTTTGAGCAAGTAAATTTTTTCAGTTGTGTTGATTTCTTTGCTTAAATTAAAAGGGGGAACATGAACCCTACCTTTTAAACAAAACTTGGATAACACTAGGAAGAAGGACCCTAATGATCTCTTTTAGATAGGTAAAGACTGACATGAGTTTTTAATGTAGGTGTGTAATCCTTTAAGCCACGTCAACTCCAATGGAGTGATATAAAAATAAATCTAATGAAATGGACTTGTTTAACACATTTTTAAGAGATAAGAAACTTATTTTTAAAAAAACTTATAGAATTGGCTTGAAATAGATAAAAAAATAAACGACTTAAACAATAATTTAATTATTTACTTTACTGTATTATCGCCTCCCCCGTCATATATTTATTTAATTATAAGATCTTTTTAAACATGTAGAAGATAATATGGTTTAAAGTGAAAATATTTATTTTATAGTAGAGCCAACTCTTTTACTGGTTTTTATCTATAATATCTTAATTAATTAAAAAATTAAATATTCTACTTGAATTAATCATTCTTTTACTCATCAATAATTAATACTTATATTTGTTATTTTTTAACTATCCAACAAAAACCTTCATCTTAATATATGACCTTTTAACTGTCCAATAATAATCAGAACATTCATTCTCAATGGACTTCAATAATTTTATCTTAATAATGACTAACTAAAATTTCTGACATTCCGTACATTTATTAATTAACTATATTATCTCTCTTATTTATTATATTTTTTCTCATCTATATGTTATTCAAAAACTAATAATAATCATTAATACTTTAAAACTGAATTTTGTCTTTTGTTTCTTTATACAATAACGAATAGTATTATTCAGTTGAGGTTTCAAATATTGTTTGGATTACTGATTTTACCTGTCTGGTCCCCAAGCACAATAAGAGTGGTATTAGTTTTGCAATGTTATTCTTTGAGAGAAAACCTAAGCAGAAAAGGGTAAGGGTAAGGGGAAGGGAAGTGATCTAAAAATGTCTCTTGGAGGTTCTAAGGGTCAATTTATGTGCCGATTCCAACTGTATCGGATAAATAGATGCAGCAACCAACAACTAATTATCTTGTCTTCATTCAACTTCATCTTTGCCATCTGGCACACACTTATCTTCTTCCACTTTCATTTTTTTTACTATTCTTTTGCATCAATTTTTATGATACATTTATGTATTTTTTTTAATGATACACTAGTAAAGAAAAGTGTTGTCAACCTGATCACCCCAACCAAATTTTAACGAATTGATTTAGTCTGAACAATTTGTTGAAATTTTATAAATTTAAACTAATATGTATATATGATTAAAAATAACATAAAAAATCATCAGCGTCACCATTGTTGTTTCTACTGCCCTACCACCACCTTCCTCGTGTTGCCACAATAATTGTCATTGTCATCGTCATAAACCACCATGCACCACCAATGTTATTATTGCCACTGTTATCGTTATTATTATCACCGTCATCATTACTGTTGAAAACTTCATACTATTATAGTTATCGTACCTCCACACCACCACCACAATTGTTTGTTTCACCTAAAATTATAATTCTACATTTTAACTTTATATGATCTGAATAAATTTAGGGATTCCAAACAAATTTTAATTATATAAGAATTGAAATTAAAATTATAATTTCTAATTATAATTCCAATTTCATATACTAAAACTTTTCAATTCTTCATCCGGATCACAATGGTATGAACAGAATAACAAATGTTCACACTTATACTTTGAACCACGCAAATGAAGGTTTAAGAGAAAAATAAAGGAAGTCTTAGGGTTAATTTATCAAAATTAATAGATAATTTAGTTGAAAGTTAAAAACTGGTAGCTGAACTAAATTAAAACATATTTAATAAAATTATCTATTAAATGTAAAATGACACATTTTTTAAAAATAAAGAGTGATTTTTTAAAAATATCAATAAATATAAAAATATAAAAATAAAATAAACTCAATTTAAAAACTCAAACATTACTTCAAATTACATTTTTAAAAACCCTAGAAACTATTAAAATAAACACATACATATATACCTAACAAGACTATTTTTTTAACAAATTTTTAAGCTAATAAAATAAACTACTAGCTATTTTAAATCACAAGCTTACCAAATAAATCCTTAGAGTGAGAGAGAAAAAAAGGGAAACCTGGTCACTGTTGTTTATTTAAACTTAGTGTCATTTTTTTTTATCAATGCTAAGTAGCATTATTTACATTTGAATATGTTGGTCATTCACATTCAAAATGATGCAGATTTTGGTCTTTGATGGTTGTAGTCTACACTACATTTATGCCATTTCAAATTTTAAAGTTGTGTTTGCTCTTCCAATACCAACTCTATATGCAAGACGCTAAAACAATTGTTTCTTACAGTGAAGTTCTTTCTCACTCTTCTCTTTTTTATTCCTATATATTTTTTTGGTTATCTTGGGTATTGTCTGTGAGATTGTAACGCTTCTCGAATATATGTTTGAGTTCACACAAAATTTTACTATAAGAGTGATGATTCCTGTCACAACACAATATTTATTGTCTAACAAAAATAACTCATCACATATGTTCGTAGGTGCTAGCTTGATGTTGAATGTGTGGCATATACTCCTATATTTGAGTGTGTTTTCGTTCTCATCTTTCTAATGTTTATGATTAGGACATGGAACAGGGTTCTTAACTTCCACAAGAAAAGGAGAGTAGGAAATTAAGTAAACTATCAATTAGAGATGGTTGGGAACATGGTGAACTTGGGGATTTTTTTGGGGGGAGTTACAATGAACTTGGCAATTTTTTATTAGTAATGAACGAATTTTTTTCGTTTTTTATTCTTGGGCGGCAATTTCTTCTTCAATTTAGACTTGTGCGCATGAATGTATTAGCTAAAGGTTTCAAGGGAGAGGACAAAGTTGATACACTTTTTTGACTGAATTTATGGTCCTAAATCCACGTAGATTATTCCTTTGTGAGGCTGAACTGAATCTTTCCTTCCACCCTTTAATTGCAATGCTAAACCCATTATTTTGATTCCCCACTTCAGATAATGACATTCACGCCTTTGCATGATATAGGAAAAAAAATAGTATTTACAAATATCTGTGATTGTTAATACAAATGTTTTTAGGGTTTGCTTTTTTAAAAAAAAAATTGAGATATTTTTTAGTGGACTATTAAAGGCTAGTAAGTTCACGAAAGACTAGTTCACTCCAAATTTATCATAGTGGATTTTGCCTTGTAATAAAGCTTTTATGTATTATAATATCACATGATTCAAATCTTTATTAACATGTTTAAAATTAATTCAACTACTACTAGTACAGAAAAGATCTATGAACTCGGTTAAAAATGAGATATGAACTCGGTTGTGAGACTGAGTTCGTTGCGGCCGTGTTCGTAGGTAACAAATGTATCAACTCGGTTCAAAAAACCGAGTTTATAGAGCCTAAACATGACCTCGTTATAAGACGAATCGGTTCATACTCTTTCTACGTTAATCTATGACACCGGTTTCTAGAAAACCTGTGTTCATACTCTGTTTTTGGATTGACCCAGAAACAAAGTATGAACTCAGTTTAAGCAACAACCGAGTTCATAGATGTCCTACGAACTCAATTAATGATATAACCGAGTTTGTAGGTAGGATTTTTTTTAATTATTTGTTTTGTTTTTCTATAACTCCAAACCTACAAATAGCAAAATTGACTCAATACAAGTATTACATATATTACCAAACAGTAAATGTATATACACAAAATCCTAAAACTAAAACTACTAAAACTAAAACAAGTTTTCCTAACACACACACACACGCACACACACACACACACACACACACATATATATATATATATATATATATATATATATATACAATCTACTAAAACTTATACTCATATACCTATACTATTGTCCCCTAATCCTCAAAAAATATGAGGCATATTGCTCTTGAATTTCCTTAATCTCTTTTGTAGTGTATGGGAACCGATCTTGGAAAACCTATATATATATATAATTGTGTGTGTGTGTGTGTGTGTGTGTGTGTTAGTTGTTGTATATACAAATATACATTTTACGTCATTATACTCGAATTTGTTTGAAATTAATGAATTGGTTACAAAAGTTACAGTTGCCCATTTATCAATTATGTTTGCTTCAAGGATCGTCTACATCGTCTTCATCACATAGTACCCAAACTCATATCCGCCTGTCTGTCTACGATATTGCATAATACATATACAAAGTTTCTTAGTATTTGCTTCAGATTATACAAATAAAATCTATATAGAAAGTGTACTTACTTTAGGGAATAGCCATTGCAATCTTTTCTTTGTGTTGACGCCTTTCAATCTGTTATATCCACTTACAGCCCTATTGAAAAAAATAAACACCAATTAGAACTGTCAATAAAATAAGCCTGTTTGTTATTCATAATAAAAGTAGCAATGTCAACTTACGTTTCAACACAAAGCTTAAGTTGTTAAGGAACTGAGCCATGTACTAAACAAATGCAAACTACCAAGTTATCTACTGGGAAAATAACCATAAGAAGCCAATGAGTACTGAAATGAAATGGAACCGAGTTAGTACTCAACACATGAACGGGTGATATACATTTATATAAATATACATATACTAAAAATAGTGTCAACTCACCTGTTAATGTATGGCACCAAGTAAACCTTCTTGGACTCAGTCATCCAGTTCTGTATGTAGGCTTGGATGACAATGTCCTTGGTCCCACTCCCCTGTATGGCCTCGGGCTCCGGGAATCCAAACATGTCATTCTTCCCTTCAGCCACACATACATCATGCATATACCTATAACATATAGTCGATGAAAAACATTAGTACACATAAAATTGGTAAATATATGTTTACATGTGTAAGTACTTACATCTCCTGTATAATGGAGATGTTGAGCATGATCTTCCCATTTGTAATCTTTAATATGTCATTCTGATCAATATATACGGGAATGGTGCTCGTCCTACTGAAGACGTCTTGCCTCCACATCACTTGTGTAGGTGTACCATACATATCAGCACATACCCTCCATAACTCGCGTTTGGGATTCATCGACTGCCTCAGACATGGGACTTCAGACCTCCCCTATAATTGACAATAACAAGAAGTAACATAAGTATATACATATAAAATTAAATAAGTAAATGAATATATGACTTTTCAACATACTTGATCATCAGGAACAATATGGGCCATATGAGGAAGGCGTCGAACGCCTATGAAACGTGGAATACATCATCTATGGGCGCATGAACCACCATGTCAGCATCAAATGTGATAACCTAGACCACAGATACCATTGACATGTCATCCAACAAAGGTTGCCTATGAACCTTCAACCCTGTACTGTACACCATCCCAATGGAAACTGAGTCAGGTACTCCATCCAGGAACAATTGACATCTCCTCCCAAGGTCAATACCGGTGCTCATCCCATCGGGGTTTGCTCCTACACACGATCCCTTGGTGCTAATAGACACCGGTGAAGGTGCAATAACCGATTCAGCTACTGGAGAAGCAAATACAGGCTGTGACAAGGGAGGTGCTTGTAACTTTTATCCATGAATTTGAGCCCAAATACAACACTTACAATTTGACACCGTTCAACACAGAGTACACTTGGTCAATTAGAATTAAAAAAATCATTCAAAATTTATGATTCTTAACTCATGCAATAGACGTAACGTACTACATCAAACATTGTTTGATTCAACATAGTAGAGTACATCTATGGAAAAACAATAAATATACTAGGCTAGTCATTTATATAATTGGTCTCTTATAATTTTTTTACCCAAATAGATCTCTAATGTTTAAAAAGTTAATTCAACAAGTCATAGAGTCAAGTGGCAATCATTTTAAACACTTAATCATCATATAATCACATAAATTAAAGACTGAAAATCCACCATATAGTCTTTTCTTACTCCTTCATCAAAAATCAAAGTTTTCATTCAATCCTTGTATCAAAAATCCCTTTATTCTTAACAATTGAATATTTGAATACATTATCTAGTTTCCCACTCATCTCTCAATTAATGGATAACCAAAGCAGAATCTCCATAAACTTCCAGGGTCTTTATTCCTGCGTTCAGAGCCGCTTGTATCCCCAAAGAACAAGCCTCATACTCGACAACATTGTTAGTACAGTCAAAACATAGCCGAGCGCAAATGGGGATGAATTCCTTGTCAGGTGAGATTAAGATGACCCAATTCCATGCCCCAGTGCGTTAGAAGCTCCATCAAATCTCATAGTCCACTTGTTTTCATGACCATTTTCTTCTTTGAAAAGAGGTAGAATATCTTCGTCTGGGAAGTCATGCTGCATTGGTTGGTAACTGCTGACGGGCTGATGTGCCAAGTAATCTGCTAGCGCACTTCCTTTTATGGATTTTTGGGTGACATATGTTATGTCATATTCTGTTAGAAGTACTTGCCAACGAGCAATTCTTCCAGTCAAAGTTGGCTTTTTAAAGATGTACTTAATGGGGTCCATCTTAGATACTAACCATGTAGTGTGACTGAGCATATATTGCCAAAAGCGCCGGGCAGCCCAAGCTAATGCACAGCATATTCTTTCGAGGGTAGAGTATCTCTTCTCGCATTCGGTGAATTTCTTGCTCAAGTAATAAATGGCATACTCTTTCTTCCCAGTCTCATCATGTTGACCTAATACGCATCCCATGGATTCGTTCAATACGGTTAAATACAGGATCAGTGGTCTCCCAGGAATAGGTGGCACCAAGATTGGCGGCTCTAACAAGTACTGCTTTATCTTTACGAATGCTGTATGGAAATCTTTATTCCATTACCCGGGTTGGTTCTTGCGAAGTAACTTGAAAATCGGCTCACAGGTTGCTGTCATTTGGGAAATGAATCGGGCGATATAGTTCAACCTTCCTAGGAACCCTAGGACTTCCTTTTTCGTGTGGGGAGGCGGCATTTCCAGGATTGCCTTGACCTTGTCAGGATCGATCTCTATCCCTCTTTCATTTACAATGAACCCTAACAGTTTACCAGATCTCGCACCAAAGGTGCACTTGGGAGGATTCAATCTAAGCTTGAATTTCCTCAGTCGCTTGAAGAGCTTTCTCAAATCAGTAATGTGTCCTTCTTACGACCTGGACTTAGTGATGATATCATCCATGTAAACTTCTATCTCTTTGTGCATCATATCGTGGAAGAGAGTTACCATTGCCCTTTGATAGGTTGCCCCCACATTTTTCAATCCGAAGGATATCACTTTGTAGCAAAAGGTGCCCCAAAGAGTGACAAACGTGGTTTTCTCCATATCTTCAGGTGCCATCTTGATCTGGTTATAACCTGAAAATCCATCCATGAATGAGAAGATAAAGTGTTGAGCCGTATTATCGACTAGTATGTCTATCTGTGCTAGAGTAAAGTCATCCTTAGGGCTGGCCCTATTCAAGTCTCGGTAGTCCACACACATCCTTACTTTTCTGTCTTTCTTCGGAATGGAAACTATGTTTGCTACCCATTGAGGATATTTAGCCATGGCTAGGAAACCAGCATCAAATTGCTTCTTAACTTCTTCTTTAATCTTAAGGAGCATTTTTGTTTTCATTCGTCGTAGTTTTTGTTTGATCAGCGGACATTCTGGCTTTAAAGGCAACCTGTGTTCCACAATGCTGTTATCCAAACCCGGCATATCTTGGTACGACCATGCAAAAATATCCCGAAATTCCTTGAGCAGCTTAATCAGCTCTTCCCGTCGCTCTTTGCTTAAGAAGGTTCCAATCTTGACCTCCTTAACCTCTCCTTCGTTCCCCAGGTTAATGGTTTCAACCTTTTCCTGATGGGGTTGAATTTCCTTATCCTCCTGCACCAATAACCTTGTCAACTCGGGCAAAGGTTCAAAGTCTTCCTTACTCTCTTCGTTGGCGTAATCATTCAGATAATCAGAATCATGAAACAAAATCGAGTTCTCGCTGCTCTCAGAGGAATCGTTTTTGGATATACATTTGGTTGTATTATAGCGAATAAAAAAGAAAACAAGCAAGTGAAAGGCTTAAGAAAAAGGAATCAAGCAAAGACGAGATATCGAAATCAGACTGTTCATTAAATCAAATAAATAAACAAGTTTTGTTTTTTTTCCTTTATTACAAAAGGGGTCCCAAAGCCTTAGGCATAGCAGAAGGACCGACAAGTCATAGGATAATATGATTACTTTGACAAAACGTTTAGAGTCGTGAGGAACTGCATGATCTCCCAGTTATTGAGCCCCTGACTCGGGGGGCAAGCATACACAAATCCAGCACTATGGCTGGGATCATCTTCAATCATGGCCACTTGATCTGGATGTATTATCCCTGCGCTCCGAAAGCTCCGATAGAGGTCACAAAGAGGGATTCTCGCAGTGTTGAATTCCTGACCAGTGAGGCGAGCCATCCTTCTTCCCATTCTTACTGTCTCTACCCTTTTTCTGTCAGCGACCGTGGGTCGGTATCCCAGGCCATATCTATCCTTGTTTTCTGGGAGGCACACAGGTTGGACTCTTCCTTCCAGTTCACGGCCTAGTCCTTTCCCTGGCTTGTATCCTTCCCATAACATTGTCTTTGCCACTGCTAGAGGTACATTTGGGAAGGATGTTCTTGCAATGCTTGTCACATTGGCTATTTCTAAAGCTTGGAATGAAGTCTTGAGGGCCTCCTCAGCTGCTTCAATGTATGGGGTAGTAATAGGCTTGCTGACCAAAAGGTCCCCTTCCCCAGAAATAATCACTAGTTTGTTGTAAATGATGAATTTTAACTTCTGATGCAGCGTGGAAGGGATCACCCCAGCCGAATAGATCCACGGCTGTCCTAGCAAACAACTATAGGCGGGTGTGATATCCATGACTTGAAAGAGGACTTGAAAGGTGCATGGCCCAACCTGTACCGGTAGTTCAATCTCTCCCATGACCTCTCATCGAGTTCCATCGAAAGCCCATACCACCATGGAACTAGGCCTCATGTATGTCCCATCGAATGACAAATTTGCCAATGTGGACTTTGGCATTACGTTTAGGGACAATCCATTATCGACAAGTACCTTCGCCAGGATATGATCTTGACATTTTACAGAAATATGAAGGGCTTCGTTGTGCCCTGTTCCTTCGGCGGGTATTTCGTCATCCGTAAAGGTCAAGTAGTTATTGGCGACAATGTGTCCCACTATACCTCCAAACTTGTCGACAGGTAAGTCATGCTTGACATAGGCCTCGCTTAAAACTTTCATCAATGTATTCCGATGTGGTTCGGAATTCATTAACAGGGACAACAAGGAAATTTTGGTTGGGGTATGGTTTAATTGATCTAGCACCTAGTATTCGCTGTGGTGAATAAACTTTAAAAACTCCTGGGCTTCTTCCTTAGTCACAGCCCTTTTTGTTTCACTGGTGGTTCCTTCCTTCCCATCTTTGATCTCTCCAATAGCTTTATCGTGTTTTGATTCTGGAGGTGCATATACCCTCCTACTCTGAATCATCCCTCCTACCCCGGCAATATTTGTAACAGAAGAGGATGGTACAGAGTCAACTGCCACAGGGTTGGTGATGACCATATCCGTACCGTATTTCCATGGCACGACATGAGAATCCTTGAAAGGGAACGGAGTAGGTACTCACACTGAAATGACAGTTTTGGCAGGAGCTGGAGCTACTGGTGCATTTTTGTTGTAGAATATGACCAGCGGCTTTGGAGCCTGCACCTCGGTCTGTTCTTGTACCATGTTTATTTCACCTCCACGGCGTCTGCAGATCTCTACAGTGCGGCTGTCTATGAGCTCTTGAAGGGTTTTTGGAAGCCTCGTCGCCCCACAGATTGTTCATCATTGTACTCTTCATCCCACGACCCTTCTATCAGTCCCCTCTCAAGTAGGAGGGAGCGAATTACTTCCAAAGGTATTTTTATGTCCTCAACCCTTGAAATACATTCTTCTTCCTCCCCAACAACATTAACCCCTGAGCCTCCGTGGTTGGGCAAAGGGTTTGTTGTCATACTTGGGCTCCTCTCCCGAAAGCTTATCCAATCGGCCCTGATCAAATCCCTTACCTTGAACTTCAAAGCTAGGCAATTTTCTGTAGAATGCCCCGATGTGCCAGCATGGTAATCACACCTTGCATTCGAGTCATACCCTCTTGGGTAAGGTGGCTAAAGTGGCCTCAAAGGATAGGGAACCACCAATGTATTTTTGATAAGATGAGGGAGAAGCTCGGTATAAGTCATGGGGATGGGATCAAATTGAATCTGGGTACGGTCGTTGTTCTGCCTTCTCGAGTTTGAGTTTGGTGGTTGGTTTACATGCGGCAGCTAGTACGGTACTTGGGGTGGTTGGTATGGTGCTTGTGGCGGGGTTGGTAGTCGTATAACAGGTGGTCAGAAGTGGGGTAGATTTGGATTCTGAATCGCAGCCATATATGGGTGTGGTGTGTTAGGATAGACCGGTGGAAAAGTGATAGGGGTAGGTGGCCTTGACTGGTTTCTTTTCTGGTTATAAGAGATCGAGTTGGTCTCTCCATCTCTTCTCCTGCCTTCTCTGAGTGCTGGTTTCCTTACTGTCCCTGCCTCAGATGGGCTTCGGGCAATCTTCCTAGTTCACAGTCCACTCTCTATTCTTTCTCCAATAGTGACAATATTAGAGAAATGAGATGAAACGATCCCAATCATCCTATCGTAGAAAGTATCGATAAACATGAAAACTACTTCCTTTTTAGATAAGGGAGGGCCAACTTGTGTTGCTACCTCATGCCAAGGCTGGGCGTACTCTTTGAACATCTTGTTATCTTTCTTTGTCATATTTTGCAATTGTACTCTATCTGGTGCCATGTCCAGATTGTACTTGTACTGTTGCATGAAAGCATCTGCCTGATCTTTCCAGCAGCATATACGAGACTGTTCAAGGTGGTTATACCAAGTGAGGGCCGCTCTAGCAAGGCTGTCCTGGAAGAAATGAATCAACAGAGGGTCGTTGGAAGCATATGATGCCATCTTCCGGCAATACATGGTAAGATGATTTTTCGGGCAGGTTAACCCCATGTATTTATCGAATTCCAGCATTTTAAACTTGGGAGGGATAACGACATCGGGAATTAAGCAGAGTTCTGCAGCACTTCCCATCCCGAATCCTTCCACCCCCTCCACTACTCTCAATCTTCTTTCCAAGATTTCTATCCTTCCTTCTTGGGTAGCAGCAGTAGCACTTGGACCGGTGGTAACGTGATGACTTGTATACCTGAATGGCTGGTGGATGTGTGTCGGGTCGACATTTAATAGGGTAGTGGAGGTATGGTAGTAGCTTGGGTCATGTAGACAAGTTGGGTAGACTGTGTTTGGGTAGCTTGTGTTTGGACTTGAGCCATTTAAAATTCCCGGATGGGTGGAATGTTTGGCTGAGTGGTGTGAGGAATCGGCTCCTGGTAGTTAGGCTCTTCTTGGAGCGGGGGAAAATACCCTGGTGGCAAGCCATATAACAGAAAGGGTATAGCATTACCCTCCGCATCCACAAAGGTATGCTGCTGGATGTCAACAGGGTTTGGTCTCTTTATGCGAACAGTAAGGGAAGGCGCTGTCGGGTTAGGATTCGGTTCCCCAGACGGACCCTAAAGGTGTCGTAGGGTAGGCGACTACTGCCTGGCGTCTTCAACTCCCACAGAAGAACCCCCTTCCGTGACCCTCTTCTCTAGAAGCTTAGCCATCTCAGCCATAGCCATCTCAGCCATTTGTTCCTTTAACTGACTGAGTTCGGCTTTCAAACTCTCATTCTCTTGTTCTATTTCAGCCATGA
This sequence comes from Clitoria ternatea, assembly GCA_037962975.1. NCBI lineage: Eukaryota > Viridiplantae > Streptophyta > Magnoliopsida > Fabales > Fabaceae > Clitoria > Clitoria ternatea. The sequence goes on from CM075674.1 coordinate 45,404,347, forward strand.
GTTTCTTTCTGAGCCTAGTCCCGTAGGGGTGCTTACCCGTAATGTCTAAAGGAACACAGATTTGTTAGAAAAATAAAATAAAAAATAGTTAAGGGAAACGATAAAATAAAGATAGAAAGATATGTACAGGATACAATTTCGAATTCAGTGCGTATCCTCTGATCGTTTCTCAGAACGTCGCGTTCAAAAGTACTAGGTAAAGCAGTAAAGCGGAAATTAATCATCCCTTCAGTTGGCTAAGTATGCCAGGTTAGCAAAGTGATCCATCCATAAATGAATGACTTCGTCCTGCCGAGCCAATTCAGCTTCTAAAAGACGCATGGCCTCTTGGCAATGTTGCTCAACATCGATGGCATTTTGCCATTCATTATTTATCTCCTGCTCACAGGCTCTCATTACTTCATCAAGATGTTGCTCTAATTTATGGACCTAGATTGTAGCAGTCCTTTTTGTACCAAAGTCTCTTTTTCCCTTTCTTTGGATTGTGCCAGCAAGTCTTTTAAAACTGCTTCTCGGCTAGAATAGTGTCACTTTGCTGTCCCTTTATTTTCAGTTTAGAATTGGCTGGAGAAGGCACTGGTCTTGTTTCGCCCTGTATTCTTCTTCAATCTTCCGTTTTTTCCGCATCTCATCTATGGTCTGTCTTCCTTCTGAATTTTCTTTCTTCTGAAAAGCACATTCTTGTTGACACCTCAAAAGATCTTCTTCTAGCTTTTGATTCTTAGCCGTCAACTCCTCTATCTGAGCCTTCAAAGCCTAGGTGGCTTTGTCCTCTATGATGAGTTGTGGAGCGAGAATGCATGCAGACTGGTATGAGGGACTTCTGAAGGGTAATTTTATAATAAAAACCCTGTTTAAGACCCATTCGTGGTATTCTGCCCCACAGTGTGGCTTCACGCTCCTAATTCCTTTCCCATCTTGTGGACTTTCTTCCACGTATTGGCTATGTCTTGAATGGCATATGTGTAGTTTCCTTTCGTATAATACAAAACGAAAAGAGTGAGCAGTTCTTCATTTAGCGGCCCAAGCAATGGGTAGGCCAACTGCCGCTTGGTTATGGTAGGATTATAGTTGATGCACCCTATCGTGCCAATAAGAGGAACATTAGGGTAGCTTCCACAATGATAAATGATTGAATTAACCTTTAGCCATTAAGGATACCATCTGATCTTCTCAGCTGTAAGACTCACAAGATGATTAGCCCATTCACGCCCATTCTTTATTGCCAACTGACATAATTTTAGATCAGAAACCAGACACTCAGCCTTGCATATTTGATGGAAGGCATGAGATGTAAGCCACACATACAAAACGGGTAAGCAACAAATGATTCTCTTCCCCCCTTGTGTGTGACAGAAATCCATGGTGCAATATACATTGGCCAGCATTACTGTAACTGGACTCTCAAGCCTGTGTTTGCAAGCGGCGAAGACATTGATAGCATCATAATCTACATAGTTATCCAGGTTAGGGAACAAGACAACCCCGTAGATAGTAAGTGCTAAGGTGTCCATGAAGGCTTCCCATTCTTCCTTATCCGCCAAAACCTGTATGTGTTTCTCAAGAAATTCTTGAGTAAACCTGGGAACTTGATTTCTATTCATTTGTGCGCTTTTTAATGTCTCAGGATAGATTTTCAAAATACAGGAGACAGAAGCGACGGTTATATGATGGTCGAGATGGCGATAAGGGAGCTGTCCTTCCAACGGCATCCCCATAATCTGTTTATATTCTTCTATGGAAGGTGCCAGTTGAAAGTCTCTAAATGTGAAACAACGGAGGGGTGGGTCATAGAATTGTGCCAAGGCTGTGATTACTTCAGTTTACATTTCCACCTCCAAGAGTTTTAGAACCCTTCCATATTTTCGGGTAAAAGCCATCTTTTGAGTCAGGTTTAATCTTTTGCCCATTGCTTGTAGACTACCAGTATCAATCTTCTTGGCCTTAAAGTGTAATATCTTCCTCAATCCTGTCACATTTGTACCACAATTGTCATGTCCCATGTTAATTTCCATACTTGCTTAGAGATACTGCTAAATTCCGAATAGTTTCCTGCGAACATTAAGACCAAGAAGAGGAATCAGTCATCGTCATGTTTTGAAACTGGTATTTCCCCATTGATTTAATGCAAATCAATTTTACTTGGGGAAGCAGCGATTACCAAAACCCGTGTGAGTCCAAGTCTAAAGGATCATAGGTTTTCTAATCGTCATTGATGTCCCAGTTGGAGGGAAACAAAATTATTTTTTATTTTCTTTTTGACGACTAGGAAAATCTATGACTCAGGACTTAGAAGTACACGAAGAAAAAGGAATTACCTACCCGCCCGAAGATTACTGAGCGTTTCAAAAAATGAGCCATTATTTCAAAATAAAGCAATCCTTCGACGGGTAGGCAATTCATTCATTTGGATTAAAAGGGAAAGCGAGAACGACATAGGGTAAAGTAAAGTCTGCCCTTTCGTGGCCTAAGTCAGGCTTTTCTGAAAGTCTTTTCTAGGCCCTACGGCTTGTCTAAGAGTGACTCCTCACATTGGGTGGCTTACACTAGACTTCTAGAAGGTCACTAGAGCCAAGATCCTACTCATGATGTGGTCACAACAGTAGGGAATTTACTAGGTGCGTACATCACAAAAGGTCAAACTCTAGTTAAGGTTCTTACGATCGTCGGATGGGAAGTACATCCCAAACGACACCGCTACCAACCCCTCCTAACTTAAGTTTTATTTGGGGCCCGGGTATAGGGCGCCTCTCATAAGTGTTGCAAAAATGTGAGTGTAGTATGTGATAGGGCATTCAATACCTGTACCTTACCCCATCCTGCACAGTGAACAAATATGAGACAACAACAATAAAGTCATTTACCCTAGGATTCAATAGTTATACAGACAACTAACACAAAGTCATTTACCCTAGGGTTCAATAATCATGCACAAACATTGACAGTACATAAACAACAAAACATAACTGGAATTGAAAGCAAGCATATACAGTTATCAACAAAGATAAAACAAAAGAAGAAATTAAAACAAACAAAAGGCTATATAAGAAAAACATGCACTTTCAACCTAAATGGCCTGACTCTCAAGTCTCCCCAGTGGAGTCGCCATCTGTCGCGATCGGGATCGCGGCGGATCCGCCCGACCCTCGAAAACGAGATAAATCAGAACAGGGAGTCGCCACCAACGTTTTTATTCATAGGAAAAAAACATTGGAAAAAAACTTTAACAAAGCATTGGTTTAAAAAAATGAGATTCAAGTTCGGGAGTCGGTTACGAGTGGGGAAGGTATTAGCACCCCATATCGCCTGTTAAAAACAGTACCAAACTTGAAAATACACATCATGAATAGCCTTAAAATTATTTATATTTCTTTTTTCTTAAAAATGAAGGAAACAGACGAAATGAAAAAAAAAGATCGGAGTAAGATCAAACAGGACGTCTCGTCCAAATTAATCCTGGCTTTAATGGAGGGGGAAAACAGAAAAAGAGAAAAGGAAGCTAACAAGACGTTTCATCTAAATTAGTTATCCTTTCGCCAACATAAAAGGTCGGGAAAGAAAAGAGGAGAGGTTAACAGGACGTCTTCTCCAAGTTAATCCAGGCTTTTGATGGAGGTATATATGGAAAAGGGAGAAAACACTAACAGGACGTCTTGTCCAAATTAGTCATTTTCCATCAAAATGTAGAGTCAAACGGTGAAAAGAATTAACAGGACGTCTCATCTAAATTAACCTGATTTTATGAAAAATACTAATAACGGCCAGGGAAAAGGAAGAAAATCAACAAGATGTCACGTCTAAATTAACTTCCATGAAGATGGTAAGGGTTAGATTAATTTTTAAAAGGAAGAATAAGAAAGGAAAAGAAGTGGGCCCGACATGAATAAAGTCCTGCTCCTACGTATTCTCGCGTTTTTGAGAAATCAGGGTTACGTAGTTCTTAATGAGGGGTGTTGTAGATGAAGCTAGAGACTTAGTGACGGGTGAAATTCATGGGAAAGGTGCATACAAGGCGAAGTTCTCTGCATGTGTATGGACTTTAGGAATAGTGTAGGCAGAAGTACTTCCGCACGACACTGGCTCAAACGACTTTTACATTGATCAAAATAAACACGAGAAAAATGCTTGTTTTTATTATTATTATCAGGAGACAGGATAAAAATGGATTTTGACAACAGAACAAATTTAACCAAGAGAATAAGTTTAACAAAAATGACAGACTTGGCAAAAGAACAAACAGTGTAAAACTAACTAATAAAATAAACTAAAAGAAGGATAAAAGTGGAGAGGATTGTAACCGGTGTGGGGATGCTGAAAAGGAACCGATCCTCGAGTATGAGCCGGTGTGGGCTAGAACAAAAGCAGCCGAAATGATAGGATTTAATAGCTGCGAGAGCCGGTGTGGAGCTTAGGGGAGAGACGGTATGGAGTTCAGTGGAGAACCGGAGTGAAGCAGTGGAGAACTGGTGTGGGATTGAAATAAGGAGCTTTGATGGGGTTCTGGATGGAGTCGGAGCAATAGAGGAGAACTTTTCTTTAAGCAGGGTAAAGAACGGTATCCTAGTGACTGGGTCCAGAACCTTGGAGCCAGTTCTTTTCCTCGAGAGACAGAGAACCAAAAGTTGGAGTAATTTCCCTAGACTTAGGGTTTCGAACACCAGAGCAATTTCTTAGGATTCAGAGGTTTAAAGTGCGGACCCTTGGACCTCTTCAATGGAGGTATTTATAGAAGCCTTCTAGAGCTTGAGCGCCTGGACAGCTCAGGCTTCCACCCAGCCATACGCATAGTGGAGACAGCCTGGCCACTAGCAGTTGTGGAGAACAGTGGCTGGTGGTGAGTTTTTTTATCATTTTAATTTTTATTCCCTATCTGCCATTTCCTGGATTTCAGGATCGAATCTTGTAGTGCGATTCCAAGTCACAGCATGGGCAGCCGAACTCTGCAAATGGTGTCACATGGGTCCGGTGTTGGGTTTATGAAAAAATCCTCCCACATCGGGTAATAACAGACACCAGTATCACTGAATGGACTCAGTAAAACAGTGTCTCTCCCATTGGCCCAGATCGGTATCCCTTTGACTCGGACCAGTGTTCCTCTTGTTTTAGACATCGGATGTTGTCTCCTTATGACCCAAACCGGTGTCATTGACGATGTTTCACTTCATTTTGACATCAGACGGTGTTAGGGACGATGTTGAGTTGGTTTAATCACTACCGATGTTCACAGAAACTGGCCGGACCGAAATAGGTGTTCACATTAGTTTAATAATATTTGTTTTGCTAAAAACAAACTATCAACTAATTGTATTAAACTTTATTTGGTATGTTAGAGTTTAGTTTAGATCCGTTATCAACTAATTAACTAGAATACATAAAATTATGTTTTTATAATATAAATATCATAAAATTCTACGGATTTTAATATGAGACTAATTCATGTTGTATTACTATCATTGTATTTGATTAATTTTTTTAAAATTTAATTATGTTTTTATTCCTAAAAATTTATTTAGTTTTGTTCATGGTCTGTATAAAATTTTTTGTTTGGTATTAGTTCTTTAAAAGATTTAAGTGCTTGTCTCAAATCTCTACCATTAACGTCTTCTGTTAATTAATTGATAACGTGATAAATGGAAATGTCATGTCATCATTGCCATGTGCCCACAAATATATCTCATCCCATAAAATTCTTTTATTATTATTTTCTCTTTCTCTTTCTCTTTCTCTCTCTACCCTTTCTATCTCTATCCCAACCTCATCATTTCTAATCTCTTCCTCAACCCCGCCACATCTATTACACATATCAAAGAGGGAACGCATAAGAAAAATCAATAGTGACATGGAGAAGTGGGAAGAGAAAATTCAACAACAACCAATAACCCTAAACTCTTTCATCATCAAACTCACCATTGTCGTAACTGCCCTTATCCTTCTCTTTCACCACCAAAACCATTGTGAGTCATCACCATCACAACTTATTAACCTCACACCGTAATAATGCATTACTTCCACCATCTGATGTAATTTCTTCAATTAGTGTAAGAGACACAAAGACGAAAATTAGGTTAGAAACTAACAAAAGAGACATGAACCCTAAATCTTCCCCAAATCTCACTTCAACCTTTGTACTCTTTTGCTTTATTCCTGTTAATGTTGCTCTACAGTTGTAGTTGTAGTTGTAGTTTGTTTGTGTATGCTTTGTGTTGTTGTATAGTGTATGATTCTGATTTTGGTTTTCTTTAGGGTTTTGATTTGGTTTTTGTTTTGTCTTATTTGGTCCCTATTTTAGGAGAAAAAAGATAATGGAAATAGGGGCTTAGTACATGTCATTCCTCAACCTAACCCTTTTGCGGTTGTGTAGTTTCTAGATTTTCCATTGTTATGCTCTAGAACCATGTGGTGGTTGTTGGTCAAGAGTAAGTCAATGGTGGTTTGATGGATTTAGGCTTGTGAATTACAAAAATTCTACATTTTTTGTATGTTGAAGGGTTAGGGTTGGGGGCACGAGGAAGGTGGAGCCTTGAAGTGAGGGGTTTGGGTGTGGTGGCAAATAAGGGAGGGTGGTAAAGGAAATTGGGGGTGGCAACTAGGGGTAGGGGAAGGTGAGGTTGGGAGGAAAAGAGAAAGGGTGGAGAAAGAGAGAGAGAATGATGAAATGACAAGATTTACATACAAAGGACAATAATGATGTGATATTTTTATTTGTGGCATCATCAGTTAACAGAAAATATTAACAATAAATTTTTAAGGATTTATATTATAAAAAAATTATAGAGATTAATGAGAAAATTAGAAAAGTTTTTAAGAACAAAAACAAAATTAAACATTTCTTTTATAATTAATGATTTTTGTCATCCAGATATAACTAATTCATTCCGGATTATCCAAAGCTTAACCAATGACTTGTTTTAAGGTGTAGTGCTGAAATTGAGCCCAATCAATGAAAGTGCCTGATTGTTTTTATTAGTTTGTTTTTTCCGCTTAATTTTGTTTTCACTAAATAATACACAGCTTAGCTTTCAAGACAAGTTGAACGTATACACTTATATAGTATAACAATAATGGACAGATACTACATTTGGGGTTTGCACTTAATTTATTCTATTTCTATATCATTTAAATAGATTGGATACTTCCAATGAAGCCAATGAAGTTGACAAAATGTTCTCTTTTAGCATGTATTTATTATATATATTCTTTCCTTTTTAACACCCTTGAATCTAGAATTGTACAAATTATTTAAACCTTAAAACAAAATTGATTCTGAGGTGGGATTAATGTATCCCCTTTCAACAGTAAAGTCAATATAAACTTATAAGTATGTTTTTCTCCCTATAAAATAATTTCTTTTAGAATTAGTGCCTATAAAATATTTTTTTTACAACTCTTATTAATTGATTATTTTGATTGAATCATTAATAGTTGATATGGGTAATTAAATTATACATTAGTTTGTTTAGATGATTCATAAATATCTAACGTCTTTTTATATTTCCTGACAATTTTGAAAGTAACTTTAATAACTGAAAACTGTATTTTAACTGTGGTAATTGTCAGTTGGTTATGTTGGAACCATATTAATAAACAAACATGTAATTTAATTAGTTATAAAAGAAAAAAATAATTATCTATAATATGCTGCATAAAAATAAAAAGAAGAAATAAGATAAGGAATTATTACTTCTTTTTTCTTTTTATGGAGCATTATTTAATTTTTTAATTATTTATCATTTTAAGAATTCAATAAAATTATTATTATTATTTTTATTATATCATTACTCTTTGAATAAATGATTACAATTAACATACAAAGTAAATAAGTATAGAAAAATAAAAGAGTAAAAAAATTAAATGATAAAATAAGAAGAGAGAAGTACAAGAATAAAAAGAATGAAATATCAAATTTGAACTTGAATTAGTAGTGAAAGAAAAATATGAGAATCCCTATTATCATATATAGAAAAAGAAATAAAATAGAAATGACTTAATTGTAATTTTTATTTTCCTTCTAATAATTATCATTAACTACAAATAAATTGACATGATACAATTTTTATACTTTAAAACAAAGGTAGAGGGCTGAGGATCAATTTGAGAATTCAGGTTCAAACGCTGCTTCTCTTTGCTCTATGTTTTATGTTAATATTCCCTCCGTCTCATATCTATTAATTAAAAATTATTAAATATATAATAATTTAAGTAAATATGAATTAAAATATTCATATTTAATTATATTATTTTATTAATAATAAATAATTGTCTCCACTTAATAAGTCTTATTCATTGATAAAAGTAAGAAGTAATAAGAGAGATAAAAGTTATTCTAAGGTTTTAAACAATTCTTAATTTTTTAGCTAGTCGATACTATTTTATGAAATAAGAAGTAACATGAGAGATGAAACTTTTGAATGAATTATTAGAAAATTTTAGATAGATTGGTTATTATAAAATTTTAAATAGACGGATTATTAGAAAACTATGAATAAATAAATTATTAGGAAATTTTAAATTGATGAGTAATTAGAAAATATTTTTATTTATAATTTTTTTACCTACTTTATTGTTTTTTTATTTAATGGATATCCACTATTATCTATCTATGTATATCAAAAAAATCTAATGAATATCTATATGAATATAAATATGACATATGTTTCCCCCTCAATACGAGAGGTAGTCCCCACCGGTTCCTCATATCTCTCTAATATCAAATAATAGATTAGTTTATATCTTAAGCTAATGGATCGAAGCTCACCTGATAACTTTTGTATAAAAGCACGTGTTATTCACATTGTAACCTAAGTGACACATTATAGAGATTAATAGACCTAATTCCTAGGAGGATTTTTCTAGGGTTCTGTGCTTACTATTCTTTGTGTGAACAACATAAATAAATAGTATTTTTATTTGTAGATATGAACGATTAATAGTTATTATCTAACATGTATTCATTTACACCCCAATAATCGGGATAATCCCTTGCCTTTTTTTTTAACAAATCTCTTGTCTTTCTTATACATTAGCTTCACATGTAAATTGACATTAGAATTTTATTTGGCTATCAAAATATTTTTATTTATTAAAAATAAAGCAAACATTAAATTCAAATTGTTTCACCATAGCTTACTATGAATCATTTCCATTCAACTTCTGATTGATGCCAGTTCTTTGCTTAGTTGGTTTTGTTTGTTCAATTTTCCGATCAATGTTTTATTCAAGTATTTAATAATATTGTGTCACTTACTATTATTATTATTTTGATTTTGCAAAATCCTTTCATTAATCAACAACTCAACTTCTTATAACTTATCATATGAATGGATGATCAAGTGCTTTTTTGAAATTGATCCACAGTTGAAAGATATTTCTTGCACATTAACCAAATCAAAATCAAGAAGGAAGTGATTTAAAGGTTGAATATTATGTATATCTTTTAACCTTTTTGTAATGGGAAGTCCATTAAGGTTATTTAGCATTATAGGGAATTCTGAAGTTGAAATTCTGTTATGCCTTTAAGATGAATGTAAAGTTAGTTACACCTTTTGGTAATTTCTGATACCCACTTTGCAAGATGCAGCGCCAAGCAATGGGAAAATTTTTTGAAGTCTAATATATATTTTCTTTTTGGGGAAAGGAAGATTTGGTTATCTATATATATATATATAGATTTATCACCCCTGTGGGTGGCTAAAGTTATTTCTTCGAATCCATCACTAGAATAATTGCAGATCTATGGTAAGTGAATTTATGCCAGTATCTTTATCTAACATTTTATTATTTCATCACTGTAGATGCCAATAACAATATTCTGTAATTTTAAGATAATCAAATTATTTAGCAACAGTTTCCGATTGTTAGAGTAAATCTGACTATACTTAAATCAAATGAGGCATGAAACAAAGAAAAAGATGTTCTATTTGTGCCCCATTCAAGCTTGGCTGAATAGTTTTCATTTTTCATATGATTCCTCTGCACTTGGTTTAAATTCACGTGAAGACAACAGTAGACAAAAACTATTTTGTTTCTTTATGGAGTTTGTTGTTTTCAGTGTTCTGTACTTTGGTTATGTCAATAGATAACTGTTTCATTCCTATCCTCTTTCAAGAATAATAGCTAATGACCTTGCATGGTAGCATTTAGACAAATCAGATTCATATCTTATTCCTGAAGCCTTCAGGAATATAAGCCAGAACTTTATGCCATAAGGCTAGAATTTTGCATTGATATTCCTACTTTTCCAATCGTCTTGTTGATCTCCTTCTGGTTCTTTGGTTTCTTCCTTCATCCCCTTAAATTTTGTACCCCTTAATAAGAATGAACCTTTCATAGAGTCATGTATGCTATACCAGAGAAATTTGTCCAGTTATATTGAAAACTATTCCTTGCCATATCCTAGTGAATCAAAATTTTGAAAGGATCCATTTTAGGGTGCTTTATAAATGAATGAGAACAAGATTGACTATGTGGGACGGATTCAACAAAGTTATGGTCTAAATAATGATTCTAATTCTGAGTTTGGGAACCGTTCTTGCCAATATTTTGACATGAGACAAGCTTCAAATATGGGCACTTGCAATCATTCATTTGCCATGGCTTGTGGTGGTGGAGGAGTAGAACAGGCTTCGTATATGGGCACATCAAAATCATCTAGCAGCATTATAAGCCGTTTTGAGTCACCAGCTTCTGCCTTTTATGCGACAGAAATCTTCATGGGCTTCCCACAATATGATAGCCAAGGTGGTGGTGGTGATCCTTCTTTGCTACCTCACTTGTCTAAGATCAATGATTTGGAATTCCCTTTGTATCAAAGGGAAAACCTTTTCTTGGAGTCTACAAACCAACCTGGCCCAAACTTTGACTTGTCAGATCCCTTGCAAGCAATGCTCAAATCTCAACTGAACAGTGATCAATGTTGTGGATCTCCAGAAAAATCAAATAAAATCCCATGTGGGGAGTTCCCTTGCAGCAATTTTCTACCAATTGAACAACCCAAGTTGTTCATTGACGATGCTACCACAATTAGTAGAAGCTCATCAATTCCTTCTAAAGGAAATCAGGATCAAACAGTAAGTACTTTTGCCAACCTCATGTTTAATGTTTTTTCCCATTGTTCACTCATTAATTGGCTTATATTGTTATTGCATCTTTTCTGTCATATATGCAGGTTTCTCGTGGCTCATATAATCTACCTGCTGCACAGCTTAACTTTTCATCTCAGCAAGAGATGTTGTCTCCAACACTCTCTGCTTCTTCTGGAAACCCTGCTTCTAATGGATCAATGATCTCTAGTAAAACACGAATAAGATGGACTCAGGAGCTTCATGAGAAGTTTGTTGAGTGTGTGAATCGCCTTGGAGGCGCTGAGAGTAAGTAACTTGCTCAATGCTTTTCCTTTGCATACAAAAACAGTAAACAATCAAATTGATCCATAGTGATGAAGTGAACACCAATTAAATCTCTCATGAATAATATTCACCAAATAAGTCTTTCAAAATTTTATCTAACTACTATGTTATTCACTAGACCCTTTCTTAAAGATTAAAGTTTTCTTAATGGTCTTCAATGTTAAGTAAGGGTTCGGTGACCAACACAGAAACTAAATTAATCTCTAGATAACTTATTTAGTTATCATCATCTGCAAGGAACCTATTCGGTAGTCATTCTATCTTTTGGTGACTAATTTGACCGATTACTGTATAAAAATATATATATGTATATATATTCAACATATTGTTGTCTTGGCCGCTTTGATTGTAGAAGCAACGCCAAAAGCTATATTGAGGTTGATGGAATCAGATGGATTGACCATCTTCCATGTTAAAAGCCATTTGCAGAAATACAGAATTGCCAAATACATGCCACAGTCATCAACTCAGGGTAATTTCTGGCCATTAGTACAATGTATTTCCTAACTTCTATATCATGCCATGTACATTTCTCGGTGCTTCAATTTGATGGCATTTACATGGTAAATGTTGACAAAATGTTTATGATATAGTGCTCGGCAATACAGAGTATGTTCTTATAAACTAATTTAAATTCTTTACACTTAGATTGCTAAGTGCTACTTGGTTTGGAAAATATTCTCTTATTTAATTTCCAATTTTCTTTTTTAATTACATGAATGTTATCTTATTTTTTATTTCTTAAAGTTAGTATATGAAATGAAAAACAACGTGAGAGGTTTGTAATTTAAAAGTAAAAATGGGAGCTTGAATTATTAAATGAAAATTCTTTATACTTATTTCGCTAGAAGACAAATATACATAAAATTAGTCTTCAATGCCCTTTTTGTTAATATTCATATTCAGATTAGCAGGTTCACTTCCCATACTAGAGCTAAACAAACTGTTACTATGTTTCAGGGAAATCTGACAAAAGAACCAATGTAGAGAATGTGCATCTTGATGTCAAAACGTAAAGCTACTTCTTTTGCATAAACCACTGTTATCATTCTACAATTCCAGTTCTTGATTATTGGTTATTTCTCTAATCAACCAAATTTCTTGTTCTCGGTTGGCAGTGGCTTGCAAATAAGAGAGGCACTTCAGTTGCAGCTAGATGTTCAGAGGCGTCTTCATGAACAGCTAGAGGTACATATATCCTTTTGTTATCTTATGTCTTACTACTTTTGGCAATTATGTCTTCACGTTCTTCAAAACTTGCATGTGCATGCTTAATGTTCTTTTATATCTAAAAAATCGTAAGGTTGTAGTACAATAACTAAAATATGTATTTAATTATCTTGATTTTATAAAAAGTATCATAAAAATTGATATTATATCATTTACATAATTTCTATTTTATTGTAATTACTTGTTTTAGTTTCTCTTTTCATAGTAATTATCTAAAGGATAAATTTGAAACAAAAAACCTGCCATGAAACTGTAAAGTGACTATCATTTTTTAAATTTTTTTGACTAAAGTGACTATTTTTCAGAGACAGACAGGGAGAGGAAGTACTTTGTAATTATATTATATTCTCTTAAAAATTTTGTATTGATTTACTGCGTGGTTCAGATTCAGAGAAAATTGCAATTGCGGATTGAGGAACAAGGTAAGCAGCTGAAGATGATGTTTGACCAACAGCAGAAGACAAGTAATAGCCTCATGAATACTCAGAATTTGGACAATACAAGCAATAATGATAAACCAATTAGTCCTAAACATGTTCAGGATTCCATTTCTGAAGGGTGTGGAAATTCCTTATTCCCTTCCAAGATAAGTTAGTTGGTTCTCCAACCTCATAATTTTCAATAGCCCTCACTATATATAAGAATTAAATTCAGTAACACAGTGTGCCATCAAATGTTAACCCCCTTGTAAGGGTCTCGAACCACACATACAATTTCACTTTGGGAAGCAAGTGAATTAGTGCATAAAACATGAGGAGTGTGCTACTCTTACATTACTTGAAAAGGGCATCAAAATTTATTAATTGTAATTTTCATAAAGAGACATTTTGTATCAGTGCAGAACATGCAGTCAGCAAACCTCTACTTTGAGATGTCCGAAGAGATATTAATTGGGTTTTAAGGTAGAAAGCAGAGAGAAAGCTAATAATAAAACATTAAAGAATGAAAAATATACTTTGCATTTTAGGTCATGTTTAGATTGCAAAAACACTTCTTATTTTTTATTTTTTTAGTTTTAATTATAAAACTATTATTCTATTTTTTGTTTTTAAAATTTTATACAAGAAACACTAGAAATAATTTTTTTTTCTGTTTTCCTATTTTATTTTTTTCGTACAAATTTCTAAAAACAAAAAATATGATGACAGTTATATAATAAAACTAACAACAAAAAACCTTTTCATAATCTAAATCTGAACGAATCCTTAAATTTTCATTCATTTGATCCCTGCTCACCTTGCTCCAACATTTAACAATACCAAACGTGAACTTCTTACAATTGGAGCTGTCAAATTCTAGCTTCTTCATTTCTACAAGATCAAACGACACTTTAACCTTTGATTTTTATTTTTAGTTTTAGTCTCCAAGGGCATGAATTTTGGAGGGAAAGGGAATGAAGGAAAAAGGTAATGGTGGACGAAGGGGTGGCGCTTGACAGTGGTGGAGTCACAAAGGTAGATGGAGATGGTGAAGATAAATAAAGGGCAGAAGACAACCTCCCTCCTACAAAAGAGGGTAAACAAAAAACACAAAAACAAAGCCAAAAGGAAAGAAACTCACCTTAAGTGAGTAGGAAAAACCTCTCATAAGAAAGAGAAGGAGAAGCCTCCCCTTAACGGGAGGAGGGAAGTGGCGCTCTCTGTTTTTCTCTCTTAAAGCAGCGCTATCTGCTAAGGTTAGAAAATTGTTTTTTAACAAATGCTTACACTAAGAACAAGACCAATCACTAAGACAGTAGTAGATTTGTCCATAAGTCATATTAGGGAGATCATCTTTGAATGTCTTGGGAGAAATTATCTCAAAAGTCCATTTGGTTATGAAATTTCCAAGAAAAATCTTAGCAGTGATTACAGTAAAGAGTAACCAAATTATTTAACTGAGAGTTTGAAGATTATGAAGGAATTTTCAGAACTTGAAATAGAACATAAAGAAGAGATATAAGAGCATTAATCCTCCAACTTATTGATGTTAGTTGAGTTGGATATGAAGAAAGAAGAAGCCAGAACAAAACCAGATGGAGAGCTGAAGTTACATTAGGGATTTTGCCAACCTCTTCAGAAATGCATCAATAAGAGGGAGCCAGAACGTGTTTTAATAGAGATACATGAAGGGGGTTATGGACACCATTTCAGGGGTAACTCACTATCTTGGAAAGCATTATGAGTTGGGTATTACTAGCCAAATATGCAAGAAGATGTAGTAATGAATTACGCTAAAAGTAGCGAAATCTACCAGCATCATCAGAGGAGTTGAACTTGTTTTCTATTCCAACATCTTTCACTCTATGCAGAATGGACACCCTCCCGGGGCTTTCACTATATCACAAAATGGATTGAAGCTAAGCCTTTAACGAGTATCGAAGCCTTTACATTTAGGAATATATGTGTAGATTTAGTATACTGGAAAGTATCATCACAGACAATATGGCCCAGTTCAGTTCACTATAACGGGGTTTCAAATTTTGCTGGAACACTTCGCATCTATTGAGCATTCATTGGCACGATTAAAAACAACAATTATTGCTCATTGTGATCAAGGTGGCGCACAAGCCCTTGGCCTAACACATGGTAGAAGAATACCGAAATGCTGCGGGCGCATAGATTCAATTTAATAATTAGACAATTTAAGGCACAGAGAAGAAGCATGAGTCAATAATTTAATATTCACTCAATATACGAGATTGTTGCTATTCACTCTAGTAATCAGAGTGGCATATGTTATAACCATATTGTATCCTGTTCAATTATTCTACAGAATTCATTACACACGGAAAATATGTGCACAGAAACACGCTAAACTTTAAAAGAACCCAGATATTTATACACTGCTTGCCTCAATCCCACATTTACCACACAATTCACACAGCATCCAACTTTTACCAAGACAAGGAAAAATACTGCCAAGATAATTACAACTATGGAAACTGAAGCTGCCCCCCAAGTAACTTGCACAATGTCATCAGTTTCCTAGATAAATAATCAATTCAAAAGACCGTCGTAAAGTGACCACAATTAAGCACCTTACACTACATTACCAAGGTATTAGAGCAAGCAAAGGTAACATCAGCAATCACACACAACATAACTATAATCTTCAACAGAAGAACTAGAAGGATCTTTCAATCTTATTAGTTTTGTTCCACTCGGAACATCCATAACATAACAAAGTGTACAAAAAGCAAGACTTTGTGCTGCTGGTTAATATTATAAACAACATGAGTTACGAGAATCAATGCTCTTAACACATACTATTCAGAATTCAAGCTGAATTTGAGATCCTCCAATTATAGTTTACAATGGCTCAAGCAGCATAAGATCATCCTTTTAAAGCCTGACTACATAGTCACATAATCACTTAATGCATATTCACTCTATTCTACCAAGCCTGTTATTGAGTTCCTAATACTAGCCTCATAAGGACCAGTCCAGGCCAAGAAAATCAAATTTCCTCCAAACACATAAATGATAAGGAGCTAAGCTACCATATGAAGAACCAATTTAAAGTCTAAACATGCCAATTCTCTCAGCACCAACACAATCCATTAGAAGTATACAATCAAATCATATTTACCATATAGGGCATCAAGAATTGGCAATGGAGGGAACAAAACCACTACTAAGAAGCCTCTCGACTTATTTGCCCAGAATATCAACCTCAAGATTCACCTTGTGACAAACCTTCTTCAAAGAAATAACAACCTTGTGCTGAGTGCAAGCCATCAACATGAAATTGAAACACGCTTCATCATCAAATACCTCGACCACAGTCAAACTAGTCCCATCAACAGCAATAAACCCTTTAGGCACAACATACTTAAGCAAATCCTTCTCAGCCCTCACCTTCACCCAAAGCGAATCACCTTCAGGAACCATAGACACAATCTCCCCCGTGACATCCACGTAACCCTACACGAAGTGCCCCCATTCTACTCACCGGTGTCACCCTCCTCTCCAGATTCACCAACGACCCCCTTTCCAATTCTGCCAGAGAAGTCTTCTTCCGGATCTCCGGCGACAGCCCCACCGTAAAGTCCGAAACTTTTACGTCGAACTCCATCACCGTGAAGCCCCACCGGTCGGGTCACCGATCCAAACTTACTTGAATAACATTGGATGAGATGCTTTGCCCCTGCTTGGTTTTGTGATGGTTAGATGAGAAACTGTTTAGTGGTTAACAACTGATTCATCCTCATAATCTCAACCAATTTTAATTTTACAAATATTATAATATTTATGTTTGATGACATGTATCAGTTTTGAGATTAATTAGTAACAATAATTTTAGAATAAGCGATATTTATTCGTGTTAGATTGATCCAAATTTAGCTCGAATCAATTGGTAACTGTTATGAGTAGCCAGTTATAGTTAGCTAGAGTGGTAGTTGGACTGTTAATTAGGAGTTAAAGATAAAATTAAAGGGGGGAAAGGGTATTATAACTAGGGGAAGAGAGAGACATTTTTTGAAAGTTAGATGGTTAACAGAGGAGAAGGTTGGGCTCTTGAATTAACGGTGTGGAGAGAAGAGTGTCATGATTTTTAAAATCTATTGAGTTGAGTTTAAACTAGTTACATGATCACTCTAATTTAACTCTAAATGTGAGTTTGCCCTGGACTTTCAGCTTGTATAAGAACATCATGGGTAAATTTTATCTTGTTCTTTACTCTTTTTTTTGGAAATCTTATTCTTTACTATTTCATCCAACTTTCCAAACCACTTCCTATGTCCAACTAGGAATGGCAAAACAAGCTATACTCGTCAGGCTTGTCAAAATTGGCGGGAAAGACAAGAATTTTTAGTTTGCCTCCTGTCATGACTCGCCAATTTGACGGGCCAAAACCTTAACGGGACGGGCCAGCTCGACAGGCCTCCGCCAAAAGAAAAAAATTATAAATATTACTGATTAAATACTTTATATTTTATTTTATTAAAATATATACTTTTATTTTTTAAAATTTTTAAAAAAGTGACATATCTTACTACTTATACATTTTTTTAATAATATATTTTTTAATTTTTTTAGAAATTATTTTTTAAAAATTTTTATCTTAATTTGACATATATTTTTTTATAAAAAATTATAATTTTAACTTTGACGGGTCGACCCGCCAGCCTCTGAGCCCTAACTTTTGGCCCGTTTATTTTCACGAGGCGGGCCAACACAGCCCGCTTTTTAGCGGGCTTTGGCAGGGAAGGCCAAGGCCTGACGGGCCAACCCATTTTGTCATCCCTATGTCAACCATGTGATTGAAACAACCAGTATCGAGGTACCACATATCAGGTTTATCCATTAATTTCCTAACCAGTCGTAGTGTAACAGCCCAATTTTTAATTAAATTTGAATCGGTAATTAAATAGTGAAAAATTAAAGTTTCTTAAAAAAATAAGAAATAAATCTTAGAAAATAGGGAATTTTATTCTGGTTACAGGGATATTTTTATTTCAAAAATCGGATTTAAAATGAGACTAAACAGAAATAAAACGCGACAATAAAACGTAGAAATTATTAAGGAACCCATTATAAAAAAATAAAAAAAGAGAGAGAAGAAAAATCTTCATAAGATTTTTCTTACAAAGTTTCTCCCTTCTTCCTCCACCGCCTTACTCCACCGCCATTAACCATTATAAATTCTTGGTTAAAATACCTTTTTAGCCCTTTAAAAGTCTAGGGTATAGGAAAAAGCCCCTATGAAATTTGACCTAGGATTTTGACCCTTATAAAAATTTAGGTTATGTGAAATCAAGGAAGGCTGACTTTTTGCTGAGGTGGCTAATGCATGACCCACTTCAATAGTGAAACGTGGAGGCTGACGTGGCTAAAATTAACTAAACAGGTGTTTAAATACTTATGTAAGTTATTATCCATGTTAATTATAATTAATAGATTAAATATTTTAAAAAAATTAACTAAACGTGGGCCCTCTCCCTCTTTCTCTCTCTCTCTTTCTGTGAATGGCTCCTCAATTCGTCTTCCCTCGCACACTGTAGGAACTCGAACACGAAGAAGACGAAGACAACCCTCCCAACATCGTTTCCCTTCGTTCCTCCCAACTCAAAGAGTTCGTGAAAGGTAAACAAACCTCTCGCTTTCACTCTCAGATTCCCTCACTCTAACTCCAACGCTTCCTCTCACAGGCGTCTCCTTCGTCTCTCCGACAAAGAAATCCTCTGCCTCGAGGAGCAGCAAGTCTTCGACAATGTCTACTCCTTGATCCGCTCCTTCGCCTCTCTCCCTTCCTCCTCCAAATCGAACCTCGTCGAAACTTTCCGCTCCAACCTCGCCGTCCTCCTCCCCAACGTCGACCCCCTCTCCTGTATCTCCGATGAAAAAATAAAAAATGGTTTTTTGCCAAAAAACACACGTTTTGGACAACTTTGTTCTCCCATTCTACTAACAGCAGAGAACCAATATCATCCTAAAAAAAATTTCAAAGCCCTCCCCTCATTTTTCTCATCACCAACAACAGTATCAACCCAAAAAACCAAACAGCAACACAAAATCAATAAACAACAACCAATAATAAAAAACACAATAGACAGCAAGAGGGAGAGACAGCCGTCAACCCCTCTTCGATCGGCCCCCCAAACTCACGACCGACCGGCTCCCGCACAACAAGGCCGAACCGGCTAGACCAGACCGCCCATTTTCCGGTCGTCCCCTTCACGCGATCGCCCAGCATCGACCAGATCCGTATCACTGCCGACCGTCACCACCGCGCCCGTCCGAGCTCCTCCGCCAGTCTCTTTCCTCTCTCTCTTCCTCTATTTTATCTCTCCTCCCTCTCTTCTCTTTCTTCCATTTTTTTTCATTCTCTGATGCACTAACTTCATTTCTTAACTTTTGCCAAAAAACCATTTTTTATTTTTTAAAAATATTTAATCCATTAATTATAATTCACATGGCTAATCACCTAATTAAGTATTTAAACACCTGTTTAGCCAGGTCAGCCTCCACGTTTTACTATTGAAGTGGGCCATGCATTAGCCACCTCAGCAAAAAGTCAGCCTTCCTTGATTTTACATAACCTAAATTTTTATAAGGGTCAAAATCCTAGGTCAAATTTCATAGGGGCTTTTTCCTATACTCTAGACTTTTAAAGGGCTAAAAAGGTATTTTAACCTAAATTCTTCATCTCCACCTCAAATTTCTTCAACCCAAAAACTTCATAAGATTCCATATCCCTTCATCTTCCTCTTCAAGCTTTCAAAACCTTCATTACCATACTCAAGCTCTTTAATTTTGCATAAGAAAAAATTACTCAAACTTGAAGATTTGAGGAAATACAAGGGAGTTTAGCATAAGGAAAGCTTAAGGATCTTCAATTGAGGTAAGAAAGAGGAGATATGATATTAAATACATAGAAATTAAGTTAGAATTACTTGTTTAATTATTAATTGTTTAGAAACTTATATAGTTAGATTTTAATTTAATTTGAATTAAACTGTGAAATTGATGCTAATTGGTTTGGAATTTGATATATGATATGTTTTTTATGTTGTATGATGATTTGAAATCAATTGGTATGTTTAATTTTGCAATTAAAATGAGAAAAACGGCAAAAACAGCAAGAACAGAGCTGCTGTTTTCGTTCTGCAGAATCAGGCCCTTTAACAGCGGATATTTTCAACCGGTGTTAAAAACTGGAAGCGGTGACATTTTTGTAAATAAATTAGAACCATAGCATTTTCGTAAATAAGACCAGTGGCATTTTCGTAAATATGATTAAAAACTTAAAATAATGATTTAAAAAAAACCAGAATTTTTATTATTATTGGATTTTTATTGTTCTAGAGACTTTATTTTGAAATAAAATAAATATAATTTGATCCGGTCTGGATACCGGCCCCTAAAGTTGTGACGTCAGCGTGACTGTTCCAGAAGGGCAACCGGTATCATAGGGCAGTACCCCCACACCGGCTATCCAAGGTTACGTTTGAGATATCAGACACTTTATCCATTCTCGTTTCTCTGTCACATATAACCATTTACCTCAATGTCATAATGAGATAAGAGGGGTTATAACTTATCAGTATGGATACTCTACACAACGGAATGTGTCTATATCATTCATTGAAAGAAGTAAGTACAATCACAGGCGTAATGTACGGAAAAGGTGATTATCCTCCATCACTGTGTCAGAATCGTACACTGATAATTGACCTACCCCCTGGCACACTCTGAAAACTGAGCCACTTTGATTGACACTTTATACACGGTATCAGAGCCTATAGGCCCACCTGCATCAAATGATTCATTTCCTACGTCCAACTATAAATAGCATATTCCAATACACATGCAAGGTGACGTTGTTCTAACTCATATCTTACTATTGCATTGCTTGAGTATTCACTGAGTTCTTATACATTCTTCTAACTTGAGTGTCGGAGAATCTTCACAGGTGACATGACCTTTCGCCCTCACCAACGCGAAACTCTGGTGTGAAGGATCTCCAGGACTACGAGACCGGTTTCTCCCACTGAGAGGCCGGACTATAATACCGGATACCCACTGTACCGGTGTATGTAACATCCTAAAATTGAAAATTTTAGAAAATAATTCATTAAGGATCGGTGGAGTTTCTTTTTAATTAAAAAGCGCCAGACATCCGTTATCAGTGAAGAATTTCCGAGTCTGATTTCGGACGAGTGCTTTTCTCAAAAAGGAATATTCCCAAGAGGATTGATTCTGAACGAAAAGGGGCTCTAACTTCGAATGAGCACCTTTCGGGCAAAATCGCTTCCAAGTTCCATACTTCCGAGTGAAGTAATCCGAGTAAGGCATGACCGAGAGAACCACTTCCGAGTGAAGGAAGATTAAGATGTTTCCAAATGGGTCGTTTCTGAGAGAAGTACTTCCGAGCGAAGAAAAGCTTTAATTTCGAATGAGTACTTCTTGGGCCGAGATATTTCTGAGTAGTGAATTCCCGAGTGGGGTATCTCCGAGTTGAGTGCAACTTTTCCGAGTGGGGTGTCTCCGAGTGCGACACTTCCGTGTGGGATAGCACCGAGTAAGACATTTCCAAGTGGGATAGCACCAAGTGAGACATTTCCGATTCCCGTATGGTATGGCACTGATTGAGACATACCGAGTGAGTCTTTTCCAGGGGAAGTACTTCTGGACAGAGAAAGACTTTAACTTCGAATGAGTACGTTTCTGAGTGAATAGTTCCCGGGGGAAGTAAATATCCGAGTGGTGAACCCCTTCATTCAATTCGTGCTCGGGTGTCTTAAAGATTGCCTAGAGCCTGTGCTCGGGCCCATATTCAAAGTTGTCGAGAGCTTGTGCTCGGGTTCGTCTTCGAGATTGTCTTCGACTCCGAGTGATATTCCCAAGTGGAAAGATTTCTGAGAGAGGACTGAACTTCGACTCCGAATGATCCTTTCGGTTGTAAGATTTCCGAGTGACGCACTTCCGAGAGAAATATTTTCGAGTGAAGAAAGGCTTTGACTCGGGCAGAGATATATCCGGGTGAGATATTTCTGAATGAGGTGTCTCCGGGTGAGACATTTCTGAGTAGGTCACTTCTGAGGAGAGAAAAGCTATGATTAAGTGTTTCAAACAGAAACATTTCTGAGTGAATCCTCTCCGAGTGAAGCAATTCTGAACGAAAAGAGACTCTGATGAATCCTTCTCAGAAAGAGATATTCCCAAGTATTTTCAATTTAATCTTTTTACCATGTTAGAGTCCGAATTTGGAAATATGGTCAACTACAAAGTTATTCCTCGTTGTCTTAGCTTTCCAACAAGACCAAGTTTATTAAAATCCATTAAGATATGAGAGATATGCCAAAATATCTAAATAGTGTCAGAAATGATATTTACTTCAATCATCGAGGCTCTTCCACGTCACTCTATTCTTCTTCTAAACTCTAACAGATTCTCTTTTTTGTATGGGACCCTCTCTATTGTCCTATCCTCTTTTCTTTTATTATCTTGTTTCTTCCTTATCTCTCAATATATATATATATATATATATATCAGCACTTCCTCACTTCGTGGACGCCTTTTCCATCAACGATTTCTGTCAATCCCATCGTTGGATCGGCTTGAAATTTTGAGAGTGGAAAGAACTCTAAATTCCTTAGTTCAAGGTAGCTTCAGAAGGTTTCGGAGCTAAGAGTTTGATTCGGAACTTGTGAAAGTGAGCGTATAATATTCGATAGCTCGAGGAGCTTCTGGAATCGTTTATTCCAGGTAGGGGGAGCGTTACATTTTAAATGTATGGTTTATGAACGGAATCAGGATAATATTGTTATCTTCAATGAGAAATCCCGAATATATATGATATATGTGATATATTATGAGATATGATGTTTTCCGTTCATATGTGAGTGGTATTGATATTGAATTTATATGAGATATGAATTGTATATGTGATGTATGTATTTATGATAAATTCTATGCATGAGATGCAATGAAATATGTGATTGATGATGCTGATATGAATGATATTCATGAAGATTTCATGATATATATAAATGCATGTGATGCATATTGATAAAACATGAGATGCTTATGTGATGAACAAATATGAAATATGATTGTGGTTTCGAGGATTCCACAAAAGACCTTGGGTGGGACTCAAGGCAAACCTCTTGAGCGGGGCTCGGGGTTTAGCCCGTGACACTACCGTTGTCGCTGGGAGTGATTGTGTCACGTGAGAGGGCAAACAGTTTGGCACCAGTAAAACGGCCGGATCAGCTGAGAGCTGAGTTATGGCTGAGAGCCAGTGTTGCAACACAAATAAAAGACTTAATAATGGATCCATTTGATTGATCATGTGGTTAAATTGATGTATGTTGTTGTGAACAACATGATTACATGATCATTATGAATGAATGAAATGTTATAAGATTATGTGATATGATTATGATTTATATGTGGTTATGAATTGGACACTTGATCCGATTCAATAACTGTCATTTGACATGTATATGCTCACCCCCTATTGTGGTTATCTTTTTCAGTGGATATAGGATGCAATGAAGGCATATGAGAATGCATTCAGTGGAAACTAAAGTATTATGTATATATTGATACATAATATCTTGTGATAGTATGTAAAAGCCTTGGCCGGCTCTTGATAGTATACGTTGTTATATATGTTTGAAGGTTTGAGAATTGATATAGAATAACTTTTTTTTGAAGTTTAAAATTTGAGAATGTATATAGATATGTGTATGTGTTCATATGTATGTTATATTGCATATACAGAAATTGGAAGTCATTTTCTTTAATTTCTTCATTTTCTTTATTTACCTTAATATGATTTTATTACTTTTATTATAAAACCATATTTTCTTATATTTAACAATTTAATATACGCTTTCCGCTGATTCTTGTGATAATCTTCATTTTGATTATCCAAGCTATGTATTAATCATTTTCATACCTTCTCATATCGCCATATATGGGAAAGGTTTGCTTAATTGGTCCAGGGGTATTGTTTAAATAATTATTATAAACCGTGAAAAATTTACCCTTAATTTTATTATTCTAATTAATTATATTGGGATAATTATATTAAGGGTTAGGATGTTTTAGTGTATACATACTAAAATATATATACTTTTGTGGCTGGTCCCACATCGGATCGTTGACCCCGGTTCAGACCAGTTCATAATTAATTAAATTAAATTTAGAAGTTTATTTAAACATTTAAAGGGAGAAAAGTCTTGTTTTTAAATTATTTTAGTAGTATAATTTTATATCATGGAAAATATGTTTTCCATATTCTTTGGAATATGATATTAAATAATTACTATAACATGGTAAATGTGTTTCCATATTCTTTGAATTATTAAATATTATGGAAAATATGTTTCCATATGTTTGAATTATGATATAAATATTATGGAAAATGTGTTTCCATATGATTGAATTATGATATAAATATTATGGAAAATGTGTTTCCATATTCTTTGAATTACAAATAAAGTATGCTTATTTAATTGTTATAATAATTTTATTGTTAAAATTAATTATATAAAGGAATTTGATAATTTAATGCATTCATGCATCATATTCATTGGCCGTTCAAAGAATCCGCAGGGGGGTTCTTTGAGGGAGTTCCCGGTGGGGGAACGCGCTCTGTTGAGCAACAGACCTCTGCGGTAGTTTTATACCACGGCCGTCTTAAGGGCTAAGTAGTGTGTCCTTAAGGAGGGTCCCGCAACACTTGTGAACTGGTCTGGACCGGGGTCTAGGATCCGGTGTGGGACCAGCCACAAAAGTATATATATTTTAGTGTTTATACACCGGTACAGTGGGTATCCGGTATTGTAATCCGACCTCTCAGTGGGAGAAACCGGCCTCGTTGTCCTGGAGATCCTTCACACCAGAGTTTCACGTTGAAGTGGACGAAAGGTGGTGTCACCTGCGAAGATTCTCCGACGCTCAAGTTAGAAGAGTGTATATGAACTCTGTGAATACTTAAGCAATGCAATAGCAAGATGAGAGTTAGAACAACGTAACCTTGCATGTGTATTGGAATAGGCTATTTATAGCTGAGCGTGGAAAATGAATCGTTGGGCGCAAGTAGGCCCTTGAGTTCTGATGCCGTGTGCAAAGTATCAATCAGAATAGCTCAGTATTCAGAGTGTGCCAGGGGGTAGGTCAATTAGCAGTGTACGATTCTGACACAGGGATGGGGATAACCCACCTTTTCCGTCTATCACGCATGTAGTCGTACCTACTCCTTTTAGTGAATGAAAGAGATACATTCTGCTGTGCAGAATATCTATCTCGTTAAGTAATGACTCCTCTTATCTCGTTATGACATTGAGGCAAACGGTTTTTGTAACACCCTCGGTTAAATAAGATAGACCCTTCTATAGGATCATCCTATTTAACTAAGAGGTTAAAAGTTTTTAGAAAAAGTGAATATTTTTTTTAAAATAAAATAATGGCAGATCAGTGGAAGCAAATAGTAGGTAATTCACATAGTCATTCACAAACTATAAGTAATTGTACTCTTAAAAGAATGGGGCACATAGGCACCCTTAAATACATACAGTCATCCATTGTCTCATTATTTATTAATAAATGTTCAACTGCATATATCCTACTTTTAATGAGTGCTCCCAGTTGGTCCAACGTATTGCTGTTCTTCGTACTCCGGTTCTTGGTTTCCTAGCTCATCTATTATTAATGATCAGAAAGGGTGAGTATATGCCCCAGACCCGGAAGGTTCCCGATGCGGACATATCCAGACAACAGATAATATAACATAAATCATACAATTAACATATTTACAACTATAACAATCAATAATGTTGTCATGGAATGCATGAGTTAGGTTTATTATAATTTATCTTAAGTTAAGTCTCATGATGCATGTGGGCCCAATAAACCAATCCACCATCACCATTATCTCATTCTTTGGCAGTCGTCCTGCTCAAGTTGCCCTTTGGGCACAACGTTTCCATACTAGAGCGATCAGAGCTCACCAAGTCCCCTAATCATTATTTAATCATCATAAGGTACGAATGAACTCACAGGTTCTAATCATTATATTATCTTGGGACTTGGCTCTACACAATCATAGTTACATTCTGTCATTTAGTCAAAGTACACCAGAATTGCATCGTCTGACCTGGCTTCAGGCGTGACTCTGATGCCATTGGGTTTCTATCCCGGTTGTACTCCCAAGATTCTCCTCGGAGATCGGACGTGAATGTCCTCCAGCGTACCAGGTGTATGCTCTAGTTTTACTCCTTCAAAAATATTTTCATGATGCAAAATGCATTATTCAAGTTCTTTCATTACTTTGATCCTTGGGTATCTATGTGTTTCCAGTCTCGTAATATTTGTTCTTATGTTCTCAGGTCCCACTTATTTTCCAGACGTTGTAGGTTATTTTTATTATTTTATTTGTTTTTATTCTAGAAAATATATCGGTTATATCTTGGCTAAAATAATGCTTCGTTTAAAGAGTAAGTAGTATAATCCTTATTTCTTTATTCATAATTAAGACAATAATAATATTAGTAACAACAACAATAATAATAATAATAATAATAATAATCATATCCATAATTATAATTGTAATCATAATCATAATAATAGCATCAGTGATATAAATGGTGACCCTTCATCATTATTTCCTTGTTTATCTCATCTTTCAAAACTTCCTCATTGGAATCCACATAGACACCCATGATTCTTAATATTTTCATAATTCAATACCGATCATATCCACTTAATCAACATGGTTAATAATAATCAACACAGCCAATTTATCATATACATAGCAATAAAAATATATAAAACAATATATACCAATTAAAGCATCTAATTTAACAACAATTCCCGAACCTGCCCTCGGAAAGGTAAGGACCAAAAGTACCTTAGTCTTTCCAAACACTCGGTTTCCCCCCAGAATACCAGAGAATATACCCCCCTTACCTCGATGGAGAATCTTAGATTAGTTAAGGATGTTCTCTTATTGTCCTTGCTTCAGCTCATGGTGACTTGACGGAGAAAAGGAAAATGAGAGAGAGAGAGAGACTTCACAGATTTTAGTTTTGTTCTGAGAATTTAGACTTGGAAACAGGATGTGGTATCAATTTAATAATGTAAAAGACAAGTGGGGGACAAGCTTTTCATAGTGGAATGTTAGGTGTGTTAATTGTGGTAATAATGGAGGTTTTAGATAAGAAAATGAGCTGTATTGTTGTCTATTTCTGCCGCCTAGGTACAGGAGCTTGTATGATTGAAGTAGATATATTATAATATGTAAAAGATGATATGATTGGAGTAAAGTGTGCAAGTTTCGCTGCATGTGGCTCGTCCGTGATAACCTTTTGCGTGAACTAGCGGACCGATCACTAAGTGGGGATGCTCCTTCCAGCATGAGCGAACCTTTTTGAAACCGGTTAGGAATGGCGCCACTATCCCAGCCCTGATCCAGTCGGGTTCTATTGATCATGTCCCCTATCAATTCGGACACTGTTTGGGCATATCTCTTTCCGAGAAGTTTCAGAGCCTCTTTCGTTCAGAATTGCTTCACTCGGAGGGGATTTGCTCAGAAATGTTTCTGCTTGAAACACTCGATCAGCTTTTCCTTTCTCGGAAGTGACTCACTCGGAAATGTCTCACCCAGACTCATTCAGAAATATCTCACTCGGATATATATATATATGTCTGAAAAGTGTTCTTTCAAAGTCAGAGCCTCTTTTCATTCCGAATTGATTCACTCGGGAATTATCCACTCGGATATATCTCTGACTGAAAAGTACTTATTCGTAGTCAGTCTTTCTTCACTCGAAAATACTTCTCTCGAAAGTGCGTTACTCGGAAATCTTACGACTGAGAGATCATTCTGAGTTGCGTCACTGAGAGATCATTCGGAGTTGTGTCACTCAGAAATCTTACAACTGAGAGATCATTTGGAGTTGTGTCACTTGGAAATCTTACAACTGAAAGGATCATTCGGAGTTGTGTCACTCGAAAATCTTACAACTGAAAGTATCATTCGGAGTCGAAGTTCAGTCCTCTCGAAAATCGTTCCACTTGGGAATATCACTCGGAGTCGAAGGCAATCTCGAAGATGAACCGAGCACAAGCTCTCAGCAACTTTGAATATGGCCCGAGCATAGGCTCTAGGCAACCTTTATGACACCCGAGTATGAATAGAATAAGGGGTTCATCACTCAGATATTTACTTCCCCCAGAAACTTTTCACTCGGAAACGTATTCATTCGAAGTCAAAGTCTTTCTCTGTTCAGAAGTACTTCCCCTGGAAATGACTCACTCGGTAGTCTCAATTGGTGCCATATCACGCGGAAATCGGAAATGTCTCACGGTGTTATCCCACTTGGAAATTTCTCACTCGGTGTTATCCCACATGGAAGTGTCGCATTCGGAGACACCCCATTTGGGAAAGTTACACTCAACTCGTAGATAACCCACTCAGGAATTCACTACTCGGAAATATCTCGGTCCGAGAAGTACTCATTCAAAATCAAAGTTTTTCTTCGTTCGGAAGTACTTCTATCGGAAACGTTTCACTCAGAAACGAGTCATTTGGGAACGAGTCACTCGAAGACGTTTGACTCAGAAACGTTTCACTCGGAGACGTTTCATTCAGAGATGTTTCATTTGGAGACACTTTATTTGGAAACGAGTCACTCGAAGACGAGTCACTCGAAGACGTTTCACTCGGAAACGAGTCACTCGGAGACACTCCACCCGAAAGTATGGAACTTGGAAGCGTCTTTACCCGAAAGGTGCTCATTCGAAGTCAGAGCCCCTTTCACTCAAAAGTGGTTCTCTCGGACACGCTTCACTCAAAAATGTCTCTGAGGCCAGGATTCTACTCAGAAATGGTTCTCTCAGTCATGAGTCACTCGGAAACATCTTAACCTTCCTTTACTCGGAAGTTTTCTCGGTCATACCTCACTCGGAAACAGATTCCTTTCTTCACTCGGACATTCTTATCTCAGACATGATTCACTCAGAAAATGGATAATATCATTAATGGTCTAGATAAAAAAAATGATTATACACGAGAATAAAATTTTTGGGATATTACAGACTACCTACAAGGTATTTTATTTACTTATTATCACTTACAGAACTTCCATACTTCAAAATTTACAAGGTTACTAAAAACAGGGGTGTTACACTCTCCTCCCTTTTGGGAATTTCATCCCGAAATTCAAAGTTGAAATAATTGAGGGTACAATTTTCTAATCTTTTCCTCAATTTCCCAAGTAGCGTCCCCATCATCTGACTGACTCCAAACTACTTTGACCAAAGGGATTTCCTTGCCTTTTAGCTGTTTTAGACGTCGGTCAATAATCTTAACCAGTGATACTTCAAAGGTAAGGTTTTCTTTCAGAACAAACTGATCAAGACTCAGAACATGATCAGAGCTTGGTACATATTTGCGGAGTTGGGAAACATGAAAGACATTATGAAGGTTTGTTAGCTTGGGTGGCAGGGCAATATGGTACGCATTGGTTCCTATCTTTTGTAGAATCTGATAGGGTCCTACGTATCTAGGACTTAACTTCTTGGCCTTTAGAGCTCTTCCTACACCAGTGGTAGGGGTAACTTTAAGGAATACATGGTTTCCTTCCTCAAATTCCAATGGCTTCCGGCATTTGTCGTAGTAACTCTTTTGTCTATCTTGTGAAGCTTTCATTGCCATTTGGATATTTCAGACTTGCTCTATAGTCTTCTGAACAATCTCTGGTCCAATTATTGCCTTTTCACCTGTCTCATACCAACACAAAGGTGTACGACATTTTCTTCCATATAGAGCCTCATAAGGGGTCATTCCGATGCTAGCGTGATAGCTGTTGTTGTAAGTGAACTCAACAAGTGGAAGATATTCTTTCCAACTTCCCCCATGGTCTAAGACACAAAGACGTAACAGATCTTCAAGTGTTTTGATTGTCCGTTCTAATTGTCCGTCTGTCTGTGGGTGATATGTTGAACTTAACTTTAGACGAGTTCCTAGGGCTTGTTGTAGGCTTTTCCAAAATTGTGATGTGAAATGAGGATCTCGGTCAGACACAATTGCAGTGGGTGTTCCATGTAATCGTACGATTTTCCTGATATAGATCTGGGTGAGTTTCTCTAGAGAATACTTCATATTGACAGGGATAAAATGAGCGGTCTTTATTAATCGATCCATGATTACCCAAATAGCATCATATCCAACTGATGTTTTGGGAAGTCCGGTCACGAAGTCCATAGCAATCTCATCCCATTTCCATTCTGGTATCTCCAAAGGTCGAAGGGTCCCACTTGGTCGTTGTTGTTCCGCCTTTACCTTTTAACAAGTCAGGCAAGCTGTTACATACTCAGTGATATCCTTTTTCATTCCTTCCACCAGAATATTTTCTTCAAATCCCGATACATCTTGGTTGATCCCGGGTGGATACTGTATTTACTTTTGTGTGCTTCATCTAGGATGGATCTTTTAAGATCCGTGTTGGCTGGAATACAGAGCTTTGTTGATACCTGATCATCCCATGTTCATCTTTGCTAAATTCTGAGCCTTCTTCTTTTGTCTTTCCTGCTAGACCTTGTAATTCCTGGTCATTGGCTTAAGCTTCCTTGACTTGTTCCAGGAAGTCATTTGAAATTCTTAGCATTCTAACCATAAGGCTTCCCCTTTTTGGTGTTACTGCCAAATTCAGATCACGAAATTGTTCAATCAATTCCAACTCTTTTGTCATCGTATATGATAGGCGTAGAGTCTTCCTGCTGAGTGCATCAGCTACAACATTTGCCTTTCCAAGATGGTATCGAAGTTCAAAATCATAGTCTTTGATTAATTCCATCCACCTACGTTGTCGCATATTCAGTTCTTTCTGGTCGAATAGATACTTTAAGCTCTTATGATCACTGAAGACTTCAAAGCATGTGCCATATAAATAGTGTCTCCAAATTTTTAAGGCAAACACAACTGCAGCGAGTTCTAAGTCATGTGTAGGATAATTGACTTCATGTGGTCTTAGCTGTCGTGAGGCATAAGCAACAACCTTTCTTTCTTGCATTAGAACACATCCTAGTCCTTGTCTTGACGCATCACAATACACTTCATATGACTTGGCAGGATCTGGCAAAATCAAGACAGGTGCACTAGTGAGTCGTTGGCGTAACTTTGTAAAACTGCTTTCACATTTGTCGGTTCATTCAAATGATTGATCTTTACGTGTCAACCTAGTTAGAGGTGTTGCAATTCGAGAGAAATTCTTGATGAATCGACGATAATATCCAGCAAGTCCAAGGAAACTGCGAATTTCTGTCATATTCTTGGGTTGTTCCCACTTTAGTACAGCTTCTACCTTTGTAGGATCCACAGCAATTCCCTTTTTAGAGATGACATGCCCCAAAAATTTTACTTCAGTCAACCAGAATTCACATTTTGATAACTTGGCGTATAATTGTCTTGCACGTAACGTATTTAGAACAATTCGGAGGTGTTCTTCATGTTCTTTATGGCTCTTGGAGCAGACGAGAATGTCGTCAATGAATACCACTACGAATTTGTCCAAGTATTCATGGAAGATCCGATTCATATATCCCATAAAGACTGCAGGTGCATTGGTAACTCCAAAGAGCATGACAAGATACTCATAGTGCCCATATCGTGTCCTGAATGCTGTTTTGGGTATATCATCTTTCTTCACCCTTATTTGATGATAGCCTGATAGCAAATCAATCTTTGAGAAGATAGTGGCTCCTCGTAGTTGGTCCATCAAATCATCAATCCTTGGAAGAGGGTATCGGTTTTTGATCGTAGCTTTATTTAACTGACGATAGTCAACGCACAAACGCATACTACTATCCTTCTTTTTGACTAGTAGAACTGGTGCTCCCCAAGGTGAGACACTGGGTCTAATCATTCCTTTCTCTAAAAGTTCTTATATTTGCTTTTTGAGCTCACTTAGTTCCTTGGGTGACATTCGATAAGGAGCAATAGAGATTGGTCTCGCGCCCGGTATAATGTCAATACTGAATTCAATTTCTCGCTCTGGAGGTAGCTTTTGTATATCATCAGGGAAGACTTCTGGAAATTCCTGAACAACAGGAATCTGATCAATTTGGAGAGTGTCCTTGCTTTCAGTATTAGTAAGGATCATGTACAGTTGGACTTCTTTTGTTGGGATTATCTTTTCTGAGTTAACAGGACAAGAATCAGTGACTTGGTCACATTCAGATGTAGTAGACCCGAGAGAGATGGATCTATTATGACAGTCAATAAGGATATGGTTGGCAGCAAGCCAATTCATCCCTAGAACAATATCTAGATCAATCAAAGGTAAACATATCAGATCTACTTGATAAACTTTCCCTTCGATGTTGAGAGGACATTCCAAACACATGTAGGAAGGGCAAATGGGCTTATTGGCAGCAGTTGTGACAATCATCTTATTGGGCAGAGAGGTTGTAGGTAGCTTTAAATATTTTACACAATTCTCAGATATGAAAGAGTGAGTGGCTCTAGAATCATATAATACATTTAACAGAGTACTTCCTATAAGGCATGTACCTTGCACAAGATCGTTCCCTTGTGATATCTCCGCACCATTCATGGTGAATACTCTAGCATTTCCTCCCTGTCTTCCAGCCGAGCCATTTCTGGGTCTTCTAAGATTATTGTTTTGATTGAAGTTGTTGTTGCGGTGATCATTCACTATCCTCGGGGCATTATTTGCAGAGGTATTTGTAGCAGATCCTCCATTCCCTTGGCCTGTTGGTCGTACTATCTGCCTCTGAGTCATCTGCTGAAGGTTTTTCATATTTCTGTACCAACATTCAACATCGTGATGTCCAGCCCGTCCACAAACTGTGTAGATTTTACTTCTTTTAGTACAATTTACTGCCCTATGTGGTCCTCCGCAGATATAGCATTTCAAGTTTCGATTGTTCCCTTGATCTCTTGAAGGAATCCAGTTGGCTGAGTAAGATGGTTACAAATATGGTCGATCTGTTCAAAAATCTCTTCTTTGTTGTCGGTCTGGCATACGTCGTTCTGGACCATAATTAGACGTTCCAGGTCATCGAAGGTTAAAGATATTCTTAAAGATGCGACATCAGTCAACCAAGTTAGAGAATTGAGTGATTTGCTGACAACATATAGCTTGATGGATTTCCTGCCATAGACCTCCTTCAAATTTTGCGCATCTCGACGCTTCTCCCATTTGGGTGTAGTAGGGACAACATTTGGCCAATTCATCAAACTTAGAAGCGTATTCCCCAACTATCATATTACCTTGTTTCAAATTAAAGAACTCCTGCTCCTTCTGCCTCGTTGTGTCTTTAGGGAAGTATTTGGCGAGAAATTCTGTCTTGAATCGTTCCCAAGTGATAGCGTGTCCATCAGTTGTTAACCTGATTCTAGCATGGGTCCACCAGTGCTCTGCTTCCCCAACCAACATGAAGATGGCAAAGGTTATCTTGTCCTCATCAAGGCATCGCATAACGGTAAAAATCTTTTCGAGGTGCTCAATCCACAATTGTGCTCCTTCTGGATTGAAGCCTCCCTTGAATTGTGTAGGGTTGTTTCTCTGAAAGTCAACTTGTCCTTGGTTCTGCCTAGTAGAGGCATGAGGTACATCTTGTCGTTCTATTACTTCTACGATTCGAGTAAGAAGTTCCTCCATGACATGATCATTGTTTTGACGAGCCATTAGGAAGTTGCTGAAAGAGTATCAACAAAAGGATTTAGGGTATATGTTATGTGGAGAATTCCACATAGGAAATTTAGTCTTAGGTGTTTTATGGATTGTTCAATATTTCTATCAGAGTACGTGGAAACCTAGTGGTCCATTTCCCAAGCTTAATGAATCGACTATGCTCTGATACCACTAATGTAACACCTTCGGTTAAATAAGATAGACCCTTCTATAGGATCATCCTATTTAACTAAGAGGTTAAAAGTTTTTAGAAAAAGTGAATATTTTTTTTTAAATAAAATAATGGCAGATTAGTGGAAGCAAATAGTAGGTAATTCACATAGTCATTCACAAACTATAAGTAATTGTACTCTTAACAGAATGGGGCACATAGGCACCCTTAAATACATACAGTCATCCATTGTCTCATTATTTATTAATAAATGTTCAACTGCATATATCCTACTTTTAATGAGTACTCCCAGTTGGTCCAACGTATTGCTGTTCTTCGTACTCCGGTTCTTGGTTTCCTAGCTCATCTGTTATTAATGATCAGAAAGGGTGAGTATATACCCCAGACCCGGAAGGTTCCCGGTGCGGACATATCCAGACAATGGATAATATAACATAAATCATACAATTAACATATTTACAACTATAACAATCAATAATGTTGTCATGGAATGCATGAGTTAGGTTTATTATAATTTATCTTAAGTTAAGTCTCATGATGTATGTGGGCCCAATAAACCAATCCACCATCATCATTATCTCATTCTTTGGCAGTCGTCCTGCTCAAGTTGCCCTTTGGGCACAACGTTTCCATACTAGAGCGATCAGAGCTCACCAAGTCCCCCAATCATTATTTAATCATCATAAGGTACGAATGAACTCACAGGTTCTAATCATTATATTATCTTGGGACTTGGCTCTACACGATCATAGTTACATTCCGTCATTTAGTCAAAGTACACCAGAATTGTATCGTCTGACCCGGCTTCAGGCGCGACTCTGATGCCATTGGGTTTCCATCCTGGTTGTACTCCCAAGATTCTCCTCGGAGATCGGACGTGAATGTCCTCCAGCGTACCAGGTGTATGCTCTAGTTTTACTCCTTCAAAAATATTTTCATGATGCAAAATGCATTATTCAAGTTCTTTCATTACTTTGATCCCTGGGTATCTATGTGTTTCCAGTCTCGCAATATTTTCAGGTCCCACTTATTTTCCAGACGTTGTAGGTTATTTTTATTATTTTATTTGTTTTTATTCTAGAAAATATATCGGTTATATCTTGACTAAAATAATGCTTCGTTTAAAGAGTAAGTAGTATGTTCCTTATTTCATTATTCATAATTAAGACAATAATAATATTAGTAACAATAATAATAATAATAATAATAATAATAATAATAATAATAATAATAATAATAATAATAATGATAATAATAATAATAATCATATTCATAATTATAATTATAATTGTAATCATAATCATAATAATAGCATCAGTGATATAAATGGTGACCCTTCATCATTATTTCCTTGTTTATCTCATCTTTCAAAACTTCCTCACTGGAATCCACATAGACACCCATGATTCTTAATATTTTCACAATTCAATACCGATCATATACACTTAATCATTATGGTTAATAATAATCAACACAGCCAATTTATCATATACATAGCAATAAAAATATATAAAACAATATATACCAATTAAAGCATCTAATTTAACAACAATTCCCGAACCTGCCCTCGGAAAGGTAAGGACCAAAAGTACCTTAGTCTTTCCAAACACTCGGTTTCCCCCCAGAATACCAAAGAATATACCCCCCTTACCTTGATGGAGAATCTTAGATTAGTTGAGAACGTTTTTTTATTGTCCTTGCTTCAGCTCATGGTGACTTGACGGAGAAAAGGAAAATGAGAGAGAGAGAGAGACTTCACAGATTTTAGTTTTGTTCTGAGAATTTAGACTTGGAAACAGGATGTGGTATCAATTTAATAATGTAAAAGACAAGTGAGGGACAAGCTTTTCATAGTGGAATGTTAGGTACGTTAATTGTGGTAATAATGGAGGTTTTAGATAAGAAAATGAGCTGTATTGTTGTCTATTTCCGCCGCCTACGTACAGGAGCTTGTATGATTGAAATAGATATATTATAATATGTAAAAGATGATATGATTGGAGTAAAGTGTGCAAGTTTCGTTGCATGTAGCTCGTCCGTGATAACCTTTTGCGTGAACTAGCGGACCGATCACTAAGTGGGGATGCTCCTTCCAGCATGAGTGAACCTTTTGGAAACCGGTTAGGAATGGCGCCACTATCCCAGCCCTGATCCAGTCGGGTTATATTGATCATGTCCCCTATCAATTCGGACACTGTTTGGGCATATCTCTTTCCGAGAAGTTTCAGAGCCTCTTTCGTTCAGAATTGCTTCACTCGGAGGGGATTCATTCGGAAATGTTTCTGCTTGAAACACTCGGTCAGCTTTTCCTTTCTCGGAAGTGACTCACTCAGAAATGTCTCACCCGGACTCATTCAGAAATATCTCACTCGGATATATATATATATATATCTGTATGAAAAGTGTTCTTTCAAAGTCAGAGCCACTTTTCGTTCCGAATTGATTCACTCGGGAATTATCCACTCGGATATATCTCTGACTGAAAAGTACTTATTCGTAGTCAGTCTTTTTTCACTCGAAAATACTTCTCTCGGAAGTGCGTTACTCGAAAATCTTACAACTGAGAGATCATTGGGAGTTGCGTCACTTAGAGATCATTCGGAGTTGTGTCACTCAAAAATCTTACAACTGAGAGATCATTCGGAGTTGTGTCACTCAGAAATCTTACAACTGAAAGGATCATTCGGAGTCGAAGTTCAGTCCTCTCGGAAATCGTTCCACTTGGGAATATCACTCAGAGTCGAAGGCAATCTCGAAGACGAACCGAGCACAAGCTCTCAGCAACTTTGAATATGGCCCGAGCACAGGCTCTAGGCAATCTTTATGACACCCGAGTACGAATAGAATAAGGGGTTCATTACTCGGATATTTACTTCCCCCAGAAACTTTTCACTCGGAAACGTATTCATTCGAAGTCAAAGTCTTTCTCTGTTCAGAAGTACTTCCCCTGGAAATGACTCACTTGGTAGTCTCAATCGGTGCCATATCACACGGAAATTAGAAATGTCTCACGGTGGTGTTATCCCACTTGGAAATGTCTCACTCGGTGTCATCCCACACGGAAGTGTCGCATTCGGAGACACCCTATTTGGGAAAGTTACACTCAACTCGGAGATAACCCACTCGGGAATTCACTAGTCGGAAATATCTCGGTCCGAGAAGTACTCATTCGAAATCAAAGTTTTTCTTCGTTCGGAAGTACTTCTCTCGGAAATGTTTCACTCGGAAACGAGTCATTCGGGAACGAGTCACTCGAAGATGTTTGACTCGGAAACGTTTCACTCGGAGACGTTTGACTCAGAAATGTTTCACTCGGAGACGTTTCATTCGGAGACGTTTCATTTGGAGATGTTTTATTCAGAAACGAGTCACTCGGAGACGAGTCACTTGAAGACGTTTCACTCAGAAACGAGTCACTCGGAGACACTCTACCCGAAAGTATGGAACTTGGAAGCGTCTTTACCCGAAAGGTGCTCATTCGAAGTCAGAGCCCCTTTCACTCAGAAGTGGTTCTCTCGGACACGCTTCACTCAGAAATGTCTCTGAGGCCAGGATTCCACTCGGAAATGGTTCTCTCGGTCATGACTCACTCGGAAACATCTTAACCTCCCTTCACTCGGAAGTTCTCTCGGTCATACCTCACTCGGAAACATAACCTTCACTCAGAATTTCTCTCGGTCATACCTCACTCGGAAATAGATTCCTTTCTTTACTCGGACAGTCTTATCTCAAACATGATTCACTCGGAAAATGGATAATATCATTAATGGTCTAGATAAAAAAAAGATTATACACGAGAATGAAATTTTTGGGATATTACAGACTACCTACAGGGTATTTTATTTACTTATTATCACTTACAGAACTTCCATACTTCAAAATTTACAAGGTTACTAAAAACAGGGGTGTTACAGTTTTAGGTGACGGATGAATGAGATCAGATAAAGTATCCGGTGTCTCGGACGTGACTTCAGATGACCGGTGTAGGAGAGACTTGCATCATATATTTACCGACCGGATCATTATCCTATGATACCGGTTGACCTCTAGGACGGCTAAGATGACTTCTTAACCTTAGAGCCAGTATCCAGACTGGATATATATTGAGCTGTCCGGATCATTATCCTGTGATACCGGTTGAACTATAGAACAGCTAAGATGACCTCTTAACCTTAGGGCCGGTATCCAGACCGGATCATTTGTCCCCTAGCTTGTGTGAGGGACTGTAAGTTGCTCATATAAGCTATGCTGTTCACGAGAGGTCTGTATGCCGGCACATCCTGCAAGAATATTTGTTGAGACACATATAAGTTCCATGTTGACACAATGCTTGTTGGGTCGTCCTGTGAGTGAAAAGGAATTCTTTGAAGGTCTAAGCCCTGACTATCCCGCTGATCTTCGACGTGGGAAATGACGTGCCTCTTCGCAGTACTTGTTAACCATTGAATATTGTCCCCAAGCGTTATTGAGTGAACGATTCTGAGCGAGTGATTCTGAGTAAGCATTTGACTTCGAGTGAGCGATTCCAAGTGAGGTAGGTTCTGGCCTTGTCACCTGGGAAGTTCCATTACCTGGAGCCTCCTCGTGCTATTTGGTAAAAGTATGTGTGCTATTCGAGTCTTCTATTTCTTTGGTGCCGAGGGCTCGTGCTCGGGTTTGTCTTAAAAATATCGAGTGATCCTTCCGAATGGAAGATTTTCGAGTGATCCTTCCGGGTGGAAGATTTCTGATTGATCCTTCCGGGGTGGAAGATTTACGAGTGATCCCTCCGGGGGGAAGATTTCCGATTGATCCTTCCTGGGTGGAAGATTTTCGATTGATCCTTCCTGGGTGAAAGATTTTCGAGTGATCCTTCCCGAGTGGAAGATTTCCGAGTGTTCCTTCGACGGCGTTCGGTTTAACCATACTCAGAGTTCGGTTTTAGTCCTACAATCCGAGTCTTCATTCGGGTAAGAAGTTTCTGAGCACAACGTTCCCGATTGGGGTGTCTCTGAGTGTGACACTTCCGCGTGGGATGGCACCAAGTGAGAAATTTCTAAGCAGGATAGCACCGAGCGAGACATCTCCAATTCCCGCGTGGTATGGCACCGAGTGAAGCATTTCTAGGTGAAACACTTCTGGACAGAGAAAAGATTTGACTTCGAATGAATACGTTTTGGGTAGAGATATTCCCGAGTGAATAATTCCTGAATGTGACTTCGAAGTGAGATATTTCTGAGTGAAGAATTCTCGAGGAAAGTACTTCTGAGTGAATTCAATAATGAGGATGACGATTGATTCTTCCACAACGTTCGGCCAAACCTACTAGTCGTACTTGGAGTTCGGTTTAATCCTACAATCCAAGCCTTCGATGGTGTTCGGTTTAATCCTACTAACCGTACTCGGAGTTCGGTTTAATCCTACAATCCGAGTCTTCAAATGGGGTTCGGTACAATCCTACAACCCATTTCCTGAGGTTTGGTTTAATCCTACAACTCAGGTCTTCACCGGTGTTTGGTTTAATCCTACTAACCGTACTCAGAGTTCGGTTTAATCCTACAATCTGAGCCTTCGAATGGGGTTCGGTACAATCCTACAACCCATTTCCTGAGGTTCGGTTTAATCCTACAACCCAGGTCTTCACCGGTGTTCGGTTTAATCCTACTAACCGTTCTTCTTCAATCGATGTTGGATTTTACCCATTCGCCATTCTTCTTTAATCGGTGTTGGATTTTACCCATTCACTGTTCTTCTTCAATCGGTGTTGGATTTTACCCATTCACCGTTCTCGGGGTTCAGCGTGGCCTGAAAAAGGGACCAGCTTACTACGCCCAAGCCTTCACCATATGGTTCACCCTTTTATACCTTCGAAGAGGTTCATCGCCAACAACGTACATTGTTAGGATCGTCCGTCCTGAAAATATCTTGTTCACAACAGCGTTGTGCATCGAATAAAATCATAGAGACAATGGGTGAACATAAAGAATTTTTCATTAATTATGAATTACAAAAGAGAGAAAAAGAGCTGAGTCGGGGTCATGCCTTGTTAGACCTCCTTGGTAAAACCCAACTAAGGAAAAAGAATGCACACCGTCTTACCAATTAGCTATATTAGTGAAAAGCATTATTGGCCTTGATGGGCTGATTCCTAATCAATGACCTCTCGGCGGCCCTAGAGTTATTGTTGGGGCATAACATTTTACTGTGTAGACTAGCCAACCATAATTCCCTTTTGTTTTTCAGAAGTAGTAAATCTTCTGATCGGAGTGGAACTATCGTCATCGCCGTACTCGTGATACCTTCCCCTTTTCTCAATCCGATCTGGTTCATCGAAAGTCCCTTCTTTGAAAAGGTACTGTTTGAGCTTACCCTCTCGGATCAGGGTCTCGATAGTATTCTTCAGGGCATGACATTCATTTGTTGAGTGGCCCTTTTGCTCATGGAATTCACAGTATTTCCGAGGGTCACCATGTTTACGAAGCTGGGGCGGCTTCCTGACCCCGTATTTACTAAGTGTTGGCCATCTGATCTCCCTTAAAATTTACGAACACTTAGAGTTTAGCGGACTATAATTGCCAAACGCATCTACTCGTTTTTCTTGGTGTTGTGGAGCAAGGCTATCGAAGGTGTTGCCACCGAACGGTCTCTCCATGCGTTCCGATCTGGGCCTGTCCTTATCTCTCCATTGTTGTTGATATGACGTTGGGGATTTCTCTTTCGCTGCTGTTGCTTCCAAGTACATTTCAATGCCCACATACTTGGATGCTTTCCTCCTGAATTTTTCCAAACTCACTGGAGGACTTTTCGCCAACGACAAGGTGAAAGCAGAGTTCGGTTGCAAGGCCTCAATCACGATGTGCAACTGTAGTGCCTCTGCCAAGTTTGGAACAGCGGCTACTTCCTTGTAAAACCTCTTCAAGAAGTCCTTGAGAGTTTCACGTTCCCCTTACCTAATCTGAGCCAAAGTATGAGATGTCCCAGGAATATCTCTGGAAATAACAAAGTGGTCCACAAACGTTGTTGCCATTTCTTCCCATGAGTTGATGGAACCTGATGGTAGCCCCCTGAACCAACTAAGGGCATCATCCATAAGAGTCCGAGGGAACATCCTGCACATGACATCTTCATCTGTCCCCAGGTACATGGCTTCAAATACATAAGCATAAAGATGCTTAGTAGGATCAATTTCACCACTGTATTTTCTAATAGAGAGTGGTTGAATAGTCTGCAGGTGCTTAGGGATATGTACACTCATAAGTCTCCTTGAAAAAGGAACATTGAGTCGGTATGCCCCAAAAGTCATCACTACCTGCTCCTTCCTCCTTGCACTGATTCTGTCCCCAGAATCTTGAGTTTATTCTCTCTCCTCATAAGTAAGAATCTTAGAATACCGGAGATTTGTGGACTTCTCTCTCGCAGATACATGGCGAGTATCCTCCGCCTGAGACATCACTCTGTCCCTGGTTCCTCTCTTCTCCTTTCGTAACTCCATTAACTCCTCCCTAAGTTGCCTTATGACTTCATCTCGAGGGTCAGGGGTTGCCACTGGTACCATTCTCCTTAAGTGGATTGCTGGCGATTCGGAAACGAGTCTCCTACCAACTTGTTGATGGGTCACATCTTCCACATGACCATCCACAAAATCGCATCCATCTCCTTCCATGGTCGACTACTAACTCCTGCAGAAAGTGGGAATAACTCTATCGGGTCCCACCGGGCGTGCCAATGAACTGGTCTGGACCGGGGTCTAGGATCCGGTGTGGGACCAGCTACAAAAGTATATATATTTTAGTGTTTATACACCGGTACAGTAGGTATCCGGTATTGTAATCTGGCCTCTCAGTGGGAGAAACCGACCTCGTTGTCTTGGAGATCCTTCACACCAGAGTTTCGCGTTGGAGTGGGCGAAAGATGGTGTCACCTGCGAAGATTCTCCGACGCTCAAGTTAGAAGAGTGTATATGAACTCTGTGAATACTTAAGCAATGCAATAGCAAGATGAGAGTTAGAACAACGTAACCTCGCATGTGTATTGGAATAGGCTATTTATAGCTGAGCGTGGAAAATGAATCGTTGGGCCAAGTGGGCCCTTGAGTTCTGATACTGTGTGCAAAGTATCAATCAGAATGGCTGAGTATTCAGAGTGTGCCAGGGGGTAGGTCAATTAGCAGTGTACGATTCTGACACAGGGATGAGGATAACCCACCTTTTCTGTCTATCACGCATGTAGTCGTACCTACTCCTTTTAGTGAATGAAAGAGATACATTCCGCTATGTAGAATATCTATCTCGTTAAGTAATGACTTCTCTTATCTTGTTATGACATTGAGGCAAACGGTTTTAGTTGACGGATGAATGAGATCGGATAAAGTATCCGGTGTCTCGGACGTGACTTCGGATGACCGGTGTAGGAGAGACTTGCATCATATATTTACCGACCGGATCATTATCCTATGATACCGGTTGACCTCTAGGATGGCTAAGATGACTTCTTAACCTTAGAGCCAGTATCCAGACTGGATATATATTGGGTTGTCCAGATCATTATCCTATGATAACGGTTAAACTATAGAACGGCTAAGATGACCTCTTAACCTTAAGGCCGGTATCCAGACCGGATCAACTTGTTATTGATATTATGATGTTGTTATCCGATGTTGGTGTTGCATTATGGGGCGCGGTATCGGTTGGATATCCGTAAAAATGTTATTGTTGGAAATCACTGCAGATGTTCCCACCAGAATGGATCCATCATACATTTTCATTCATATAGAGAATGGAAATATTAATATAAATATAATACAAAATACTTGTTTGGCATCTGCATCGCATAGCATACTACTTTTGATTGTGTATGTTCTAATTTAATTTCTATTTACTTGATATTTTATCTCACTCTTTCTGTTACTTGTAGCAACCCTTTAGTGGTTAATCAGGAAGACATGTGACAAAGTGGATGATGCTTGATGTGGATGAATTATGAAGGCTTTTGATGCTGATGCTTGCTTACGTGACTACTATGGCTGTGTTATGTGTATGCTATGTTTTGGTACTTTACATCTTTATATTTTATAAAATCTAGGTGCCTGTTGTAAAATATAATATGTATAAAACTCTGATATTATGTATAATAATTAGAAGTTAATTATGAAAAGGTTACGCACTCTGATATTGTATCAGTAACCTCTGGAATCAGGTTGTGAATCACTTGATAATTACCAGGCGAAAAAAATAATAAGTTATCCAAGAGATTTTATATGGTGATGGTAATTATCTTGAGATTTGCAAGTTGGCTCCAGGGTGTTACACGTAGCCATTAAGTGAACCTACTCATTTGAATTGTCTTCCTCTACAACATGGGCTTCCTATCTTGAAGATCTTGTGTAATATTATGCCAACTCTCACTTGTATAATGCCTACGCTTCATACAGTTTCAACATTCCATCTTTCTGTTGTCAAATTTCTTTTTAAAATTAGGTTTTTCTTCCTCTTTCTCGAAATAATTCTTTTTTTAGTTTGATCCATCAAACCCATAAGAATTAAACTTTTTTTGGTTTCTTCACTCTTCTTTTCCCTTTATTGAATTTCCTTTTTTTAGAGAATTTCCCTTTTTTGTGATCTTCTTTCTTCCAAGCCCAAGCCTGTTAGGCTTGTTCATTCAATTTCTCCTCACTTCTTTCAATCAACCTCTGTTCTTAAGCCTCTAAAGTGCAACACATAGCTCCTCAATCTTTAAAGAATCAATTTCTTTGAACCCCTCAATAGCAACAACAACATAATCAAAATCTGGGAGTAAATGTTCTAAGGATTTTATCTTCCATCCTTGTGTATGAAACTTGGTCACCACAAATCTTCATTTGATTTGTCAAGGCTTGAACATGTGCAAAATAACTCCTAATGGTTTCTTGATCTGCCATATGCATTGGCTTATACTATCTCCTCAAAGTTTGAAGTTTAACCTTCTTTAGCTTGTATGTTCCTATGTAACATTTCTCTAACAGGATCTCATGCTTTTTTTCTACTCTTGGCACCTGAGATCTTACTGAAATAGGCAATATCTACACATTGATGGGTGATGAAGAGAGCTTTGCAATCTTTCTTTTTTGCCTCTCTATGGGTTGTTCTTTGAGCTATGTTGCTCTTTTTATCGATCTTGAACACCTTCTTTAACTGTCTCAAGCACATATTGAAAGCCAAAGATCACATTTATCTTGTTGCTCCAATAATCGAAGTTCTTGCCATCAAGCATTGGTAAGTTTACTGGTAAATTTCCATTAGAACCCATTACGTTCTTAAGTTTAATCACTCTTCACACAAACTTGATTATATTGATAATAAAAGAGCTTAACCCTCCAAAGCTTTACATGTGTGATTTATATAGGAAATACATCAACACTAACTAACTAACAAACTTCCAA
Source organism: Clitoria ternatea (assembly GCA_037962975.1). Classification (NCBI taxonomy): domain Eukaryota; kingdom Viridiplantae; phylum Streptophyta; class Magnoliopsida; order Fabales; family Fabaceae; genus Clitoria; species Clitoria ternatea. The sequence continues at coordinate 45,448,707 of CM075674.1, forward strand.
CTAAAGCTGGGTAAACGGGTTTGAGCCGGCCTATTTAATTACTCTTTATGCAGGTTGCAGGTAAAAAAAATTGAACCATTTCAAAAGTGGGCTCACGAGTTGGGGCTGTGTAACCCGCAGTTTAAAATGGGTCTGACCAGTGAGTTTACGGGCCAACCCGCGGGTTTACTGGCCAACCCACGTGCCAAGTAAAAATAAAAAATATATTAAAAATAATCTAAAAAAAGAAACCCTAAAACTAAAAGTCTTAAAAACTCATTTTTTCTCTTCTTCCCCCGCCGCATACACAACCCTAACACTCGCTCTCTTCGTCTCTGCTTCTCTCACAGAGTCACGGTCTCTACATCTCTTGTTTGGGGATAAAGAGAAGCTTGGTTTGGTATCATCTAGATACAAGTAAATTCTTATGATTTGGAGTTTTCCTGCAAGAGGTTGGGTGACAATAAATGTTGATGCTTTTATAACTCGTGGAGGACAATATGCATCTTGTGCATGGGTGATTCGAGATGAGAGGGGTGCTTGGCTTATAGGGTTCGAATGAAATTTAGGCACTTATGCATCTGTTTTTGAGGAAGAACTTTGGGGGTATTGTTTCTTGACTTTTATTGGCTTCGACTATGGGCTTCCAAAATGTTTGGTTGGAATCTGATTCAAATGAAATTGTTGATATTATCATACAAGAAAGAGAAACTTCTTGTTCACATTTTCCTGTTTTGCAAAGCATTAATGTGTTACGCGGGTTAGCCCTCAGGTTTGTCGTCTGGACGTGGGCTCAAAAAAATAACCTATTTAGAAAGTGAATTTCACGGGCTAGCCCGTTGTGGGGCAGGCTTATGCAAGCTAGCCCATTACGGGGTGACCTGACCCGTATAACCAGCTCTACTTCCAACAAACTCTAACAACCCAACAAACAATAACAAACATCTACAGACACTAACTAATTATCTAATAACATAACGAAAAGCTAGCAGACTTATCAGGAAACTAACAAACTTAACATTGTTGTCAATATACAATAGACGTAAATCTATTATCCTAGACTCAGAGTTCTAGGGTTCAAGGCTTAACAATCTTCGACATTTAACAACAAAACTAAATTTCTTTTACATGACTACATTACATTAGTAGTATCATGTGGCACAAGAAAATGAAAAGGAAATATGTACAAATTTGACACTATTGCATTTGGGTTTCTTTAAACCTATAAGCAACAAGGTAGGTAACCTTGTGTCATATTGTGTAACTTTTCAGAATTCAAACATTTATTATTTTGGTGGATTTGAACTTACAATAAGCAACGTGGGTAACCCAGTTTTGTTTTGTGACAGTTTCACACATGTTTCATTTGAAGGTGGGCATGTTTTAAGAATTTAAAGTGACTAGTATAGAAGAAATTGACCATTTTAAAATAAGGAAACTCTTCATGTCCGATTTTCATAGCCGTGTGACATATTCAAAATAATGCATTGGAGAAAAAAAATCTGGTTTTGTTGCAAAAACATTACACGAGAGTGAATGGTTTGCAATTAAGAGGAGATTGAAAAAATATTTGCTCAAATTTCAGTTCATTTGTTAAATATGAGTTTGTGAATAAACCTTGGAATTCATATAAAAGACTTAGGAGTGTTAACAATGAATCCGTATTTATATTACATGGGGTCTGAGGCCGTATTTATGGATCAAAAAATGATATTGATCTTAAACGATATCTAATAGATAATAATAATCTCCTAATAAGAGATAAAGATAGTCTTCTAGAATTAAAAAGTTAAATATAATATTCTAAAATAAAGAGATAAGGGGTTCTACCTAATTGGGGGACACAGAGAAAATGAAATTTTCATTAAAGAGAGAGAAAGTGAGAAGAAGTTGGGAAGGAAGATAAAAATATTTGTTGAATTGATAAAATGTAATTAATATTCATATTAACTTGTATTTAATTAATTGGTCAAAAGGTGGTGGTGGAATGGTACACATAGAGGTTGGAATATATGTTGTTTCCTCCCAAAGATTGCCATAAATGAGGAACAAAGGTGCAAAGAGTAGGAGTGGGTAAAACATATGGAATCTACCGTGTGAATACAAGAGAATAACACCGAAAGCTTTCAATAATATTATTCAATGGGTTTCAATAATATTTTTTAGTTATTTAGAATACATTCTTTCAAGATAAATTTCACATTATTTTCTAGCAAAATCATCCCTTAACTCCTTTATTTCTAGGATTTATTCAACTTAGACTCATAACTATTATTATTTGTTTCAATCTAGTATTTGTTTGAAGTCATTTTGTTCAAGTGAATGAGCGATCCACATTGAGCATGGAAGGACCATGTCATATAAGCTTTTTGTTAATGATGTGAGTCACGTTAATAGCAAAGTGACATAATGTAACTATTTGGGACCATTACAAAACTTAAGCAACCTGTTTAAAATAAATAAAAATTTTATTAGGATTAAATTAAAACAAAACAAAAAGAGATAACAGATTTAAGTATGATTTAATTTTTCAATCATGCAATCATTTTAATACCTCGTTATGAAAAAATCTAGCGATAATTTTAGGAAGTTTAATTTTTAAAAAAGGTTAAAAAGTTAATACAAGTGCGTTTTTATTTTTAGCGGACCAAGTTAAATGTTTGGTCCTAGCACGATATACCCACAATGTATTCTAGATCAGAATATTATAATATCTTAATTTCTTTTAGAACAACGATTAAGAAAGGACAGGGGTTTAAAGTAGCATATTTCCTATTCTATTCAAATTCTACTAAAATTTAACCAAGTTATATATATATTTTTTATTTTAAGACTATAAGTTTAGTCTCAATTGTGATTATTAATCGATTTATCCTATACAAAAACTATTTTTATTTTTTATATGATATGTGTTTTTTGAATTAGTTAAAGTTCTCTTATCGTAAGAGATTATTTTTATTTGTTTAATTTTATTATGTAATTTGTCTCTTTCCATCTTAAAAAATTAAAGCCTTTATTTATTGTATAAATAAGGTCTAAAAATCTTTTTATAATTCAAGTGAAATTTTAATAAATAAATCTTATTTTTTTAAAGTAATTTTTTAAAATTTACCTGGTGAAAGCACCTTTGTTTATTCGGTTATTTTTTAGAAAAAAAAAACATGAAGTTACAATACGTCAGGGAGCACAAACCCGGATGACGTAAAAGCTGGAGAGGGAACATAATTCTTTGGTCTCACATACTCTCTTTATTTATTCTAATTTGGGCAATTTTGTCCCTAGATTCCCAATAATCACGGTTAATAACTGATCTGTCCTGGACCGGGGTCAATAGATCCGATCTCAAGCCAGTCACGAATAGTATGTCAATACCGTCTAGTAGACCGGATGTATGTGTATCCGATGTATGTATCCGTTGTCCTTGGGTGGAGAAAGCGGATTGGGCGTCCTGGAGATCCTTTACACCGACCTAACGCGTTGAAGTGGGCGAATGGTGGTGTCACCTGCAAAGATTCTCCGACGCTCAAGTCAGTGATTATATTCCAAGTAAGGAATGTATTCAGAGAGGAATCCGTCGTAAAAGAGCTGAAGAAGAACCCCCCTTCAATCATGAAGTGAGTTCATATACCTGATTGGCTCGATTAACGAGGACTCGTTGGTGGGGAACCACCAACTCCCATTAGCATTATTATATTGCGCACTTACCTGCATGATTGGGTCAAGTGGCTATTTTATATTGAGCGTAGAGAATGTAGACTAGGATTAGGGAACAAGTTGACCATTCCCGTGAGCAAAATTTGGCTCGTAGTGTAGGGAATTATTGATCGATCCCTGTAGCAACAATCCTTGTCATTAGCACAGTGACGTGTGTATTGTCCGATGTCATGGTGTTATCCTGAACAACCGGTATAGGGAGAACGCCTGATACGGAATTACAGTTCGGATGTATACCGATGACACCGGTTACACGTAGATGTCTTATCAAAGACGTTGAAATATGTATAGCAGATCGGATACCGGTATTGAGACCGGATCATATGTCCCCTAGCTTGTGTGAGGGACTGAATAGTTGTTCACATAAGCTACTCAACCTGCGAGAGGTCTTAATATCGGTAAGCTTACGTGTGTAACAGTTCCTTAGCATCTGTTGTCATTCGTAAAGAACCGCTCTGATTTTAATAGAAAAGACCTTTCGGTACTGTCACAACGGATTCAGACAAAGATTTGTTGTGTGAGAATTTCAAGAGTTTATTGGAATTGAAAGCTCTTGAAGTTCGTGTAACGGCTGTAAAGCGTAAATTGCGTTGCATGATTAGACATTAATGCTTTTAATCACGTGGGCAGGCAATTATTGTGTCTGAGATGAAAATCTCATTAACCGTCGTTTTGGGCTTAATGGGCCTGAAGTTTTCAAAACTTTTGGGCCCAGTGGATAGCCCTTTGCTGAGTTGCTATCATTTTGGCGCCCAAGAATTTGGAACGGTTGTGTCGTTTCACTTGTGAACAGGTACGTTTTATCGAGAACGACACAACTTCAAGAGGAGGTAACCGGTCCTCTTTGTTTCCTATAAAAGGAATACTTAGTGGAATCTGGGTTCCACTTGCTTTTGCTTTCTCAACGAAACTCTGCAGAAATTTTGCAAGGAAGTTTATCACCTACATTGCGAGGGTTTCTTCGTTCCTCAAATTCATCACTGTCATCTGAGGTAACTATCTTTTCCTTGTCGCTTTAGTTTCGCTTTGACTTGCTACTCGTAGTTATAGAAAGTAGGCTTCATCTAAAGGGGGGGGGGGGAATCAGTTTCCCTCAACCCTAATAGTCGTGGGGAAGAATCCTTGTGATTCTTCCTAAGACTGAACCGCGTCGCTCAGAAAGGGGATCTTACTCACTGCGGGAAGTGACCTTTCCCTTCTCAGAGTCGCCCTCTGATTGTAATTGCTTTCAAAATGCAGTGAGTAATGATTGCAACTTTCTGACGACATTTTATTTCTTATCGTAGATTAAGGAGTTCGGTCTAGATATTTCCAATGGCAACTGGAGAAGGATCTTCTGGAGATAGCGCCATTTCGAAAACAGCAGAAGGTCTCTACAGCGTAGTTGCTTCGAGGCTAAATTGGGAGGAGGTTCAGGCTAAATGGCCTTTCTGCTGGGTGTCTAGTGAGTTTAAGGAATTGGCCTCCCGACATGCGGATGAGGAGGGATCCCGGATCCAGCCGAGGTTTTCTTTGAGTACGGATGAAGAGACAAAGAAGTGGTATAGGGTTTATGCACCACTTCCGACAGAGCGGATATGCCATGTCGTCCCTAATGACCGCTCTGTATACATGTATGACTTTATTTTCCATAATCTGGAAGTTCGTTTTCCTCTAACCGAACTCCAGATGGGCGTCCTGAAGTTCCTGAACTGTGCACCCTCTCAACTTCATCCCAATGGTTGGGGCCTCATCCGGGCTCTGGAGGTCCTTGGTGAACATTTCAATTTCACGCCAACTGTAGCGATGCTGTTCTACTACACTCAGGTAGTTCGGAGAGCAAACAAGCAGGGCGGAGTTGGTCTGGTGACTCTCCGGACTCTCTGTTCCTTTGTGAACTTTGAGTCTTATACAGATTCTGCCAAGGTTGACGGGAAGTCCTTCAAGATTTACTTCACCCGCATCTCCATTAAGAAGGGCAATCCAAAATTTTGGAAGGATGAAGAGGACGTTGACAAATTTCCCCTGAGTTGGACACACAAACATTTCCTCTTGAGCTCACACGTGTACTACACTGATCAATCTGATCTGTCACGTGAGACGTCGAGAGTGTTGTTCGCACTTGAATCGCACACTACAGGTCGTCACGTCTTTTCGTGTAGGCGTCTGCTAAGTAGCTCAAGCGGAGTCCGGGAGGAATATTTGCGTACTTCTCGTTTTATTCTATCTTTTCTCCTTTATCAAATATGTATAGAATATTTGTAGTTGCTGACATCTTGTGTTTGTTCATGTAGGTGAAATAGAACAGCAAACTCCAGAAATGGACAAATTGAAGAAATTCAAGGCGGCTGGTAAATCTGTTACTCATGAAAATGAGGTGAAGCCCAGGCCCTCAACTAAGGATCATCCTGAGGTAATCATCTTGACCTCGGATGCTGAAGGGGACATCCCACTGGTTGAGGGCGGTACGTCCGATGTTGGCGCAGCCTCGGGTCAGCCTCCAGTTACTGAGAGGAGAAGAAAGATCCAGAATGATCCTTCGAAGCGTCAGTCCAAGAAGCAAAGGACTTCGGAGGATAAAGCCGTTGAAACCTCGAAAGGGATTGGTGCTTCCTCCGGTCTCAATAAAGGCACTGCTGCTGGGGTTTCTGGATCAGGGCCGACCTCCTTCCCAACGACCTCGTTTCTCACCCCCTTCCTTTCCTACGAAGGTTCTACTCCTGCCACTCTTCCACCACCGATGTATAAACTCCGGCCTACGCTTAGTGTTAAAGAAATTGAAGAAGCGTGTGAGGCCGGAAGGTGGCAGCTAGCCGAACTTGCTGGATTGCTATCTTCCGTCAGTGAGTTGGCTAAGAACGTCGACAAGGTTGAGGAGCTAAGTGACAAATTAGAAGAGCTCAACCTTTCCTCAGACAAGGACAAAGCCGCATTGAAGTTAATGGAAGATCGTCTTAACAAGTCTAAGGAGTTTGGGGATCTCGTAACTAAAGAGAATCTCAAGCTCAAAGGCGATCTTAAAAACTTGGAAGGCAAAGTGGCAGAGAAGGAGGAAGAACTCCGCAGCAGCCAGGATAAAAATAAGGCTGATGCTGAGGAGTGGTCTCAAAGGGAGAAGAAGCTCCTTCTTGAGATAGAGGGACTGAAGGCTAGGAAAGTGGAGCCTGAGATATCCAGTGAGGAGCTGTCTAAGTTGCGGGGAGAATTGGCTACAGCGAAAGCTGAGAGAGAAGAAGCTGTTGACATATGCAGCCGGGCTGTTGAAGAGTCCTTCGGCCTAGCCATACGCCAAGTCTTCTACCGCAATCCCACTGCGAAACTTAACCTTTATGGGATGGATCCGTACTATGAATTCCATGAGGGAAAGTTAGTCGCAGTGGTGGATGGTCGTCACGAAGATCCACCGACGTCCTTATATGGTTTGGCTCCTCTTCCTGAGGGTCAATCCATGGGACCTGACTACGTCTTTCCTGCGTCCGAGGTTCCCTCTTCTGAAGAAAGGGCTGAGGCTCCTGGAGGCGAGACTCCTGCGGAGGTTCTAAAGGAAGGAGCACAAGAGCCCAGTGCTGAAGAGGCACAAAAGACTGAAGAACAGATTCCTCCTCAGTAGTTTTGTTTTCATTTACATGTATAGTTGTGTACCGGGATCAACTCCGGATTTTAAACTATTGTATGTAATTTCATTTCAATGAATGAGTTTTGATTGAAGAAATTTGTCTTCGTCGTTTCATGTATATTTAAATCGTTTCTAATCCGTTCTGTATAATTAATCTTAAGGCCGGATTGAAATAATAGCCTCGGAAGATTAAACAACGAATAAAATTTAGAACGGATAAATATATACATGTCCCCAAGTGTGTATTAAGAAGAAGGTGCCTGTCTTTGGGGCGTGATCCTTAATTCTTTTGGGGAAAGATGGGTCGATCCGCTGTTTAGCAAAGTAGTGTAACAGGACGGATGACTGCTTCTAATCCGTAATATTCTTTCAGGAGATGATAATATTGTTCCAAGTTTAGGGAACTGCAAGGAAGTGGTGTTTGAGTCCTTTATCATAAGGATGATGATGGGAGTTTTTTCTACACCAGGAGTTACGTCGTTGTATCACAGAATAGGTGATAAAGAGTATCCGTCCTGGGAGAATACCACTAGAAAGCGAAAGTGCGGACTGACTTTCGGAATTTTCCATCATAAAGATGATTATGAGTATTGATCATGCCATGTGTTTTATCATTAAATCACTTCATAAGTGATTGAGATCATCCGTCTTGGGGATGTGTACGATACCAGGAACTACATCATCAGGTCGCATATTAGGTGATTGAGATCATCCGTCCTTTGGGTGTGTATGGCGCCAGGAGTTACATCGTCAGATCACAGCATGGGTGATTGAGATCATCCGTCCTGGGCAGGTACACCGCGTTAGGAGTTACATCATCATATCACATAATGGGTGACTGAGGTTATCCGTTCTGGAAAAGTACACATCGTCAAGAGTTACATCGTCAGATCACAGATTAAGTGATTTAGATAATCCATCTTGGAGACATTTTTCAATCGTAGGAATACGGATTGAGTGAATACTTTCAGAATGATGATGAGAATTGTTCATACCAGGAGTTACATCGTCGAATCACTGAATAAGTGATTGAGATCATCCGTCCTGGAATGATTATTGGAGTTCTTCATACCAGGAGTTACGTCACCGAATCACTGAATAAGTGATTGAGATCATCCGTCCTGGAATGATTATTGGAGTTCTTCGTACCAGGAGTTACGTCATCGAATCACTGAATAAGTGATTGAGATCATCCGTCCTGGTGTGATTATTGGAGTTCTTCGTACCAGGAGTTACATCATCGAATCACTGAATAAGTGATTGAGATCATCCGTCCTGGTGAATTTTTCCAATCAAGGGAGTGCGGATTCAATTGCCAATTTTCGCTCCATCCGAAATCCGAGTCTTACCTCTACTAGCCCCCTAGCTGATGTGAGGAAGCAGTTGACTTGCTCATATGAGCTATATTGATCATAGTACGTCTGGATTTCGGATTTGCACCGAAGTGTAAATATCCGTTCTGGGAACCATGTTCCGTAGTGATGAAATTTTAAGGGCGGATTCGACAATGGAAATATCAGAAGTTTATCGAATTTCGTAACCCTTGGTATTCGGGTAATGGTGGCTACGTTTCTAATGATTGGACATTTAATGCCTTAATTCACGTGGGCGCGCCATTATTGCATTAAGTGCGCATGTCTTAGTAACTGTCACGCATAGTTTTGTTGGGCCTAATATTTGGTTTTAATAGGCCCATTTCGATGGCTCTGTGACAAAATGATGGCATTTTCGCGCCTTGATGTACTAAATGACAATTTTGGTCCACTAAACGGGGAGTCGTTTGGGGGTAAACGACAGGTTATGTTTAATGGGTATTTGAAAAATTTTGGTGCCCTGATATAGGCATATTTGGCAATTCTCAGTTACCATTTCTTCTTGCTTCCTTGACGAATCTCTGCGAAAGTTCCAAGAAGTTCTTCGTATCCACCTCTGTGAATTTCAATTCACTATCTAAGGTAACCACTTTCCCTTCGTTCTCAGTTTCTCTTTTCAATATTTGAGAATGCCTAGGAAGGGTGTTAGCTTCAGTGGCGTTGGCCCTAGAGGAAGAGGAGGAAGGGCTTTGACTCAAAACCCTAGCGTTCATGGTGGGAGGATTCCAGTGATCCTTCAGTCGAGATCACGAAATACAGAGAGGGAGGGGTCGCAATATCAAAGGCGAAGGGTGATTATACCCTCTTCAGGGTCTTCCTCCTCTAGTGAGAGTGTCGAGAGTGGGGATTTATATGTCTCTGATGATGTGGAATTTTATCGCAGCATCAAGGCTTTCACAATGGTGACAAAGAAAGCTACTGGGAGGAAGTCGTCTGAAGGGGAATCCCCTTCCGAGAAGCATATCTTGAAGACCCAATCCGGCCTCTGCAATGTGGTTGCACACCGGATAGATTGGGTGAAATTCCAACAGAAACGCCCATTCAGCTGGGTGGCTGAGGAGTTTCGTGAAATAGCATCAGTTCATGCTCAAGAGGGGGGAGCGGAGTTGGAGCCGCGTTTCACGGTCTTCAAGAGGGATAAATACAAGAAGTGCTTCGTGGTGATAGCCCCATTGCCATCCGATCGAATTTGTCATATCCCGGACGAAAGGTCCTTGTATATGTATGACTTTTTATTTTTGAACCTTGGTGTGCGGTTTCCCCTTTCGAAGTTTCAGATGGGGGTTCTGAGATTCCTGGACTGCGCTCCTTCACAGCTTCACCCCAACGGATGGGGATTAGTCCGCTCTCTTGAAGTGCTTGGGGAGCACTTCAACTTCAAGCCGACGGTGGCCATGCTCTTTTATTTTGCCCAAGTGGTCCGTCGTGCAAATAAAGAGAAGGGGGGAGTGAGCTTGATATCCCTCCGGACTCTCTCAAAGGTTATCAACTTTGAGGCGTACACTGACTCCGCCAAAGTTGATGGACATTCATTCAAGTCTTATTTCACGAAGATTAGCGTTCACCCTGACGAGTCAGTTTTTTGGTTAACTGAAGATGGGCTTCCGAAGTTCCCAGTGGCTTGGACGCATGAACACTTTTTGCTGACCTCCCAGGCGTACTACACTGAGGAGGATGAACTAAGCCCGTCTTCAGTTTCCGTTCTTTCCGCCCTTCAATCTTACACCGCCTCGCATCAATTTTTCTCTTGCAGGCGTTTGTTAGGATCGTGGTCTACCCGCGAGGAATATCTGCGTAATTTTCCTGCTAATATTCATATTTTATTGCATCATGCCTTGAAGTATTTGATTTCTAATCGTGTTGCTTGGTTTTGCAGTTGAAATTGAAGCTGCGTCTCCAGAGATGGAAAAACTGAAGGGGCTCAAAGCTGGAGCGAATTCTGTGGCAGCTGAAAATGACATTCAGGCAAAACGGAATTCGAAGAAAGCCACAGCGGAGACCATCATTTTAACCTCATCTGCAGGTGATGATATTCCCTTACTGGAGGGCGGATCTAAGAAGGTTGCGGCTGAGAAGGTCGGAGAAAAGAAGAAAACTATAAAACGCGGTTCCTCAAGGACCTTGGATCGTCAACCTTCTCCGAAAAAACAAAAAATTTCAAGTGAGAGTGCTGATCCGGAGCCTTCAAAGGGAAAGAAAGTGGAAAGATCCGCTTTGGATGCAGGGTCCACTCCGGATGCTCCTGGCGACGGGATCACTTATGGTGCAAAGCCAATAACGACTTACTTTGCACCAAAAGTTACTCGCCCTCTTCAAAGTAACTCCGGTCTTGCACAATATCTGGTATACGAGGGTTCTGTTCCTGAGGTCGTTCCTGAGTCTCCGTACAAGCTGAAGCCCTCATTGATGAGCGATGAAGTAGCCAAAGCTTGCGATGCCGGGCAGAAGCACCTGGCAGAATTATCCGGGCTCTTAAGATCGGTTCGCAAGCTTCCAGAAGAGAATGAGAGGCTGAGCTCGTTGGTTGGCAAGGTTAATGACCTTAGCGTTGCTGCTGCTAAGGACAAGGCAACCATCCTTCGTTTAGAAAGTAAATTAGAAGCTTCCAAAGAGGAAGGATATAAGAAGGATGAAGAAATTGTCAGGCTAAAACATCTTGCCAAGGAGTTGGAGGCCCAAGTAGCTGATCAAAAGAAAATCAATTTCGACCTCCACTCCGGTTTTTGTGCGGAGAAGGAACGCTCTTCAAAGCTGGAAGAGGAGCTTAAGGAAGTCAAAGTTGTTTATGCCCGAGGAACCGAAGATTGGTCGCGTAAGGAGAAGGAGCTGCTTTCAAAGTTGGCGGACACAAAAGCGGAATTTGACGAGGCTGTGGATATGTGCGATCAGGCAGTCAAGGAATCCTTTGGGTTGGCTGTTCGTCAAATTCAATACCGGAATCCCAAGGTGAAACTTAATCTGAATGGTATTGACCCGTTCTATGAGTTTCATCAAGGGAAACTGGTGGCCATAGTTGATAAGCGTCATGAAAGTCCGCCCAACATTCCTTATAAGTTCGCTCCTTTACCTGCAGGCCAATCAATGGGACCTTCATTCCTGAAGCCCATAAGTACAGGAACAAGCTCTCGCACTGAAGAAGGCAAGGCCGGAGGCAAAGGCAAAGGGAAAGAAGAAGATTCAAGCCAGAGAAAGTAGCGTCCTTCCCTGTTTCCTTTTTCATTTTACTGATTCAAATTCGCTGTGCTCCGGGATCAGCTCCGGATTATTACACGAATTGTAATTCTCATTTAATCAATAAAAGAGTTTTTTACCTCCATTCTTGTTTAGTGAAAAACAACTTTAATAGAGGGATCGCATGTGTATTGAATCATTCCGAATTTAAGTAATGAAGATCGGTTTGTAAAACAAAATCTCCATACCGGACTTATACATGCGAGATGGATTTCTCAATAAGATCACCGCTTGTCAGGGAACACATCATTGTTACAAGAACGGCTTAAGGGGAATGATTGTGAGATCGTTTAGACGAGAGTTCATTCCTCAAGATATTCGTTAAACCGTTGATGTTGTCCCCCAGTATCATTGGGTGATTATCACTTTGAATAAACTCTGAGTAAAATTTTCTCGTGAGAGTTTTTAAGAGTGAGGATTTAAAATAGACATTCCTCCTCAAATATTTCCGACTGAGAGATTTCAGGTGAATATGCCTTAGATTGTGGCGTACCCGAGTGAATTGTTTGTGTCGGAGTTCATGAGTTAGTTATAAAACTTCCAAATAAAGAACTTCATAAGAAAGTATTAATCTGGAGTTCAGTATAACTTACTTGTTGTGTTTGGAGTTCGGTTTGATCCTACTGTCCATGTCATATTTGGTGTTCGGTTGAATCCTACTAGCCGTTCTTCAATTGGTCTTTGGTTTTACCCAATGACGATTCTTCACCGACGTTCGGTTAATCCTACTAGTCGTACTCAGAGTTCGGTTTAATCCTACAATCCGAGCCTTCAATACGGGGTTCAGATCAGGGCTAATCCTGAACCTACTGCGCCCGTCACTTGGGGTTCAGCGTGGTCTTGAAGAAAAACCAGCTTACTGCGCCCAAGCCTTCGCATGGGGTTCGGTTTGTGGCCTTGAATAAGGACCAGCCCTACAACCCATGTAGTCTTCGAATGGGGTTCGGTTTGTGGCCTTGAAGAAGGACCAGCCCTACAACCCATGCCCTGAGGTTCGGTTTAATCCTACAACTCAGGTCTTCACCGACGTTCGGTTTATCCTACTAGTCGTACTCAGAGTTCGGTTTAATCCTACAATCTGAGCCTTCACCGGTGTTCAGCCAAACTTACTAACCGTACCCAGAGTTCGGTTTAATCCTACAATCTGGGCCTTCAATATTTACACACTCGAGGAGTTACATCGTCAATTACAGAATGGGTAATTGAGATCATCCGTCCTGAGTATGTTCTTGTGCGTTGCGCATATTCGAAGAGTTACATCGTCAACTACAGAATAAGTAGCTGAGATCATCCGTCCTGAATATGCTTTTGTACACCGGATAAACTGAAAATCACAGCATAAGAAAAACTCGAAAGAGTTAAATTGTTATGAGAGATTCTTATTAAATCAAAAATAAGAATTACAAGGAGAGCGTAGCTGTGAAAATAAATTCTCCAGTATTCAATCCAAGATAAGGATAGGAGAGTATAGAAACAGCTAGCTATAGTAGATGCGCAAGTTTTGGGTGTTCCATTTGTTTCGGATTGGAGTGCCATCAAGGTTTTCAAGGCGATAAGAGCCTTTGCCAGTAACCTCGGATACCCTGTATGGGCCTTCCCAGTTTGGGGCTAATTTGCCTTGATGGGCGAATTTGTTCCCTATACTTGCTTTCCTCAAAACCAAATCTCCAACATTGAAAGTCCTTGATTGGACTCGTTTGTTGTACCGGAGAGCAACTTTGGCTTTGATGGCCTGATCTCTGATGAAAGCGTCTTCTCTGAGTTCTTGTATGACATCCATTTCAGATGCCAAGTTAGCATTGTTGGTTTCTTCAGAGAAGTACTTAACTCTTGTGGAAGCAATTTGCAGTTCCACAGGTATCATTGCCTCGACCCCGTATGTTAGGCGATATGGGGATTCATTAGTGGATGAATGAGGCGTTGTCCGATATGCCCATAGGACATGACACAGCTGGTCTGTCCATCCGCCCTTGGCTTCACCAAGGCGCTTCTTTAGTCCCTTAAGCACCTCCCTGTTGGCCACTTCAGCTTGACCATTAGTTTGGGGATGTTCGACGGATGAGAATATTTGGGTTATTCCTAACCCTTCAAGCAAATCTGTGAATTTTCTATCCGTGAACTGGGTGCCATTGTCTGTGACAATCCGTGCTGGGACCCCGAACCGTGTTATGATGTTTTCATACATGAAACGGCGAGTTCGGGCTGAAGTAATATGCACCACCGGCTCTGCTTCTATCCACTTAGTGAAATAATCGACCCCTACAATGAGATATTTGATGCCCCCAGGAGCAGTTGGAAAGGGGCCCAAAATATCCAATCCCCATTGGTAGAAAGGCCATGGAACAGCGGATGTGAAGAGTTCTTCCGCCGGTGTGTGGTGTAGGTTAGAGAATTTTTGGCAAGCGTCGCATTTTTTGACGAAGTCAATGGAGTCTTGCTTCATTGTGGGCCACTAGTATCCAGCTCTGAGGATTTTTCGCATTAAGCTTCTTCCTCCGGCGTGGTGTCCACTTTGTCCTCCATGCACTTCCTCCATTACACCTTGCACCTCATCCTCTTTGAGACAAATTAAATAGGGCACAGAGAGTGCCCTTCTGTAGAGATTACCATCAATCATAGTGAAATACGGTAATTCTCTCCTTAACCTCGTCTTTTCCTTCTCATCTGTGGGTAGCTGTCCATCAGCCAAATAACGGATGTAAGGAGCCATCCATGTATCTCCGTAAAGGGAGTCAGTCATTATGGCGTTTAGAGAAGGGAAAAGAGGGATGCTGGGCGACGTTAGCGTGCTTTGAACCAGAGTAGTGGTGCTACCCAGTCGTTTAGTGCTTGCTAACCTGGAGAGTATATCTGCTCTCGTATTCTCTTCACGTGGAACATGCTTGAACTCCACCTTTGAGAATTTCTCAGTCAACTCCTTGACACAGTTCAAGTATAATTGGAGTTGAGGTTCGCGAGCTTGATATTCTCCTAAGATCTGCGAAATCACCAGCTGTGAATCGCTACAGAGTGTCGCCTCAGAAGCTCCGATGTCAATTGCAGCTCTTAGCCCGGCCAAGCAAGCTTCGTACTCAGCCTGGTTGTTGGATGTTTTGAAATTGAAACGAAGGGAGATCTCCAGGTGTACTCCGTCATCACTTTCGAGAACTACACCTGCTCCAGAGCCTCTTTGGTTTGATGAACCATCAACGTAAATGGTCCAATGGACTCGAGGGTAATCCGGATCAGTCCCTGTCATTTCCACAATAAAGTCAGCCAGGACTTGAGCTTTAATAGCGCTGCGGGGTTCGTAGGATATATCAAACTCAGAGAGTTCAATAGACCATTTGATCATCCTCCCAGCAAGATCGGGCTTGATTAAGACAGAACGGAGTGGCAAATCCGTTCTCACTATGATTGGATGGGCGTGAAAGTACGGACGCAACCGTCGTGAGGCCCAAACAACAGCGAGGGCGGCCTTTTCAATTTTTTGATACCGGATCTCAGCACCTTGCAAGGTCTTGCTAGTGAAATAGACCGGTCTTTGTCCATCAGGAGTTTCTTTTATCAAGGCAACGCCCAAAGCTTCATCTGAAATAGCCAAGTACAGAATGAGTGTGTCTTCGGGGTCAGGCTTTGTGAGAATGGGAGGTTTGGACAACACCTCCTTAAGCTCTTGGAAAGCTTTTTCTTGTTCCTGTCCCCACTCGAATTTCTTGGACTTTTTCAGTATTTTGTACAGGGGGAGCGACCTGTGAGCCATCTTCGGCATGAATCGTGCCAAAGCTGCTACCTTGCCATTCAGGGATTGGACTTCTTTGAGATTCTTAGGACTTTGCATGTCTAGAATCGTTTGGCACTTCCCTGGATTGGCTTCTATACCACGTTGAGTTAACATGAAACCCAAAAATTTCCCAGCAGGGACAGCAAATGTGCACTTCATTGGGTTCAGCCTCATGTTAAATTGTCTCAAACGGGTGAATACTTGGCGCAGGTCTTCAATATGATCGCCACCAACCGGTGTCTTTGCTATTATGTCGTCAATGTATACTTCAACAAGTTTGGTGTGCATACCTTCGAAAACCTTGTTGATCATGCGCTGATATGTCGCCCCAGTGTTTTTCAGGCCAAAGGGCATGACTGTATAGCAAAAGACACCACGATCATTTATGAAAGCTGTCTTCTCTTGATCCTCTTCGCACATCGGAATTTGGTTGTAACCAGAATAAGCGTCCATGAAGCTCAGGTATTGGTAACCAGAGGAATCATCTACCATCCGATCTATATTAGGAAGAGGATAAGGATCTTTTGGACAGCAGCGGTTGAGGTCCACGTAGTCAATGCACATTCTCCATTTACCATTGGATTTAGGGACCATCACCACATTCGAAAGCCAAGAGGAATATCGGATTTCCTTGATAAATTCGGCCTTCAGCAATTCCTCAGTTTGCTGACAAGCTGCTTTCTGTTTCTCTGGGCCCAATCGTCTTTTCTTTTGGGCCACAGGTTTCGTCTCTGGATAGACAGAAAGTTTATGACAGCAGAATTCAGGGTCTATGCCTGGCATATCGGCTGCAGTCCATGCAAAGAGGTCTTTAAACTCTTGTAAGAGAGCCAGCAGTCGCTGCTCTATTTCAGTATCTAGCTTGTCATTGATATGGGTGATCTTTTCTGGAGAATCTCCCAAGACAATGTCCCTGGAATTTCCATCCGGTGTGGGCTTTGATGGGTTGAACGGATCAATGTTCAAATCCGCTCTAGGGTCCAGGTCGACAAGACTTACGGATTCAGCCGATGTTCCAGCATCATTAAGTTTCCTCTTTTTATTGGAGGCGTCCAGCTTTGTCATGTTGAGACTAAGGTTGTAGCAGTACCTAGCCATCTCTTGATCACCACGGATAGATGACACAGCATTATCCTTGTCAATGAACTTGATAAGGAGATGTGGGGTTGATACAACTGCCTCCATTGCATTCAGAGTAGGACGGCCTATGATGCCATTAAATGGTGATTTGACATCAATCACTAGCACCCGAGACCTAACCGTCCTGGCTCCTGGTTCGCCTTCAAACGAGATAAGGGTGTCAAGATACCCTTTAGTTAGTTGCTTTGCGCCATTGAAAGCTGTTAGTTCCTGCGTGTAAGGCTGTAAATCTGAGTCTTTAAAACCCATTCTTTCAAAGCAATTATAGAAAATAACATCGCAGGAACTTCCCTGGTCAACAAGGATTCTTCGGACGTCCTTGTTGGCGATCACAGCAGTGATGACTACAGCATCGTCACCACCAGGAACGGTTGGGCCAAAATCCTCGTCAGAGAAAGAGATTATGGGAGCCTCAATTCCTCCTCTGTAAGGGCGATTGTCTTTGACTTTCCCTTGCACAGATAGAATCATTCTGTGATGATTCTTACGGGCTGTAATTGAAGCTCCTCCTCCAGCGAACCCTCCAGCAATCATGTCAATGACTTCACGTCGGCCCTGACGTTGTTGCTGGGGCATGCTGTCTTTCTGTGCTGCATTATCGGTCATTACACCTTTTTGCTTCTCTGCAGCAGAGAACTTTCGAACCGGACTGGGGTTGTTGTCATCCCCATCGTCGGGATCTCTTTCTCTTTTCTCATTCCGTTCTGCCCTGTCAAAGGATTTTTCTTTGAACAGGTATTGCTTCAATTTGCCTTCTCTAATTAGCGTCTCAACCGCGTTCTTTAGAGCTTGGCATTCATCAGTGGAATGACCATTTTGTTCATGAAAATCACAGTACTTTCGTGAATTTCCTGGTCTTTTCATAGGGGCTGGTCTCCTGATGCCATATGTGCTGAAAACTGGCCATCCGACCTCTCTCAAAATCTGAGATGGTCTGGCAGATAACTGTGCATAATGGCTGAAGGAATTGACATGGCTTTCTCGAGGTCGAGGAGGGTGGTTATCCACCTTAGGATTGGTGAATGGCCTCTCCATGCGTTCTGACCTCGTCTTTTCCTTACCCTTCTGGGTTTGGGGAGATGGTGTTGGTGGCTTTTTCTTTGCAGCCATTGCCTCCAAGTGCATCTCTATGCTCACATACTTTGAGGCTTTTTTCCTGAACTCCTCAAAAGTTGCTGGGGGGCTCTTTGCTAATGAAAGAGCGAAAGCTGATCCTGGCTGCAATGCCTCAATTACGATATGCAGCTTGATAGATTCTGTGAGGTTAGGAACCAGGGCTGCTTCCTTATAAAACCTCTTCAAAAAATCTTTTAAGCCCTCAGTTTCACTTTGCTTAATCTGAGCCAAGGTATGAGACGTCTTGGGTACGTCTCTGGAGATGACAAAGTGGGTTTCAAAGGCAGCTGCCATTTCCGTCCAAGAATCTATGGATCCAGAAGGCAGGCCTTTAAACCACCCGAGGGCTTCCTCAGACAATGTTCGAGGGAACATTCGGCACATCACGTCTTCATCAGCCCCCAAGTACATGGCTTCAAACACATAAGCATCAAGGTGCTTAGTTGGATCAGTTTCACCATTATACTTTCCGATGGAAAGTGGTTGAGTGGTTTGAAGGTGCTTGGGGATGCTGATGCCCATAAGTCTCCTTGAAAAAGGAACCTTCAGATTGTAAGACAATGGGGGTGCTGTTGTTGAATCTCTCTTCCTTCGGGAAGCTGCATCCTCAGAATCGCGAGTTTGTTCTCCCTCCTCAAACGTTGGGATCTTTGAGTATTGAAGAGTGGTGGACTTTTCACCATCAGTTGTGTGGGGAGTGTTTCGCGTGCGAGATGACTCTTTATCCTCGCTTTGCCTTTTTTCTCTTCGCAATTCAGCGAGTTCCCTCTGAAGTTGTTTGATCAACTCATCACGAGGATCAGGATCAGACACTGTTACTATCTTCTTCGAGCTGCCCCCATGAGAATCAAAGTTGAGTTTTCTGAAGGCGTTAGGATTGGTTCTGCCTTCAGCCTGATTTTCCATGAAGTCTTGTGCTTCGCCTTCCATTGTGGATTACCTGCTCTGTCAAAGGATATGAGAATAACTTTATCGTGTCCCACTGGACGTGCCAATGATCTGTCCTGGACCGGGGTCAATAGATCCGATCTCAAGCCAGTCACGAATAGTATGTCAATACCGTCTAGTAGACCGGATGTATGTGTATCCGATGTATGTATCCGTTGTCCTTGGGTGGAGAAAGCGGATTGGGCGTCCTGGAGATCCTTTACACCGACCTAACGCGTTGAAGTGGGCGAATGGTGGTGTCACCTGCAAAGATTCTCCGACGCTCAAGTCAGTGATTATATTCCAAGTAAGGAATGTATTCAGAGAGGAATCCGTCGTAAAAGAGCTGAAGAAGAACCCCCCTTCAATCATGAAGTGAGTTCATATACCTGATTGGCTCGATTAACGAGGACTCGTTGGTGGGGAACCACCAACTCCCATTAGCATTATTATATTGCGCACTTACCTGCATGATTGGGTCAAGTGGCTATTTTATATTGAGCGTAGAGAATGTAGACTAGGATTAGGGAACAAGTTGACCATTCCCGTGAGCAAAATTTGGCTCGTAGTGTAGGGAATTATTGATCGATCCCTGTAGCAACAATCCTTGTCATTAGCACAGTGACGTGTGTATTGTCCGATGTCATGGTGTTATCCTGAACAACCGGTATAGGGAGAACGCCTGATACGGAATTACAGTTCGGATGTATACCGATGACACCGGTTACACGTAGATGTCTTATCAAAGACGTTGAAATATGTATAGCAGATCGGATACCGGTATTGAGACCGGATCAATAACGCACATTAATCCATGTTAATAATCTCAATACTAACAAGATGGAATCTGCAAGTACTGTTGGTTTCCCATGTTAATTTTTTTTTTCTTCTTTAAAAAAATTCATTTTCTCATTTTACACACTATAAAAACCAACCTCTGCATGCTGAAACTAAACTACAATCATCCAAGTTCATACTACCATCACTGACTCATCTTCCAGAAAAAAACAACTTTTTCCTTCTTCCCTGAATTCTTTACCAACAGACCATCCAAAGGCTCATATGGGGAATGGAAATTCAACAGTTTCAAAGGGAGCAAAGGTTACGTCAACTGAACAACAACGCTATGCTGTTGTTCCAAAGCAGAGGAAAGTGTTAACAAAGGCAGAGCCAGAAGTGGTGGGTCTTGAGACACAGCCAGAAGAACATGGTAAGAAACAAGCACTGTATAATGATGACACTTTCACCAGTTACATTCAACGTGCTAAGTATAAAATTAGGAGCATGTCACACATTGGTCGCCATGGGGAACACAACAACCCTGCACCTGCTGATGTGGTGAATGGCTCCCACAAGAAGGAAAATGGAAGTGACCAGTTTTCAGAATTTATTCACAATGCTAAGAAGAAAATAAGAACGGTGTCAAGAAAGAATAGTTCCTTCAGAAAAGGGTGATTGAGCTCGGCAAACTTTTTGAATTGTTGAATGTTGTGTCTTTCTCTAGTTGAGTTGCTCTTTTGGTGTATTGTTGTGTTGTGTCTGTAATAAATCGATGAAAATCAGAGGCTCTTTTTAAGTTTAACTTGGAGATGTACCTATTATATGTGACAATTTTAACAGAAGTTAATTGAAAATCTTGTATAAATAAGTTAGAGAATAAATTTGAAATGAAAATAAGAGTTAGAATATAAATTTGTATTTTCTTGTCGTGATAAATCACATAAATGAAATGATACATAAAACATAAGAATAAAAGCCCTGCTACATTGATCTTGAGTTTCGACCTTCTGGTATAATGTGAAATCACCTCAAAAACGGTTAAAAATGAACAGAATAAATAATCTCCATGTAACAACCTCTCCATTGGGTTGGGATCAGGGTGATGAGTTGGACCACCCTCTTCCCCTGACTTTTGGGTTCTTAATTTCTTCAGCCCTCCATGGGCAAGAAAACCCCTAAATACATGTTTTGTTTTAAGAAAATTTCTTTCAAACAGAGTAATAAAATATGAAAAAATTACAATCAAGCCATAAGAATTTAATCTAAAAATTTTCAAAATTGAAAAAAAGTTATGGGAAAAGCTCTGAAAAATTATTTTACTTCCGGTATATTTTTTTAATACTCTTGGGATTTTCTTAACCCTTTTATTTTCACTCACTTTCAGGAGCTCTCTATACATATTCTACTTCTGAACTTGTACCTAACATCAAAACTTACTCGTTATTTATAGAAACGTCACATGTTTTTTCTTCCGAAAATTTCAACATACATAGTTACCAAAACATGTACATGTTACTATGCATATGCAAATTTTCGAACATGCACAATATCTATGCATAGTGAAGTCATTGTACATGTCCTTTTTTCAAAGGTTGGGTCTTACATATTTAGCAACCCAATTACAGAAATAAAGATTAACCAACAATATAACATTCAATGTTAATCTAATATTGAGACATCAACATATAAAAATTGGCTTTAAATCAACCCACGACTGGGAATTCAAATTCAAATGAGTACTAAACTTCTAATTTAGTATCATTAAAATTGGTGACGTTGGGCAATTTTGATCATGTTTAGTTTCTGTTTCTATTTTTTGTTTTCAATTTTAATTATAGAATTATTATTCTTTTCCTGTTTTTTAAAAATTTATACAAGAAAAATTAAGAACAAAAAACAGAAAAAAATTATTTTTAGTAGTTCCAATACAAAATTTTGATACAGAGAAGATGATGAAAATTTTATAATTAAAAATAAAAAAAAATGAAAACCGACATTTTATTTTTAGAGTCATTATCAATCAATTATACCCTCAATCAATGATGAATATTTTTAGGTAGTAAAGTAGTTTTTGAATAGAGATCAAGATAAGAAATAATACCAACACAGGACCAAAGATTTACTTAGCGAAAAAAGATTGTATGTTATACAAACATTTTGTTGCAATAGTATGTCTCATGCAAAAAAAATATTAATTTCTACCAAAGTTTCAGTTAATTATAGTGATAGAAATATATTTTAAAGTTTGAACAATTCCTCAATATCAATATTCAATATTACCCATATTTGACACCCCTTTTATTTTGTTAATCACTATTTTCTTGTTAACATATATCATCCATCACATATCTCACTTCTCTTTTCTATCTTACACAGTAATTTTCGAATCCAATACCATTAGGAGCTTCCCGAATATTTGTATACTTGTTTTTTCTGGGAAGGTCACCAAGCCAAAAGTGGCTTCAACGATTCAAGGTGCAAAAACGTAACAACCCTCGATTCCCAAAAATCATGGTTTAGAAACAAGCTCCTTCAACTAGTCAAAGTCCATGTTCCTTCCATATAATTTCCATTATTTCACACAAGCCTTCTAAAACACTATAAAAACCAAGTTTTGCACGACACCCTCTTGCAAGTAGCACTTAAATCTTCCAATTTCCTATTTTAAACCTGCTTAGGAATCTACCACTACCACCTTCCAACTTTTATTATTATAAAGTTTGTTAACTCAACATTAATGGGTAACAAAAATTCAGCAATTTCAGGGGCAAAAGGTGGCAAGGGAGCTAAGGTTGGTGCAACAGAACCACACTATGTTGTGTCAATGCAGAGGAAACACACAAGAAAGCCAGAGGTGGTGAGTCTTGAGGTTTACACAACAGAACAACATAGTAAGAACAACCAGAAACCTCTAGAAAATGATGACACTTTTTCCAATTACATTCAACGTACTAGGTATAAAATAAGGAGCATGTCGAACGTTAGTAGCCATGATGATGAGCGTAGCAACCCTGCACCAACAGAATTGGTGGCTAAAGGTGCCAACAACGAGTGGGAAAATGAAAGGGACCATTTTTCAGAGTTTATTCAGAATACTAAGAAGAAGTTGAGAACTGTGTCATGAAAGAGTAGTTCCTTCAGAAAGGGGTAGTTAATTAGGATTGTGAATGTTGAATTGGAGAGCTATACAATGTGGATTAGTAGTGTTAAATATTGGTGACTTGTGTTAGTGACGTTTGTGGCATATGATCTTTGTTGTTGTTTTTGTTGAGTTGAGGTTCTCTGCTAAGCAACTTAATTTCTGTGTTATTTTGTATTTGAGGGTGTATTATCCCATATATGTATAATAATTATAAAATTAATACTTTCGTGTCAATATTACATTATTATTTTAGTTTCTAATTTCCTATAACTTTTTGTTTCAAATTAAATCATTATCCAATTCATATATTTATATTCCAATATTTACTTCAAGTTTCAGTCAGTAGTGGAACAATTTCAGCTGGCTCACTGTGAAAGAAAGTGAAGCAAATTAACATG
Organism: Clitoria ternatea; assembly: GCA_037962975.1. Lineage (NCBI taxonomy): Eukaryota > Viridiplantae > Streptophyta > Magnoliopsida > Fabales > Fabaceae > Clitoria > Clitoria ternatea. Next base: position 45,471,865 of record CM075674.1, read on the forward strand.
GTAAAAAATAATGCTAAATAAAAGAATGAACAAAGAAAAATGGAAGAGTAAACCAAAATAACCTAATGTGAAGTAACAAAGAATACAACAAGGAACTTATGTATAATATTAGGGCTGAACAACGAGTCGGATTTACCCGTTTAACCTGATTATTTAATCCAATTTAATTTAATTGGATTGAATTTTTTTGGTCATCGGATCAAATCTAATCCAATTCAACTAAGATCCAATTACAATCGGATCGGATATCAGATTTGGCGTTTAAAAATCCGAGTATTCAATGATTACCCGACCTATTTTTATATTATTTATTTTATTAATATATATATATATATTAATATTTTTTTCCCCTCACATACTCATGTTTTTTCCCTTTAGACCAAATAAGGAAATACTTAACACAAGGACAAAAAATAGAAATACCTAACCCACGCTCACGTTAATTAAAAAAAATATGGCATAAAGCCTATTTGTTACCAAAATTGGTTAAAGAATTCAAAACGCTTAGCAAAAATAAAGGAGAATGTAACTTTTTATTTTAAGTTTCAATTTTACTAATTGTGTTTGTGTCGGTTACTTTTTTATCGTTTTGATTCAGTATCTAACTTTTTTTCTTTTTTTTTGTAGAAATATCAATAATTTCAACCAACAATGAAGCTGCTGGAAGAAGGGATTGAGGCAGAGCTACCTTGTTATTGTTGTTATTTTATTTTATATTTAAATGTATTATTAAAATAGATTTGATTTATATTTCTATTGATTATGTGTGTTATTAAACACTAACAAGTACTATGTTGTGATGTTTGACATGTATTATAAGATGTTTGAAGTTTTTTTATAATTTGTGGTTTCATTAAAAAAATAGCAAGTTTTCTTTAATCGGATATTCAATTATCCAATCCAAACCAAACCAATTTAGATCGGATCGGATTGGATTTCAAAAAAATTTACACAAATCCAACCCAATGAAATTTCACCGGATCGGATTGTTTTTTTATGAAATCCAATCCAACCCGGTACTTGCTCACCCTTATATAATATGAATATTTTTATAAATTAATTAAATTATAAAATCATATGATATAACTATTAATGAATTACATTCACATGATTAATAGGTCTAAGTACGTGTTTTTTGGACTTTTTGACTTTGGTTCCTACAATTTTTTTTCATTCTTGTTATATTTAGTATTTTGGTGTGAGTCCTAGTGTTGAATTTGAATTCGTTAATTGTTTGTGTAAGTAAATAATTTATATGTTAACTTATTCTAGTAGTTTTGATATGTTTAACTGGTTGTTAACACATGATTCTTGTGGGTTAAAATACAATTTTTACAAGTTAAAGTTTCTTCTAAAATTTTCATAAAATATAAACATCAAGGTTTTTAATGACTAAATTCTGTATTTTAAACATGTCATAATCACATAATAATTTTGATCCGGTCTAGATACCGGCCCATGGGCAAGAGTGTAATTTCACCTACTTTCAATCATATACCGGTGTCACAAGTGAAACCTCGGATTCATAATCGGTTTGAGTCATTCTCTCTATACTGGATAGTCCAGGTCATCAGCGTTGCACATCAAAAAGTAACCTGCCAACTCGACAAATAGTACAAGGTACAGTCGTTGGGAGAGACGTTCGTAGGAGACGCGGAGGTGCCCATGTCGTGTGTCAGCTTTTTACAGAGTCGTACTGACACATAATACGAAATGTCCCCCAGCCCTAAGGGACTTTTACGTCCCTCACATGCATATAAATACCAAGGAATCCACAACAATGGTACGCTTTTCTCATTCTTTGACTTATACTCGAGCATACTGCATCCACTATCTTTTTGTTGACTTGAGTATCAGAGTGCCTTTACAGGTGGTACCACCTTTCACCCCACAACGCGAGAGCTTGGTGTGTTGATTCTTTAGGACTCCAAGTCCCCTAACTCCCCACTAGATTAGGGGCTACAATACCGATCCTTACTGAGCCAACGTATATATCACACATAGAAGAACGTTTGTGACTGATTCCCACATTGGATTACGTACCCTGGTTTAGACCAGCTCAAATTTGTCGGACATGTCAAAACTATGTAAATAAACTAATATATAATTTAATTATTTATGTTAACAACATTCAAATTCGAAGAACTAAAAAAATAAGATGGTGCAAAATGAAAAAAATATTTCATAACTAAAAGAAAATAGGAGAAAAACATATTTAATTTGATTAATATTATATTTGATAATTTTTAATTAAATTGAAAGAATATTCTTTTAATTGATATCAAGTATAAGACTTTTAAATAACTAAAATTTCTATTTGTAAATATGATTTTCATGTCTTAATTGAAAATAAAATTTCTTTGAATGATTTTCATGTCTTAATTGAAGAGATTATATGGATGAAATGATGGGTACATGAAAGAAGTTTTAATTGTTAATTTACTGCTCTAATTGTATAATATAAATTACTTCTATAGTTATTTTTTATAAACCTCTAAAATAAGAAAATTGTATTATTTTTTATAAGCTTTTAAAAAAATTAAAAATATTTATTGTATTGTTTCCTAATTTATTTTTAAGAGTTTAATAGTTTCAAGCTTATATAATAATATAGAGCAGTGAAGTTTGACTTTATATGAGAGTATATATGGGTGTTTATTAACTGATCTAGACCATTAAAAACTGCTCAACTGATTCGAAAACAACCAAAACTGATTAAACCGAAAAGCAAAAAAAATTGAAACCGCAAAAAAACTATTTTTCATGATCGGTTCAATTCGGTTTTCATCGGTTCTACCCGTGGAAATCAAACTGCACCTTTTACATGTTCTATGCATTATTTGTAATCTTGTCCAAACTATATAATAAAATCTGCCCTGATTTGAAGAAGAACTAGATGACTATATAATAACACTTATTTTTTAAATATTGACGGCAACACTAAAGATTAAACTGACAAAAAAAATTAAAGGACTAAACAAAAAAATAAAACTTAAAAGATTAAATTGACAAGAAAAGAAACTTAAAGGACTAAACCCAAAAAAATATACAATTTAAAAGACTAAAATCCGTGTATGCTATAATGGAGAATAAAGCAACATACTTTTATAAAACCTAAAATCCTAATTATGTGACATATTTTTATAAAATCTAAAATATTAATTATTTTTCTTAATTTTTACTGGGGTTGTATAATAAATGATAGATTTCAATGAAAGTGTTGAAGTCAGTCCAACTCATTTTAAAAAAAATTGTACACAAAAAATTTACATTTTTCATATTAACATTTTTAACACTCTCATTCATGCTGGTTGCCTATTAAGTTTAAATTAAATAATTATTAGAAATTTATTAAAAGATGTATATTAATTAAAATAAAAGGGTACAAAGACGTATTAGTACTCATCTACAAAAAAGTATTACCAAGTTAACAACAGTTATTAGGCCTTCAAACAAGATAAAGGCTTATTTGACAACTCATACATGGAACACAAAATACCTATTATCTTCACTCTAAATCATGACCAAACTTAGAGTTTGGTCATATCAAAAACATTTTCAACAAAGGAGAATTTATTTCTAAAGATCATATTATTCCTTTCTGTCCATATTTCCCACATTATAAGGAGTCATACTACCCACATGCCTTGCTTAAGTGAGATACTCCTCACATACCAGATTTGTAAGAGTTAGGATTATGGCATCTCAGTTCTCCATGCAAAAGCCACCATTTTGGTAGGGTTTGGTGCTATTTAACTGTTTCTTACCAATACAGTCAGTGGCTTGACTGAGGTTGCTACACCAGGTGAGAATTTATATTTTTGTTTTGTTGTTTTATATTTCAAGTGCTGCAGTGCCTCTGTTCTGAATCTGTTGCTTACTTCAATTGCTATTGCTATTATTAGTTTCTGATAGTGATTTGATTGTTAGTGATGGGTAAGGTTGTTGGAGTATATTAGTTGGATAGTTAAAAATGATAGTTGAAGAAGTTTGGATAAGTCACTCAAAGGATGGAGAATTGATAACTTGATTACTTCTACATCAATACATAAGGTGATAACATGCCTATTTATAGGCATCCTCCATCACTATAATATTCTCTAGAATGTTCTAGAGATAGACTTGTCTAGAATATCATAGAAAAGTAAATGATATAAATAGATTTTCCTAGATGTTTCCTAGTAACCTTGTAGAAGATTCTAAAAGGTTCTATAATATTCTAGAAACATGTATAATATTCTAGAAATTTGTATAATCTTCTAATACTCTTCCTTTATGCAAATTTATGTAACTCCAAGCATTGTTCGTAGCTCTTCAAATTTTGGTCTTGGCAGAGCTTTAGTGAAGATGTCTGCAACTTGATCTTTAGTTATGCAATACTCAAGCTTGATTTCTTTAGTTCCTTCTGCTTCCTTGATAAAGTGATATTTGATTGCTATATGTTTTGTTCTGCTATGATGCACTGGATTTTTTGCCATTGCTATAGCTGATTTGTTATCGCAGTAGATTGTAGTAGGCTCTTCTTGTTTTTGTCCTATTTCTTCAAGTATTCTTCGTAGCCATATTGCTTGACTTGTAGTTTTAGTTGCTGCCACATATTCTACTTCTGCTATTGATTGAGCCACTGTAGCTTTCTTCTTTGAAGCCTAAGAGATTATTCCTGATCCTAGTGAGAAGGCATATCCGAATGTGCTTTTCATGTCACCGATTAATCCTGCCCAGTCACTGTCAGTGTAGCCAAGTAGTTTTAAATTCCCTGAAGTTTGGTACCATATTCCATACTCCTTTGTGCCTTGTAGATATCTCAGGATTCTTTTTGCTGTTCCAAAATGAATTTGGCTTGGGCTTTGCATGAATCTTGAAAGAAGACTTACAGCATACATTATGTCTGGTCGTGTGGCTGTGAGATATAGTAAGCTCCCAATCAAGCTTCTATAATGTGATGCATTAGCTTCTGGTGCTCCATCATTTTTCTTCAATTTCTCATTAGTTACTAGTGGAGTGTCAACAGTCTTGTAGCCATTCATCTTGAATTTGTTGAGTAGTGTTGCAACATACTTCTTTTGTGAGATAAATATTCCTTCTTTCTTTTGTTTTACCTCTATGCCGAGGAAGTAGTTCATCAAGCCAAGGTTGGTCATATCAAAGGTCTTCATCATATCTTCTTTGAACTTGACTATCATCTTCATATTGTTCCCTGTGTAGATAAGATCATCTATACACAAGGAGACTATGAGTATGTCATATTGACCTTGGAGCTTGGTGTATAAAGTTGACTCACTTTTGCTTCTCCTGAATCCATGATCCATGAAGTATTGATCGATTTTGCTGTACCATGCTCGTGGAGCTTGTTTCAATCCATATAGTGCCTTCTTCAATCTTAGTACTTTGCCTTCATTACCTTTGCTAATGAAATCTTGTGGTTGCTCCACATAAATATCTTCTTGAAGATCACATAAATACCTTTGCCTTCATTACCTTTGATAGGTTGTGTTGTTGAATTTCCATATTTCTGTATTTTTCTGATAATCTCGCTCAAGCGAGATGGATTCTCGCTCAAGCGAGAATCCCTCCTATATGGTAATTGATCTCTGGACAATTCTCGCTTAGGTGAGGGTGGGTCTCGCTCAAGCGAGACTGTCCTAGCATCAGTGAATGGATTCTGGAGGAATCTCGCCCAGGCGAGGAGGGTCTCGCCCGAGCGAGAGTTGGGCATTTTGGTTAGTGGCCGAATTCCGCTTGAGCGCATGGCCTTGGGATGGTACTCGCTCAAGAAAGTGAGTATTAGTTTTGGTTCTGGACAATTTTTGCCCACACTCGCTGGCTTCGCCCAAGCGAATTTTGTGTATCTCGCTCAAGCGAGTTGGCCCCTGATTCTCCTTTGGTCTCTCGCTCAGCGTGTGGGGTTGCTCGCTCAAGCGTCCCACTCGATCTCGCTCAAGCAAAAGTGAACCTCGCTCGAGCGAGGTGACCTCTGAAGCTTGTTTTTCTTCCTTCGCTCAGCCATTCTGTGACTCGCCCAAGCCTTCTACATGGAACTTGCTCAAGCGAGCGGGGTTCTCGCTTGAACGAGGGGCACCCAGATTGCCCCAAAACAAAGTGTTCAAATTATTTTCTCCCTTCTTCACATTAAACCTTGATCCTTCATTATTATATGAATACTTTGGACATAAAATCGGACTTCTTAATTTCTAACTGGTTGACCTCTTCAAACCTAATCACAGAACATTAACTTAAATTCTTCCGCTGTTTTTAATTGAGCATTCCTTCATGGTTGCTCCTCTTAACTTACCTTCTCATATCTTCACATATGGGATAGGTATCTGATTGATCCCGGGTAGTGAAAGATAACTTTACCACTTTATTATATCATAAACTAATGCTTTTAAATTGCAAAAAATTTACCCTTATTTTTGGGGCGTCACAACCTGGTATCAGAGCATTATTCGCTCTGTACTATTATAATTTGTTGTTGTTATTACTAGAACATGATATGTGATTGATGAATGATTGTCCTTGTATTTTGATTATGTGTGAATTGATTATGGATTGAAAGTGATTGTTATAAGTCCGGCCAAGCTTTCTTCACACTATTTTCCCTCAATGATGAATCCTATGTTTTGTGAATGCATACCACACTATGATATGATAATATGCTTGTATGAGCTTTGATATGGATTGGTTGATATTGGACTCCATGATGGAGGGCCATAACTGAATTTTTATGATGAAGTACTATAGTATGAGACTATAGAGGAATTTTATGAATAAGTTTACTAATGTCAGATGAATCTCATGTTATGATTATAGATATTGAGATGGCCCGTCGTCGTCAAGATAACGATAACGCTATAGCTAGAGCCTTGAATCATTTTGCGGATCTCCTTGAGTCGCAAAACCGTGATAGACAAGAAGCGGAAAGACAGCCTTCTCCTGCTGTTCAAGGTACTTAGGGCCTTGACATGTTTCTGAAGCGAAAACCATCTGAGTTCCATGGTGGATTCAGGCCTGAGCAAGCCTATGTTTGGATCCGAGATGTCGAGCGTATCTTCGATAGTTTCGAGTGTACTGAGCTCCAGAAAGTAGAGTATGTTGTTTTCATGCTAAGAGATGAAGCGGAGACTTGGTGGAGGCTCACCAAGAGTAGAATGAATGCTGCTGCTATTCCATTGACTTGGGAAAATTTTAAATATGAACTCATGAGGAAATATGTGCCCGAAAGCTACAAAAGTAAGAAGGAACTCGAGTTCATGGAACTCAAGCAAGGCACAATGACGGTGGAGGAGTATGCTTCCAAATTTGAAGAACTCTGTGAATTCTACCCTCCTTATCAACAAGAGGGAACTGAAGCCTCTAAATGCGTAAAGTTTGAGAACGGTTTACGCCTTGATATTCAAAGGGCCATATGTCACCAGGAGATCCGAAGCTTCACGGTGCTTGTGAATAAGTGCTGCATTTATGAAGAACATGCTCCCCCGCGTCATTCCAAATTTGACTCTAAACTGAAGGGTCAATCTTCTAGTTTCAAGAGGCAAGAAAATTTCAAAAGAGGACATTTTCAGAGGGGTGCTCATTCTAATGTCCAAGCTAGAGACGGTGGACATGGTAACACTTTTGGTCGGGGCAATGTAAATGCCAATGGGCCAAGATGCTATAGGTGTGGTGGTCCACACTATGTACGTGAATGTGTACACCGTGAGGACGTGGTGTGTTTTAATTGTGATCAAGTGGGACATATCCGTCCTGCATGCCCTATGCTCATAAGACCGGCTCTGGTACAAGCTAATACCCCTAACCGTGCTAATGCACCCGCTCATGTGAACCGCAAAGGCCACAATGGTGGTCGGGGCCGTGGTAATGGAAACAATGGTGGCTGAAATGGTGGCTGAGGTGGTTATAATGGTGGAAGACATGGCAACGGTCGAGGAAATGGCAACGGTGCTCGTGATGGGAATAGAAACAGTGGAAATGTGCAACCAAATACCGGAAGAGTGTTTGCTATGACCGGTGAGGAAGCAGCACAAGCAGATAACTTGGTTGAAAGTAAGTGTGAAATTCTTGGACATTCAGTGCATGTTATTTATGATTCGGGTGCAACCCACTCTTTTATATCTGAGGATTGTGTTCGGCGATTGAGATTGCCGGTATGTTTGATGAAAAACGCCGTAGTGGTTACCACCCCAACCGGTACTTGTCTCAGATCGGTTAACCGGTGTGATAATGTTGATATGCTCCTAGATGGGAGAAGATTTGTTGTGTCTTTTATTTGTTTGCCTCTAAAGAGATTGGAGATCATACTTGGTATGGACTGGCTCTCCGCCAACAAAGTTATGGTTGACTGTCAACAACGGACCGTTATTTTCCCTTCTTCTGATGTGGGATAATTCGATGTGCAAGGTATAACTCAACTTTGCATATTACTATCTCTTGCCGATGGGACGAGTAGTCCCGATCCCCTCAGTATCCCTGTGGTGTCTGAATTCTTGGATGTGTTTCCCGAGGAGATACCCGGTTTACCACCTTCACGGAAGGTTGAGTTTGCTATCGATCTGGTACATGGTGCGGAACCAGTGTCTATCGCTCCTTATAGGATGTCTCCTATGGAGTTGGCCGAACTCAAGAAGCAAGTTGAGGAGCTGCTTGAGAAGGAGTTTATTCGACCCAGTGTGTCACCCTAGGGAGCTCCTGTTTTATTAGTCAAGAAAAAGGATGGAACCATGCGGTTATGTGTAGACTACTGCCAATTAAACAAGCTGACGATAAAGAATAGATATCCTTTACCTCGTATCGATGATCTGTTGGATCAATTGAGAGGTGTAGTGGTGTTTTCGAAGATTGATTTACATTCTGGTTATCATTAAATCCGGGTGAGAACTGAAGACATTCCGAAGACTGCGTTTAGAACGTGATATGGCCATTACGAGTATGTTGTAATGCCATTTGGAGTGACTAATGCTCCAGCGGTGTTCATGAGTTACATGAATCGCATCTTTCATGAATACCTGGATCGATTTGTTGTGGTATTCATCGATGATATCTTAGTGTATTCCAAGAGTCGTGAGGAACACGAGGAACATTTGAAAGTGGTGTTGAACATTCTTAGAGAGAACCAGTTGTACACTAAACTCTCTAAATGCGAATTCTGGTTGACGAGCGTCCAGTTTCTTGGACATGTGATATCCGAAGATGGTGTTTCGGTGATCCTTCTAAGGTTGAAGCGTTATGGCATGGCCTAGACCTACGTCGGTTACGGAAATCAGGAGTTTACTTAGACTTGCCGGTTATTATCGGAGGTTCATCGAAGGTTTCTCTCATCTTGCTAGACCTTTGACAAACTTGACAAGGAAGAACCAACCTTTTGTATGGACGGTTGAATGCGAGAGATGCTTTGAAGAGTTAAAGATGAGATTGACTTCTGCGCCTATCTTGGCATTGCCTGACTTACAAGAAGACTTTGTGGTGTATTGCGATGCTTCTAAGCATGGACTGGGATGTGGGTTAATGCAGAAGGAACGTGTTATAGCTTATGCTTCACGCTAGTTACGACCCCATGAAGTTAACTACCCGACTCATGACTTGGAGTTGGCGGCGGTTGTGTTCGCTTTAAAGATTTGGCGTCACTATCTCTATGGTTTGAAGTTCGTAGTCTTTAGCGACCACAAAAGTTTAAAATATCTCTTTGATAAAAAAGAATTGAATATGCGTCAGAGGAGATGGATGGAATTTCTAAAGGATTATGATTTTAAGTTGATGTACCATCCGGGAAAAGCCAATGTTGTTGTCGATGCTCTTAGTTGGAAGTCCTTGCACGTGTCGGCCATGATAGTCAAAGAATTTGAATTGATTGAGGAATTTCGGGATTTGAATGTTGGAACCGAAGTACAATCTCCCAAGAAGCTATGCTTTGCTTCCTTGAAGATATGCAATGAGTTTTTGGAGCTTGTAAAGGAGAAACAAGGGGATGATGATTATTTACAAGAGATTAGGAGATCTCAAGATAACGGGAAGAATTTATTTCTCGTGGAATGTGTTGATGGCTTATGGCGAGTAAAGGTCATGTGTATGTACCTTCATTCATAGATTTGAGACGCACGGTGCTTGAGGAAGCACATAAAAGCATTTTTAGCATTCACCCTGGTGCAACCAAGATGTAAAGAAGAATTTTTGGTGGCCCGGAATGAAGCGCGACGTTGCCGACTTTGTAGCTTCGTGCCTTACTTGTCAGAAGGCGAAGGTAGAACATCAGAGACCTTCGGGTACCTTGAGGCCACTTGATATCCCCGTTTGGAAGTGGGATGCAATTTCCATGGACTTTGTGTCCGGATTGCCAAGGACGAGGTCTAGATGTGACAGAATCTGGGTGATTGTGGATCGTTTAACGAAGAGTGCACATTTTCTACCGATCAGTATAAAGAGTTCCTTGCAGAATTTGGCACAGCTATACATCCAGGAGATTGTGAGGTTGCATGGTGTACCATCTAGCATTGTTTCTGATCGTGACTCCCGATTCACTTCCTGATTCTGGGGAAGCTTACATGAGGCAATGGGTTCAAAACTGAAGCTAAGTTCGGCGTACCATCCTCAGACTGATGGGTAGTCTAAGAGGACTATTCAGAGTCTTGAGGACTTGCTGCGTGCTTGTGTTTTGGAGCACGGCGGTTCGTGGGAGAAATATCTGCCTCTAATCGAATTCACATACAACAACAGTTTTCATTCTAGTATTGGTATGGCACCATATGAGGCATTATATGGAAGGCGGTGTCAAACCCCTTTATGTTGGCTTGAAGTTGGTGAGAACTTGGCCTTAGGGCCTGAGATTGTTGAAGAAACTACCGAACAGATCAAGATGATTCGAGAAAAGATGAAGATCGCTCAAGACCGGCAGAGGAGCTATTATGATAAGAGGAGAAAGCCACTTGAGTTTCGAGTTGGCGATCATGTGTTCTTACGAGTCTCGCGCGATAAGGGCATTGGAAGAGCTTTGAAGAGCAAAAAACTAAGCCCTAAATTCATCGGACCCTTTGAGATCTTAGAGCGGATTGGAGATGTCGCTTATCAGATTGCGCTCCCTCCACAGCTTGCAAACCTACACAATGTGTTCCACGCGTCGCAGTTGAGGAAGTATATTCATGATCCTTTGCACGTGATCTCTCTTGATGATGTTGATGTGCGGGATAACTTGTCCGTCCCTCCCGTTTCGGTTCGTATTGTTGAGTATTCTGTGAAGAGACTGCGGAATAAGATGGTACCTTTGGTGAAAGTAGCGTGGAAGCATGGAAATGTTGAAACACTCACCTGGGAACGCAAGGATGATATTCGTCAACGGTATCCTCACGTATTCGAATCCGGTATGTCAAATTTCGAGGACGAAATTTCTTTTAGGTAGGGTGGATTGTAACACCCTGAATTTTTCAAAATAAAAAGTAAATTATGGAAATAAATATTGAATAATTAAATGTAAGCTAATTGATATCCCAAAATGCTAGATATAATTTAAATAAGATTTTCAGAAACTGTTAGTGAGTTATTGTGACCGGATAAGTTAAAAATTGACCCGGACAAAATATGGGTGTCGGACCAAGTATCTCCGATTGAGATGCCGTTGGTCAGGGCCGTAGATAATGTTATTAGAAATCTGAATATATATTCGGAATAATTTTTAGAATATGTATTGAGCCCGAACTGAGAGCCTGTTTAATGAAAAACGCAAGAGTTTAATGAAAGATTAAAGATTAAAACAAAAACCTCACCAATTTTCACTCTCACTCCCGTAGCACTCTTCTTCTTCACGCAAACACAGTCCCTCTTCTCTTCTTCTTCTTCTTATTATTATTTCCCTTCATCTTTCCCCTAAAACCCTAAGCTAAAAGGAGATACATTTCCTTCCTACATTGTCATACTTCAAGAGGCTCAAGGGAAGCTTGGAACTTGAGGTCTTTTCTCCCTTCCTTCTTTTATTTTCATGTGGTCCTTCCCCTCTCTTGTAAACCCACTCTTTTCTTCTCTTGAGGTAAGATAATTACCATTTCTTCCATGTATATGAATATATAGTTATAGCTTTGGTGTTAAGAAAGTATTTAAATGCATGTGGGTTATTAGGAGAAGCATTAAATGGGGGAAAACCCTAAAATGGGTGCCATAAATACAAGCTTTAAATGGTATTAATGGGATAGATGCATATAGAGTTGGAAGTAAAGGAAAATGTATGACTATTTTTGATATGGTTGGGTTCTTATAAAACCCTAACTTAGGAAATTTAGGGGAAATGTATGATATTGATGGGGTTAGCATTTATTTATGAGGGAAGTGTAATGAATGATGAGGTAGAAGCATTTATTGGTGATTAGAGATGGTGGTTGGGAAAACATAAATGAAAAACCCACTTGGTGTGAGTTAAGTATAAGTGTGGCAAATGGGATAACCTAACAAATTAGGTTGTAGCCCTTGATAATAATGAATGGTGATTTAAGGGAAGGAATTCTCGAAGCCTAAATAGGAAAGTGAATAAAATTCAAGAATAGCTTCCACATGATGAGAATCATGTGTACATAGATATGTATATGTATATTGAAATGGACTTTGAACGAATAATTGATGTGGTCCTATAATGATTGGTGTAGGACTTGATAACACGGGTGAAGCGGGAACATCAAACCCGGAAGTTTACTTCTCTTAAGGTAGGAGAGGGGTGTATTTTCTAAATGCATGAGAATTGTGATGATAACGTATGTATTAATGTAACATGGCATGCTTCTTGGATAAATATGATACTATGTGTATGTAATGAGAATTGTGTATGGTGTTTTGAAGATGAAGCCTAAATGAGGCTATGAATGGCATATTATGTGTTGATGCATTATTGATTTCATATAAGACATGATGAGTGCCTAAAATATTTGGTTGGAATGTTTCTTGAATATAAGGATTGATGTTTGTGTATGTATTGGTGGATAATTATGGTGGTTCAATATGAATGTACCCTAGATGAGAGGGTGAGATAATCTTAATGAGGTTGAGGCATGCATGAGCATTGCATACATGGCATGGCATGCATATCATGATGATGTTGATAAGTGGTTGCGATCACTTGATGTTGGAAATATAAAAAGGGCTTGCGAGTTCCTGTGATTATTGGACCGGTGGTTGCGATCACCCGGTGTTTGAAATGAAAGGCCCTACGGGACCATTGAGATTGAATGCCCATGGTTGCAATCATGAGGCGGGAGTACCCCTTGCGAGGCGGGAAACCTTTATGAAATGTTGAACGTGGTTGCGATCACGAGAAAGCACCTTGCGAAGCTGCTAGAGGGAGTACCCCTTGCGAGGCGGGAAACCATTGAGAATGATTGAATGATTATGGTGGTTGCGATCACCCGTGGAAATGAAAATCGGATCCATGCATATGCATTTTAAACACTAGCATGTGCATTAGCCATAGAAGCATGACATAGAGTGATATTCTGTTGATGAGGTTATGTGAGGAGTAGGTGGAACCCTTATCTTTAAATTACTAACTATGATTGTGATATTGGTGGATGTGTCTTTGAGAAAGTTAATGAATACATGCATTTAAAAGGAATTGATAAATGAATGATTTGGTGCTTGAATGAACTTCCTTTGAGGAAGGAATGTTTGTATTGCATTCATGCATATATTGTCATAATTGTTGGATTTTCATCATTGAGAAAGTATACTCACTCTCCATGTGGTATATCTTTTTAGCTCGTGTTGTAAGGCTGTACATGGAGCTTTTGTGTGGAGGAGAAGTGTGAAGGAAGCCCCTTTTTGGTAAAGAATGCCTTGGCCGGTAACATTTTGATTTTGTAGTTGTGTGATTGGTTGTAATGTATATGATATTCTGCATATGTTGTTTAGCCTTGAATTGTCAAGGATATTTGTATGGATGAGGAATATATATATATATATATATATATATATATATATATATATATATATGCAATAGAGACTCTTGGGGTCATGGAGGAAATAAGACCTTTTGTGTATGGCTCATTTTCACTTATGACCCTATGAATGTATAGGGGATGAACTTACAATGAAACTTTCCCTACTTTTGATTAATGAATGAAGATTCATATTTAAGTGTTGGTTTTGTGAATTAAAGGAGATAATGATTTGGTACCTGTATGCATCTGATGAATTGTAACGTAAATGTATGAGTATGCTTATTTGGAACAAGTTTTAATTGACTATTAGGATGATATTGATGTGATGAATTGAGGAAAATTGGCTTGAGTGGAGTTTTGATAGGTTGTGTTATTGAATTTCCACATTTCTGCATGTTTTCTGATAATCTCGCTCAAGCGAGAATCCCTCCTGTATGGTAATTGATCTCTGGACAATTCTCGCTTAGGCGAGGGTGGGTCTGCTCAAGCGAGACTGTCCTAGCATCAGTGAATGGATTCTGGAGGAATCTTGCCTAGGCGAGGAGGGTCTCGCCTGAGCGAGAGTTGGGCATTTTGGTTACTGGCCGAATTCCACTTGAGTGTATGGCCTTGGGATGGTGCTCGCTCAAGCGAGTGAGTATTAGTTTTGGTTCTGGACAATTTTCGCCCACACTCGCTGGCTTCGCCCAAGCGAATTTTGTGTATCTCGCTCAAGTGAGTTGGCCCCTGATTCTCCTTTGGTCTCTCGCTCAGCGTGTGGGGTTGCCCGCTCAAGCGTCCCACTCGATCTCGCTCAAGCGAGAGTGAACCTCGCTCGAGCGAGGTGACCTCTGAAGCTTGTTTTTCTTCCTTCGCTCAGCCATTCTGTGACTCGCCCAAGCCTTCTACATAGAACTCGCTCAAGCGAGTGGAGTTCTCGCTTGAGCGAGGGGCACCCAGATTGCCCCAAAACAAAGTTTTCAAATTATTTTCTCCCTTCTTCACATTAAACCTTGACCCTTCATTATTATATGAATACTTTGGAGATAAAATCGGACTTCTTAATTTCTAACTGGTTGACCTCTTCAAACCTAATCACAGAACATTAACTTACTCAAATTCTTCCGCTGTTTTTAATTGAGCATTCCTTCATGGTTGCTCCTCTTAACTTACCTTCTCATATCTTCACATATGGGATAGGTCTCTGATTGATCCAAGGTAGTGAAAGATAACTTCACCACTTTATTATATCATAAACTAATGCTTTTAAATCGTGAAAAATTTACCCCTATTTTTGGGGCGTCATAAAAGGCGGATTTTACATCCAATTGATAAATGCTCCATCCTTTTTGAGCAACAAGAGCAATTAGAGTTCTTATCGTATCCAGACGGGCTACTGGAGCAAATGTCTCATTGTAGTTAACTCCATATTGTTGTGAGTATCCTTTAGCTACTAGTCTTGCCTTGTACTTTTGTATGGTGCCATCGGGATTAAGCTTTGTCTTATAGACCCATTTCACCCCAATGATATCTTTATCTGAAGGACAATTTGCTAACTCCCATGTATTACTTTTCTCAATCATCTTGATCTCTTCTTCCATTGCTTTTACCCATACATCTTAGTTTGATGCTGCTTCAAAGCTTTCTGGTTCAGTTATAGCCAGGTTGCAGGTTTTGTAGATATCAACCAAGGATCTAACTTGTCTCGGAGTAGACTCTGGTGAGGAAATTTGATGTTGTGGCTGTGAAGAGCTCTCACTTGAATCTTCTTCAATTTTTGAGGTTGCTGCATTGGTATGGAAACGTTTTTCTCTACCTTTTCATCTTTCCAATCCCAAGCACCATTTTCATCAACCTCCACATCTCGACTAATAGTGAGCTTTTTGGTTTCCAAGTTATAGACTCGATATCCTTTTGATTGTGTGTTATACCCCAAGAAAATATCTCGTACAGTTTTGTCTTCTAGTTTGTGTCTCTTTTCTTCTGGAACATGTATGTAGCATACATATCTAAAAACTCTTAAGTGTTTTGCTTATGGTTTCTGGTCGCTCCAAGCTTCAATTGGTGTTTTATCTTGGACAGCCTTTGTTGGACATCTGTTAAATATGTATACTATAGTATAAACTGCTTCAGCCCAGAACGTGTTTGGTAATTCTTTCTCCTTTAACATTGCTCTCGCCATCTCCATTACTGTGCGATTTTTCCTTTCAGATACTCCATTTTATTATGGAGTATAGGTGACAGTAAGCTGGCGCTTAATGCCTTCATCCTCACAGAATTTATCAAATTCATGTGAGGTGTACTCTTTACCTCGGTCACTCCTTAATATTTTGATCTCTTTTCCACTTTGTTTCTCGACAAGGGCCTTGAACTTTTTGAATATTCCAAAGACTTCTAATTTGGCTTTAATGAAATAGACCCAAGTCATTCTAGAGAAGTCATAAATGAAAAGGATAAAGTACCTATTGTTGTGAAGTGACGGTGTTCGCATTGGTCCACAAATATCTATGTGAATCAGCTCCAATAAGTCTTTTGCTCTCCAAGCTTTCCCAGATGAAAATGGTTGTCGATGTTGCTTACCAAGCAAACATCCTTCACAAGCGTCATTATTTTCTTCAAGTCTTGGAAGATCTTTCATCATATTCTTCTGGTATAAAAGCTTTAAGGCATGAATATTAAAGTGGCCAAACCTTCGATGCCAAAGCTTAAAGGTATCAACTTCTACTTTCATGGCAATTTTAGTGCCTTGCTTAAAGCGTATTGGGAAACTTCTGTTACTTTTCTCCATCTTTACTTGGCCAATTTCTATCTTCTTACTATCGTATATTTTGCATATATCCCCTTGGAAGTGGAGAGAATAACCTTTCTCCATCATTTGACCAATACTCAAGAGATTTTCTTTGAGGTTGGGGACTAGTAGACGTCAGGAATAAGTTTTGTACCTTTCTTTGTTTCTACCATAACAGTACCTTTCCCTTTTGATTCAACGACAGTACCATTCCCCATTCGAACTTTCACTTTGATGGATTCGTCGATATCCCTGTTTTTGAAAAAAAAAAATCTTTAGTAACTTGATTTTTCATGATTTTTGATGATAAGTATTAACGGATAACAATTGGGTCGAAATCAACTTTTTTTCCTATTATATAAATAGGATTTTATAACCCTTTGTATGTTAAAGTGATATTTTGAGTAATAAATTTTAATTTTTCTAAAGTAAATTTTTAAGATTTTAACTTTACACGCTTATGAACAATGACAATAAAAACTTGCTTAAAAATATATTTTATTGCTTTTTCAAATTCATTATTCAACTAAATTTTTTTCATACTTGATATTTAATTCACTACAACTTAACTAGTAATTTTGAGTTTCAATCCTCAAAACGTATTTGCATCAAAACATATGGTGGAAAATCTTTAATCATCTATAGTATTCTTCTTCGCTAAAATCATGTATCAATCTTTCTTATTTTTATGAGTAGAACCTTTTGTTATTTTTAGTAAAAAAAATACTTCGAATAAATTCTATTGTACTGTTAAATTATTTACACACGTGGAGTCTCATAGGCCAAAAAAATATTAAAATACCCAAAATTGGTTACAGTATTTTATTTGATTAGTTAAAATATTTTATAGATATCTTAAATTTTAAATTCCTATCTAATCTTAGTTATTTTTAAAAAGATTTAATTATCTCCGAAGTAGTATAAATAAATTGTATCTTTCTTAGTAAGGAAATGAAGAAAATTCCATAGTATAATTCTCTTTTTTCTTAAAATCCTCAAAAATTTCTGGATAGAGAATCCTATCAGAGTCACATAGGTACACGAGTGTCTCCGCATGAAAAATTCAGGTAACAAGTAACAGCACTGCCCCCTTTAACTAACTTTCCTAGGATGCTTTTCAACTCAACTGTTTTGTTTCTCTCATTACAAAATGTAGATGTTAATTTCAACATTTATTTACCATAATTTTAACATATTAATTAAAAGTGGCAATTAATTAATATTGGCTGACGAACTCAACTGAATAGCACTAACTGTAACATGTGCAGACAGTTAAACAAAGAACAACACTGAACTTAAGTTAAACCATTCTTGCATTTGACCTCTACTAAAAACACACACATTCCCAACACAGAAATTCAGAAAGTGATTATGGGAACTAATCAATTTGTTGGGACGAAGAAACATGCTCCTAATGAGAATAGTGGCAGATACAACATTCGCTCATCATCTTCAAGAAAAGATACCAAGGTAATTAGTTAACCAATTTTTTTTGTATTGTACCATTAAATTGCATATATTTCATGCGGGTTTCTATTTTGAATTTTCAATTCTTGACTATTACGAATTTAAAATTGATTATCATAATTAATGGTTATCTTTCATGCTTAATGCAGGCCAAGAGAAAAGAAGCATCGACATGTACAGAAAACGAAGGTCGTGAAGAAACACGTGTGGAAGGAACTACACAAAAAATAACGGACGTTTATTTTGGTCTTGGACGCAAACCTGTCAAAGGAGTCACCATACCAAACAAACCAGTATTCTTATTAATTAGTGCTTTAATTTGCTATCCATTATATCGTTTTGTTAATTAATAATTAAAGCCAAATCATATTCTTTCTCTGTTCTTATTACCATCTTTCAATTTTCTTCTGATCAGCCCAAAATTTCTTTTTAAGTTTGTTTCTCATTTCTTTAGCATGTAGCTTTTGTTTGTTGTTGATTTTTCTTGTGTTCTTTTTCTATTCTGTAAAAATATTATGAAAGTAACGCGCCTTTAATAAAATCACTTTATAATTCTTTCAAATTAATTAATTAACTTTATAAATATATGTTTTCTTGATTTAACCTTTAAGTTTATATTTAAAATTTTTCTTGTTAATTACTATAGTTGTCCCTTGCAGAGACCAGGTGGAAAGCAAAAGAAGACAGATAATGATGATGTAAATATGAAGACGTTTCCATCGCAGGTGCAAAATGGTGATAGTTGGAACCAAGTTAGCTTGCTTATTCCAAATGCATTTAACAAGGAATTGCTGTTGGAGTGCATTGATATCAAGTATTTTGGTAATAGCGATTTTAAGTAGTAGGCTCATTGATTTGTTTTGGATATATGGTGCATTTTCTGGTTGTTGGTTTGACTAGTTACAGAACTTTATAACAAGCTGGTCTAGTTGTGGTTTTTCTCCTTTATTCCATTCTTTTTGGGTATTAATGGAAAATCTAAAATGGTTTACCTCGTCTATTATATGATCTATCTGATACATTAGCAGCGTTTGGTAACCCAGCAAGCTGAAATTCTTCTTTACTAAGCCCATTCATTAACTTATACCTTATTGTATTATTGGGCCCTTGCCTTATGTAAAGTTTTGCCTTAAAATGAAATAGACAAATACTATTTATCAATACAATAAAAAAAATTGAAATTGATTTTTTTTTCTGGGTAAAGTTATATTCACAAATGACGTTTAGGTATAGAATGGGACAAGTTAAAATTATAAAATTTATCGTTACCTCCATGGGTTTTTTTTGTTGGTTCAAGGAAATCTAATGGGATCCTTGTATATTCTATTTTTTTATTTTTCTTTCATGTTAATAACTTAAATATATAATTTTAAATATATTATATATTTATATAAAATAATGTTAAAATTATTTATAAATAATAAACTTCATGATTATTGATCCGGTCTCAATACCGGTATCCGTTCTACAAGACATATCTCAACGTCTTTGTCAATTCGCCAACGTGTAACCGGTGTCATCGGTATACATCCGGACTATAATTCCGTATCAGGCGCTCTCCCTATACCGGTTGTCCAGGATAACGCCATGACACCGGATAACACGTACGTCACTATGCAGAAGACAAAAGGCATTGCTATAAGGACCTATCAATAATTCCCTACACTACGAGCCAAAATCTACTCACGGGAATGATTAACTTGTCCCCTAATTCTAGCCTATACTCTCTACGCTCAATATAAAATAGCCACTTGACCCAATCATACTGGTAAGTGCGTAATAAAATAATAATTTAAGGTGTTATTGGAGGTTAGTGGTTCCCCACTAACGCATCCTCGAATATCGAGCCAATCAGGTATATATGAACTCTCTTCATCAATGAAGGGGGCTCTCTTTTTTTTCGATCAACTTACAATTACTCTCTGAAAAACATTCCTCACTTGGAATATCATCACTGACTTAAGCGTCGGAAAATCTTTGTAGGTGACACTACCTTTCGCCCACATCAACGTGTGAGGCCGGTGTGAAGGACCTCCAGGACGTTCAATCCGTTCTCTTCTTATACAGAGACATCGGATATACAAACCGGATACTCATACAACCGGTCTTCAGAGACATAATCTTTCCACTATTTGTGATTGACCCGACACCGGAACTCTTGACCCCGGTTCAGGACTGATCAATTATATAATATTTTAAGAAATATATATAAACTTATTGTTATCATTCTATCAAATGCAAGGCAAAATTAGGAAGAATTTTTATTTATCCCTTGATTAAAATAGCTTTTACCTATTAAACTTAAAATAGGGATAGGTTGATCTCTATGAATTCAAATACACTTACATACCTAATGATTATCTACACTTTTTAAGGGTTTGTTGATTTAAATGTTTTGGATATGATGATCTAGTTGGATATGATCTCTTATAAGTAAATTATTTGAGATAATTTATTTAAAAAATTACAAGCAAAGATTAAGGGTGACAAGAATAGAGATATTGTTGGTTATTAGAATATATATAAATTCTCACAAAGACCACCACCCCCCCCCCCCCCCCCCCCCCCCCCCACAATATTGTTGATATTGCATGAATCAACCAACAATTATATAAGCTATACTAAAAACAAGAAATGTTATCTTTATATTTTACCAAATTGTTTTTGACACTTGTGGGGATATGAATCCATGATTTATTTTTAAAAAACATATAAAAATTATGATTGAAAACAAAATTAAAACAAATGTTGAAGCAAGTAAACTCAATTATGGACTAGTGCAATGTGATGGTGACCTTTATAATTGTTTTGGGAAGAAGATGTTGAGATTACACAATAATATTTTGTAATGGAAAATATTTTTCAAATGTAATGAGAACCTTGAGGAGGGAAGATTAAAAGAAAAATCTTGCATGTGTAAAACAACATATTTTACCTATCTTTTGTGACAAATATGTGTGTATATATAATTTTAATTCAAATTATATATATTTGGGAAAATTTTGTGCAGTGATTTTCTCCTTCGATCTTATTTATTTTCTTTTTAAAACATATCAATTTCAACAGAAAAAATAATAAAGATTAATATAAAAATATAATAAATAATTTTTATTATAGCATATTCATGATTGATATTTTGTAATTCTTTTCTATTATATATATATATATATATATATATATATAAATTCATATCAAAATTTATGTCCCTAAAATTATATCAAACTTTTTCCGGTAAAAAATATTTGTATTTTTTTGAGTTTATCTAACCTATCAACTTTACACAAATTAAGAGATCAAAAAATTAAAAATTTTATTTGATAACATTATTAATACTACTCACATAAATCTCTAAACCATCTCTATATAAATTTCAATAAAACAATTCTAGTTTTAATATTTTATCTTGTTTTGTTCAAGGTTGGATAAGTTAAATAAATATTTATTTTTCTAATCTTCTGTAAAGTTAAATTAATATAAATTACGAATAAAAGAAACTAATGCAACCGTACCACTACTATTACAATAGAAGCAATAACATGTCTCGATTATTTCAAACATCATAACTCAACTTTAGATAACTAAATTATTAACATCACATATACTATAAGTAAACAAGAACAAGATCCTTTTGTCTTGGCTACCACTGCTGCAGAAGTCAGCCAACACCACCAGAACTTGTCTTCATACCTACAATTAGTGTCAACAATAAAATTATAAGATAAGAGTTACGAAATCACAACTATAGCCATAAGATATATATGAAATGTTAAACAACTCATTAAAACTTAAAGTTGGCTCATTATATGTGTAAAAGAACAAGCGTTTTTAATAAGTGTAAAGGTAAGAAATGTGTGTGGAATGTTCAACGCATCAAACCCAAATCCAAACACATACTAAATTAGAGTAAAAATCTGAAGAGGCACGTCGTTGGAAAGTAGGAAGATCATGAGGAGGAGGAGGAGGAGGAGGAGGAGGAGCAGCAGCCCGGCAAGCTAAACACACCATTACAAAGTAAAGAATTACGAAAAAGAGCGGAATGAAGAGGAGGTAATCAGGTGGCGGCGGCAATGGAGGTAGGAATGGTGGCACCACCAACAGAAAGAAAGTGATAAACACCATGGCGATTATGCTGTATGTGTACATGATTCTAATCTCTTTTTCACACCTTCAAACACCCGACTGTGTCTCCACCTATATAACATTAAGAACATGTTACGTCTCTGTCTAGCCCACGGCATGCACATTACCACATTGAGATTCACGCATTCGTTTATTTATGATAATCAATTCTGTATTAATTTGGTAGACAAAAACTGAGAAAGCTTGCTGCGGATTCAGAGGGCTCCTATTAGCTGAGCTGCTGTGTGTGAGCTTTTCATGGATTATGGTTTTGAAAGAAAACGAGGATTATGTGAGAGAGAAATTGTATGGTTGGTTAGAGAGAGGCTGCAGCAAGTGGCACAGATTTTATTTTATTGGTATATAGACTTGAAAAAATAAAATTAAACATAAGTAGTTGGCTTAATTAAGTCTCGTTTCTTTGCTGATTTTGTTTGCTGTAATTAAAAGTTTTACTGAAAGAAAAATAAAATAAAATCAAAAAGTTCTGGTTAGTTTACTTAGCAAGAGATTTCGGGAAGAATTCTAAACATACTCCTTAGTTTTTTGAAGAAAAGGAGGAGAGTAGAGGTAATGATGATGGATGATGTCTGAGTTATAAACGAATACAGAGGCAAGATTGAGTCTGTGATGGCATTCTCAAGTCCAACCTTATCTCTTTTGCTGCTGCTGAATCTCAAGTTTTTTACCTCAAAATGAAGAGTGATTACCATATATAGGTACCTTGCTGAGTTTAATATTGGTGCAGAGAGAGAAGCGGGTGAGAGTATTTTGCTTGTCTTAGATTTGTACAATGGAAGTGTATTGTAGTTGTAGTTGTTAATGAATAGCTGAACTTAAACTGTTTTGTGTTTTTTTTATGTAGGATCTTGTTCTTGCTGAGTTTTATGTGTTGTAGTGTGAAATCTTCAACTCACTCACAGGATCATGCTTGCAATCTTGCTAAGCAGGTGAGGCTGATGTTTTGCTTTTCTCTTTAATTACATCGGATTTAAATTAACTAAACCATTTTTTGGTTAATTGTATCATGATAGATGCTTATACATTTAGTTAACTATTTATTTATACATGATGTAAAATAATCAAATGCAAGAGTGCGATGACTTACTTTTTTATTAATCACTTCAAGTGATAAATATTGTGAACTCAAATTTGATAATTAAACTAAAATGTAATTGGTCTCAGACTATTTAAACTTTTAATTTTTAATTTTTATTTTGTAATCATTTAAATTAATGCTCACTTCTTAAAGGTCGCTACTAAGGAAGTAGATAAGCGTTAGGGATTTCTTCTGATTTAACATGTGTTTTAAGTTTAAGTCATAAGAAATATTTTACCATTAAATTCTTGTAAGAAGAACCTTAGCTCATAATAATAATCCTATCAAGTTGAACACAAATAAGGCATATAAAAAAAATAAAGAAAGTCAAATTATTTTATTTTCCTTTTATATATATATATATATATATATATATATATGTTAGGATTGGCTAAGGTTTTTCTAATATTAGTAATTCCAATCAACATCAATTCGACATACAATATGACAATAAATAGTGTTCACTTTAATATATTATTGGTGTAAATTTCTTTATGTTACATATCAACCAATGATCAACA
Organism: Clitoria ternatea; assembly: GCA_037962975.1. Lineage (NCBI taxonomy): Eukaryota > Viridiplantae > Streptophyta > Magnoliopsida > Fabales > Fabaceae > Clitoria > Clitoria ternatea. The sequence continues at coordinate 45,495,742 of CM075674.1, forward strand.
TAAGACTTCCAACCTAGATATTATATAATTTAATCAATTGACAAGCCTATATATATAGAGATGATAATGATTTTTTAATGTGTTACAGTAGTTAAATGATAGATCAAATATGTTTTTAGTCTCTTAATTTTAATTATTATTTTATTTAAGTACATGTGTTTTTTAATCATTGATTTTAATTTATGTGTCACGACACTGTCAAATGACTCAACACACTTTATTAATAATGTTATATTTTGAGGACTAAAAACATATTTTAAAAAATATAAGAACTAAAATCAATATAAATTACCATAACTTAAACCAAGTAATTACTAAAACTGAGGACATAAACATATTTTACTCAAATTATAAATACTAAAAGATAATAAATTAGTTTCTTACTCATATTTTAAAACTATATCTCAATCATAATACAATCTAAATTAGTTACGTCAACTAGTAACAATAAAAGTGAGATAAAAAAATCAAAATATGTTACGTCCCAATTATTCTAAACATCATAACTCAAATTTGTATAATTAGATTCATAACCATCAAAGGCACAATAAACAACTAAAAATTTAACATGTCTTACCAAAAGTAGAAACATTCAGTACATAGTCCCATAAAAAAAATTAGTTAGACAAAATGGCACACATACACACATATATACACATACACAAGCTCAATTAGTTGAACTGAGTGTTGAGGCGTGTGTTTAGCAATTCTTGTATCTTTCACTTCAAATTGATTCAATGTGGTTTATGATGACTTTAGTTCGGTTTCTAAACCCTAAACCTATTTTAGTAAAAATAGATATTTTAATGATAAATATATCATTGTAAATATTTTTAAGGTTTAAATTACACAAATATCAAAGAACATTAAACTTGAGTGAATATTACACTTCACCCATTTTACCTAACTTTCAAAAAATATTCTCAATATTTATTCACCTAACCATGATATATCTTTTTCTGTTATTATTATTAGTTTCAATAATTATGTCTTACATGAGTTATTGTGTTTTGAATGGCTACCTAACAAAGTTAATATAATGATAAAAATAATAATTTATAAAGTTTTACATGATGATGATGATAATAATAATAATAAATTATAAAGTTCATAATAATAATAATAATAATAATAAATTATAAAGTTTCATCCCAAAGGTTAATAATTTTTGTTATATAAAAACATAACAAAACTAAGAAATTATGATAATACAACCCCACAAAAGAAAATTTTAGTAAAATAATTTAATATAATAGAAAGTGAATAGATATAAAAGATAAATAATAATAATTGAATAGTCATTAATAATAGTAATAGTAATAACTTTAAAAGAATACAAACACATGTAAAAATAAGTATGAAATACTAATATATTGATAAAGCTAATAATAATATACAAATTGAAAATTTGGTAAAATAATTTATATTAGTAAAAATAAAAATAAAAATGAAAGTAATAAATAATAACTAATTATTTAAGAATAATAATAATAAATGATAATAGAACCCGACTATAAACGGACCAATTCTTATAAGTAACATTTTCACATTATAATTAGTGATAAATATTTTTCTTTAGATTTCCCTCGTTGGACTATGAATTCGTTTGTTTAAACTTATTTTAAGAGATAAGTATTTTTTAATTAAAAAACTTATTTTAAATTTTGATATGTTTGTTTAAAGTTTTAAATAGAAACTAAAAATAAGCTGATTTCTATTTATTTTAAGAAGCAACTCTGATCTGCTTATTAAAAAAAATACTTATAAAGTAAATACTTTTTTAAAAAAATACTAAAAAATAAGTTTAACCAAACGGGCTCTATATGTCAAATAATGTATTTAATAATAGTTACAGTACACTATAATCAACAACATATTCAATATCATCTCAACATATATATGAATATTGAATATTTATAATATTATTTCTTCCTTTAAAAATTTATCAGTAGAATATTAAAAAAATCACAAATTCATAAAGTAGATCATATAAAATGACATTGTAGAAAAAATAATACATGTGCATTTAATAGATCAATTGGATTCTAATTTTGAAAAAAATTTAATTATAAAATATATTTTTATTTTATTATTTAAAAAATAATCATATATAAAATATTATTATATTAACATTGTTAATCAATCCATGTAAAACACGACACCCATGTAAAATATGGGTGTTATAACTACTAATAATAAAAAGGTAAATCATGGTTAAAAAATAATATTATCTGAGAATATTATTTTATATTAAGTAAAAAAGGTGGAGTTTAATATTTATTCAAATTTTAGACTCTTTGTAATATTAACAAATCTAAGGAAGATTAGTGTAATTTACCCTTATTTTTATTAAAAATTTATCATAATATTTAATGTGATAATATTCTGATCCAATTAAATTAAAACTTAAAATTAACTTATAATATTATACAAGTGTGTTCATATTTTTCAAAAACTCAACAAGTGACAAATGTAGATTTAATCAATTGTAAAGTCATAATTACACAAAAAATCAATTATAAAGTTATAGGACGTATGTTCAAAGTTTGTAACATAGTGTATAAAACAGAGCTTTATTTGTCTATTTTAGGATGAAATTTATATTTTACTATGTTGTTTTCATTTGTTTATATTTTTTTGTATTTTACTATATTATTTATTAGTAAAAATATTAATATAAACACTCTTTCAATTATTTATTGAAATTTATTAACAATTATGAGTATATATAACTTATCAAATATTAAATAATAATATTCACAAAATATTGTATTTCATAATAAATTATTTCCATTAAAGTATCTGATGATATATTGAGTATAATACATCTATTGTTTAAATGTTTTAAAAAAATTAAAAGGAAAAAAAATATAATCATCAAGTCAATATAAATAGTGTAGCTATTTTATAAATAAGATGCAATTCAATTGATAAATATCAAATTTAACTTGCTGGATAAATGTCACATGCACATATAGTTAGAAAATCAAAAAAAAAAAAACTTACAGTTCAAACTAATGAAGTATAAGAGTCATTGTTGGAGGCTCCGACGGTATAAGTAGTAAAAGAAAGAGGCTCTGAGAAGCAAGACCACCACAATCATCAGCCACAAAGGTGGCGGTCGCAACGGAGGTAATAATGGCGGAGCCACCAATTGGAAGACGGCGACCAGAATCAAAAAGATTATTGACCACCTTGACATTGCCATAATGCATGCAATTGCAATACTTACCCTTACTTTCGGTATCTCCTTCGGCCATTTATATAGCATTCAAAAAACGACATGTCTCTTTCTAACCTTAAGCTTCGACAGTACCATATTGAGATTCACAACGATCATCAATTGTCTATTAATTGGTTCGACATAATTTGTCGCCATCTTAATCCAACTACACATAAACCTTCCTGCAGATTCAGAGCGCGTTTGTCAGCTGACCTGCTTCCCGTGAATTACCTATGAGAGAGAAATTATATAGTGGCTAAGCAATTAGGTTCTACTTAAATTTTTTTTTGATATTTTTCTTCTTGGTGTGTTAATTATGATTGTTAATGTAAGAATTTTGGCTAAGCAAGGATTTATGCATTAGTTGTGATCTCCAGTAAATATGTAAGACTTATGAAACCCTATATCTTCTCTTTCCAATTTGGTTTCTAGTCAACAAATCAATTCAATCCATATGATGAGAGGTTCCAGCACCTACGGATCTGATTTTGTTCTAGTGAGTAGTAATTCATGGTTTTGAATTTATCTTGGATAGTTTTCAGAATATCATATGATGTTCTAGTGAGTAGTAAATAAGGGGAAATATGATGTTCCCCTGTATATGTGTTTATCCTTTTTATTATGAGTTGTAAGAATGGGAAAAGTAGTGAATGGAGCAATTTTTTTTTGTTACAGGATTTGGTGAGAATATGGCGGAACAGTTGAAGTTTATGGAGGAGGTTGCGAAGACTGTGGACGTTGAGTACTGAGGCGAGTAATCTGCTCTGTGTGTCTTACAAGGATGTGGGGGCAATGAGGGCTTCTTGGAGGATCATATCCTCCATTGAGCGGGAAGAGGAGTAGAGGCAATGAGGACCATGTCTCTGTTATAAGTGAGTACAGAAGCAAGATTGAGTCTACACTCAGCAAGATCTGTGATGGCATTCTCATAATTAAGGGTGATTACCATAAGACCTTGCTGAGTTCAAGATTGGTCCAGAGAGAAAAGCGACTGGGAGTACTTTCCTTGCCTGCAAATCTGCTCAGGTATATATATATATATAGGATGTATCATATGAGAAAGACTCTCTTATGTGAGAGTGAGAGATCTGGGCCGTATAACCATACAATGGATGGTTGAGATTAATCATGTGAGTTTTTTAAGAAGTCATGTGACTTTTAAGTGATCATGTGACTTTTAAAAACTTTTAATCTCAACCACCCATGTATGGTTATACGGCCCAGATTTGTCCCTCTCACTTTCATATAAGAGGACTTTTCTCATAAGATACATCTCCTATATATATATATATATATATATATGTTGCTGCACTTGTTTGTGTGTCTTAGATTTGTACAATGGATATGTATTGTAGTTCTTAATAAATTGCTGAACTTAAAATGTTTTGTGTTTATTTGATGCAGGATATTGCTCTTGCTGACTTTTCTGTGTTTTACTGTGAGATCCTGAACTCACTGGATCATGCTTGTAATCTTGCTAAGCAGGTATATCTAGAGGCTGATTTTTGTTTTATTTTAATTTTGATTTCTTGGTTTTCTTGTACTGTTGTATATGTCTCCATTGTTCGGCAATTGAAATTGAATCTGTTAATGAACTGGAGAGGGCAGTATTTGATTATCGTTTGTTAGAATAAACTGGTTTTCTTTGATTAGCCTGTGTGACACTTAAGGTCTTCCTCTGTTTTACTTCACCAGAATCTGTTGTGTGCCAATTCATCGAGTAATCCATTGTATTATCAAATGCCCTTGTGTAGGTTGCTGGTACCTAGTTCTTTATCAAGAGACTGAAATTTTAGCAAATTGAGATTAATGTCAGTGCTGCTTAATATTTGTCAATTCATTTCTTTGTTATTTGATTAGGTTGAAGTATTGTGTGTTCTGCTTAGTGCATCCCATTTGATGCTATGATGGATCTGAATATTCTAATTGTTTTTTATTTTATTCCCATTATATTGTGTGCCTTCCCTTCTCAACTGATTTGTGAAAAAAAAGGGTACTAACTATAGCATCATTCAATGTGGCAATATCTGAGCTAGCTTGAATCTTTGGGTGAATATTCATACAAGGATAGTATGTTGATCATGCTACCTCTACAGGACAATCTGGCTTTGTGAACGTCAGACACCACTTTCTCTTCTTCTCTCATGTTGTGTATATGTGCTAAAGATTTCTTGATTTGTGTTTAATATAGACTTGCATATTATTATTTATTATAACCAGCGTCATGATTGTTCATATTTGTTATATAGCTAACAAAAAGTGTTGAGCATAATGGTGAATCAGCACAAGATGTCATTCTTGACAAGGAAGCTGTTAAACTAAGTGGGGATGCTTGGAGAATTGTACTTGATTTCTGCCTTCCTGTTCTTCATTTAATTGACACCAGATGTTCTATCCCTTATGCTATTGAGAAAATTTAGGAATTAATGGGGGGATTTCATGTACTTTTGACCAAGCATTTCAGGCAACTTTATGAAGAATATATTGTATATAATGTTTTTTGTCTTTGGTCTGATCTTCTTATGATTACGGATCTTTAGCATAATTTATAATATGATGTTCAGTGTTCTGTCTCCCTTCTTATCATTATACATCTCTAGCTTGCATTTAACTGATTGTTTCAAAATAGTTTTGCCTTTTGTTCAAATTGTCATTGAAAATGAACCCTGTCCAATTTCTTCTCTTCTTGTTACTGTATATGCTGTAAGTTCCTCTACTATATGTAAGCAATTGTCTTAGCCATCAGTGATTTTGGGTTGGTGCTGCCTATTATGATATCATCTCTTGGTGTTTCCATTCAGTGCAGGGGCATTGGAAACCTCTGCAGTTATATGAGATCTGAATATGGAAATACTTTCACTTTAGGTTTGAATGATTAACTCACAACTCACCATTTATGATTTTTGTAGCATATTATTTGGTGTTGAATCTTGCATACCAATAGATGTTCTTTCTACCAAATACTGCAGCCAGAATAATGGTCCCTATGATTTTGGAGCAGGACAGCAAGTGATATGGTGAGCAATATGTGAGTAAAGGAGAGGATGCATATCTTACTTTACTTACTCCAAGAGAAGACACCATTTTATAAAGATCTTGGTACTTATGGTTATTTCTGTTCTTTCTCTCATTTCTTGGAAGTGGAAGAATTGATGTGTGTTTTAGAGGCTACTACTGTTTCTGTTCAAGCAGGTTTATGTGTGTTGACATATTTTCAGCCTAACAAATGAGTACACACCGATTTGGATTTCCTAAAATTTCTGAGTGATGGGGTTTCCTTATTCTTACATAGAAATACCAAGGATTAAACTTTACCTCAGGCCATGTATGTCTCATCTGTTTACTTAATATAGCTGAACTTGATTTATTGGTAAGATCATTGCAAATGTTTGAAATACATCAGTAAGAGATACAAATACATGTGAGTATTTATACGGAGTACGATGTAAAATAATCAAGGGCAAGCGTGCGATTAAAATGTACTCAAAACTTTGTAAGCTAGCTAAAATGTAACTGAAGTAAGAAGCCATTGAGACTAAAATCTCTACTGATATACTAGGGTTGGCCAAGTCTTCTATTGGCAATTCCAATCAACATCAAACATCAATTAGGCAACATGTCATGTTAGCATTAACTATAATATATTGTGAGTGTAAAATTTTCTATATTATATATCAACCAATGATAGAATATAAGCTTTCCACTTAGGAATATAAATTCAATCAATTGACAATCCATTATTAATTTACATTAATAAAAAAAATTACACTTCAATTAATCTAAATTAGTTATTATAGCTAGTTTTAGGCATCAGTGACTTTGGGTTGGCACTGCCTATGATGATATCATCTCTTGGTGTTTCCATTCAGTGCAAGGGAATTGGGAGCCCTCTGCAGTTACCTTGGTGACTTCATAAAAGAGAACCACTGCAGCAGGTCAAGGACTAGATGGTGTTCGAATAGGTGGGCGCAGTTTTAGGGTGGCAATTGAAGTTTTCTGCGGTTTACTTGGGATCTGAATATGGAAACACTTCCACTTAAGGTTTGAATGATTGGTTCAAAACTCACCATTTATGATTTTGTAGCATGTTCTTTGGTGTCGAGTCTTGTATACTCCTTCTATCAAATACTGTAGCTAGAATAATGGTCCACATGATTTTGGAGCTGGACAATCATTTCTTGTAAGTGGAAGAATTGGTGTGCATTTTACAAGCTGCTGTTGTTGCTGTTCAAGCAGCTGTAACAAATGAGTACACACTGATTTGGATTTCCTGAAATTTCCGAGTATTGGGGGTTCCTTGTTTTTACATAGAAGTACCGACGATTCAACTTTGCCTCAGGCCTAGTAAGTCTCACATGGTTTTTTGGTAAGATCATTACAAGTGTTTGAAATATATCAGGAAGAGATACAAATACATGTGCAGTATATGCCGATTTGAGGTGCATGGTATTAGTATTATATCACTTTTCTCTTCCTTAATTGCATCGGAATTAAATTAACCAAACCAAATATATTTTTATGTTAAATGTATCAGAATCAATGCTTATGCTTTTAATTGAGTATTTATATATTATGTTAAATAAACAAGGGCATGTGTGCGATTAAATTGACCACTTATTTTTTTGATTAATCACTTTGAGATAAAGTTGAACTCAAATTTTGTAATTAACTAAAGTATAACTGAAGTTGGAAGTCATTGTGACTAAGAACTTCAACTGAATTCGAAGTGAAAAAATAATAAAATTAATAAAGCTAAAACAGTTATAAGATATACCTTTTGTTGTGTTTCTAATAAAAAGTGAAAAAAAAGTAGATATCTAAGTTTTTAATTTTCATTTGTAATCATATAAATAGAAAGAAAATACATTACTTTTTAGAAACCAAGAGAGAAAAGCAGAGAAACAATCTTGAAAATGACAAACTTAATGGGTTTGTATTAATAATAGAATATTAACACACTCTCTGACATACTCTCTTAATCAAAGTCTCTCTTGGTTTAGTCTCCTGCTAAAATGATATTGTATCCACAACCTCCAGATGATTTCTTAAAATCAGAAACCTTGATGCAGATAGAGCTTTGGTGAGGATGTGAACACATTGATTTTCAGAAGGAATATATGACATTATCAATTTCTTGGCAACTACCATATCTCTAACAAAGAATATATATAATTCCATATGTTTAGTCCTGGAGTGAAGGTACTTGTATTTTCAAATCCACCCGTTGTACCCGTTAAAGTCGGGTCGGGAGTCATATTTCCCTCAAACACGATCAAAACGAATTTTCCTTGTCAAATCAGGGCAAGTTAGGGTCAGTACTCACATGTTCAAGTTCAATTGTCATCGTTATTTTTAACATTGTATTTTTAAAAATTTAGAAGTTTCATCTAGAGTAAGAATAACATAACTATAATTTACTCTGGATGAAATATTTTAAAAAAATAAATTTAAAAAAGACTCAATTATTTTATCATAAAAAATTTGTAAAAGTTTAGACTTCCTATTTGTTGAAATAAATATTATTTTATTGCATTTTTATTGTAATTATTTTAAGACATACATGTATAATAAAATAATGTTTTTTATATCTAAATTATGATATTTCTTATTGCATATATAAAAAGAAACTAAAAGTTATATAAAAAAGAAATTTGAAGAGGCTAGAAATTGAAAACACCATAAATTTAATGAAGTGAATGGAATGTTAAATGATAATAAATTAAAATATCTTCGAAGAAGTTACACAAAATTAAAAAGAAAAATGCAAATATATAAAGTTACTATTAAAATAACGAAAATGACAGTTATGATTAATTTTATAACTTCATCCTAATAGAATAAAAATAAAAATCTTATGAAAAACATAAACGACGTCATATAATAGATTGTGAATAGGAGAGTATCAACAAGTTATATGCAGGTGAAAATTACAAAATGTATTACTCATAATAAATAATTATGAGATTTATTTATTTCTAATATAAAAAAAAGAAATTGGAGGGTGTATTATTATAAATTTATAATTGCGCACACGGGGAATAAAAAAATAGAAAAAAAAGAAACAGTAACCACCAAGTGAGGGGTTGCAGTAACCGCCATCAAGTGTGGTGGGTTGTTGTTATTGTGTAGATATAAGCCATGAAGGTCGATTGAGAAAAGCTTTTGTTTGAATCATGAAGGAATCCGATTTCACTGAAATTTCCTCTTCTTCTTCCCTTATAAGGAAGCAGCGCAAGATAACAGCAACAGAGAGCAATAACAATTCTTCAGAGGCGTGTCCTTGCACCGAGTGCGGCAAGAAGTTCTGGTCCGCCAAGGCACTCTACGGCCACATGCGATGCCACCCGGAGCGTGAATGGCGAGGAATCAACCCTCCACCGAATTTCAAACGACACATCAACAGAAAACGACCACCACAACAACAGCAACAAATAATGACCCTCGAGGACCACGAGGTTGCTGCTTGTTTGCTCTTGCTTGCCAATGCAAACCCAAATGTTAATAAGGAGAAAGAATTAGATCACTTCGAGTGCTCCAGTTGCAACAAGGTGTTTGGGTCTCACCAGGCTCTTGGGGGTCACCGTGCTAGTCACAAAAACGTCAAGGGCTGTTTTGCAAATGCCAACAATGTGGTGGTAACCGACTCAGAGGACAACAGCAACGTTGTCGATGGGCATAAGTGTAGCATATGCCTTAGGGTGTTCTCCACTGGGCAAGCACTTGGTGGGCACAAGAGGTGCCATTGGGACAAAGGGGATTGCAGTCTCACTGTAGACTTGAATTTCCCTCCCCATGATCACACCTCTTCTCCTCCTCTCTCTCTTGATTTGAAGTTAGGACTTTAGCCTGTACTACTTATTCACATCATGACTGTTTAATCCCCCTTCCATACACATATATGGTTACTGTGTGGTGATGTATGCAATTTATCTCCTCATTATTGTCAATGGAAATCCCTCATGACTTAATTGTTACTTATACTATATACTTCTACTTTTGCATTCTGTGCCTGATTATTCTTTCTGATCACTAAATTTATTGTATTTTTAGTTTGGCTTGAAATTATGTATAATGCAGGGGATATTGTTTTGATTTCCTTAATCTTATAGAAAGCTTGCAGGAACTTCACATCAGCTCCAGTTACAAGTCTTGCAGGTAAATTTCCTTGGTTTTAAGTGTGTTAACTAAAACCTGATCCTATGTGATAGAGTACTTGCTATTGTAATTTCATTTTCTAGCTAATTCTATTTTAGTATCTAATGCATTTCAGTAATCTCATTGGATTCGTTTTTTTTTTTTTTGACTTACTGTTCATCAAACTTGTTATTGTTAGTAACAGATGATTACATAACATTTTCCCAAGGTTAGCGGCAATTACACATAAATGATACTTTGTTTAGAAATTATACACGTGGCATATTTTTCACTTTGTTACTTTTAAGATATGGTGTGTGTGACTTATAAATTTATAAGAGATGTATGTGTAAATGAAATGTGTTTTTAATGAGATTGATTCAATTGGTGAACAGTTTGATATCATTTAAATAAGATCTTAAATTTAAGAATTTATGTATGTAAAAAACTTATTAAGAACCTCACTTATCATATTTAGATACGCGACTCGAAACAATATAATTATTCTAAAAAAAGATACACGTGAGGGGAAAAAAACATATGCATCATGTAGCAAGTGAATGTTATCTTCTTGAGTACTTCTCATTTCTCAAACAAGTATACCTACCACAGTTGCCTTAGAAATATAGCGTAAGCTGAGGCGTTCATGAAATTTGTCTATGATATGATTTTCTTTTGATACAACAACATGCAAAGGCAATTAAGGATCTTTGGTTCCAGTGTATAATCATCTTTCTTTTAAAAAGAAATTATTTTTATGTTAAAATAATATTAAATTCCGATAAAAGTTATATTTAAGTTTACAATTTTACCTAAAAAAAATGAAAAGTATTATAAGCTTAAGTATTTAAGATTATAATTTATATTTAAGTTTATAATATAAACTAGAACAACTTGACGTGGAGCTTGTCCATTCAATCAGAGTATTTTCAATAATTTTGGTTTGTCAAAATACTTGTTCTGTCCCCGACCGGGGTCTAGGATCCGGTGTCGGGACAGCCTCCAAGAGTTGAAGACTGAATGGAATTGAAGACCGGCTGAGTGTATCCGGTCTCTCTAATCTGACCTCTCAGCGTGTGGAGGTCGGTCTTGTTGTCCTGGAGATCCTTCACACCGACCTCTCGCGTTGGTGTGGGCGACAGGTGGTGTCACCTGCGAAGATTCTTCGACGCTCAAGTTAGAAGAGTGTAAGTGAACTCTGTTAATGCTCAAACAGTATAATAACAAGAGATAGAGCAAGGACAACGTAACCTTTGACATGTATTGCAACATGTTATTTATAGTTGAGCGTGGAAGATGAATCGTTGGGTGTTAGTGGGCCCACTGGTTCTGATAACGTGTATAAAGAGTCAATCCGAGTGGGCCAGCATTCAGAGTGTGTCAGGAGGGTAGGTGAATTATCAGTGTACTTTTCCGTCACATGGATAGGGGATAATCACCTTTTTCGTAAATTCCGCTGGTGATTGTACCCACTCCTGTCGGTGAATGAAAGGGACATATTCCGCTGCGCAGAATACCTTTCCCGTTATGATACTGAAGCAGTCGGTTAGAGAACGGATCAGCCACCCGGTGTAGGAGAACGGATAAGACGATCAGTGTCTCAGATGTCACTTCGGACGATTGATGTAAGAGAGGTTTGCCGAGTGTGTTGCAGACCGGATGGGTATTCTTGACACCAACTGAACACTAGGACGGCTAAAATGACTCCACTTTAGGTGAGACCGGATCAGCATGTTAACCGACTAGATCATTATCCTGGGATACCGGTTGACTTCTAGGAAGGCTGAGTCGGCCTTTTGTCCTTAGAACCGGTATCCAGACCAGATATCCTTGGGGCCGGTATCCAGACCGGATCATGTCCCCTAGCTTATATGAGGGACTTATGAAGTTGCTCATATGAGCTATATAACTTGCGAGAGGTCTGGATGCTGGTGTAACCTGCAAAAATACACGTTATGTTTTTACCTTAGTAATACTCGTTAATCGTTAAACATTAGAGTGAGCGATTCTGAGTGGAGGTTTGACTTTGAATGAACAACTCCGAGTGAACATTTGATTCTGAGTGACCGATTCAGAGTGAGCACTTGAGTCTGAGTGATCGACTCCGAGTGAAATTGGTTCTGGCCGTGTTACCTGGGAAGTTCCAAGTGATACTTCCGAGTGGAAACTCTCAGATTGATTCTTCCGGGAGGAAGCTTTCCGAGTGACCGTTCCCGTGTGGAAGATTTCCGACCGGTGCTTCGACTGCGCTCGGTTTAACTGTTCCAACCACACTTGGAGTTCGGTTTAGTCCTATAATCCGAGTCTTCATTCGGGTTGGAGATTTCCGAGTGCAACTCTCCTGAGGAGGTGTCCCCGAGTGTGACATTTCTGAGCGGGATAAATACCAAGTGAGATATCTCTGATTCCCCTGTAGAATGGCACCGAGTGGAGCATTTTCCGGGTGAAACACTTCTGGACAGATAGACTTTGACCTCGAATGAGAATGTTTCGGGTAGAGACTTTCCCGAGTAAATAATTCCTGATTGAAACTCCGAAGTGAGATATTCTTGACTTAAAAAATTCATGAGTCGGACTTCAGTGAAATATTACCGACTGAAGAATTTAAGAGTCTAGCATCGGATTTGAAGTGTTTCCAAGTAAAGAATTCCAAAGGAGAATATTTCCGAGTGAGGAATTCCCAGGAATACTTCTGAGTGAATTTGATAACGATTGATTGATTCTTCAATAGCAATCGGCCAAGTCTAGAAGTCGTACTCGGAGTTCGGTTTAATCCTACAATCCGAGCCTTCTGTCGGGGTTGGATTTTACCCATTCACCATTATTCCTCTGTCGGTGTTGGATTTTACCCGTTCACCGGCCTTCATCACTCGGTGTTGGATTTTACCCATTCACCGGTCTTCACACTCGGTGTTGGATTTTACCCATTCACCGGCCTTCACACTTGGTGTTGGATTTTACTCATTCACCGTTCTTCATACTCGGTGTTGGATTTTACCCATTCACCGGCCTTCAAATGGGGTTCGGTGCAATCCTACAACCCATTTCCTGAGGTTCGGTTTAATCCTACAACTCAGATCTTCACCGACGTTCGGCCAAACCTACTAGTCGTACTCAGGGTTCGGTTCAATCCTACAATCCAAGCCTTCACCGGTGTTCAGCCAAACTTACTAACCGTACCCAGAGTTCGGTTTAACCCTACAATCTGGGCCTTCAATGGCGTTCGGTTTTATCCTACTAGCCGTATCTTCAATGGGTGTTGGATTTTACCCATTCACCGTTCTTCACCGACGTTCGGCCAAACCTACTAGTCGTACTCGGAGTTCGGTTTAATCCTACAATCCGAGCCTTTGAAATATGGTTCACCCAGTTGTACCTTCGAAAAGGTTCATCACTAACGACGTTGTTAGGATCATCCGTCCTGAAAGTATCTTGTCACAATGTAGTTGTGCATCGAATAAAATCATAAAGGCAATAGGTGAACAGAGAGAATATTTCATTAATTATGAATTACAATACAAAAGAGAGAAAAAGAGCCGAGTCGGGGTTATGCCTCGTTAAACCTTCTTGGTAGAACCCGATCGGAAAAACCCAAGTAAGGAAAAAGAGTGCACACCGTCTTACCGACTAGCTGTATCAGCAGAAGGCGCTCTTAATTTTGATGGCCTGATCCCTAATCAATGACCTCTCGGGGGCCCTGATGTTGTTAGGACATAACATCTTGTTGTGCTGACTCTCCAATCATAATTCCCTTTTGCTTTTCAGAAGTAGCTCCTTTGAAAAGATACTGTTTGAGTTTACCCTCTCGGATCAGGGTCTCGATAGTATTATTCAGAGCCTGACATTCATCTGTTGAGTGGCCCTCTTGCTCATGAAACTCGCAGTATTTCTGAGGGTCGCCATGTTTGCGAAGCTGGGACGGCATCCTGACCCCGTATGAAATAAGCGTTGGCCATCCGATCTCCCTCAGGATCTGAGACCGCTTAGAGTTTAACGGAGCATAATTGCAAAACACATGTATCCGTTCTTCCTGACTCGGAGGTACAGGATTATCAAAGACGCTGCCTCGGGCCGGTCTCTCCATGCATTCCAATCTGGGATAGTTTTTATCTCCCCGTTGTTGATGTGGCGTTGGAGATTTCCTTTTGGCCGCTGTTGCCTCCAAGTGCATTTCTATGCCCACGTATTTCGAAGCTTTTCTTCGAAACTCCTCCAACGTCGTTGGAGGACTCTTTGCCAAAGACAAAGCAAAGGCGAATCCAGGCTGTAAGGCTTCGACAACGATGTGAAGCTGAATAACCTCCGTGAGGTTAGGCACCAAAGCAGCCTCCTTGTAAAATCTCTTTAAAAACTCCTTGAGAGTTTCACTTTCTCCCTGCCTTATATGAGCCAAGGTATGGGAAGTCCTTGGAATATCCCTAGAGATGATGAAATGGCTCTCAAATGAAATCGCCATTTCTTCCCAAGAATCTATTGACTCCGAGGGTAAACCTTTGAACCAACTGAGAGCTTCCTCCGTTAAGGTTCGTGGGAACATCCTGCACATCACATCTTTATCGGCTCCCAAGTACATGGCCTCATACGTGTAAGCATCAAGGTGCTTAATGGGATCAGTTTCTCCATTATATTTTCCGATGGAGTATACTCATGAGCCTCCTTGAGAAAGGGACGTTGAGTCGGTATGCTCCAGAATCCATCACTGTCTGCCCCATCTTCCTTGCATCGATCCTGTCCCCAGAATCTTGAGTTTGTTCTCTCCTCTCAAAGGTAGGGATCTTCGAATACTGGAGAGTTGTGGATCTTTCTCTCGTAGATGCATGGCGAGTATCCTCCGCCTGAGACATCACTCTGTCCCCAGTTCCTCTTTTCCCCCTTCGCAACTCCATCAACTCCTCCCTGAGTTGCCTGATAACTTCATCTCGAGGATCAAGGGTTGCCACTGGTACCATTCTCCTTGAATGGGTTGCTGGTGATTCGAAAACGAATCTCCCCTCAGCTTATTGATGGGTCACATCTTCCACATGACCATCCACCAATTCGTGTCCATCTCCTTCCATGGTCGACTACTAACTTCTGCAGAAAGTGGGAATAACTCTACCGGGTCCCACCGGGCGTGCCAATGTTCTGTCCCCGACCGGGGTCTAGGATCCGGTGTCGGGACAGCCTCAAGAGTTGAAGATTGAATGGAATTGAAGACCGGCTGAGTGTATCCGGTCTCTCTGATCCGACCTCTCAGCGTGTGGAGGTCGGTCTTGTTGTCCTGGAGATCATTCATACCGACCTCTCGCGTTGGTGTGGGCGACAGGTGGTGTCACCTGCGAAGATTCTCCGACGCTCAAGTTAGAAGAGTGTAAGTGAACTCTGTTAATGCTCAAACAGTATAATAGCAAGAGATAGAGCAAGGACAACGTAACCTTTGACATGTATTGCAACATGTTATTTATAGTTGAGCGTGGAAGATGAATCGTTGGGTGTTAGTGGGCCCACTGGTTCTGATAACGTGTATAAAGAGTCAATCCGAGTGGGCCAACATTCAGAGTGTGTCAGGAGGGTAGGTGAATTATCAGTGTACTTTTCCGTCACATGGATGGGGGATAATCACCTTTTCCGTAAATTCCGCTGGTGATTGTACCCACTCCTGTCGGTGAATGAAAGGGACATATTCCGCTGTGCAGAATACCTTTCCCGTTATGATACTGAAGCAGACGGTTAGAGAATGGATCAGCCACCCGGTGTAGGAGAGCGGATAAGCCGATCGGTATCTCGGATGTCACTTCGGACGACTGATGTAAGAGAGGTTTGCCGAGTGTGTTGCAGACCGGATGGGTATTCTTGACACCGGCTGAACACTAGGACGACTAAAATGACTCCACTTTAGGTGAGACCGGATCAGCATGTTAACCGACTGGATCATTATCTTGGGATACCGGTTGACTTCTAGGAAGGCTGAGTCGGCCTTTTGTCCTTAGAACCGGTATCCAGACCGGATATCCTTGGGGCCGGTATCCAGACCGGATCAATACTTATATAAATATATATTATAATCAATATTAAATTGAAATTTTAAGCCTATATCTATAAATATTTATGTGTATTTAAAAATTAATTTTTGTATGTTTATGACCTATCATTTGTCCATATCTATACTAAACTTCTTCCACTAAAGTATCACAAGGTAATTTCTCCTAATTTTTACTTTTAAATTTATCATCCAAACTTTTCATTCATTTACTTTTATCATTTACTTCATTTAATTTTTCACCTTTTTTATTTTACAATATGTTGAATGAAAAGACGTACGTAGGTGGTGAGAAATAAAATATCATTGATCCATTGAGGGATATCCTCAAGTTCACCCAACAAAATAAATCTTGTAAATAAA
The DNA here is from genome assembly GCA_037962975.1 of Clitoria ternatea. Classification (NCBI taxonomy): domain Eukaryota; kingdom Viridiplantae; phylum Streptophyta; class Magnoliopsida; order Fabales; family Fabaceae; genus Clitoria; species Clitoria ternatea. Next base: position 45,512,481 of record CM075674.1, read on the forward strand.
TCAACTTGAAATGCTAATTTTAAAAAAACTTTTTAATAAATAATTTATCATTAACAAAAAAAATATTACAAAAAAAATCAATGTTTTAAGATGAGAAACCTATTTTTTCATAACATTTAGTCTCTTTATTCATATTTCTTTTCACCCCTCCAAGAAGTTAAGTGTATTTGTCTTGTTCATTTTATTCCTGTTCATACATTTTTTTTAGTACGAAAATGATGTCGTGAAACCAATACGAATAGTGATGATGGGTTAATAATAATAAAATAATACGAACAGTAATCATAAAAACACTATTAACCACGTCTCACGTCGATGCTATCCTATTGAATTTTTTACACTAGTTAAAAAAATAATCAGAATAAATATTATTATATATATATTTACACTGTCAATTTTAATAATTGATGTATAAAATTTTATACCAGTTATTAAAAGAATCCTTATAAAACTTTTTGTGTATCAATTTATTGAAATAATTAAAATAAAATATTATTTTTATATCGATTATTTTAATAACCAATATAAAAAATACATAGTTATACCATTTATTCAAACAGTTAGTGTAACAAAAAATATTTTTTACACTAACTATTACACCAACCAATATAAATATATGAAATAATAAATTACACCCGAAAAAATTTACAAGAGTATTGAAATTGTACAAAAAAATTTCTACTGAATAACATTCATGTTTTTAATTAAAACAATAAATTAAACTAAAATAACCCCTACCAATTCATCTATCTCGGTGGTATCCATTAGCAAATAAACATCAATTTTATTTTAATTAACTCACATATTTCAGGCTGAGAAAATAACTTATGACTATGCGTATTTTTACTTATATTTCAATAAATTTTTTGTGTAATTTATCAAAATTAATTGTTTTTAACTTATTTCAACAAGTTTCATAATCAAATTTATATTATAAACTTTCATGCAAAGACTACTAATATATAAATTCCTAATTGAATTATGTATCCAAACTTATCACTATTTGTTTAGGTGACCCAAATAAAAAACTATTATTTTTATTTAATATCGCCCAAATTAATTATCTTTTTTTATAAGGCATCCAAATTATCTTTAAAAATCACAATCAAATCCTAAATTAAATCAATCCTTTCATTAATCTACCATGTATCAAATCCAAATTCTTAAGATATTATCTCGATCATTGGTTATTTTTATATAATTATGGTAACTTTGAAATAATATCTTTAAATATCACGCAATTAGAGTAATAATAACTCTGCGGAGTAATCTTATAAATTTTTTAGTAACTATATATATATATATATATATATATATATATATATATATATATATACACACACACACACACGTACCATTGTATTTTTCAATATCAACAATATAATTTATCAAACAGATACACAAATCTTATCAAAAAAATTTAGTAATCTAGTAATAAATCTATTAAAACCAACACAATCTACACCTATATAAGATTCTTATTGTAACCAAAACAAAATACACAAGATTCTTATTGTGTTATGTGTTCAAATTAAAGCTTTACACAGTGGTAGAGACACAAAATAATTTTAGTGGAAGAATAACAGTTTGAATGAATATTGCTTCTGAAAAAGTAGGGCAAAACAAAAAGATTAAAGCAAATGGCTTCTGATATGGGTTCAAGGAAGGAATTCAAGGCTACGGATGAAGAAATGATCGAATTGTTAAACAAGAAGGTGCATGGGAAACCTTTGAGTAAGAATGGTGTGATTCTTGAACATGACTTGTACGGTGAGAAGAACCCTTGGGAAATTTGGCAAGAGTTTGAAGGTGATTCAAAGTCGTATGGTGGAAAGGATCTGTATTTTTTCACGAGACCGAAGAAGAAGTTCCCGAATGGGTCACGGTTGGTTCGCACCATTGGAGTGGGTTCTTGGGAAGGTGAAGATGTTGGGAAAGAGGTTGTGGCCACTGAGACAAAAGAACGCATTGGAATGAAGAAACGTTTTCGCTTTGAGAAGAGTGGCACCCCCCATGATGGTGCATGGATCATGCATGAATACAGCCTTCATTCCTCCTTGATCACTGATGCTTCGGTAAGTTCTATATTCTATACAATTCGTTACTTGATGAATTAGTGCATTTGTCTCATGATTCTTGAGCATACTAGTTGGAACCTCCAAACTTTGTTTGGATTTAAATCTCACCTAACAAGAGATGTTTGGTTCCTTGTTAGATTGGTGAAACTGAGGTTTGATCATCTCTGAAAAAAAGATTTTACAGTTAAATGGAGTTTTGAGTGTTTTGAACCATTTGAATGATCAATATTAATTTTTAAATATTTTTTTATTTTTATAACTTTGATTTGTCAATCGCATATAAGGAGTGATATGTAAATATAGAAATGCTGATATAAAATATTAATCATGTTATTTTCTAATTAAAACTAACTTGTTTTTTTTATGTATGTTTACTTGTATATAACTAATACATATATAATTATTACTAATTTGAGTGTATTATTTTCTAGGCAAAATTTATTTTGTTTTTTTGGTTTTGATGTTTGGTTCAATTTAGTTTTTTTTATCTGAATTGATCTCTTATTTTTAATATTTGTTTTGATGTGTTCTCTTATCTATTTTTAATCTAAATAGTCTCTTTTTTTAATATCTTATATTTACCCTTTTGTTATTTCATTATCTCATTTTATAAAACTTTGTAATTGGACACGTTTATAAAGATAGGAGAGGTAAAAAAAAGATAAAGAAACAATTTGGATAGAGAAAAAAAAAGATAAGAAATAAATTAAAACAAGTTTTAAAGATTAATTTGGCTTAAAAAAAAGAATAAGGCGACAAATTAAACTGAACTAAACGAAAATTTACCTATTTTCTAATTAAAACTAACCTTTTATCGTGTATCTTCGCTCGATATTTAAAGTAGCAACAAGTATGGAGTGTAAATTTTAATTAATTAGAGAATAATACCTAAGCATTTAATAGTTTCTCCTTATTTGTATATTTGTTAATTTGCATTTCATGGGACAATTTGGTGATTTTGAATTTTGACCGTATATTGCATATATCAACGTTAGAATCGATCGGTTATAATATTTATCTTTCTTGCAGGCCAATAATTATTTTCTGTGTAGATTTAGAAAGAATTTGAGACACGGTGTTCATGAAGAAAAAGGTGTGGAAGGAACTAAAAATTTAGGGGAAGATTTTGGACGGAGACCAAGAAACCAACAACGCAATAGAAATCCACAAAGCAAAAAGGTTGAAGCTACCAAATACAAGGAACAAGTTGGTGATGATGATGATGATTGCATGTCTTGGCCGGAGTTATTTTCATTACAGTTGAGAAATTTAATAGATGTACCGATTCAAGATGAAGAAGCCATTGATTTGCTTCCCAACACATTTAAGAAATAATCTAGTAGTAATGCTCCATTACTTTCCCTTAGCTTTCTTCTGAAATTGTATTCAAGTCTAGATTTGTATATTATTGTATTGTTTTAGTTTCAACTTTTATCCACTATACTCCAGTTAAATTGAATTTTATATTTTGACGACTATTGAAAGAATCTTAACGGAAATTTAAACCAGTTCAATTTTTTTTTATCATTTTTTGAAACTTAAGTTTCCACTTCAAATCACAGGCCTGTATACATAGATTTTTTTTTATGACAAATCAAATTGGCGTAGAGCCTTTGTGGTACCCCCTCTCAAGAGCAAAGTCTAAGCTATGGGATAGCAGTTCCAAACCAAACATAAGGTCTAAGTCCAAATTCAGTCATGAGTCAGTTTGGCTAGTTTGATCAAAACCCAAATCACATGCTCAGAAGGTATCCTATAAATATTTGTTTCCTTAGGAAGAGAGTTTTCCTGCCCCTACTAGCTCTTCACAGACCATGGGTGCTTAGATCTATGCATCCTCCATCAACAAGCAGTGACTGACCTTCACCCAAACTCTATCTACAGGGATCTTGACCATGTCCACCTTGTTCTTACTCTGCCCGGCTGCCCAAGTAGTCATTAATATTACATGTTTGTGTTGTGTGTGTGTGTGTGTCACTTTAGAAGAAAATATTAGACAATATATGAAGAGAATGGTTCACCGTAAATTTTCACAGAACTTCTATAGCTACTAATCCTTGAAAAGATGAGTGATTTCTACCATTAATAGTAATCAATGCATCGGGTAGAATTTTGCACAAATTTTGAGGTATCATCCCATGTAAAGCTCAGGGAAGAATGGCAAGGCATAGACTTTATAAAATGCACACAATCTAAAATTAAGAAAATGATGAAAAATAATTACAACAGAAACTTCCAATATGAACTGAAAAGTTTCACAAACCATATATCAACTATTTGAGTTCCTTTGATAGGGTAGGGCATGTTTCCCGTCGGCATGGATGAAGATGACGCAGCTTCCTGGCTGAATTGTAGTCAGAGCAAAGACACAATTCATTTGTATGTTGGCAGAAGTGCCATAAGCCCAATCATCCACCAGATGCAAGTTTATCCATCTCCATTGGAATATGCATTTAAAGCTAACATCACTTGCTTGACATACAGTACAAATCTGATTATGTCCACTGTCCACAACAGAATTCTACCTTCAATTTAGTGATCATCTTCACTGGTTCCAGGACAGTTGGCCAAAAGGGCATCCTTTGATTCATACTGAACAAATAAGGAGGAAGGAAAATAATTACAATCAAATTAGAAGCTTCTTAACTTTCTAATTGTATTGATTTGCGATTTCATGTCTTTCAAATATATATTAAAATGCAGTTTGACTGAGCATCTATAAGTAAGTCTTGCATTTACTCACTTGGCATCCACAAAAGAGGCAATAGTTGAACTCATCTCTTAGTTTCATCAAAACATCGTGCAATTCCTGCAACCATTAAATTGTCATTATCACCATCAAACTCACAACCAATGCAAACATAGATTAACTAAGTTCAACAACTATGATGTTAAAAAATTAACAAATGAATGACAATAATTTCTTAATGCGGTAAAAAAAAACTATTTGAAAAATCATCAAAAATAACTTGGAGCTCAACAGTTTGCATATAGATATTATTTATGGCAGAAAATTATGGCATTGTTTGATCCATGTAGCCAACACCACTCAGTTGGAAAAGGCTTGGTTGTTGTTGTGGTAAAAGACCTAGAAATAATGATGATGAGAAGAGACAACATGTATGAAGTTTCCAAGACTATATTGGGAATGAAACTTCAATGAAATACTAAAAGCTATGTTAAAAGAAATTTAAGTGAAAAAGTTGTGGTTAAGTTCCGCACATCTTCTGTTATTTCTTCCTCTTCCTCTTCACCCTCTTCATCATCCTCATTTTTTTGTGGCTCCACAATTTCCCTATTCTCCAATTGATCAAGGGCAGCTTTTGCCTTATTATAATTAATTATAACTCTCCTACTCTGCCACTGTGACTTCTGCCTAGTACCAAATTCTTCCATTAGGTCCTCCTCTTTCCTCCTTTTCCTGTCCATCATGATTTCCTCCTTTTTCCTCTTCTCCTTGCGAGGATCAACTGAGCCTACACCAGCTCGTGACCGTCGAATTTCAAGTCCCACTGGTTCGGCCATGCCTGAGCCCTCCTTGCCAAGGGCAGAACCTGGAGTGTAACCCATCTGTTTGAGAAGCTTAAACCCAATGTTGGATTGAGGTATTGGAGCTTCCACTCTTGCTAATGTTTGCTCATCCTCTTCTTGTTGCTTCCTCTCTCTTTCCAGTTTCCGCCGTTCTTGCCAGCCAAGAGTTTTCAGGCGATTCTTAGAAGAGTTTACTGAAGGATCTTTCTTGTCGGAAGTCTGCATGGCATAAAGGGAGTTATCAACTTATCATCACTTTGTATGGTATGGTACCTGTAAATTGTATGTAAAGTAAAAGGCTAAGCCAATTTAAGCATCTAATAAATTCTTTGAAGAGGCAAACAAAAAAATTCCCATTTGAAATATTTTCTACCTGAAACTTTTGGGTTTTCAGGTCGAAGCATTCAGCACCAAGCTTCATTTTTATTTTTATTTTACTAAATACTCAATTTTGGTTTTCCAAAGATACATAAATGGGGCATCAACAATAACCACCGAAAGTTTAGACATCAGATTATCCCCGCTGATGCATCTTTGAACACCGATTTGAAGTAAACCACTCAAATTGGTCCTAACCTTGTAAAATCAACATTCACTTCAGCTATTCTTCACTTTGTTTTCCAATGTTGCTTTGTAACTTTACACAATCGTTTTATACTAAAAGACTAAAGTTATTTTACAAAGTCAAAGATTAACAAAAGGCTTTTAAAATCTGATGGGAACAACAGTGTTTACTTATCAAGTACCATGTTATCTAAAATTTAAACTAGAATTTCAAAACTAAATTGCAAATTCATGTGATATAATTAGCGGGGCTTCAGAAGGTGAGAGTGAGAGACATGAAAACCTAATTCTGCTCTCAAGTACGTGGATTTTTGTAGATTTCGAAAATTTCTCAAACGCCGAGGCAGAATCAAAATGACAAGGGAGATGGGTAAAACGGGAAAGGAAAACATTACCTTTTTGGAAGAAGAAAACTTTGGAGGGTGTAAAGGTTCTGAAGGAAGAAACTGAGAAAGGTCACCCATGTAGTCATCTTCTTGTTCTACGTTTCGTGCTGCTCCGTTGTTGCTCGCCGGTGTTTCAGCCATGGCCAACAAATTGTGGGCTCTATGAAGCCCGGAGTGGGTTCACTAGGGTAATTACGGGACACAAACTACAAGGGGGAAATTACAGTTATTTGATGAGATTGTTTTAACCCTTTGGTTAGTTTTTTATTTATGAAATTTAGGAGGATGGACATAAAAAAAATTAAAGTAGAACTAAATTCGTATATCCTTCATTTTTTTATATTAATTTAAAGTTTGAACTTTTTTCTCTTACCTAAGTGCATCATCAAATTTGAGGAAGTTTGTGTCAGTGGAAAGAAGATTACTCGGTATTATGTTTCGGGTTTTTGGCCAAAATGGAATATTTTTTAAAAATATTTATGTGTTTAGGTTGGAAAAATAATATTTAGTGCTCTGGGGCGATTACTGATGAGGAGGCGATCACTCGCACTTGGAGAGATGGTTTTACCGTTTTAAATATTGATAAAAGCTATACTCAATAAGGCTTGAACCTAACACCCCTTAAGCACAATAGGAGAGATGGTTTTGCCGTTTTAAATATTGATAAAAACTACACTCAATAAGGCTTGAACCTAACACCCCTTAAGCACAATAGGGTATCATAACTACCAAGACAACTGTTACTTTAGTCTAAACAATAAATATTATTAGATATCTTTCTTTCTATTCTTTTACCAATCTTTCATATTTTTATATAAAATAAAAAAATTATATAACTTTTTAACAATTAAAAAATATAATATTTAGTATATGTTATATATTAAATTATACATTATATATTAAAATATAATATTTATTATACATTATATATTAAAATAACTTATGACTATGCGTATTTTTACTTATATTTCAACAAATTTTTGGTGTAATTTATCAAAATTAATTATTTTTAACTTATTTCAACAAGTTTCATAATCAAATTTATATTATAAACTTTCATGCAAAAACTACTAATATATAAATTCCTAATTGAATTATGTATCCAAACTTACCACTATTTATTTAGGTGACCCAAATAAAAAACTATTACTTGAGTTTTATGTGAACATGCCTTCAATCTTGCTAAGCAGATAAAGTATATCTAGTGGCTGATTTTTTGTTTTTCTCCTTAATTACATCCGATTTAAATTAACTAAACTATTTTTGGTTAATTGTATCAGGTAAAGTATATACTTTTAGTTAATTATTTATTTATACATGATGTAAAATAATCAAATGCAAGCGTGTGATGACTTTTTTTTTATTAATCACTTCAAGTGTTAAATATTGTGAACTCAAATTTGATAATTAAACTAAAACATAATTCAACTCAAAATATTTATACTTTTAATTTTGTAATCATATAAATTAATGTTCACTTCTTAAAGGTCGTTACTTAGGGATTTGTTATGATTTAACATGTGTTTTAAGTTAAGTTATAAGAAATCTTTAACATTAAATTCTTGTAAGAAATTTTATCTCTTATAATAATGATCCTATCGAGTTGAACACAAATAGGGTATATAAAAACAAGTCAAATTATTTTATTCTCCTTTTATATATATGTCTAATTAACAATTCCAATCAAATCAATTCGACATATGACAAGATATATATATATAGTGATCACTTCCAACCTAGATATTATATAATTTAATCATTTGAAAAGCCTATATATAGAGAAATGATAATGATTTTTTAATGTGTTAGGGTAGTTAAAGGGTAGATCAAATATGTCTTTAGTCTTTTATTTTGGTAATTATTTTATTTTAGTACATGTATTTTTTAATTATTGATTTTAACTTATGTGCCACGACACTGTCAAATGACTCAACACACTTTATTAATGATATTATGTTTTAAGGACTAGAAATATATTTTTAAAAAAATATAAGAGCTAAAATCAATATAAAATACCGTAACTTAACCAAGTATTTACTAAAACTAAGGACAAAAACATATTTTACCCAAATTATAAATACTAAATATTATAAATCAGTTTCTTACTCAAATTTTAAAACTATATCTCAATCATAATACAATCTAAAAGTGAGACAAAACAAAATTAAAATATGTTGCGTCCCAATTATTTCAAACATCATAACTTAGATTCATAACTATCACAGGCAACATAAACAACTAAAAATAATTTAATGTCTTACCAAAAGTAGAAACATTCAATATGAACTAGTCTTCACACATATACATAGTCTCATAAAAAAATTAGTAGGACAAAATCACTCACATACACACATATATACACATACACAAGCTTAATTAGTTAAGTTGGGTCTGTGTTGAGGCGTGTGTTTAACGATTCTTGTATCTTTCACTTCAAATTGATTCAACTATGCAGTTTATGATGGTTTGGTTCGGTTTCTAAGCCATAAACCTATTTTAGTAAAAACAAATATTTTAATGATAAATATATCATTGTAATTATTTTTAAGGTTTAAATTACACAAACATCAAAAGACGTTAAATTTAAGTGAATATTACACTTCACCTATTTTACCTAACTTTCAAATAATATTCTCACAATATTTATTTTCCTAACCATGATATATATTTTTCTGTTATTACTATTACTTTCAATAATTATGTCTTACATGAGTTATTGTGTTTTGTATGGCTACCTAACAAAGTTAATATATTAAAATATTTTATATATAATTATTATGTTTTGGGCCAAAATGGGGTATTTTTAAAAAATATTTATGTGTTTGGGTGGGAAAAATAATATTTAGTGGTCTGGGGTGGTTTCAAACACAAATATTTTTTAAAAATACCCCATTTTGGCCAAAAACCTATTATGTTTCTATATTAATTAGATCAAGTTTGTAGAGGATAAAAAAATAGTAATGTATTTAATGAAATTTTATTAAATTTGACAGCGTAATTTTATTTACCTAAATAAATATATTAAAAACTTATATATAGAAAACTTTTCAATCGTTCCATTAATTTCAAGTTTGAACTTTCTTTAAATCCTAAACAGATGTTTTATATGAGTCATGTCGCCTGAAAAAAAAAGTAAAGATCACTACGAAAAACTAAACAGTTAAAAATATTAATAGTAGATATATTCCTAATTGGTTTTTTTCTAAGCAGAGCCTGAGTACTTCATTTTTTTAATCCAACCAAATCAACTATAAATTCTTATAAATTTTAAATAGTAATCCCAATACCCCCCCCCCCCAAAACCAAAAAATTGATTTTATTGGACTTCATTATACTTCACGCTCTAAATTTTTTATGATTCAATGATTTTTTTTTAGGGTGAAAAAGAGGATATCCCGATCGAAGGAGAAAATGGGGAAATCCCATATGACCGAATATATCTAACAAGTCGCACTATATATCAACCCAAGATGTATCTTCTTCCCCAGGACTTTGAAAGGGTACTTTTGGAACACCGATGGGCATAAAATGAAGAGAAAAAAGAAAATTATATATCTCACTTTAGTGTGGAAACATTACAAAAAGTTATACTTACACATCTAGGAGTTCAGAGTACCTGGGTCGGTGGGCATGGAGATTAAAGTTTGGGAACTAAAGTAGTGTCTCATGTCCTTCACAAAGAACCCTCACGTCATCTCGCTCAACACGATACAAATCCTCTCAATTAACCTAATATTAGACTTGCTCCCAAGTCCAATACAACATAAAGGTAGGATGTATGTTAGGATAATGAAGAAAGTCCTCCCTTACCACGCCTAGACTCACTCAGATTTTGAAAAATAATCCTTTAAAATTCTTATAAGATTGGTCAAACGCCTCTATCAAACAACGACCAAGGACACCATTAAGGGAAACCCACCCAACAAGGACCCCCGCTTTAAAAATTTTAGCATGAAAAAAAAATAAAAGAAGACAGGAACCAAAGAAGCCCGCCCAAAATAGTCATATAGGTCTTCAAAAGCCTTTACAAAGGCCCACCCCTTCAAATGAAACTGAGTAGGGGCGACATTCAAGGCATTCAGAACACGCCTTTCAAAATTAGAATATGGAAGAGATAAATGGAGGTAAGAGAAGAAAGTTTCATGCACATAAGTGTAATCCAATTCTCCAGGGTTTATCCAAGCATGATAAACTCTCTCCTCCGATGAACAGCCTAGGCACTCAACGCTGGAGGCTAGCATAGAGCCGTTGAAGGTCCCCTCTTGCCAACGGTTGACAATGGCATCCCCATCACTAATGGAAAAGAGGAAAGACAAAACTTTCTCTTTAACCCATGAAAAGGCGTTCGAAGAAGAAACCATTTTCTTAAAAAGGAAAAAACAATAAAAAAAGGCAACAAAGGCCTAAAAAGCAAGAGAAACCATAACCCAACAACAACAACACAAAGGAAAAGGAGGAGGAAGCACTAACCTCTAGAAAAAGTATAACCAAAGGAAGAAGAGTAATAATGCATAAGAGACTAACCAAGCAAGAACGTTGACCTAGAAATAAAAGTAGAGAGCAGAAGGCCAATGGAGAACTAGAGCAAAAGAGCAAAAGAGAATTGAAAGAAATAGTAGTGAAAAAGGTAAAATATGAAGGAAGTTTAAGCTATATATATAGGAGGAAGAAGTAACTCACAGATAGAAGATCTAATGGTTGGGAGCAATATCACCAACTCTACGACCACGATGCCACGATAACCTTTCAAAGGACAACTGCCTTTGACACGTGACGAACAACCCACTCACATTCGAAACGACATACATAAACCCAATAGACACATTTAAGAGCCTATGGATACAAAACACCTCATCATTATGAAAATATTTGTGCCCAGACATCACATTGAGAAATGAAATGACGACTATCCATTATCAGACACGTATCCCTCCCTGAAACCCCCTCAGAAAATGTTACGAGTTCCTCCTGACGCAGACAGACAAATGAGAAGCCCATTAGCCAACTTCCACGTCAAAGCACTTAAAAGAGAGCCTCACGAAATTTCTCACTCGGAAGAGAACTACTCAGAATTTCTCACTTGGAAGAGAGCCACTCAGAATTCCTCGCTCGGAAAAAAAGTCATTCAATGTCAATTTGCCCAAAAACACCTCACCTAAACACTTAGTCACTCGGCTCGGCTTTTTGCCAAAAGCTTGTGATACTAAGGGGCTCATGTTCCCCCGGGATGAGAGGGGGCACCACAAGACCCTCTTTCCCCCTTTACGTTTTGGGAAAATATCTTGAATACTCTGTTTTGTTTTAATTTAAATAGATTATGATTATCTCTTAATAGTTAGGCCGAAATCAATGCTCATCTTTTACCAAGTGTATAAATAAGGTCTTGAAGTCTCCTTATAAGTCAAGTGACATTGTTTAAGTAATAAAACTCTAATTCTTCTAGAGTAATAGCTTAACCTTTCCATGCTCAAGTGTGAATAATTGTATATGTTTGAATAAATTATAAGCTTATATCCATTCCCAATCTTGCTCTAAAAGTTAACACCGTTGTATTTTTCATAACTAAGTTTTCATCACTAATTAAATAATTAAAATCGGTTGCTAATTAATCTAGTTTCACGTTAATAATATCCTTAATTTAATACTTAATCGATTTTTCACTGCACAAAAGATAAATATTTCAGAATAAATTTACATAAATTTTATAATTTTTAGTAGTTGAGAGGAATCCTTGGCGTTGCGCGCCAAAACAAACTAACTATAACGGACTCATAAGCATGGTTCCCACCTTAACAACCATCCAACCTCGCTCACAGTCACAGCGAGCGTATGAAAGTAACGAAGAATTTAGTTTTTGTTTGGGAACCGAGAAAGCTGCGGAAAAATAGAAAGAAAATGGGCTGCAACTACTTGTACGTGAATCTCGCCGTCGTTGTCTTCTCGGCAACTTTGATTTCTCACGCTTTGGCATTTACTGATCCCGCTGACGGTAATGATTCGTTCTTGATTCTTGTACTATTCTCAGGACTCTTGATTAATCTTTCCTTGAAAATGATTGAACAAGTTTGCGCACTCAAAGCATGGTGTATGTTGGAAGTCCCACGTCGCCTGCCTCATAATATTTCGCATGGGACAACAGTTTCTTGATAGAATTGAAGAAAATTATGCGATTATAGTTTCCTATTGCACAGTTTTCTTATTTTCTCTGCATTCCGAAAGCTCGCATATTCTATGATTGTATCCTTTTTATAATATTCTTCGTTTAGATAGTAGATTTAAATTATTTCGGCAGAATAACATAACGGTGGTAGGAGATAGATTACTTCGTTGAATTGATAAAAAGAATACTTGAACGAAGGTGACAGTGTTAGATAGAGAAATAAAAAAACCATCTGGGTTGTGATTTGTGAGGGTTGTATTTGTAAATGAGGTAAAAAATCATGAACTCCAATTTACGAACTCATTTTGGTAAAAAAACTCATTTTATTTTATTTTTTGATTTTGTAATCTGCTTATATACAGTCACAGCACTCCAGGATCTACACAGGGCCTTAAACAACCCAACAGTGCTGCAAAGATGGGACGGTAATGATCCTTGTGAGGAATCTTGGACAGGAGTAGAATGTTCTGGCTCTTCAGTTATACACCTGTAATGAATCAACTCTTCTGATGATTATTCCAATTCTGATTATAATGCCGCTGATGAACTTCATAATTATTATAATATCTGCTTCATGCAGCAAAATTCATGGATTAAATCTCACAGGGTACCTTGGAGGCTTGCTCTATAATCTACAGAACTTAAAGCAACTGTAAGTAATCGTATAGATCTAATTTTTTTTTATCGGAGTAGTTTATTGTCATGGGATCGATTTATTTACTTACTCTTCCATATTTTGGTTTCGTTAGAGATGTCAGTTCTAACAACATAGTTGGTGAAATACCATACGGTTTACCCCCAAACGCCACATTTATGTAAGCCTATTGCTCTTTTGTTTTTGTTTCTGTTTGACTGTTCTATGCTTTTCTGACGATTCTTCTTTATTGCAGAAATATGGCTTGCAACTATTTTAGCCAAAATATCCCCCACTCATTGTCAACCATGAAAAAACTAAGACGTCTGTGAGTTACCTTAGTGTCTTTTTGGTTTACTGAGTTACGTTAGTGTTGATTTTTTTCCAATCAAGCTTGATAGGGGATGTAACAATTAATTTCTCTGAACCATAAAGTCCATTAACTTGTCTTTCATGATCTCTCTTTTCTTTTCATTGTCACATGGTGTTTGAGTTTTACAGATGACTGAAATCTTCACTTGTCTTGCAGGAATTTAAGCCACAATGTCTTATATGGACCCATTGGCAATGTGTTTACAGGCCTAGATAATCTCAAAGAAATGTATGCCTTCTTCACCTGAGCTTAACGAAAGGAAGCGTCAGTCTACAAAAAAATTTAGCTGTTAAACAACGATGATGTTCATACACTACTTGCTTCAAACACTATTTGATACTACTTTTTATTTTCTACCTTCATCTTCTTTTCTTTCCGTCATCTATCACATCTTCTCTCCTTTTTTTCCGTATCTCTCTCCTCAAACACAAAAAAGAAAAAAAAACACTAACAAAAGTGATGCCACTAAGTAATGTATGAATGTATAAAGTAGTTTCAAATGGTGTTTAATGTAAGTAGTATATGAATATCATTGTTGTTTCGTTGTTCATACCCCAATCCCACCAACTAATAAAGGATGATTTCCTATCATCAGGGACCTTTCATACAATAATTTCAGTGGAGATCTGCCAAGTTCCTTTGGTTCCTTGACAAACCTTGATAGATTGTAAGTTTCATCTTTCTTTCATCCCCACCCTGTTTCCTAAACATTTCATCTTATACACAGATAGGACTTTTCTTATTTAGGGTCATGTTGGTTGATCTGCAGTTTGGTGATTATTTGCAGGTTCCTGCAGAATAACAGATTCACTGGATCAGTCACCTACTTATCTGAGCTCCCACTCATTGATTTGTAGGTTATCTCTTAACTATTTTTTACATAAATGACTACAGTTCTATTATTCGCTAATTTGTCTATTTTGTCAGGAACATTCAAGACAATCTGTTCAGTGGCATTCTTCCACAACATTTTCAGTCGATCCCAAACTTATGGTTAGTGATAACTGATAATAACAGGGTTTTTCTTGGATATAAAATAGTGGACAAACAACTTTAAAAAAATCACACTTTATCCTCCAATAGGATTGGAGGGAATAAGTTCCAAGCAGGAGGCGACTATCCTCCCTGGCCATTTCCTTTGGACAGTGTACCCATTGAGCAAAATACTAGTCGCCCACCCACGACTCAGGCAAATGCCATCGGGAACTATGCTGCTCCCAAGGTAAGGAAACAAAAGAGGACACGTATGGGTCCCGGAGGAATAGCTTTTATGGTTGGTGGAGGAACATTATTGGCAACAGGTTGTGCGCTCTTCATTGCCATCCGTTTGAATAAACTTCATGCACAGAGAATGAGTAGCTTGGAAAGCAGCCATGGTTCATTGCCTTCCTCTCCAAGCAGTGTAGCCAGAGGTAATTCATACACCACTAAAATGACTGAATATACAGTAAGACTGACATTTCTTGCTCGCAACTCAGCGGAAGCCTTTTTTTTTAACACTAGATTTATGTTTCTGTTTCATATTTCAGGATACAATCCCATTTATTAGTTCTGTAAATTCATTTACGTTTTTAATCGTGCTTTTTCTCTCCAATTTTAATGGTGATAGAGGTTTCTACTACAGCAATAGATGAGAGCATGCAAATCCCACCTTTCAATGCTGCATCCCTTTTGGGTCCAAGGAGATTGCCTTCCCAGACTCACAAAAGAACAGGGGAAACGTCAAGAAGAAGTTTTTCCGGAAAAGACAGATTCAATGGAAGGACAAAGGTTTTTACATTAGCGGAGGTTCAGTTAGTTACAAACAACTTCTGTGCAGACAACCTTCTGGGTGAGGGATCCCTTGGCCCTGTATACAGAGCTGAAATTGCAGATAAAAAGGTATCTTCTCTACGGGAAACCACGCTAGGAGTTTATAACTGCTGCATTCAATTTATAACACATTTCTTTTCTTTTTTTTAAGTTTTTAGCGGTGAAGAATATCCACATGGCAGGCATGTCTTTCAATGAAGAGGAAAAGTTCTTGGATGTCGTTTGCACCGCTTCCCGTCTAAAGCATCCTAACATTGTTGCCCTTAAAGGTTACTGTTTGGAGCACGGACAACATCATCTTGTCTACGATTATGTCAGAAATTTAACTCTAGACAATGCTCTTCACGGAGCAGCATACAAACCTTTATCATGGGCCACCCGTCTCCGGATCGCTCTAGGTGTAGCTCAGGCTCTGGAGTAAGTTCCATGTTTTCACTCAAATTCATTTCTTGTTAAATATGACAGTAGAATCTTAAACATGACATGCACAAATGTTTTTAGCTACTTGCACTCTACGTTATCCCCTCCTGTTACACACGGCAACTTGAAGGCTGCCAATATTCTACTGGACGAAAATCTGGTGCCTCGTATCACTGACTGTGGCTTGGCTATTTTGCGACCACTGACGAGCCATAAAGTCAACATTCGGGTTAGTTTATCCAATATTAAAGTTATCAGTGTTAAGCTTCTCGTGGATGGATCATGGATTTTATACCTAACATTAACTATAGCTCTACTAGACTAGATAAGATTAAAGAATAGCTCATTGATATTAGACAGTTAAGTTTTACATGTGATTTATCCTCGTAAAATAACTACTATATTAATGTAAGTATGCTGTTCCCTGGTTAATTTGGTAACGGGTGAAAACAGGCTTCTGAGATTGATATTAGAGATATTGGATACAGTTCCCCAGAACATTACCAACCGAGCATTGGCAGCGTAAAGAGTGACATATTTGCCTTTGGGGTGTTGCTTCTTGAACTGATGACGGGAAGAAAACCTTTCGAAGGGTATGTTTTTCATTTGTTCCCTAGAAATAAAAAGGGATCAAGGGGTTGTTGAATGACGGTCTCTGTTTCTATTGCAACACAGATTCAGGCCAACGGAAGAGCAATATCTGGCAAAATGGGCTTCAACAAGGCTTCATGATAACGAGAGTTTGGAACAAATGGCGGATCCGGCAATCAAAAGGACATTTTCGTCCAAGGCTCTTTCTCGTTATGCTGATATCATTTCCCTCTGCATTCAGGTATTACCATACTAGAATTTTTAATTGTCATGTGTGTTGCTATTTTGGTTCTTCAAATTTGTATTTTTTTTCTTTTGTTTATTTTTCATATTTTTTTGGGTTGCCATGAAACTTGTGTCTTTCATACTACAGCCTGCAAAGGAATTCCGACCACCAATGTCTGAAATCGTGGACTCTCTTGCATCCTTTTCTCAGAAGCTCGGCGCAACAGATGGTACTGAAGTTCAATCGCTTGATAGGTCCTTTCCTACAACCTCCTCTCGCTTTATGGGGTCACCCGCATTGAGCTATGTGTCTGCCTAATGTACCATCGCCGTGATACAATTTGTAAACTGCTTGACATTAACGTGCTAGAAATGTAAGTTCGTTTTTTTCCAATGCATTCATTTTTAATCTTACCTTTTCTAAATCCAACAAATAATACATTGAATATTAGAAAGAAACTCGTTTTAAAATAACTTTCTCCGTTTTACATGAGTACTATCTTCTGCTTGTAACATAAACGAGGGCCTAACAGCAAAATGACCAAGTACCAAAAGTTACTTCATCCTGAGATATCAGTAATTATCAGCATGAATACTTGGCGTTCTCAAAGCTATGTTCATTGTTAGAAGTGAACTGGTAATATAAAAAATAAGAACAAGAAATTTCTCTCCAGAGGAAATTTGTCTTCCTCATGCTCCAAGGCCACTAGTCAAAAGTGTGTTGATCTCTCCTATTATATTAACTGGTCTTCCATCAAACATGGATGAAAGTGTAGTCTCACAGAGCTTTTTCAACTCCTTTGTTTTTGCTAAAGCTGCTTCCTGCAATTCAATTCCAGCAACAGTTAATTTGTCTCCTAACATGTTAAGTTTATTTGCAATATGGTACAGAGACTTCCGTAGCTTAGATAGCAAAGAATTAACAATAAGGGCATTAAAAACAAAGTAAAAAAATGGAAAGACTGAAGCAATATTCTGAATTTCTGATGTCCATGTCCCAATAGAAGCAAAACTAAATTGAAAAATGAGAAAGAGACATTGTTCTGTTCACCATCTCATCCCGTTCACTACACAGTCAATAAAAAAAGGAGACTCAAAACAAACCAATTTCAGATTACCTCTTTTTTTAATTGCATTTTGTGGGACCTGCATGTAGTGATGTTTTGACATCATTTCTTCAATATATTACTTAAGATTTTCATCTATACTCATTTTTAGATTAAAATTTGAATTTTGGATGGTAAATTAAATCCCTTAACCAGATTGAAGAAATAGAATTACAAACATGTTACTGTTTACCAAGATCTTTACATTTATAGTGTAAGTGTAGGGATCAAATGTCGCTATTTCTTTTATTACAACACAAGGAACAAAGGAGAAAGGGAATGAGAAGGAAGAGGATGGCAGGGCTTGCAGTATAAATTTGAAAATTACTTGAACACTATGAATACTCTTCCCGCAGGAAGAGCAAGCACACAATAGTAGAACTTACTTGCTTTGGCCATGAAGAAGATAAAGAATTGTGCAGTTCCATACGTTTCGTAGCCAAGTCCTTCAACCCTTCCTTCAACTTGACCTCATGATGTTTCTTGTCCTCCAATGAATTGACTAATCTGTCTAGAAATCTGAAACTTGGCCCAACACCACCATTAACACAATGATAAGAAACAATAGGGAACACTACACAAGAAAGAAGAGACAAACAAAGCAAATGTTTCTAGTACACACTTAATGTCGATTGGGGTGAGTAACTCCCAAAATATTGACAAGCATGTGTACAAGCATATTACAGAAAAAGAAAAATGGCAAGCCCTTCATCTCAAACAAATTAGCATTTTGAAAGGCATACAAAAGAGAAAAGCATGCAATAACTTGTCTTCCTGAACTTTAGCCTTTCAAGTTATGTAGTGATAAAGGAATAGACAAGTTAAATTTGCCGAAATTCACCATCTTAGATTTTGTATGCTCTACATAATAAATCAATTACTGAAGCTTCAACCTTCTTTTGTTGAGCAGGCCAAGCATACCGAACTTCCAAATAAAATATATACAATCCTATTATGAGTGAACCTGAAATCATTTCCTGGTTTTTGTTTGAAACTTCAATTTAAATCAGTTGTTCTACAAGGTTCCAAATTCCAAGTATCATTTCCTGTTGCATTACATAACCTAGTAATTTTATATATTGGTTTCCATTTTCAATAGTCAAATTTCAGCTCCAAAAAGTAACCATAGAAATTCCATGCAAATTTGAGAAAATGTCTGATATGGCAAAATTGAAATAAAATATGCATCTTCTAAGCATAAAATCTTATAGATATAAAACATCAAGCAGTACCTTTTAGAGTTGAGAATCATAATCAGATCCCTAGTCTTCCTATTTGTCAGCAATGAAATTGCCAAAGAAATATCACTTTGCATTGTCTCAATAGCATCATCAGCGTACTGCTGTAGTACAAAAGGAGCAACTGCCTGAACTTGATGTTGCAGCGACAAAGTTTCTGCGTTCCCCAATTCAGCCAACCGCTGATTTAAAAAGGATTTCATCTGATAGCATAAAAATCATAATGAAATTAATATCTAATCTGAAAAAATATGAATGGCATCAAACTAATAAGTTCATACAGTGCAGGTAATTGTTTACTAATTACTACTAAAAAGGTAAAAATTTAAAGATAAACAAAACTTGCTAGAACTATGCTTCTTTCTGTCTCTCCAATGGTGTGCTATGATATTTGAAACTCTCTCTAGGGGTGTAATATAATATTTGAAGTTGCTATCAAAACCAAGAACTTAACAGAGTAAAGACAATAAATAAGCATTAGAATAGATATTATTTACCTCATATAGATCATCAAGAATCTTATTTCTGTACTCTGTATCTAAAAGCTCACTTCTTCCTTCCTTATTTTCCGTCAATTGAGATAAGGCATCTGGAAGAGAAGTCTGATTCTCCAGAGCTACAGTTGGGGCACTATCATCATCAATCACATCAACATGAGGAGTTTCCACACTAATATCCCAAGATATATCCGCATGAGAGCCTAGTTCTTGGTTTGATGTTGTTGGATCAGATCCAACATCCTCAGTTGGTGAAGTCTGTATGGCATCAGAGGCATTAATGATTTCATAAGGACCCAAGCCATTACCAGTATCCTCTGTTTCTTCTATGGTTCCAATGTCCCAATCAATTTGTGAATTGTCAACGGAAATATCCCAGTCAATGTCTGGAGCAGCAATTTCTGCAATGCTTGTTGCAGGATTCAGTTCATTTTCGCTTGAGTGGACATTGTCGTCTTTAGTGATCTCAGAATCAATAGCAACATTTAAAGATGGGGGATTTTCACGCATATTCCTTAAGTTTCGCAGTACATCTCCTGAAGATCTCTGCAGTCATTATTTCCATCTTAGACCCCTTCCTTGTACAGACATCATTTAAAATAGTCGCAGGAACAATATTGCATCAAATATGAATGAGAACTATAAAACGAATTATAACTGTGTTTTGTCTTACATCCTTTTCAGTGTGTGCGTCTCTGACAAAGTTGGAATAATATTCAATCGCCCGTGACATGTTGTCACTGTTTACAGCATCCAGAATCCTGCTAAATGTGCTTGGAAGTGATTTTGCGGTCTCCAAAAGTTCTATTCTTACATTCTTCCCCTGCAAAACAATATAACCACAACCCCCTTGTAACCAAAAAATAACTTATTTTCTACAAAGCTAAAACAAAACAGCTAAAAAACGCAAACCTGTAAGCCAAGCTCCTGACAAGCTTCAGCATACTTGGCTGCTGAGAGAGCTGCGCTTCTTTTTATATCAGCCTCCTTGCGATCCAGTTCTGACAGCTGCTGCTGAATCTTCTGCACCTGTTTTTTCTGATAAGGGCTTCACAATGGAAACAAACACTCAGCATTGAAAAACCAAACCCTTCAAAAAACAAAACAACACTCACACAGGTATGAGTTTCTCCATATAATGTAAACAAAACCAACAGATCACAATGCTCACATTTCATAGTTCACATTTTGAGTTATAATCTGTGCAGCCTCACCAAGGAATACATGATCCTTCTCAAAGGATTTTACAATCGCTTCCCATGCACCCTACCCAAACAACAACAACAACAACAATAACAACAAAAATAAAAATAAAAATAATAACTAACAATAAAAAGGCTGCACATAGTATGATCGATCAGAGCAACCCCAAAAAAAAAGAGTGAGGTAAACGGTGTCTTTACTTTTACTCATTTAAGAGAAATACTCACTCTTCCCTTCACAGTTTTCAACAAAAGCTCATAAAAAAAGGTTATTTACTTAAATTGAACATAAAAAAAAAATAGTATCTTACCGCAGCACCTGATAATCGGCCAAAAATGTTCCTACTTTCTGAAGTAGACTTCAAGAGAATATCACATATCTGTTTTGCCTCCAAATAACCAATCCCTAAAAATACCAATGTCACCTTGGTCAAAACAATTTAGCCACTAAAACTGATATCCGGGTCAATAAATCAATCAACAAATAAATACATTTTTGTCAACGGAAAACTACATCAAAACACATAAATTTTCGTCTTTTTTAAAAAGTCTTCCTTTGGGGAAAATGAAAGAGGAAAAAATAAAAAGGAGAAAGGGTAACCTTCGGGGTCTAGGGTTTGGAAAAAGGGATTGGAGTCCTTAGGGAGGGAAGAGAATTCTTTGGAAATTCGGGCTCTGATTGCAGCCACGCGCTTTCGCCAATCCGCGGGTACCCTCTTGCGATCCACCAACCATTCTTCAAATCAAAGCTCACAAATTCAAATTCAGAAATCAAATAAACGAATTTCAAAATGAAAAATGAATTATGGGACCTCCGAGACGAGAAAAGGTGATGTCGATGGGGAGGTTACGAATGTCCTCGGGAGATTGCATTGCGAATGGATCAAAACCAGTGAGGATTTCGATTTTGCTTGCCACACTATCTCCCGCATTACACACACCTTCAACTCAGTTCAACCTTTATTTATTTATTTATTATTATTATTATTATTATTATTATTATTATTATTATTATTATTATTATTATTATTATTATTATTATTATTATTATTATTATTATTATTATCTGATGATGTTGTTGTTATTATTAGTTAATTATGTTTTTTTTAATGAAAAGTTGTTAGTTTTTAGTTTTATTTTTAGTCCCTAAATTTTTTTTTTGGTACTATATTAATCACTAAAAAATTGTAAGATTTTATCATATGTATTCTATTAATATTTAATACTCTATATTAAATTGTTATATGATATTATGACAAATAAAAATATCATATTATTCTCACTGCAAATCAAAAGAGTAATTGTCATGTCAAAATTTGTCTACAAGTCAATATTGAGAAAAGTTCATAATTTTGGAATTAAGGTTATCTTATGATAGATGAATTAGAAAACATCTATGTTGTAGATATACAAATGCAAAACTACAACGAATGACGATGCTTCGAGGAGTGCAAATTTATGACTTCAACGATGCTCCTACAAGAGAAAAAGACAAAGAAAGGGATTTGCTCATTATCGACATACCCTAAGTTATCTTGGCCACCATTCTCTATCCATCGCTTCTCTCTATTATAAGCCTATGGCCAGGCCTATGTGGTTCATGAAGGCAACAAGGGAATTTACCATGTTACTCACATGGCTTTCTCCTCATTTCCTTCTTTCATTCTACAATGCCATATTTCATTATTTTTGCATGCGCTTGTGATTCCTAGGGGTTTTGTTTTTTATTTTTATTCATAAGGTTCCTTTGTTTTGTTGGAGGTTTTGCGCTGGCGTGTAGGTGATGAATGGTTCATATTGGTGGGGTGGGGTGGAGGGTTAAAGGCTGAGATGGGTAGAAGTGGCTTAAGGTGGAGGGTGGAGGATGAAGGTTCCAGGGTGCTCTAAGAAGAGGAAATGGAGGTCAAAGAAGGAAAGCAAGAAAAGAGAGAGAAAAGAAATGATATGAATTGAAAATGATGTGGAGAATGACGTGTTTGCATTGTCATCCTTTAATGGCCACATGGCTCAGCTAATATGACTATTCATTTGTCATATTAGCATTTAACAGAAAACATTAATAGTAAGGACTTATGATAAACTCTTAACACTTTTTAAGGACAAATACCTAACAAAAAAAATATAGGGGCTAATGACAAAAGTAGAAAACTTCTCATTAACAAAAAACATAATTGAGTCTAATTGTTGTTGTTGTTGTTATTTGTTTAGACATGTAGGTGGTGTTTGGTAGGCAGTTAAACATATTCTCATATAAACAGGATTACCAAAAATCTTAGAATAAGAAGGATTTTTATTTTTAAGTTATCCAACTAAATAGATAGGCAAAAGAATTTACCTATGAAAAAATAACTATGTGAATCAAATTATCCAGGACTGGGAAAGTGGTTAGAAATTATACTTCCTACCAAAGACTGCCTAAGTGTCCAAAAATAAAATAAAATAAATAATTTTCAACAACAAGGAGTTAGTTTAAATAGTATATGTTTAAGCAAAGTATCAGGTTCAAGACTTGTGTATAAAAACAATTCATGCAGCAAGACTTAGGGGCCGTTTGGTTCCCCAGCTTGGTTGGTCAAACCAACCCCAAAAATAGATCCTACGGTCAAACAAAGTTTTGACTGTCTCAAACGGCTTGAAGGATCAATATCAACCCTTAAATTTTTTTCATTTCCACAACTCTGTTTCCTCGATTGAAAACCAAACAGACACTTAGTCTCATCGTAGCGTGGATATTCTTTGCCTAAACCAAAAATAATGTTAATTTCCATAATCTCCACCAATTAGCACACCCCTTTTAAAGGTTTATTGTAGACGACTCGTAAATGACAAGTTCAACTTCTTAACTTCTCATCTCCATCACAATCATAAGAATACCAACAAAGGATGAAGGTCGATTTTTGCTCATAATTCTTCTTGAGTTATTGTTTTTAACGAGAACACTACATTAGCTCAAGGTCAACTTTCCTCCATCTGGTAATATATATTCCCGAGTTGGCATCGTCAACAAAATAATTATTTCTTCTCTTTTTTGGTTAATAAATATAAATAAAATAAACAATATCAGCAAAGGGGATTGCCAATTTATTTGGCTTGTGTGTGTTGGTAAAATAATACATTAGTTATGAAAGTTGATCATTCAAAATTGAAATTGTCAAGCATTATATTTTTTCCAATTTTGTGAGCTTTTTTCAAAAATAAACGCTAATCTACCCTGGTTAAACCTTGTTTTCTTGAATTTAGGCTTAAGTTTTTTAGGTAGTGGTTTCCTCACTTGAGAGTAATGAAGTTGTTTCATCCACTACTTTATTTATCATGATGTGAAATAAATTGTTCTAACAAAATTAAGCCAAGTACAAAATACTATCAAAGGGATTAAGAAAAAAAATGATCAAGTGAACAAAGACATTATTAAGAAGAAGCAGAAAAACAAAACATCAATGGTATGAAATGGTTTAGATGAAATTGAGATCATTAGGGTGCGAAGAGAGTTGTTTGAAAGTATTGCAAATGAAAAAAATTGTTTTAGGGGAGGGGGGTCTAACATTAGTCATTTAAGAAGACACTTTAAACATTAGATACCACAGAGGTTACATATGACATTAAGAAAAAATTATTATTCCATCTCAGCCTTATAGTCCTGTTAGTTAATTTTTGATTCCTGGTATTAAATACTCCAATGAGAAGATAAGGGAAATAAATTATTGGTACAATTATAGTTTATGAACACCCTTCTAGTTTTTCTAAATAGATCTTATGATGTAGACCTTTCAATATGCAAATTTAGATTTTCAAAAGGTTATTCATATAAGAGTAGCAAACAATTGTTTAGTAATATATCACAAGAGAAGAAAATGTTGAAGACTTTGTTGAGAAGTGTTAACAAGATTAGTTTAACTACAAATATATAGAAATCAAGCCACCAAATAGCTAAATACATAGTTATCGTTGGTCATTTCATTTATGCAAGTAGAAAGCTTCATAGGAAAATTTTGAGTTTTGTAAGGGTTCCTTCTCTTAAGCATGGAATTGACATGGTTGAAACAATTTTCAAATGTTTCAAAGATGAAAGGATTAGAATTGAAGTTTTCTCATATCTATTAATAATGGTTCCAGTAATGATTCATGCTTCAAAAATATTAAGGAGAACTTATCATTGAGTAATAAGTTATTCCTTAATGGTGCATGATTAGATGTTGTGCATACATGTTGAAGTTGTAGGTGCAAGATAGACTCCATAAGACTAAGGATATCATTGATAATTTTTAAGAGAATGTGAAGATATCAATCACAATGATGTAAAGTTAAAGTTTTTTTTTGTAACATTGTTGAATGGAAACGTCTGAAAGATATAAAGCTTGTTCTTGATTGTACAAGTAGAATTTCATATACATCGTGGTGTTTGTTGCCTTGGATATTAGAATTGAATATCCCACTATTGATTTGCATATTGCATAAGTGTGGTTGGTGATATTGGTATTTGATAATGCAATCAAGGATGAAAATCTTCCATGGGAGACATGGTAGTTGCAATGAAAATTAAGTTTGATAAATATTGGGGGAATGTAATATGATTATGGATAAGTGTTTTAGATCCTATAAGCAAATATTCATGTTGTTGACATATTTTTTCCCAATATTTATAGACTTGATAAAGTTTTCACAGAGAATACGGTGAAGGTAAAGGATATATGATTGGGCCCAAGACATAATTATAGACATCTTTGTATGACCTAATTCATTTTACTTAATATTAGAGTAGACTTTATACAAATAAACATTCAATATTTATTCTCATAGCATGACCATGCATTTCCTTAAGTCTCACTCCATCAAGTGTCTCATAGATATTACTCTAGTTACATAGAATAGACAAATATCATATACATCACTCACATCCATTTGCACAATTCAGTCATTTTCCAAATACAAAATTTATGATCACCTTGTACAAATGACGTTTGATTGTATTAAGATAATAAACCCATCATGTAGGAATCATAGTGACTTTAGGTCAAACATATACCATTATTGTTTCTGACTTTCATCTAATGATTCATGCAAGATTCTCATAGTGAGTTCGTCTAGTACACCATTACCCTTAATGTGTACCCATGTGAAGACTTGATATCTTTCATATCTATGATCTATGAGATAAGATCATCAGTACACTGTCACATTAGTTTTAATGTATTTATATGTGCTTATATAAATACTTAACTATGTACATTTTAAGAATAGTTCTCATATGACCTACTATTCCAAGGATAAGCAAGTTTTAAATAACTTTTAAAGCTGGAAAGACTTATCATATTGCTAAACATAAAATAATATAATTAAAAACATAATAGTTCATAGTAAATACACTAACACAACGTACGTGCACCTATAAATAATTCTTAACTAGTTCTGTTGTTCAGTATATTTTATGAGCTAAGACATTGGTGTTGATCTCATTCATAACAACCATATTATGATTTCCAGCACCAGAATTATGTGAATCTTCAAAAGCCATGAGAATTATTATGTGTTAAAGAAAAATGATGTAGTTATAGAAATTCATGTAGTCAAACAAATAATATTTGAAACTAGAGTTTGAATCCCCAAAAGAGGAAAATGATTCTGACAATGTAAAAAAAAGGGTTTCCATCTGAATTAGATGGGACATCTATCTAGGATATATACCAATGAAGATCCTCACAAGTTAACCTAGTAGGACTTTGAGGAAAGAACCAATATCGAAACTAAAAGTTTATCTGAATACACGTATATATTGGCGTATGTCTGGTTGCGAAACCTATGACTTGCGTTTGGATCCCATAGATGGTCATGAAGATGGCCTAGAAAGAATGTCATCAGATTCAACACTCGCGTGGTCATCTCCCATGTCCCAATTTTTCAAAAAAAAGATAACTACAAAAATTTACAACAAGGCTAACGAGATAAAAATGGTATTTAGGAAGAAATTTGAAATGCTTTTCTTGTCCAAGACAAGATTCAAGTGATGAATGTCAAATGAAATCTGATTCAGTAACTGTCGTTTAACATATAATATGCTCACCCATATTATGTGGCTATTTTTCAGTGGGTCTGGATCGCGATAGTGATAGGTGAGGTGTTCCATACTTGTGCAGAAGGCATTATATATATGTGTATATATATATATATATATATGTGTGTGTGTGTGTGTGTGTGTGTGTGTACGCACGCGTGGGTGCGCAGGCTTTGTATAGCTTTGGTGATATAGCCTTGGTCGGCTCTTTGTATTTAGTTATTTTGATGATGTATATAACCTGTGTAATGGATTTATGTAGCTGACGACTTCAATGGAAGTCTATAATATATTTTAGAATCATGTATATAATGATGACATGGATTATGTTGATACCTTGATGTGGTTGACCATGGATGGTCCCATATGGATGCATTATATAAATGATTTGGGTAGTAACTATTCATGCATTGCATTTAAATGGATTATGCATTTGAACTATGGATTGATGAAGTGAAGTTGGAATATAGTGGCTTTAAGTGAATTTCATGCATAAGTGAGAGCTGGATAGGTCATATTGTTTATTACGGTGTTCAGATACCTTGAAATGGTTCCAATAATCTATATACATGATTTAGGACTTGTAGGATTTAGAATGAACCAAATCCATGAAGAAATAAACCTTAAGTTGCATATTTTTGTCTTAAAATGGGTAAAACGCATTTTGTTGCACAAGTCATTCAATTTTGGGAATTTTTACGTGTGGCCAGTTATCGCGTGTCACAAATGATGTATTTTAGGTGGTGTCAAAGTTTGGTGGTGTTTGAAGGTCATTTGGAGAAGTTATGACATGCGGAGTTGGCCGGAATACCAAATTATGCATATTGGTATGGCTAATCTGCTAGCTAATCGATTAGGACCATTCTGGATGAGTGGTAATTGATTAACGTAATCGATTAGGGTCATTCTGAATAGTAATTAGTTGGTCTGCATAATCGATTAGCACTCGGGTAACATATTAGCTAATCGATTAGGGACATTTTGTTGCCCTGATCATTGATTTCCCACGTGGTGCAATCGATTACCATGTCATTGGGATCTCTAAATGAGTTGAAATCACATTCTAAAGGGATGTTTAGTTTGCAGTTGAGGAAACAAAGTTTGGAAAATGAAAAAATCTAAAAGTTGATATTGATCTTTCACGCCGTTTAAGACAGTCGAAATTCAGTTTATCCGTAGGATCAAATAATTGCTTCACTCCACCTCCGTTGCTTTCAACTCGACGGAGTGCCCAAACAGCCGCTAAATCCACCTAGTTTTGGCCGAACTTTTCTAAATGGATTAAGTTAACGTTGTGGAGTTTTGAACAACCAAATTAGGGTTAAATTAAATTGGAAAAACTTTTCTTTGAATTTTCACTATTGTTTTAAATCCTAAGATGTTTTATGTTTGGATTTTGAAAATATTTTTTATTTTTATTTATTTTTTTAAGTTCTAATTACAAAATTATTTTGTTATTTCTAGAGTTTTATACAAGAAATATTAAAAATAACTTTTTTCAATTTTTTCTTTTTACTTTTTTCAAGTGTAAAATTTTAAAAACAAAATATTTTCATAATCTAAATAAGCTTTAATGTTTATTTAATTAGTTCTGCCAACCAAACTCAGATTAACTTAATAAAAATTTATTAATATTAACTATTAATTTTTTTCCTTACTTCTTATATTTATGTGATATATCATGGGCACTTAACCTTCTCTAAAAAAATAAAATAAAAAGAAAGTGTGTCCTTAACCCAATTTCTCTTGAAATTGTAAATCACAATTAATGTTGAGCTCCATGATTTGCATCATTCTCAGACGCTGGTATTGTCATTTTCAAAACCAGGTTTGAATGAAATTTATAACCCTTCTCAAAACAGTTGGCAAATTTCACAAGATCCACAAGTTGCAAACTTGCTGTATTATGAATTATAAAGAATAATTTTTATCTTAATTTAATGAACATGCATCATACATCATGCATGTAGTACCTGCCAAATTTGCCAGAGCCTATGGCTGAAATTCCTTTGCTGTCCAACCCATAATAATAATACACTCAAAACCTTCATAGTTAAGTTTCCAATGACAGTGACCCACACATTCAATTACTTAAGCTTCTTTTACGTTTTTTCCTTTTTACATACTTCTTCTTTCTTCTATTTTTCTTTTTATTTGTTACCTTTTCTGGTTCCAAATATACTAATGAAAGGATTTGGTAACCTAACTCATTATATTCAAAATATTTGATAAAATTAACTAATATAGTAGTTGATAAATATAAAATAATGTGTTAAATTATTTAAGTATAATTAGTAATTTTTTTACGTATAATTTGTAGTTTTTTTTAATCTTTTAATTTATCTCACATTTAAATCTTAAAACTAATAGGTTTCTACATTAATTTATTTAATTTTTTAATTTAAGTTATAAAGAAACAAACTTTGATATACCTTCATCTTTAAGTATAAGACTATTTTTTGAAACTTTTTTTTGAAACTTTTTTGTGTCTTGATATAAGATACTTTTTCAAATTTTCATGTCATTAATTATTTTTTACCTAAAATATCCTATTAATGTATAACTATATAATAATAAATAAGATATATCAATTAGAGTATTTATCTCTTCTAATGATAATTGGTTAGTAAGTGGAGAAACTAAATGGAAAGAGAATAAGTGAAAAAAAAATGAACAATGAGTGATTTAAGGGTAATTTTGGAAAACAATTATAAATTTTAAACAAATTTAATAATTTTAACTAAATTAACTAACTTTTTTAATATACGTAAATTAGGTAAAAATATTTTATATTTAGGACGAAGATGGTATATTATACTAAGAAACTTATTTATTTTATAGAGTAGTTAGTAAAGAATTCAATTTATATTGTTGTTAAATTTAATGGACTAAACATTCATCTTTTACAAAATCTTGATATAAATAAAATTTTATACAAAAATTAGAAACCTTTTAGTTTTTTGTTTCTTTAAAATTTTACAATTTATCCATAATAAAAATTATTTTATTATAAATATAACATTAAAAATATAAAGGATAGTTTTTTTAAAATAAAATAAGATGTAGAAATACGGATTGTTAAGATTATTAAGGGGTAAAAAAGTAAAGTTGAATTTCAATTAGTAGTTGGAATCTTCAAATGTTCAAACATCATTTCAAAAAATACTACCTATCAAGAGAAAACACTACCTACCAAGACATTTATATTTTGCTTAAAGAGACATTTTATATAATGATATTAAATATTTAATGTGGTTTTCTTAAAAATCCTTAATATTATTTATTACAAAAAGAATTACTCTTTCTAGTCTATGTGGCACCCCAAGTTACAAATTAAGATTTTTATGAATAAACTTCACACGATATATATATATATGTATATATATATATATATATATAGAGAGAGAGAGAGAGAGAGAGAGAGAGAAAGAAAGTAAGATGAGCGAATCTAGGCCGTATAACCATACAATTGATGGTTGAGATTAATCGTGTAAATTTGAAAAACTTTTAATTTCAACCATTCATTATATGATTATACAACTCAAATTTGCTCATTTTACTCTCATATAAGAGAATCTTTTTTATAAGAAACATCCCCTTAAGTAACTAGACACGCCACATAAATGATAACAGTAACAGATCGGTAATTAAAACACATTTCTCGTATATGGTGATGAAAAGGCACACAAACAAGTCGCATATATGATATATATAAGAGTTATACAAACAATCAACGATAATGAATAGTTAATGTATGCTGAATGGTATAAAAACCACATATTTACGGAGTCGTCGGCCAAGGCATTCCTACCACTATTTTACATTCAAAACCATGAAAGCATTACTTAAAAAAATAAGGCCATCTACCTACCATGGAATCTACATCATAAGCCTAAAAATGATCCACATAGGAGAATGAGTCACACGTTCAGAATGATGGATACATTACAACTGTGATAACATATACATGTGCATATATAATCCATACACTTTCAAAAGGAATCGATTCAACAAGTATACAGTACAACAACGTAATCATTATATCATAAGCATATGCATGGACATACAATCATGTTCATAACATTTCCACATGTATCCACTCCGAAACAAGTGAATATATATATATATATATATATATATACACACACACACACACACACAAATCAATCAACAATCATAAATGTTAAACCATTTATCTCATTTTCTTATTAATTCTTATTCGCCATACATAGACATCTATTTTTCATTGGTACTCATTCGCCACACATGAGTATCTCTTTCTCCTTAATACTCATTAGCCATGCATGGGCATCTCTTTGTCATTGGCATATGACTGAACCATATGCAAAACCATATATATATGTTCATCACAACAATATCAACAACAATGGTGCTAGTGCGGATCCAACTGTGAGAGTATAACAAAGTGTGGTAATTATACGTAAGTGTGCTTTTACATATATTATGCATATACACTTATTATAATTGTAATGGTAATGAGTGCATGATTATAGTCAAGTGACAGTGATCATATTATATTTCTTTATTTTTTTTAATTTTTATATTTTTAAAAAATAAACAAGGAGGGATAAACACTATACACACTTTTACCATGGTTAAAAAGTAGAATATTTTGTTAGTTTTCAAATAGGGTGAACTACAAGGTTACAAGATGTTTGGGGTTGACTGCAATATCCTAATTAAAAGTTTGGAACTAGTTCTAAAAAACTCAAACTATATGGGTCCTTGTAGTTTACCTTGCATTTTAATAGGGTGATAGGAGAGTAGTAGTTCTTTGTAAAGAGAGGAAATAACAAAGGTTGAATAGGAAAATAACAAACAAATTAATTAACAAGTATAAAATTTATTACTTACCATGGTTATTGTAAAACAACCTAAACGATATAATAGATAAAGCAAGTGTCGAGGGCTCGATCATTGTCTTAAGTATGAAACAATTTTAAAATTATGAACGAGCTCTCTCACTTATCTAGGTGCATATAAACTTGTGAATGAATTAATTACTATGATCAACAATGAATACATTGTATTACACTACTAAAAAAACAACATACTTAATAGAATGAGTTTAGTAAATCATCTCGATTGAATTTCCACATAAAAAATCTTTACTGTTCGATCTATATACCTGATCCGGTCTGGATACTGGCCTCCAGACTAAGACATCACCTTAACTGTTCTAGAAGGTCAACCAGTATCACAGGTCAACATCCGGACTGTAAAAACACCGTGCTAGGAACTCTTCATTCACCGGCTATCCGTTCTCATTCTTCCGTCATATATAACCGTTTGCCTAATGCAACGGTAGGATAAGTGGTTTTACTACTTATCATGATTGATACCCTGCACAACAGAAGGTGTCTATGTCATCCATCAAAAGGTGCAAAGTACAGCTACAGGAGTGATATACGGAAAAGGTGGATCTTCCCCCATTCCTGTGTCAGAATCGTACACTGATCATTGACCTACCCTCGATCGTACACTGAGCATCGAACTACTCTGATTGATACGCTACACACACATCAGAGTCTCTTGGCCCACTTGCACCCGACGATTTATTTTCCACGTTCAACTATAAATAGCATATTCTCATACATATGCAAGGTGACGTTATTCTTACTCTTATCATACTATTGCATCGTTTAAGTGTTCTTTGAGTTCTCATTCACTCCACTAACTTGAACGTCAGAGAATCTTCGCAGGTGATGTAACACCCTCGGTTAAATAAGATAGACCCTTCTATAGGATCATCCTATTTAACTAAGAGTGTTAAAAGTTTTCAGAAAAAGTGAATATATTTTTTTTAAAAATAAAATAATGGTAGATCAGTGGGAGCAAATAGTAGATAAATCACATAGTTATTCACAAACTATAAGTAATTGTACTCTTAAAAGAATGGGGCACGCAGGCACCCTTAAATAATTATACAGTCATCCATTGTCTTATTATTCATAAATATTCAACTACATATATCCTTCATTTAATGAGGGCTCCCAGTTAGTTCAACGTATTGCTGTTCTTCGTATTCTGGTTCCTGGTTTCCTAGCTCCTCTGTTATTAATCAACAGAAAGGGTGAGTATAAACCCCAGACCCTGAAGGTTCCCGGTGCGGACATATCCAGTCAACATATAATATCATATAAATCATACAGTTAACATATTTACAAATATAACAATCAAGGATGTTATCATGGAATGCATGAATTTGATTTATTATGATTTATCTTTAGTTAAGTCTCATGATGCATGTGGGCCCAATAAATCAATCCACCATCACCATTATCTCATTCTTTGGAAGTCATCCTGCTCAAGTTGCCTCTTGGGCACAACGTTTCCATTCTAGAGCGATCGGAGCTCACCAAGTCCCCCATTCATTATTCAATCATCATAAGGTACGAATGAACTCACAGGTTCTCATCATTATATTATCTTAGGACTTGGCTCTACACTATCATAGTTACATTCCATCATTTAGTCAAAGTACACCAGAATTGCATCGTCTGACCCGGCTCCAGGCGTGACTCTGATGCCATTGGGTTTCTGTGACGCCCCAAAATTTTTGAGACAAATTTTTCACGTTTTTAAATAATCATTTTGAAACTCGTAATTTAAATTCTGAGGTCACGTAAAAATTGATAAATGCAGAATATTATCATGCATACTAGTCGTGAATAATTAAAACATAAAACATTTATATAGCGGAAACGATAGAGAAGTTTACAGTACATGGTACATAATATTATTACAATCCATTAAATTTTAATGAAGCCAAAGTCCAAGCAATAAATTATAAAGCCTCCATTAATAGCATCACTCGTCATTCTGTGTAGCATGCACTGTAAAAATTAATGTAAGAGTGAGACAGAATATAGAATAAATATAAAATAAGTAAAATTGCACAAACATAATTAACAAACCATAATGATATGATGAATGTGCCAAACAAGTTTATTTATATTTAATAAATCTTTAACTTAGTCAAATGATGTCATGCTGGATCCATTTTGGTTTGGTGGGAATACTGCAGTAAAAAGTCTCATAGAGACACAAGTAGGAATTAGCATAACCATGAATCCCTACACCTTCATGGCCCTTGCGAAAATAAGTACACAAGTAGGAATTAGTATAACCATGAATCCCTACACCTTCATGGCCCTCAAGTACTGAAGTACACAAGTAGGAATTAACATAACCATGAATCCCTACACCTTCATGGCCCTCGCTCTCAAGTACCGAAGTACACAAGTAGGAATTAGCATAACCATGAATCCCTACACCTTCATGGCCCTCGCTTTCAAATACCAAAATACACAAGTAGGAATTAGCATAACCATGAATCCCTACACCTTCATGGCCCTCAATAATTCAAAAATAAATCATTGCCCACATGAAAATATCATTTTCATCCTAAAAAACCATTATAGGTAAATTTCAAAATTTTACCACAGTAACATATATTAGTAAAATGACCATAACGCGAGCAAATCAAATCCTTTTTAAGTAATTCCACTTTCTGCAGTTCCATAACAAAATTATCTACAACTTTCATGAAAACCATAATTTCAAATTCCAAACAAAAACATCACATAATCACAGTATACTAAACCATCTCAAAGAAAGTACCAAAACATACATATGTTGGTATTTTCAACGTTTCTAGAGCTACAAAAATAATTTTGGCATGGGAATAGTTTCTAAATTACTCATAACACAAATATCTAAAACTTTTATGAAGACACTAAACACTAATTCACATCACAAAATTTCCAGTTTTAAAAATACAATTCGTGATTCATGACAACAGATTTTCAACATGAACATACTTCTGTATTTTAGGCATAACTGGAGCTACAAATATCCTTTTAACTTGAAACCACTTTCTATAGATCCATAACATAAATATCTACAACTTTTGTGAAGACATCAAAGTCTAAAAACGTATGTATAATTCCCAGAATATTAATATATACACAAAATAGAAGATATGTATTCCAAACAGACATGCTGTAGTATTTTGGCTATAACTCATGCTATACATATTTAAATCAGTCGGTTCAAGTCTCAAAATTCACATAACAAAAAGATCTACAACTTTGATGAAGAAGTCAGAATCAAATTCACACATTTTTAGCTTCAAAATTGAGCAACAAGTTACAAAAATAATTCTGGAAAATCCTAGAACAGCATACAATTCTACCCATTCCATATTTATTCACAACCCTATCCCCTCTTACCTACTTGATGAAGGGTCTTAGATTGACTGAAAAACATTTTCTTCTTACTGTCCTAGCTTCGAATCAGAGTGACTTGTACGTAGAGAAGGAAATGAGAAAGAGAGACCTTTTCTAATTTTCGTTGTTCTGAGAATTCAGACTTGGAAAAGGTGTGGTATTGATTTAATAATGTACAAGACAAGTGGGGGACAAACTTTCTCATGACTGGAGGTTAGGTGCACCAATTATGGAAATAGTAGAGGTTTTAGATAAGAAATGAGCTGTATTTTGGCCATTACCGCCTCCTACCTACTGGAGTTTTGTTTGATTGAAGTAATTATATTAAAATACGTAAAAGATGCTATGATTGGAGTAAAAAGTCCCTGTATGTGTCTTGGGCGAAATTGTTCCAGTAACCATTTTCTCAAGCACTCGCTTGAGCGAGGCACCCTCTTGCTTAAGCGAAATCCGACCAGAGGCCATCCTTCCCTTCCACACTCGCTCGCTCGGCGAGGCTTCCTATCACTCGGTCTTTCACTCGGGCGAAATTATTCCAAAACCAACCGTGATGACACACTTGAATTTATGTGAACCAGCGGACCGGTCACTAGCATGAGCCAACCTTTTGGTTAGGAATGGTGTCACAGTTCCAGCCCTGTTCCAGTTGGATTCTATTGATCATATCTCCTATCAATTGGCACTGGTTCGACTTATCTCTTTCCGAGAAGTTTCCAGCAGTCTCTCGTTCAGAATTTCTCCACTCGGAAAGCATTTGCTCGGGACTGTTTCTGCTTGAAACACTCAGACATAGCCTTTCCTTCCTCGGAATGACTCACTCGGGAATGTCTCACCCGGACTCATTTAGAAATATCTCACTCGGATATCTCTGTCCGAAAGTGTTCTCTCAAAGTCGGTCATTTTTCGTTCAGACTTGATTCACTCAGTAATTTTCTACTCGGATATATCTATGACTTCGAAGTTAGTATTCACCCGAAAATACTTCTCTCGGAAGTGTCACTCAGAAATCATATAACTGAGATCATTCAGAGTTCTGTCACTCGGAAATCTTAACCGAAAGGATCATTCGGAGTTGTCACTCCTCTCGGAAATCGTTCCACTTGGAAGTATCACTTGGAGATGAA
Organism: Clitoria ternatea; assembly: GCA_037962975.1. Taxonomy (NCBI): domain Eukaryota; kingdom Viridiplantae; phylum Streptophyta; class Magnoliopsida; order Fabales; family Fabaceae; genus Clitoria; species Clitoria ternatea. The sequence continues at coordinate 45,548,723 of CM075674.1, forward strand.
GACAAGCTTGCAGACGAACCAAGCATAAGCTCTTGACAACTTTAAGACATCCGAGCACGAATAGAATAGGGTTCTTCACTCGGATATTTACGTCCCCCCGGAAAGTATTCACTCGGAATCGTACTTATTCAAAATCAACCTTTCACTTCAGAAGTATTTCCCTTAAAAATAACACTCGGTATATTTCAATCGGTGCCTTATCACACGGAAATCGGAAATCTCACTCGGTGTTATCCTATTTGGAAATGTCTTACTCGGTTAAATCCCACACGGCAGTGTCACACTCGGAGACACCCCTTTTGGGAAAGTTACACTCAACTCTGAGCTAACCCACTCGGAATTCACTACTCGAACACATCTAGGTCCGAGAAGTACTCATTCGAAATCAGCTTTTCTTCGGTTGGAAATACTTTTCTCGGAAATGTTTCACTCGGAAATGTTTTATTCGGGAATGAGGTACTCAAAGGCCTTTGACTCGAAAACGAGTCACTCGAAGACGTTTGATTCGGAAATGAGTCATTTGAAGACGTTTGACTCGGAAATGAGTCATTTGAAGATAAGTCACTCGGACCTTTCACCCAGAAGTGGTTCTCTCGAACACACTTCACTCAAAATGTCTTCGAGGCCAGGACTCCACTCGGAAGTGTTTCTCTCAGTCATACCTCACTCGAAAATATAACCTTCATTCGGAATTTCTCTCAGTCACTCGGAAACATAACCTTTACTCGGAATTTCAAACTTCACTCAGAATTTCTCTTGGTCATAACCTTCACTCGGAAACAAATTCCTTTCTTCACCGGACAGTCTTATTTTAGACATTATTCACTCGGAAATTGGATAATATCATTAATGATCTAGATTAAAAATGATTATCCATGGGATTGAAATTTTTGGGATGTTACAATTCTCCCACCCTAATAAAAATTTCGTCCTCAAAATTCAAAGTTAAAATTGTTCTGCATCATCGTCCGGAACGCAATCCTATCACAAACATACATATACATGCTATTAATATACCATCATAAGGCGTCATCTCCCAACACTCATTATCAAGTCCTAGACTTGTCTAAATCCAATTTACACGCTCATGTTAGACTTCGGGAATTCCTCTCCCAAGACCAAGATTCTTTAAATCTTAAAGGGCTAACCACACCTAACAACAACAATACTATGGCCCTTGGCCTTAAGACCTCCAAATCATCACATGAATCATTCAACCATCAACAAAATTTATTCAAACTCATTATAAGCCTCTTGGCTCCATCTAAGACCATCACTAATTCAACTATTTCAAAATGGCATACTCACTCATCAACTCAAGTATCTATTCCCTTAATCCACTATCAATGGCTTGCAACTATTTTTAACATCATCATAAACATCAACAATCTAAATTAATTCCTCCAACCACATACATACCCATATACACTCCTCTCCCAATCCTCAATAATCAACACCAATGCTTCAAACATTCATTTCCTCATATATAATCATTCTAGAGTATTCAAAGTCATCAAAATCATCAATTTAGCCAAAATCCCCAAATCACTACACTTAGGGTTTTTCATCAAAATTCAATAACCATTTCTAATAACCACCAATCTCCATCATTAACCACACCCACACACACATTATCATGAGTTTTCACTAAAAAATCATTTTTCATAACATTATCACTTATTTCCCCCAAATCCTAGAGTTAGGGTTCCACTAAAATCAAACAATCACCATTAACAACCATCATCTTCCATCTCAAATCTTGAAATTTTCGTATACCACTTCACACCTATCCAAAAACACATATAAAACTCATCCCACCTTTGGGTTTTACATGAAAAAAGTTCCTATTCCTAAACCCATTCATAAGGCACTCTCCTAACCCCACAGAAATCAAAACCTAGGGCCAAAAACAATAAAAGAGTAGAGAAATTTACCTCAAGCTCCAAGCTATCCCAAGCCCTAGCATGTACATGAAAATAAAGGGAGAATAGAGAGCTTCCAAGCATTTAAATCATCTCCAAAATGAAGAAGAAGAAAGCATGGTTGGTTGAGTATGGAAAGGAGACTCACAAAATGGTGAGCTTTATAGAAGAATAGAAGAAAATAGAGGGTTTTTGTAGAGGAGAAGAGAAGTGACGAGAATGAGGGAGTGAAGGAGGGAAATAAGTTGTATCTTGGTCCATCATTAAAATGTTTCCCGTTTTATAACAAACAGAATCTCCGTTTAGGCTTAATACTAAATCCAAAAATTATTTCGAATATAGATTCGGATTCCCAATAATATTCTTAATAGCCCTGACTGATGGCATCTCAATTGCTTTAGATTCACCATCTCCTTTGGAAAGAGTAAAAAAAAAGCAAACAGTTGAATTTCACCTTTTAAGGCAAGGATCTTGGGATTGTCAGAAATAGTATTTCCTTCTGATGGTAATATCACGGTCTTGTTATGATAGTCCACCAAGATTCGATTCGTCGATGACCAGTTCATCCCTAGAATTACTTCCAGATCCTTCAAAGGTAAACAAACAAGATCGACATGAAAGTTTCTACCTTCTACGAGCACAGAACAATCGTTACACACCTTAGTGGTCCTAAGTTGTGTACCGGTGGGAGTGGAAACAATCAGGTCATACATCATAGTCTTCATAGGTAATTGAAGACGTCTAACACACTCCTCAGAAATAAAAGAATGTGTAGCACCAGAATCAAACAACACAGATAAAATGGTACCATTGATCTCACACTTACTTTGCACAAGGTCGTCTGCTTGGTCTGCCTCTGAACCGCTGATGGCAAAGACTCTTCCTGTTGCTGGTTGTAATCTCTTGTCTGTTGACTCCCCATACTATCTTAGAGGTTGAACAACACGAGCGTTTCCTCCACGGACTCCTTGATAACTAGAACCTCTTTGATTATTCATGGTGTTATTGTTGTTGTTGATTTGACAGTTCTGTGGACAATTTGGGCTGATGTGACCCTTCTGATTACATCGATAGCAAGTGACATTTTCTAAGCGTCTATTACAATCACGTATATGGTGATTACCTTCGCAGTTATGGCACTTTATATTCACATGATTGTTACGTCTTTCAGAAGAATATGATGATGATCCTCCCTTGAAACGATTTGGATAAAACGATCCTCTCCTTTTGAAGGCAACTGACTGAGGTCTCAGTTGTCTATTAATCTTCTCTGGTGCCAATCTGGCTTGGTGGTTTTCTTTAAAAATTTGGCATTTATTGATCAAGATGGGAAAACTCCAAATTTCTTGATAACCGATAGCCTCTTTAATTTCAAGATTCAACCCAATCTCGAACTTGACACACTTTGAGGCTTCAGCACCAGCCTGTTGGAAAGGAGGGTAAAAGAGGGATAATTCTTTAAATTTTGCAGCATACTTACCAACAGACATTGAGCCTTGTTTCAGCTCCATGAATTCCAACTCTTTTCGGCTCTTCACACTCGCTGGAAAATATTTCTCCAGAAAACAATCTCTGAAGTTGACCCAGTCCAAAGGCCTGTCAGTCTCAATCATACTAATTCTGGCATGGATCCACCAGTTTTCTGCTTCCTCAATCATCATGTAGGTGGCATAATCCACCTTTTTACATTCTGTACAGGGCAAGGTTCGGAAGATGCGTTCCGTTTCCTTAATCCATAGGTATGCTACCTCTGGATCATAGCCTCCTTTGAACTGTGATGGCTTCCTTTTTAAGAAGTGATCTAATCCGTGAAGTCCTCCAGCACTTCTTGGTTGATTTTGCCTCTTTATGGCCTCAGCCAAGCGGTTGAAAGCGGCTGCCATAACGTCGTTATTGTTTCTTGCCATCCTACATTCGTAGTTTGGTTTATACTAATTCTAAGGGAAAATATATATCATATATAATTACAAGATTATAACATAACCATAATTATTCTACAATTTATCAGTTAAGCAACAAGTCATATAACACATATTTAACATATTATCAAGCAAGTAATCAAATAATTCATGTAGTATATCAATGAAACAATACATGTCATAGCAATTGGTCCTGAATTTTTGAAAATGATCTGATACCATCAATGTGATGCCCCAAAATTTTTGAGACAATTTTTTTGCGTTATCAAATAATCATTTTGAAACTCGTAATTTAAATTCTGAGGTCACGTAAAATTGATAAATGCGGAATATTATCATGCATACTAGTCATGAACAATTAAAACATAAAACATTTATATAGCAGAAACGATAGAGAAGTTTACAGTACATGGTACATAATATTATTACAATCCATTAAATTTTAATGAAGCCAAAGTCCAAGCAATAAATCATAAAAGCTCCATTAATAGCATCACTCGTCATTCTGTGTAGCATGCACTGTAAAAATTAATGTAAGAGTGAGACAGAATATAGAATAAATATAAAATAAGTAAAATTGCACAAACACAATTAACAAACCATAATGATATGATGAATATGCCAAACAAGTTTATTTATATTTAATAAATCTTTAACTTAGTCAAATGATGTCATGTTGGATCCATTTTGGTTTGGTGAGAATACTGCAGTAAAAAGTCTCATAGAGACGCAAGTAGGAATTAGCATAACCATGAATCCCTACACCTTCATGGCCCTTACGAAAATAAGTACACAAGTAGGAATTAGTATAACCATGAATCCCTACACCTTCATGGCCCTCAAGTACCGAAGTACACAAGTAGGAATTAGCATAACCATGAATCCCTACACCTTCATGGCCCTCGCTCTCAAGTACCGAAGTACACAAGTAGGAATTAGCATAACCATGAATCCCTACACCTTCTATAGATGAACATACTTCTGTATTTTAGACATAACTAGAGCTACAAATATCCTTTTAACTTGAAACCACTTTCTATAGATTTATAACATAAATATCTACAACTTTTATGAAGACATCAAAGTCTAAAAATGTATGTATAATTCCCAGAATATTAATATATACACAAAATAGAAGATACGTATTCCAAACAGACATGCTGTAGTATTTTGGCTATAACTCATGCTATACATATTCAAATCAGTCGGTTCAAGTCTCAAAATTCACATAACAAAAAGATCATTCAGAGTTCTGTCACTCAGAAATCATATAACTGAGATCATTCGGAGTTCTGTCACTCAGAAATCTTAACCAAAAGGATCATTTAGAGTTGTCACTCCTCTCGGAAATCGTTCCACTTGGAAGTATCACTCGGAGTCGAAGACAAGCTTGCAGACGAACCAAGCATAAGCTCTCGGCAACTTTAAGACATCTGAGCACGAATAGAATGAGGTTCTTCACTCGAATATTTACGTCCCCCGGAAAGTATTCACTCAGAATCGTACTTATTCAAAATCAACCTTTCACTTCAGAAGTATTTCCCTTGAAAATAACACTCGGTATATTTCAATCGGTGCCTTATCACACGAAAATCGGAAATCTCACTCGGTGTTATCCTACTTGGAAATGTCTCACTCGGTTATATCCCACACGACAGTGTCACACTCGGAGACACCCCTTTTGGGAAAGTTACACTCAACTCTGAGCTAACCCACTCGGAATTCACTACTCGGACACATCTGGGTCCGAGAAGTACTCATTCGAAATCAGCTTTTCTTCAGTTGGAAATACTTCTCTCAGAAACGTTTCATTCGGAAATGTTTTATTCGGGAATGAGGCACTCAAAGGCCTTTGACTCGAAAACGAGTCACTCGAAGACGTTTGACTCAGAAATGAGTCATTTGAAGACGTTTGACTCGAAAATGAGTCATTTGAAGACAAGTCACTCAGACCTTTCACCTAGAAGTGGTTCTCTCGAACACACTTCACTCAAAATGTCTCCGAGGCCAGGACTCCACTCGGAAGTGTTTCTCTCGGTCATACCTCACTCGGAAATATAACCTTCACTCGGAATTTCTGTCGGTCACTCGGAAACATAACCTTTACTCGAAATTTCAAACTTCACTCGGAATTTCTCTAGGTCATAACCTTCACTCGGAAACAGATTCCTTTCTTCACTCGGACAGTCTTATTTTAGACATTATTCACTCAAAAATTAGATAATATCATTAATGATCTAGATTAAAAATGATTATCCATGGGATTGAAATTTTTGGGATGTTACAGTTTCCGTTCAGTTGTACTCCTAAGATTCTCCTCAGAGATCAAATGTGAATGTCCTCCAGCGTACTAGGTGTATGCTCTAGTTTTACTCCTCCAAAAATATTTTCATGATGCAAAATGCATTATTTTTATCATTTGATCCTTGGGTATCTATGTGTTTTCAGTCTCATAATATTTGTTCTCATGTTCTAAGGTCCCACTTATTTTTCAGACATATTTTTATTATTTTATTTATTCTTATTCTAGAAATTATATAGGTTATATCTTGGCTAAAATAATGCTTCATTTAAAGAGTAAGTAATATGTTCCTTATTTCAGTTTTCATAATTAAAACAATAATAATATTAGTAACAATAACAATAACAATAATAATAATAATAATTGATAATAATCATAATAATGATAATAATAATAATAATCATATTCATAATTATATGTTCCTTATTTCATTATCCATAACTAAACAATAATAATATCAGTAACAATAATAATTATTATAATAATAAGAATAAGAATAATAATAATAATAATAACGATAATAATAATAATACTGATAATAATAATAATAATAATAACAACAACAACAACAACAACAATAATAATAATAATAATAATAATAATCATTTTCATAATTATAATTATAATTGAAATCATAATCATAATAATAATAACAGTGATGTAAATGGTGACCCTTCATCAATATTTCCTTGTTCATCCCATTTTTTCAAAACTTCTTCACTGGAATTCACATAGACACCCATGGTTCTTAATATTTTCATAATTCAATACCGATCATATCATTCAATTCATCATGGTTAATAATATCACACAGCCAATTAATCATATACATATCAATAAAAATATATAAAACAAATATATAAGCATTTAAGCATTTAATTTAACAATTCCCGAACCTGTCTTGGAAAGGTGAGGACCAAAAGTACCTTAACCCTTTCCAAACACTCGGTTCCCCCCAGAATACCAGAGATAATACCCCCTGACCTTAATGGAATTGAGGACGTTCTATTATTTCCCTTGCTTCAGCTCACAGTGACGAGAAGAGAAAAATAAGAGAGAAAAAGACTTGTACGTAGAGAAGAAAATAAGAAAGAGAGTGTTTTACTAATTTTCGTTGGTTCTGAGAGTTCAGACTTGAAAATGAGTTGTGGTATCAATTTAATAATGCAAAAGACAAGTGGGGGACAGACTTTTTCGTGATTGAAGGTTAGGTGCGTTAATTATGGGAATAATGGAGATTTTAGGATAGAAAGTGAGCTGTATTTGACCATTTCTGCCGCCTACGTACAGGAGTTAGCATGATTGAAGTGAATATATATTAAAATATGTAAAAGATGCTATGATTGGAGTAAAAAGGTACAAGTCTGATAATGGAACAGCCCACTTGGCCACTAGGAATGGATATCACGTCAACGGATTCCATAAGTCGGTCAGATTCTAGCTGGTGAGTGCACAAGTCGGTCGGATTTCATAGAGCAGCGATGTGAACGCTGATGAGTGCATAAGTCGGTCAGTTTCATAGAGCAGCCTCTTTCCGATCAGAGTAGCTTCACTCAGAGGGGAATTCACTCGAAACTGTTTCTTCTTGAAATACTCAGTCAGCTTTTCCTTCCTTAGAGATGACTCACTCGGAAATGCCTTACCCGGACTCACTCAGAAATATCACACTCAGATATATATATCTGTCGGAAAAATGTTCTCAGTCAGCCACTTTTCCTTTCCAAATGGATCCACTCGGAATTGTCCACTCGGATATATCTTGACTGAATTAATTATTCGAAGTCTCCCTTCACTCGAAATACTTCTCTCGGAGGTGCATAACTCAGAATTCATATGACTGGAAGGATCATTCGGAATTCGTTATTCGGAAATATTACAACTGAGGTCATTCAGAGTCAACCTTTATCTGTTCCAAAAGTACCTCACCTGAAATGACTCACTCGGTATATATTTCAGTCGGCGTCAGGAAAGTTACACTCAACTTGGAGATAACCCACTCGAATATTTATTACTCGGAAATGAATTTTCCTTCGGTTGGACATACTTCTCTCGGAAACGTTGCACTCAGAGAAGTTTCATTCGGAAATGAGGCACTTGACAATGTTTGACTCGGAAACGAGTCATTTGAAGATGTTTGACTCAGAAACGAGTCACTCAGAGGCGTTTGACTCGGAAATGAGTCATTCGAGGACATTTGACTCGGAAACGAGTCATTCGAAGGTTTTGACTCAAAAACGAGTCACTCAGAGACGTTTGACTCGGAAACGAGTCAATCGAAGGCGAGTCACTCGGACCTTTCACCCAGAAGTGGTTCTCTCGAACACACTTCACTCCAAATGTCTCCGAGGCCAGGACTCCACTCGGTAGTGGCTCTCTCGGTCATGTCTTACTCGGAAAACATAATCTTCACTCAAAATTTCAACCTTCACTCAGAATTTCTCTTGGTCACTCGAAACAGATCCCTTTCTTCACTCGGACAGTCTTATCTAAGACATGTTTCACTCGGAAAATGGGTAATATCATTAATGGTCTACATAAATTCCATGATTTTACACAAAAATGAAATTTTTGGGATATTACAGACCATCCTCATGGTATTTTATTCACTTATTAACACTTACAGACCTTCCATACTTCATAATTTAAAAATAAGAGTGCTACTAAAAACAGGGATGTTACAATCTCCTCCCCTTTTGGGAATTTCATCCTGAAATTCAAAGTTGAAACAATCGAGGGTACAATTCTCTGATCTTTTCCTTAATTTCCTAAGTAGCGTCCCTATCATCTATCTGAATCCAAACTACTTTGACCAAAGAGATTTCTTTGCCTCTTAGCTGTTTGAGACATCGGTCAACAATCTTAATCGGTGATGCTTCAAAGGTAAGGTTTTCTTTCAGAACAAACTGATCAGGACTCAGAACATGATCAGGACTTGGTACATATTTGTGGAGTTGAGAGAGATGAAAGACATTATGAAGGTTTGTTAGCTCGGGTGGCAGAGCAATACGGTATGCATGGGTTTCTATCTTTTGCAGAATCTAATAGGGTCCTACGTATCTGGGACTTAACTTCTTGGCCTTTAGAGCTCTTCCTACTCCAGTGGTAGGGGTAACTTTGAGAAATACATGGTTTCCCTCCTCAAATTCCAATGGCTTCCAACGTTTGTCGTAGTAACTCTTTTGTCTATCTTGTGAAGCCTTCATTGCCATTTGGATATTTTAGACTTGTTCTGTAGTCTTCTGAACAATCTCTGGTCCAATTATCGTCTTTTCACCTGTCTTATACCAACACAAAGGTGTACGACATTTTCTTCCATATAGAGCTTCATAAGGGGCCATTCCGATGCTAGCGTGGTAGCTGTTGTTGTAAGTGAACTCAACAAGTGGAAGATATTCTTGCCAACTTCCCCCATATTCTAAGACACAAAGACATAACAAATCTTCAAGAGTTTTGATTATCCGTCTGTCTGTGAGTGATATGCGGAACTTAACTTTAGACGAGTTCCTAGGGCTTGTTGTTGGCTTTTCCAAAATTGTGATGTGAAACGAGGATCTCGGTTAGACACAATTGCAGTGGGTGTTCCATGTAATCGTACGATCTCCCTGATATAGATCTGGGTGAGTTTCTCTAGAGAATACTTCATATTGATAGGGATAAAATGAGCGGTCTTTGTTAATCGATCCACGATTACCCAAATAGCATTATATCCACTTGATGTTCTAGGAAGTCCAGTCACGAAGTCCATAGCAATCTCATCCTATTTCCATTCCGGTATCTCCAAAGGTCGAAGGATCCCACTGGGTCGTTGTTGTTCCGCTTTTACCTTCTGACATGTCAGGCAAGCTATTACATACTCAGCGATATCCCTTTTCATTCCTTGCCACCAGAATATTTTCTTCAAATCCTGATACATCTTGGTTGATCCTGGGTGGATACTGTATTTGCTTTTGTGTGCTTCTTCTAGGATGGATCTTTTAAGATCTATGTTGACTGGAATACAGAGCCTCTATTGATACCTGATCACCCTATGTTCATCTTTGCTAAATTCTAAGCCTTCTTCTTTCGTCTTTCCTGCTAGATCTTGTAATTCCTAATCATTGGCTTGAGCTTCCTTAACTTGTTCTAGGAAATCATTTGAAATTTTTAGCATTCCAACCATGAGGCTTCCCCTTTTAGGTGTTACTGCCAGATTCAGATCGCGAAACTGTTCAATCAATTCCAACTCCTTTGTAATCATATATGATAGGCGTAGAGCCTTTCTGCTGAGTGCATCAGCTACAATATTTGCCTTTCCAGGATGATATCGGAGTTCAAAATCATAATCTTTGATGAATTCCATCCACCTACGTTGTCGCATATTCAACTCTTTCTGGTCAAATAGATACTTCAAGCTCTTATGATCACTGAAGACTTCAAAGTATGTGCCATATAAATAGCGTCTCCAAATTTTTAAGGCATATACAACTGCAGCGAGTTCCAAGTCATGTGTAGGATAATTGACTTCATGTGGTCTTAGCTGTCGTGAGGCATAAGCAACAACCTTTCTTTCTTGCATTAGAACACATCCTAGTCCTTGTCTTGACGCATCACAATACACTTCATATGGCTTGGCAGGATCTGGCAAAATCAAGACAGCTGCACTAGTGAGTCGTTGGCGTAATTCCGTAAAACTACTTTCACATTTGTCGGTCCATTCAAATGGTTGATCTTTACGTGTCAACCTAGTTAGAGGCGCTGCAATTCGAGAGAAATTCTCGATGAATCAACGATAATATCCAGCAAGTCCAAGGAAACTGAGAATTTCTGTCATATTCTTGGGTTGTTCCCACTTTAGTACAGCTTCTACCTTTGTAGAATCCATAGCAATTCCCTCTTTAGAGATGACATGCCCCAAAAATTTTACTTCAGTAAACCAGAATTCACACTTTGATACTTGGCTTATAATTGTCTTGCTCGTAACGTATTTAGAACAATTCGGAGATGTTCTTAATGTTCTTTATGGCTCTTGGAGTAGACAAGAATGTCGTCAATGAATACGACTACGAATTTGTCCAAGTACTCATGGAAGATCCGATTCATGTATCCCATAAAGACTGCAGGTGCATTGGTAACTCCAAAGGGCATGACAAGATACTCATAGTGCCCATATCGTGTCCTGAATGCTGTTTTGGGTATATCATCTTTCTTCACCCTTATTTGATGATAGCTTGATCGCAGATCAATCTTTGAGAAGATAGTGGCTCCTCGTAGTTGGTCCACAAATCGTCAATCCTTGGAAGAGGGTATCGGTTTTTGATCGTAGCTTTATTCAACTGACGATAGTCAACGCACAACCGCATACTGCCATCCTTCTTTTTGACTAGAAGAACTGGTGCTCCCCATGGTGAGACACTGGGTCTAATCATTCCCTTCTCTAAAAGTTCTTCTATTTGCTTTTTGAGCTCACTGAGTTCCTTAGGTGACATTCAGTAAGGAGCAATAGAGATTGGTCCCACGCCTGATATAATGTCAATACTGAATTCAACTTCTCGCTCTGGAGGTAGCTCTCGTATATCATCAGGGAAAACTTCTGGAAATTCTTGAACAACAGGAATCTGATCAATTTGGAGAGTGTCCTTACTTTCAGTATCAGTAAGGATCATGTACAGTTGGACTTCTTTTGTTGGGGTTATCTTTTCTGAGCTAACAGGACAAGAATCAGTGACTTGGTCACATTCAGATGTAGTAGACCCGAGAGAGATGGATCTATTATGACAGTCAATAAGGATATGGTTGGCAGCAAGCCAATTCATCCCTAGAACAATATCTAGATCAATCAAAGGTAAACATATCAGATCTACTTGATAAACTTTCCCTTCGATGTTGAGAGGACATTCCAAACACATGCAGGAAAGGCAAATGGGCTTATTGGCAGCAGTTGTGACAATCATCTTATTGGGCAGAGAGGTTGTAGGTAGCTTTAAATGTTTTACATAATTCTCAGATATGAAAGAGTGAGTGGCTCCAGAATCATATAATACATTTAACAGAGTACTTCCTATAAAGCATGTACCTTGCACAAGGTCGTTCCCTTGTGATATCTCTGCACCATTCATGGTGAATACTCTAGCATTTCCTCCCTGTCTTCCAGTCAAGCCATTTCCGGGTCTTCTAGGATTATTGTTTTGATTGGAGTTGTTACGGTGAACATTCACTGTCCTCGGGGCATTATTTGTAGCAGGTCCTCCATTCCCTTGGCCCGTTGGTCGCGTTATCTGTCTTTGAGTCATCTGCTGTTGGCTGTTAGTATTTTTGTACCAACATTCAACATCGCGATGTCCAGCCCGTCCATAAATTGTGCAGATTTTACCTCTTTTAGTATAATTTACTGCCATATGTGGTCCTCCGCAGATGTAGCATTTTAAGTTCCGACTGTTCTCTTGATCCCTTGAAGGAATTCGGGTGGCTGAGTAAGGTGGTCGGGAATATGGTTGATCTGCTTGAAAATCTCTTCTTTGTTGTCAGTCTGGCATACGTCGTTCTGGACCATAATTAGACGTTCCAGGTCGTCGAAGATTAGAGGTATTCTCAAAGATACGGCATCGGTCAACCAAGTTAGAGAATTGAGTGATTTGTTGACAACATATAGCTTGACAGATTTCCTGTCGTAGCCCTGCTTTAAATTTTGCGCATCTTGACGCTTCTCCTATTTGGGTGTAGTAGGGACAACATTTGGCCAATTCATCAAACTTAGAAGCGTATTCCCCAACTGTCATATTACCTTGTTTCAAATTAAAGAATTCCTGCTCCTTCTGCTTCCTTATGTCTTCAGGAAAGTATTTGGCGAGAAATTCTGCCTTGAATCGTCCCCAAGTGATAACGTGTCCATCAATTATTAATCTGATTCTAGCATGGGTCCACCAGTGCTCTGCTTCCCCAACCAACATGAAAACGGCAAAGGTTATCTTGTCCTCATCAGGGCATCGCATAGCGGCAAAAATCTTTTCGAGGTGCTCAATCCATAATTGTGCTCCTTCTGGATCGAAGCCTCCCTTGAATTGTGTAGGGTTGTTTTTCTGAAAGTCAGCTAGTCCTTGGCTTTGCCTAGTAGAAGCATGAGGTAATTCTTGTCGTTCTATTACCTCCACGATTTGAGTAAGAAGTTCCTCCATGACATGATCATTGTTTCAGCGAGCCATTAGGAAATTGCTGAAAGAATATCAACAAAAAGGTTCAGGGTATATGTTATGTGGAGAATTCCACATAGGAAATTTAGTCTTAGGTGTTTTATGGATTGTTTAATATTTCTATCAGAGTACGTGGAAACCTAGTGGTCCACTTCCTAAGCTTAATGAATCGACTATGCTCTGATACCACCAATGTAACACCCTCGGTTAAATAAGATAGACCCTTCTATAGGATCATCCTATTTAACTAAGAGTGTTAAAAGTTTTCGGAAAAAGTGAATATATATATATATATTTTAAAATAAAATAATGACAGATCAGTGGGAGCAAATAGTAGATAAATCACATAGTCATTCACAAACTATAAGTAATTGTACTCTTAACAGAATGGGGCACGCAGGCACCCTTAAATAATTATACAGTCATCCATTGTCTTATTATTCATAAATATTCAACTACATATATCCTTCATTTAATGAGGGCTCCCAGTTAGTTCAACGTATTGCTGTTCTTCATATTCTGGTTCCTGGTTTCCTAGCTCCTCTGTTATTAATCAACAGAAAGAGTAAGTATAAACCCCAGACCCTGAAGGTTCCCGGTGCGGACATATCCAGTCAACAGATAATATCATATAAATCATACAATTAACATATTTACAAATATAACAATCAAGGATGTTATCATGGAATGCATGAATTTGATTTATTATGATTTATCTTTAGTTAAGTCTCATGATGCATATGGGCCCAATAAATCAATCCACCATCACCATTATCTTATTCTTTGGAAGTCATCCTGCTCAAGTTGCCTCTTGGGCACAACGTTTCCATTCTAGAGCGATCGGAGCTCACCAAGTCCCCCATTCGTTATTCAATCATCATAAGGTACGAATGAACTCACAGGTTCTCATCATTATATTATCTTGGGACTTGGCTCTACACGATCATAGTTACATTCTGTCATTTAGTCAAAGTACACCAGAATTGCATCGTCTAACCCGGCTCCAGGCGCGACTCTGATGCCATTGGGTTTCCGTTCCGGTTGTACTCCCAAGATTCTCCTCAGAGATCGAACGTGAATGTCCTCCAACGTACCAGGTGTATGCTCTAGTTTTACTCCTCCATAAATATTTTCATGATGCGAAATGCATTATTTTTATCATTTGATCCTTGGGTATCTATGCGTTTCTAGTCTCATAATATTTGTTCTCATGTTCTAAGGTCCCACTTATTTTTCAGACATATTTTTATCATTTTATTTATTCTTATTCTAGAAATTATATAGGTTATATCTTGGCTAAAATAATGCTTCATTTAAAGAGTAAGTAATATGTTCCTTATTTCAGTTTTCATAATTAAAACAATAATAATATTAGTAACAATAACAATAATAATTGATCCGGTCCTAACACCGGCCCCCAAGAGCATGGCTTTAATGCCTTGCCAAATCAGCGTTTTGAATAAAGAGAAGTACTCTTCAAATACACTACAAATACTATACGGAGTGCAGACCGCCAGGGCAAGTAACGCCGCCAAGGCTCATAACTCCGCCCAGGCACGTTACCCCGCCAAAGAATGTAACTCCGTCCAGGCATGTTACTCCGCCAAGGAATGTAACCTCGCCAAAGTTGTTACTCCGCCAAGCCATAGGCTCAATATTGGCGGAATACTGAATTTCCCCTACTGCGTAGCGAGCCCATACTCACAACCCCGGCATGAGATTGACTCTGTCTTGAGAGGTTAATAATGGGAATCACACTGTCACGCATAAAGGGAAATAACAATAAAATATTAAAGCACTAACGCTTTCCAGACAAGTTGTGATACCTACTACAATAATGGTGCATGTAAACGGCGCAGGGACCCACTACCTTTTCAGCATTATGCCTGAAGACAAGGAGCGGGTCCTACTAATAATGGAGCACCAGTAACAGGTATATAAACCTCTCTCGAAAAGGTATAAGGGATCTTTTTCCCATTCTCTGAACCTTACACTCTCTTACTTACATAATTCTCTCTGACTGTCTTTCTAAGTCTCTAAGTATTCTGAAATACTGACTTGAGCGTCGGAGAACGATTGCAGGTACCACCCCCAATCGGGTCAAGGCAACGTAGATCACGTCAGGCGAACTGTGACACCGCCCCAGAGTACATTGCACTCCGCCTCAATATACAAAGACTCTCCGTATTTACATTTATACGCACATTGCTTTGTATCAAAAACACATTTATATGAATATTTTGAGTTGTTCTACAAGCATACTTCTACACCCCCTGTAAAGAACAGTTCATTGGCACGCCCGGTGGGACCTGTAAACTAGGTAATCCCACAATCTTTGATCAATCTTCATCATCAATGGAGAGACAAGGACCAGAGATGCAGAACGAGGACTCTCCTCTACGCAATCCCAGACGTCTTAACTTCGATGATGGTGCTCAGAAAAAAGCAACGCAAGCTGATTCTCTAGATCCAAGAGATGACATGATTCGAATGTTGAGAGAAGAACTTGCGGAACTTCGTCGTGAAAAAGCAAACCCAGTGCATGAGAAAGCTGGTCCCGCAAGACAGCCACACCATGAACCACACATGCAGGAGGAATCAAGCACTCCTCACTACTCTCGTATTCCTACATACATGGAGGAGCAACGAAGCCTCCCACTGATGAATGCTCAGTATCAAGAAGGAAGGAGAGCAGGCTCAAACGCATTCCCCTTAGGATATAAGATGAGCATCCCATTTTCTAAAAGGCTCATGAATGCACATGTACCCAGACATTTGTAAACTATGCAGCCCATTTCTATAGGAAAATATACTGGGGAAACAGATCCCTCTAAGCATTTAGATGCTTATATCTACGAGGCCATGTTTCTAGGAGCTGAGGAGGATGTCATGTGCAGAATGTTCCCCAGAACCCTTACAGGCGAAGCTCTTAGTTGGTTCAAGAGCTTACCTTCAGGTTCCATTGATTCGTGGGAGGAGCTGGCCTCAGCTTTTGGAAGCCACTTCGTAATCTCCAGGGATGCACCCAGAACTTCTCATACCTTGGCTCAGATCAAACAAGGCGACAAAGAATCTCTGAAGGATTTCCTTAAGAGATTTTACAAGGAGGCAGCCATGGTCCCTGATCTGACTGAGGCAATCCAGTTGCATATTCTCATAGAAGCTATGCAACCAAAGTCACCTTTCGCTTTGTCTTTGGCAAAGGGACCTCCAACCACGATGGAGGAATTTCGCAGGAAGGCGTCTAAGTACGTGGGTATTGAGATGCATCTGGAAGCCACTGCATCTCGCAGTAAACCACTCCCTGCAACTCCACCTCAAGACAAAGGGAAAGATAAATTGTTGAAGAATGATAAGTCCCACCAAAGGGACAAAGTAGGGAACCAACCTTTCAAACAGCAAGACAGACGCGTGTTCAATTTTGCTCACTATGCACCACTGAACACAACTTGCGAGCAAATCTTGCGTGAAATAGGATGGACCACCCTCAATGTTTATGGAATTCAACGTCCACCCCCAATCAGGCGCGGTGGAAACCCGAAGAAATATTGTGAATTCCATGAGTCAGTTGGCCACACCACAGAAGAATGTAAGCAACTCAAAAATACCATTGAGGTGCTCATTCGTGAAGGTAAACTGAAACATTACCTATTCAAAGGCAAATCTCACGATGAGCCTGAGAAGTTTGAAAAGCGACATCGTGATCGTTCTCCGGATCCTGATAGTACTCGGGAACCAAAACGTGCGGTGGTGTCTGAGAAACAAAAAGGCATTGTTCTGGAGTCCGCCCAACGAGAACCGAGCCCTGAACCTAGATCACGAGGTAAAAGGCAGGTGGTGGACATGATTGCTGGAGGCTTCGTAGGAGGCGGACCCTCAAACACCGCCCGGAAAAATCATCATCGTATGATCTTATCTGTGCAGGGCAAGAATAAAGAATATCGCCCATTCAGGGACGGAATTAAGACTCCGCCTATAACTTTCACAGATGATGATTTTGGCCCAATCATTCCTGAGGGAGATGATGCGGTAGTGATCATTGCGGTGATCGCTAATATGGATGTAAAACGCATCCTAGTTGATCAGGGAAGTTCCTGCGATATTATTTTTTATGACTGTTTTAAACGCATGGGACTGACTGACGCTGATTTGCAGCCTTACACACAGGACCTTACAGCTTTTAATGGCGCCAAACAGCCTACTAAAGGCTACTTAGACACAAGGATTACCTTCGATGGTGAGCCTGGAGCAAGGACTGTGAAATCCAGGGTTCTTGTCATTGATGTTAAATCCCCATACAATGGCATCATTGGGCGGCCTACTCTGAATGCCATGGAAGCCATCGTTTCAACCCCCCACTTGTTAATCAAGTTCATCGATAAAGATAATCAAGTCTCATCTGTCAGGGGTGACCAGGAGATGGCTCGTTATTGTTACAATTTAAGTCTTAACATGGTGAAGCTTGAAACCATGTCTAAGAAAAGAAAATTGAACGAAGGAAACAGTGCGGCGACATCCGTCAACTTGGTAGATCTTGATCCCAGGGCGGAGTCTTCTATAGACCCACTGAACCCTTTGAAACCAACTCCTGATGGTGGTTCCAAGTCTATTGTTTTGGGCAGCACCCCGGAGCAAATTACTAACATCAATGACAAGCTGGAGCCTAACATGGAAGCAAGACTGATTGCACTCCTCCATGAGTACAAGGAAATTTTTGCCTGGACAGCCGCAGACATGCCTGGTATGGATCCTAACTTCTGTTGCCACCGCCTGGCGGTGTATCCTGAAACTAAGCCAGTGGCACAAAAGAAACGGCGTATGGGTCCTGCTAAGCAAAATGCTGCTTGCGAACAAACCGAAGAGCTCCTTAAGGCGGGGTTCATCAGGGAACTCCGTTACCCTTCTTGGCTGTCCAACGTAGTTATGGTGCAGAAAGCCAATGGCAAATGGCGCATGTGCATAGACTACGTTGATTTGAATAAATGTTGTCCCAAAGATCCTTATCCTCTCCCCAACATTGACAGACTGGTTGACGATTCATCAGGATACAAGTATCTATCCTTCATGGATGCTTACTCCGGATACAACCAAATTCCAATGTGCGAGGATGATCAGGAGAAAACAGCATTTATCAATGACAGAGGAGTCTTTTGCTACAATGTCATGCCATTTGGGCTGAAGAACGCTGGGGCCACCTACCAGCGCATGATCAACAAGGTCTTTAAGGGCATGCACACAAAGCTGGTGGAGGTTTATATTGATGATATTATCGCCAAGACTCCTGAGGGAGGAAACCATGTTGAAGACCTACGCCTCATTTTTCAACGCTTGCAGCAATACAACATGAGACTCAACCCACTAAAATGTACATTTGCTGTACCTGGAGGAAGATTTTTGGGTTTCATGTTAACACAAAGAGGCATAGAAGCTAATCCTGACAAGTGTCGTGTGATACAAGAGTTGCAGAGCCCCAAAACATTGAAAGAGGTACAATCCCTCAATGGCAAAATCGCTGCTCTAGCACGATTCATGCCAAAAATGGCTCATCGCTCTCTCCCCTTATACAAGATGCTGAAGAAGGATAAGAAATTTAATTGGGGCCCAGAGCAAGAGGCGGCCTTCCAGAGCTTGAAAAATGTCTTAGCCAGCCCTCCAATCCTGGTAAAACCAAGCCCAGGTGAGCAACTCATCGTTTATTTGTCTGTTTCAGATGAAGCGCTGGCAGTGGCTCTGGTCAAGGAAACAGTTGAAGGCCAACGACCGGTGTACTTCACTGGTAAAACATTGCATGGTGCGGAGTGCCGTTATCAGAAGATTGAAAAGGCAGCACTTGCAGTTGTTTGGGCCTCACGACGCCTAAGACCATATTTCCATGCACATCCCATCCTGATTCGCACAGATTTGCCACTCCGTACCATATTGTTCAAACCAGATTTGGCAGGAAGAATGATCAAATGGGCTATAGAACTCTCTGAATTCGACATATCCTACGAACCAAGAACTGCTATCAAGGCACAAGTCCTAGCAAATTTCGTAGTTGAATTAACAGGCTCTAGTCCAGACGCAAATCATTCACACTGGACAATATATGTCGATGGGTCTTCAAACAGCAAAGGATGCGGAGCAGGAATCGTCATAGAAAGTGATGACGGGGTACATCTTGAAATTTCGTTACACTTTACCTTCACTACGTCTAACAATCAGGCGGAGTATGAAGCCTGCTTAGCCGGACTCAGAGCAGCACAAGATATTGGGGCCAAAACTGTCACCCTATGCAGTGATTCTCAACTAGTCATCTCACAAATTCTTGGTGAGTATCAGGCTAAAGAACCTCTACTGCAACAATATCTGGACTGCGTCGGTGAGTTGAAACAGCGCTTCGATGAAGTGACTTTCAAGCATGTACCTCGCGAAGAAAATACACGTGCTGATATCCTGTCAAGGTTAGCCAGCACAAAGAAGGCGGGATGTACAACCACGGTTGTACAGAGTACTCTGGCGGAGCCAAGTATATCCCTTCCCTCTTCAATTCATATGATTAAAAGCCGCCCCGTTGATGACAACTCCTGGGTAACACCAATAGTTCGTTATCTTGTTAATGGACAATTACCCACGGATGATCTTAAGCGAAAGAAGCTAAGGAGGGAGGCACCCTATTATACACTCCTGGATGGGCAGCTATACCGCCGAGGAATTTCTGTCCCGTACTTAATTTGCATAAATGAAAACGAGGTGCCAGCTGTTTTGGAAGAAGTCCATGAAGGGCAGTGTGGAAATCATCCAGGGGCACGGAGTCTAGTGAGAAAAATCCTCAGGGCGGGGTATTGGTGGCCCACTATGAAGCAAGACGCTGCCTCATATGTTCAAAAATGCGATCAATGTCAACGATTCGTGAATTTTCACCATACTCCAGCTGAGGAAATGTCATCATCAATAACGCCCTGGCCTTTCTATCAATGGGGTATGGATATTCTAGGTCCATTCCCAACTGCGCCCGGCGGTATCAAATACTTGATAGTTGGTGTCGATTATTTCACCAAATGGATTGAGGCAGAGGCAGTGGTGCACATAACGTCAGCCAGGACTCGAAGATTTGTTTATGAGAATATCATTGCACGTTTCGGAGTCCCTGAACGCATAGTCACTGATAATGGCACCCAGTTCACAGATCGCAAGTTCACTGAACTCTTAGAAAATCTCAGCATCACGCAGATTTTCTCTTCTGTGGAACACCCTCAAACCAATGGACAAGCAGAGGTCGCCAACAGAGAAATATTGAAGGGCCTCAAAAAACGCCTTGGTGAGGCAAAGGGGGACTGGGCAAATCAGTTATGCCACGTTTTATGGGCATATAGAACCACCCCACACTCCACCACGAATGAATCTCCGTATCGGCTGACATATGGAGTCGAGGCTGTCATTCCCATTGAATTAACAGCCCCTTCAGCTCGAGTCCTCCATTTCAATGAGGAAGCCAATCAACAGAACCTCGCACACGAATTGGAGGTTTTGGCGGAGTTGAGAGAGGAAGCCTTTGTGAGAGATCAAGCTGTCAAAGCAAAGGCCGCCAAACGGTATAATGCACGCATGTGCGAACGCCGTTTCAAAGAGGGAGATTTGGTCCTGAGAAGGGCCAACATTGGCAACAAATTTGCACACCAAGGCAAATTGGCACCAAATTGGGAAGGTCCATACCGAGTCATCGAGGTCTTGGGCAAGGGTACATACCGCCTAGAGAACTTGGATGGCACTCCGGTCAGAAATAAATGGAACATTTTAAATTTACGCATATATTACAGTTAGTTGAGTAATATGGTGTGGTCTTTTATTCCTAACTCAAGGATCTTCCTATGTATGCTTTCCTTGAAAGGGTTTCGAAAAGATATACCCCAACTCAATCCTTTATGTAGTTCCATTCTCAATGAAATACCTTCCTACATTTAATCTTCACTCTAACATTGAATTGATTATCCATGGCAGAATTTATTCCCATGCAGATAAGAAAACGGCTCCAAAAACTGAAGCACAGATGCATAACTCTTTATTCCATAAAGATCAACCAACATGCAACGCCGCTTCACAAACGGAGTCAACAAAAACTCCTTGGGGAATTGGTGTCTCAGCTATATGCTGCACCATACTGACCCTAAGGTACAGAAAACTCCTTGGGGGGAAAGGATTGGTGTCTCAGCTTTATGCTGCACTATACCGACCCTAAGGTACAAAAAACTCCTTGGGGGGAAAGGATTGGTGTCTCAGCTATATGCTGCACCATACCGACCCTAAGGTACAGAAAACTCCTTGGGGGGAAAGGATTGGTGTCTCAGCTATATGCTGCACCATACCGACCCTAAGGTCCTACAGGCCGCCTATGGGAAGAATTAGTGTCACGGCTATATGCTGCACTAGTTCGTCCCCAAGGTCCTGCAGGCTTCTTGTGGGAAGAGCTGGTGTCACAGCTATATGCTGCACCACGCTAACCCCAAAACCCAACCAATTTCTTGCAGGATGAATTGGTGTCACAGCTATATGCTGCACCATACCGCCTCGAAGGTTTAACCAATTTCTTGCAGGATGAATTGGTGTCACAGCTATATGCTGCACCACACCGCCTCGAAGGTTTAACCAATTTCTTGCAGGATGAATTGGTGTCACAGATATATGCTGCACCATACCGCCTCGAAGGTTTAACCAATTTCTTACAGGATGAATCAGTGTCACAGCTATATGCTGCACCATAGCAATCCTGGATTCAACAATTTTCATTTGATCAGGAATTACACTCCGGTCCAAGTTCAAAAGGATGAACACTCCATCCAAAGCTTGACTCCGCCTAACTACAATGTTTTACGGAGTATATGAGTAACAAACTCAAGCACTACCCAACAAGTTCAAGTAAGTTCAACACTTGTAAAATTGTGCTTCATTAAAATTCCTAAGAGGCTATTCCGCCTTCTTACGGAACCCAATTTCATTAAAATTCCTAAGAGGCTACTCCGCCTTCTTACGGAATCCAATTTCTTAGGGATTCCTAAGAGGCTACACCGCCTTCTTACGGAATCCAACCTCATTGAAATTCCTAAGAGGCCACATCGCCTTCTTACGGAGTCCAATTCCTTGGAAATTCCTAAGAGGCCACTCCGCCTCCTTACGGAATACAACTCATGGAAACTCCTAAAAGGCTATTCCGCCTTCTTACGGAATCCAATTCCTTTTAAATTCCTAAGAGGCCACTACGCCTCACTATTAAAATCATTTCAATGAAATTCTCAAGAGGTTACTACGCCTCATTATTGAAATTACTTTAGTTAAATTCTCAAAAAGGCTACTCCGCCCCATTACTGAATTTGTTTCATTGAAATTCCTAAGAGGCTACTTCGCCTCGTTATTGAATTTTACTTCACCAGAATTGCAAAAAAGATATTCCGCCTCGTTATACTTAGTCATATTTCATTAAGTCCTCAGATGAATATTCCGCCTTCTCAATATCATTTTACAAGGCATAAATACAACGGACTTAAACACTACTTCTATGAACAAGTATACATTTGCAGAAAATATGCTTCATTAATATTGTCAAGGATTGATAAAAGTCCAGAGCCTATCCTGGAACAAGGCAATATTAACAAAATTCAGAAAATAAAAGCTTGCGAAGGGTTTCTGGAGCTGGTCTTTAAGGGTCGGACGGCATCCTTTCTTGTTGGGCAGAGGTGGCCTGACCTTCACCAGGTTTGCTTAAACTTTGAGAGGGAGGCAAGTCCGCCAAGATATATTCAACACTGGGCGCAGGAGCATGACCCCCTTGAACAGGCACCATCAATTCTCCATTGATGAATTCATAGTAAGGATGAATGCCTGTGGTGGACAGAGCAACGCCTGGATTACGATAACGGAGTTGACGAACAGCCATACTGAAAGCATCATCAATCGCTGCCTCAGCCGAATCCAGCGTGGATTGTAACTCCTTGTCAAGCTTTTCATTGGCGGCATCAGAGGTAGCTTTTTCAGCTTGCAACACTTCAACCTGTTTTTCAAGGTTAGTGTACGCAGTAGCTGCTTGGTCTAACTCCGCCACCCAGGCGTCTTCAGCAGTGGCTTTATCAAGTTCAAGGAAAATCAACCTCTGCTGGAGCTCACTTGCATCCTCGCCCAATTTTTGTTTCTGCTGAATTAAGTCTGAAATCTGTTGTTTCAGCAGATTATTGTCAGCCCTCACCTGGGTCAGGCCACTCACCTCCTCGCCCAGTTTTGTGTTCTGCTCTTTTAAGCCGGAGACTTGCTTCTCCAGCAAAGCTTTGTCAGCTCTCACCCGAGCCAGCTCCTCCTCCAGCTTCTTGGTGTTGGCATCGGCGGTGTCAAGGTGTTTGTCCTTGGCCTTGATCACCTCGGACAGCTGCTCATTGTCATGTTCCAAGCTGCGAATCTTTTCCACAGACTCGTGGTAAGACGCCTGAAACATGTTGGCCTCGGCAGCAACGTCAGCGATCCGGGGGACAGAGGCCAAGAAACCATCTATCTCTGTAAGGTGCCACCTCGCAGCTGCAGCAGCCTCCGGAATCTCATCAAAGTCGATGTCAGGGCGGAGGATGAATTCTGGATCACGCCTCTCTGACTGGCGGGATCCCGTATTTGTAAAGTACAAAAAGGGATTCAAGCGAGACCCCGCCTCAGGCAAAGAGACAAACCGCCTGGATGATTCCCCTGGCACATCAATGGGAAAAACGGCTGTCCCTCGAGTGGTCAAGCTCAGGGCGGGATCCTCAGACGTGTGGACTGGGGAAACTTGAACTCTCCCTGCCTCGTCCCCCGTATCCTGGTCAGAAGAGGCTTGGAATCCCTCCGCTTGCTCCCCCTCGACATCTTCTTCGGGGATGCCTTCAACTCCGCCCATAGCAGCAGAAGTACCCGCAACAGGTACTTCCGGAGTCTCCTCCAAATCAATAGCAGCATCAATTGATGCTCCTTCTTCAACCCTCTTCTTGCTTTTGGTCCTCCTTCTTTGCAAGGGCTGGAGGTCTATTTCCTCTTCTTCTTCTTCAGCAGCTTCTGGTTCTTGGCATTTTTTAGAACGCCTTTCAACAGTAGCTGCTGAAGATCCTGCACCACCTTCAAAAGTTACTATGTTGGTGGAGGCAGGGAAAGGAAGGGTCTTTGTGAGGGCAGCAGTCAGACTCCTCCTCGGCTGCACATTATTCTCCGCGTTCATTTCCCTGCGGCTCATTTGCATCAGCTTGATACGCTCCATCCCAGGGAACTCAGCGATTTCTCCTGCGAAATAACAATATGAGGATACAATTAGAAAATGCAAGATAGAGGTAATACTCAATCACATTGCAATTGTTCATAATATTACTCAAGTATCCTTGAGCATCCCGCCCAAGCAGCCTTCGACAAAGAATCAGCTTATGGACGGAGTTGTACTCCTTCAACATTCGGAGTACTTCCACAGACGCCGCCGATAGAGCACCCTCTTCAACTTCATACGCTCGTTTGGTTAAGAGAAAGTGCTCATGCGTCCATGCCACTGGAAATCTATCAACACCCTCTTTATTCCGCCAAAAAACAGGTTTGTCCTTCCTGACGGATACCTTCACAAAACTCATCCTGAAGTGAAGTCCGCCTTCCTTGGCGGAGTCAGCAAACGCCTTAAAGTTCAAAATCTTTGGCTCCGCCCGGAGAGTCACAAAACCCATGCCGCCGATTTTCATATTTACTCTCCTCATAATGCGGCAGAAAGCGAAAAACAACGCCACTGTAGGCGTAAACCCCAAATGTTCAGCCATCACCTCAAAGCTGCGAACTATTCCCCAACCATTAGGATGCAGCTGAGAAGGGGCACAGTCCAAGAACCTAAGCACACCCATCTGGAATTTATTCAATGGGAAGCGCACCCCTAACTGGGTAAATAGAATATCGTACATATATATGGTACGATCATTCTGAGGACGATGGCAAACCCGTTCATACGTCTTGGGTGAACGGACGATGAACCTATCCTCATACTTCTCATCCTTCCAAACCGGAACAGGCAACTCCACTACCCCTCCGCTTGTTGTCGCATGTCGAGAGGAAGCATCCTTGACATCTTCCTCAACCCAACAGTAGGGGTCACTCTCGAGTGTCTTCTCCCAATCCAGTCCATGCAACACAACATTTCGACACTCTGCCATAGTCAGCACTTGTGTATGGGAAACACCTCCTGACACAAATGAATGTACAGCATTACTAAAGTACTCCACGCTGCTATAAAACGTCGAGTCCCTCCCAGTATAAAAAGCCTCATCTCCACTCTCAATGTCAGAAAACATGGGACGAACAGAAACCCTAGAACGTGACTCTGACCTCTTTCCTCTCATCTTCCTTTTTACGAACACACAATAAGGGAAAACAAAGCTAACCCAATGGAAATGAAGAAGCAAAGAAGAGGAAGAAGCAAGTACCTTAAGCTTCTGAAAAGATAGAAGAACTCCAAACACCAATAAACTCGCAAGAGAATAGCAAAAACTCTTTCAGCAAACAAATGCGAAGTGAGAGATGAAGCAAAACATTTCCCTTCTGAAAGTTTACCTATTTATAGGCATGGCTTGGGGGGAAATAAGCGAATCATCAGAAATCTCGAAGATGTGTTTGCAGCCGTTAGATAAATCTCATCAACAGTTCTAAAATTGAAATATGCGCTTACAACCGTTGGATTTGTCACATTGACGGTTCCTTTTTTGCTGAAACCAATAGATATATCTAAGGGCAGATATTTCATGGGCCACGTTTTCAAAATCCAAGGCCCATGGTAATAACCTCGAAAACGGTTCTCAATTGCCATCACGTGCATTTATGTCCCATCATTGGAATGGCAATCGTTACGAGGGCATACGTGGCAATGGGAGACTGGAGTATAAAAAACGTGGTTTCGAGGTGCATTAATGACAGGCGTGTCAAGTGATGACAGCTAATAAATGCACGAAAGCACTTGTCCACAAAACCTGGATTAGCAAGTACCGCCTAAACCCATGCCTACAAAAGCTAAACTTAAATGTTATAGCTTATTAAAGTGACTCCGCCAGTCACTATAACAAGCTAGGGGGCATATGATCCGGTCCTAACACCGGCCCCCAAGAGCATGGCTTTAATGCCTTGCCAGATCAGCGTTTTGAATAAAGAGAAGTACTCTTCAAATACACTACAAATACTATACGGAGTGCAGACCGCCAGGGCAAGTAACGCCGCCAAGGCTCATAACTCCGCCTAGGCACGTTACCCCGCCAAAGAATGTAACTCCGTCCAGGCATGTTACTCCGCCAAGGAATGTAACCTCGCCAAAGTTGTTACTCCGCCAAGCCATAGGCTCAATATTGGCGGAATACCGAATTTCCCCTACTGCGTAGCGAGCCCATACTCACAACCCCGGCATGAGATTGACTCTGTCTTGAGAGGTTAATAATGGGAATCACGCTGTCACGCATAAAGGGAAATAACAATAAAATATTAAAGCACTAACGCTTTCCAGACAAGTTGTGATACCTACTACAATAATGGTGCATGTAAACGGCGCAGGGACCCACTACCTTTTCAGCATTATGCCTGAAGACAAGGAGCGGGTCCTACCAATAATGGAGCACCAGTAACAGGTATATAAACCTCTCTCGAAAAGGTATAAGGGATCTTTTTCCCATTCTCTGAACCTTACACTCTCTTACTTGCATAATTCTCTCTGACTGTCTTTCTAAGTCTCTAAGTATTCTGAAATACTGACTTGAGCGTCGGAGAACGATTGCAGGTACCACCCCCAATCGGGTCAAGGCAACGTAGATCACGTCAGGCGGACTGTGACACCGCCCCAGAGTACATTGCACTCCGCCTCAATATACAAAGACTCTCCGTATTTACATTTATACGCACATTGCTTTGTATCAAAAACACATTTATATGAATATTTTGAGTTGTTCTACAAGCATACTTCTACACCCCCTGTAAAGAACAGTTCAATAATAATAATAATAATAATAATAATAATAATAATAATAATAATAATAATAATAATAATAATAATAATTAATAATAATCATAATAATGATAATAATAATAATAATAATAATAATAATCATATTCATAATTATATGTTCCTTATTTCATTATCCATAACTAAACAATAATAATATCAGTAACAATAATAATTATTATAATAATAATACTAATAAGAATAATAATAATAATAATAATAATAATAACGATAATAATAATAATACTGATAATAATAATAATAATAATAATAATAACAACAACAACAACAACAACAACAATAATAATAATAATAATAATAATAATAATAATCATTTTCATAATTATAATTATAATTGGAATCATAATCATAATAATAATAACAGTGATGTAAATGGTGACCCTTCATCAACATTTCCTTGTTCATCCCATTTTTTCAAAACTTCTTCACTGGAATTCACATAGACACCTATGGTTCTTAATATTTTCACAATTCAATACCGATCATATCATTCAATTCATCATGGTTAATAATATCACACAGCCAATTAATCATATACATATCAATAAAAATATATAAAACAAATATATAAGCATTTAAGCATTTAATTTAACAATAATTCCCGAACATGTCCTGGAAAGATGAGGACCAGAAGTACCTTAACCCTTTCCAAACACTCAGTTCCCCCCCAGAATACTAGAGAATATACCCCCTAACCTTAATGGAATTGAGGACGTTCTGTTATTTCCCTTGCTTCAGCTCACAGTGACGAGAAGAGAAAAATGAGAGAGAAAAAGACTTGTACGTGGAGAAGAAAATAAGAAAGAGAATGTTTTACTAATTTTCGTTGGTTCTGAGAGTTCAGACTTGGAAATGAGTTGTGGTATCAATTTAATAATGCAAAAGACAAGTGGGGGACAAGCTTTTTCGTGACTGAAGGTTAGGTGCGTTAATTATGGGAATAATGGAGATTTTTGGATAGAAAGTGAGATGTATTTGACCATTTCTGCCGCCTACGTGCAGGAGTTAGCATGATTGAAGTGAATATATATTAAAATATGTAAAAGATGCTATGATTGGAGTAAAAAGGTGCAAGTCTGATAATGGAACAGCCCACTTGGCCACTAGGAATGGATATCACGTCAACGGATTCCATAAGTCGGTCAGATTCTAGCTGGTGAGTGCACAAGTCGGTCGGATTTCATAGAGCAGCGATGTGAACGCTGATGAGTGCATAAGTCGGTCGGTTTCCATAGAGCAGCCTCTTTCCGATCAGAGTAGCTTCACTCAGAGGGGAATTCACTCGGAACTGTTTCTTCTTGAAATACTCAGTCAGCTTTTCCTTCCTTGGAGATGACTCACTCGGAAATGCCTTACCCGGACTCACTCAGAAATATCACACTCAGATATATATATCTGTCGGAAAAATGTTCTCAGTCAGCCACTTTTCCTTTCCAAATGGATCCACTCAGAATTGTCCACTCGGATATATCTTGACTGAATTAATTATTCAAAGTTTCCCTTCACTCGAAATACTTCTCTCGGAGGTGCATAACTCAGAATTCATATGACTGGAAGGATCATTCGGAATTCGTTATTCGGAAATATTACAACTGAGGTCATTCAGAGTCAACCTTTATCTGTTCCAAAAGTACCTCACCTGAAATGACTCACTCGGTATATATTTCAGTCGGCGTCAGGAAAGTTACACTCAACTCGGAGATAATCCACTCGGATATTTATTACTCGGAAATGAATTTTCCTTCGGTTGGACGTACTTCTCTCGGAAACGTTGCACTTAAAGAAGTTTCATTCGGAAATGAGGCACTTGACGATGTTTGACTCAGAAACGAGTCATTTGAAGATGTTTGACTCGGAAACGAGTCACTCGGAGGCGTTTGACTCAGAAACGAGTCACTCAGAGACGTTTGACTCGGAAACGAGTCAATCGAAGGCGAGTCACTCGGACCTTTCACCCAGAAGTGGTTCTCTCGAACACACTTCACTCCAAATGTCTCCGAGGCCAGGACTCTACTCGGTAGTGGCTCTCTCGGTCATGTCTTACTCGGAAAACATAATCTTCACTCAGAATTTCAACCTTCACTCGGAATTTCAACCTTCACTCGGAATTTCTCTTGGTCACTCGGAACAGATCCCTTTCTTCACTCGGACAGTCTTATCTAAGACATGTTTCACTCGAAAAATGGGTAATATCATTAATGGTCTATATAAATTCCATGATTTTACACAAAAATAAAATTTTTGGGATATTACAGACCATCCTCATGGTATTTTATTCACTTATTAACACTTATAGACCTTCCATACTTCATAATTTACAAAATAAGACTGCTACTAAAAACAGGGATGTTACAGGTGACACCACCTTTTGCCCCTGTCAACTCAAAACTCTGGTGTGAAGGATCTTTAGGACAATAAGCCCGGTCTCTCCTATTGAGAAGTCGGATTATAATACCGGATACCTACTATATTGGTGTACAAACACCCTAATCACTAACTTTTGTGGCTGGTTCCCACACCGGATCATAGACCCCGGTTCAGACCAGTTCATTGGCATACCCAGTGGGACTCGATAGAGTTATTCCTACCTTTCGCAGAAGTTCAGTAGTTAATCATGGAGGGAGATGGACGTGATTTCGTCGATGGTCATGTAGAGGATGTGACCCATCAGCTTGTTGGTAGAAAACTCGTTTTCGAATCTCCTGGAACCAACTTGAGGAGAATGGTACCAGTTACAACCCCAGATCCTCGAGATAAAGTTATAAGGTAACTCAAGAAGGAGTTGATGGAGCTTAGAAGGGAGAAGAGGGTGACAGGAGACAAAGCGATATCCCAGGCTGAGGAAACTCATCACACATCTGGGAGAGAGAAGTCTGCTACTCTCCAATATTCGAAGATTCCCACCTATAAGGAGCAGGAGCAAACTCAAGATTTTAGTGATAGAACCAGTGGAAGAAGGAGGGAACAGGCAGTGGTGACCTCAGGGACGTATAAACTCAACATTCCTTTCTCGAGGAGGCTCATGAGTGTGTCTATCCCTAAGCATCTGCAAACAACTCAACCGCTTTCGATCGGAAAGTATAATGGAGAGATGGATCCCACCAAGCGTCTTGATGCTTACGTGTATGAGGCCATGTATCTGGGAGCAGATAAAGATGTAATGTGCAGAATGTTCCCACGAACACTCATAGAGGAAGCCCTCGGTTGGCTCAAGAGTTTACCTTCAGGTTCGATAAACTCCTGGGAGGAAATGGCAGCTGTGTTCAAGAGCCATTTTGTCATTTCTAGAGATATTCCCAGGACTTCTCATACCCTGGTCCAGATCAGGCAGGGGGAGAGTGAAACTCTTAAAGAGTTCTTGAAGCGGTTCTACAAGGAGGCAACCATAGTGCCTAATCTTACGGAGGCTATTCAACTCCATATTGTTGTCGAAGCTTTGCAACCTGGATTAGCATTTTGCCCTGTCCCTGGCAAAGAGTCCTCCGGCGACGTTTGAGGAGTTCTGGAGGAAAGCCTCGAAGTACGTAGGCATAGACATGCATTTGGAGGACACAACAGCTAGACTAAAGCCATCAGTGCCATCCCCTCAATCACGGAGAGATAAGGAGAGGGTGAGGCCTGAGAAACATGTCCAGCAAGACGATTTCATGAGCCCTCAGCCTCAGCAGCGGGACAGGCGTGTAGCCTCTTTCAGCAACTATTCTCCGCTGAACTCCAGGCATTCTCAGATTTTGAGGGAGGTTGGATGGCCTACGCTCAGTGTGTATGGGATAAGGAAGCCTGCTCCAATGAAAATGCCTGGTAATTCGTAAAAATATTATGTTTTCCACGAACAGGTCGGCCATACCACCGATGAATGTAAAGCGCTGAAGAACGCGGTGGAAACCCTCATCAGGAAGGGAAGTTAAAACAATACTTGTTTAAGGAGAAATCCCAAGATGAACCAGATCGGATTGAGAAGAAAGGGAGAGATCATGATGATGAGGGTGACAACAGTCATAATCCGGTCAGGAGGTTCTCAGCTGCTGAGAAACAAAAAGGGGTTGTGATCGGTAAAGGTGCTCATCAGGACGGGATGCCCCAACAGCAAAGGCAAGGCCAGCGTGAGGTAATCGATATGATCATTGGAGGGTTCACTGGCAGAGGAGTGTCAATCACAGCTCACAAAAATCATCACTTAATGATTCTGTCTGTACAAGGGAAGCCTAGAGACAACCGCCCTTTCAGGGACGGTATGGCAGCACTGGTGGTGTCATTTACAGACGATGATTTTGGCCCAACCATCCCAGGAGGTGATGACGCAGTGGTCATTATAGCTGTGATAGCTAACAAGGACGTAAAGAGAGTTCTCGTTGACCAGGGAAGTTCCTGTGATGTTATTTTTTACAATTGTTTCAAAAGAATGAGTTTTAATGATGCAGATTTACAGCCTTATACACAGGAATTCACAGCTTTCAATGGAGCAAAACAGCCCACCAATGGGTATCTTGACACCCTCATGTTGTTCGAGGGAGAACCTGGAGCAAGAACAGTGAAGTCTAGAATTTTGGTGATCGATGTGGAATCGCCTTACAATGGTATCATAGGCTGTCCTACTTTGAATGCAATGGAAACAATTGTGTCCACCCCACACCTCCTTATTAAATTCATTGATAAGGACAACGACATATCTTTGCTCCGAGGTGACCAAGAAATGGCCAGGTACTGCTACAACCTGAGTCTGAATATGGTGAAGCTGGAGACTTTTATTAAGAAGAGAAAGTTAAACGACGGAGGAACAATGACTGGGTCTGTCAGTTTGATTGATCTTGATCTGAGAGCAGAGTTGAAGATTGACCCACTCAACCCCTCAAAGCCCACGCCGGATGGGGGTTCTAGGGACGTCATTTTAAGAGATTCCCCAGAGAAGGTCACTCACATCAATGATAATCTGGAGTCGATTATGAAGCAGCGTCTGTTAGCACTCCTCCAAGAATTCAAAGACCTTTTTGCATGGACTGCTGTAGATATGCCTGGGATGGATCCTAATTTCTGTTGTCACAAGTTATCTGTCTATCCTGAGATGAGGCCGGTTGCCAAGAAAAAGAGAAGATTGGGGTCAGAGAAGCAGAAGACAGCTTGTGAGCAGATAGAGGAGCTGCTGAAGGCCGTATTTATCAGAGAAATCCGTTATTCCTCTTGGCTTTCTAATGTAGTAATGGTTCAGAAAGCTAATGTCAAGTGGAGAATGTGTACTGATTACGTCAACCTCAATCGCTGCTACCCAAATGACCCATATCCTCTCCCAAATATTGATCGTATAATGGATGATTCATCTGGTTATCAGTACCTAAGTTTCATAGATGCATATTTGGGGTACAACCAGATTCTGATGTGGGAGAAGGATCAAGAAAAGATGGCTTTCGTTAATGACCGTGGTGTATTTTGCTACACCATCATGCCTTTCGGTTTGAAGAACACTAGAGCCAATTACCAGCGTATGATTAACAAGGTGTTTGAAGGCATGCACACCAAATTGGTGGAGGTGTACATTGATGATATCATTGCCAAGACCCCAGCTGAGGTTGATCATATTGAAGATTTGCGCCAGGTATTCACACGCTTGAGGCAATATAACATGAGACTGAACCCGTTAAAGTGTACTTTTGCTGTCCCAGCTGGAAAGTTTTTGGGTTTCATGTTAACTCAATATGGCATTGAGGCTAATCTAGGAAAGTACCAAGCAATACTTGACATGCAAAGTCCGAAGAGCTTGAGGGAGGTACAATCTTTAAACGGAAAAGTGGCAGCTTTGGCTCGGTTCATGCCCAAGATGGCGCATAGATCCCTTCCCCTGTATAAAGTACTAAAAAGTCCAAGAAGTTTGAGTGGGGACAAGAGCAAGAACAGGCATTCCAGGAACTCAAGGAGGTGTTTTCGAGTCCTTCGATCTTGGTAAAGCCAAACCCCAGTGAGTCCCTCATTTTGTATTTGGCTATTTCAGATGAAGCTTTGGGAGTAGCATTGGTCAAGGAAACCCCGGAGGGGCAGAGACCAGTGTATTTCACCAGCAAGACGTTGTAAGGAGCAGAGGGACGATACCAGAAGATTGAGAAGGCCGCTCTCGCAGTTATCTGGGCTTCACGACAGTTGAGGCCGTACTTCCATGCGCACCCAATATTGGTGAGAACATATTTTTCACTCCGTTCTGTACTAAGCAAGCCAGACCTCACAGGGAGGATGATTAAGTGGTCTATCGAGCTTTCTGAATTCAAAGTTTCCTATGAACCACGAGGAGCCATTAAAGCCCAAGTCCTAGCTGATTTTTTCATTGAGATGATAGGGGTAGATCCAGTCACACCTCGTGCTCATTAGACCATTTATGTAGATAGGTCATCAAATAGTAAAGGATGTGGAACTGGTGTTGTCATGGAGAGTAATGATGGTGTGCACTTGGAAATCTCTCTTCGATTCAACTTTAAAACTTTCAACAACCAGGCTGAATATGAGGCATGTCTTGCCGGACTCCGAGCAGCAATTGATATCGGAGCAACAGAAGTGACGTTGTGCAGCGATTCACAACTGGTGATATCGCAGATTCAAGGTGAGTATCAGGTCCGTGAGCCTCAACTTCAGCTATACCTGAATTGTGTGAATGAATTGAAAGGGAGATTCTCTGTGTTGGAGTTTAAGCATGTGCCAAGGGAAGAAAACACTAGAATAGACATTCTCTTGAGGCTTGCGAGCACGAAGCAGCCTGACAGTACAACTACAGTGGTGCAGAACACTTTATAATCATCCAGTATACCTTTGGCACCGTCACTAAATGCAATATTGTATCGAGCCTTTGATGAGAATTCATGGGTAGTTCCCTATATTCGATACTTCATGGAGGAGCAACTGCCTACCGATGACCTGGAGAGGAAGAAGCTGAAAAAGGAGCTACCTTATTTTATAATGGTGGATGACATGCTCATACGTAGAAGATTTTCTATGCCATACCTCAGGTGCTTGATTGAGAACGAGGTACAAGGTGTGCTGGAAGAAGTGCATAAGGGACAATGTGGACACCACGCCAGAGGAAGAAGTTTGATGAGGAAGGTTCTTCGGGCGGGCTTCTGGTGGCCCACGATGAAGAAAGACTCCATCGAGTTTGTAAAGAAGTGTGATCCGTGTCAAAGATTTGCTAATCTTCATTACACACCGGCCCAAGAAATTTCTTCATCAGCTGTGCCATGGCCTTTTCATCAGTGGGGCCTCGATATCCTCGGTCCATTCCCAACAGCTCCTGGTGGAATCAAGTATCTGATAGTTGGGGTAGACTACTTTACCAAGTGGATCGAAGCAGAACCTGTGGTGCACATTACATCAGCTCGGACATGATGTTTCATGTACGAGAATATTAGAGCACGTTTTGGAGTGCCAGGACGGATTGTCACAGATAACGGCACTCAGTTTACTGACAAGAAGTTCACAAAGTTTCTTGAAGGATTGGGGATAGTCTAAATTTTCTCATCTGTTGAACACCCTCAGACGAATGGCCAAGCGGAGGTAGCCAACAGAGAAGTGCTGAAGGGACTTAAGAAACGTCTTGGCAAAGCAAAAGGTGGATAGACTGATCAGTTATGTCACGTTTTGTGGGCATACCATACTACACCCCATTCTTCTACCAATGAGTCTCCATATCGTCTTACTTACGGGGTCGAGGCAATAATTCCAATGGAGCTCCAGACTAAATCGACCACGGTGGAATATTCTTCTGAGGAGAATAATAATGCCAATTTGGCATCAGAGTTAAACATTCTTCAGGAATTTTGAGAAGAAGCTTTTGTTAGGGATCAGGCGATTAAAGTAAAGGCCGCTCTCCAATACAATAAGCGCGTTCAATATAGAGCATTCAACACAGGAGAGCTTGTTTTGAGGAAGGCAAGTGTGGGAAATAAGTTTACGCATCAAGGAAAGTTAGCACACACGTGGGAAGGCCTCTACAGAGTGTCTGAGGTGATTGGCAAAGGATCATTGATAGGCGTTTTGTTTGCATGATTTTAGTAGCCTTTTTATTTAGTTTTTCTAGGTCATTTGTGTTATTGTGTCCCTAATTCCAAGTATTTTTTCTTTCATTCCGCATTTGTTACTCGGGTGTTTCAAGTTTTTGCAGGAATAGTTAGTTTACAGGTACATACATTCCAAACGCGAAGCATTCGAGGAAGCATTGGATAAATGGAAGGGTTTCAGGCTATGAAAAAGCAGCAAGGTGAAGTCCAGAGAAACCCACTGGCCGTGGGTTTTTCCCACTGCCAGTGGATCCTGCTGCCCTATGACAAAAACTTGCACAATTTGGGGTCCAGAGAAACCCACTGGCCGTGGGTTTTTCCCACTGCCAGTGGATCTTACTGCCATGTAGAGGAAATGCATATCTTGGGGTCCAGAAAAACCCACTGGCCGTGGGTTTTTCCCACTGGCCGTGGGTTCCTCTGTTTGAATGCTCAAAAATGTATATTTTGGACCTCCAGTACGATCCACTGGCCGTGGGTTTTTCCCACTGCCAGTGGGTTTTTGCACGTACAGCAGTTCCCTTATTTTAGGGAGCAATTTCTGAGGAAAAGAGGGACAGTTTTTGAGAGGCGAGGGACGCAAACATTTTGGAACGTTTTTGGAGAGAAAAAGAGGGAGTTTTCACCTGGGATTATTGAGGAAATCAAGACCATAGGCGTTGAAGAACATCATTTGGGCAGAATTCAAAGGGATTCGCAGGCACAAGTGAGAGCTTTGCTTCGTGTTCTTTACTTTCTTCTTGGGTTTTCTCTTTCTCTGTAATTTCTGAATTTGATTCCATCAATGGGCTGTGGTGAATTGAGCATGTGTAGCTAAATTTATCTTGGGATTAGGGTGTGACAATGCTTATGTATTGAACCTCTTTTGGATTTTTCTGTCTATTAATTCATTGCTTCTATTCAATTTCCATGAACGCGTAATGCTTTTGAATACCTAGAGATAGGGTCAATTGAAATTAAACTCTAAGAGAATCGAAAGGTTAATTAGTTGTTTGAACGCATGAAATTGAACTTAGAATCATAGGTCACGAAAGTGGGTATGACAATTCGAGGTTTAATAGGATTTCACCGTTCTTAACAAGTTCACATAATAAATCGAACGCGGTTCTTTATTATTTGGGCACATTAATGTTACTCTGAGAAGAGGGCTTAATTAAACTCGGAAATCCAACCTTAGAGCGTGAATTAATAGATAGGAAGGTTTTAGGAAAATTAAATACACAGCATAATCATATACCAAATCCCAAGAACTTCACCCTCATTTGTTCTATTTCAATTTCAGAATTCATTTAGTTCTTTCAGATAGAATTTCTTCTTAGCTTTTGTTTTTCTTGATCTTCTACATTGCAATCCTAATTTCACAATTTTCTAGATAATTGAACCACTGTGAAAACTTGTACTTGGGCACAATCTCTGTGGGACGATAACTTTTTATTACGCGATACCTCATGCACTTGCGGGCCTATCAAGTTTTTGGCGCCGTTGCCGGGGATTGTCCCCCCAATATTGGTTAAACGGTGTTTTGATTAGACTAGATTTTTATTTTTCTGCATAATTTTTCTATTTTTCTTTAGTTCTTTTTTTTTCTGCAGAATTACGTTTTGGTATTTGTTGTTAGAGGGTTTTGCAGGATTATATATGCGAAGGAGTCATAGCCTTGAGCATATTTTCGATCCAGAGATTGAAAGGACCCTCCGTAAGATCAGAGCACTTCGAAAGCATCTTGAACAGGAAAAGCACCAAGCTTCAAGTTCAGCTACCGACACACACATGGGAAACCAGGACAACAGAGCGCTTCGTGATTTTGCAGCGCCCAATGCAATGGGTAGGAGGTCTAGCATCATAAGACCCAACATTGAGGCGAATAATTTTGAGTTGAAGCCATCCTTGCTCTCGATGGTTCAACAGAATCAATTTGGTGGATTACCATCTGAGGATCCCAACTTACACTTGCAGATATTCCTTGAGTATTGTGACACGCTCAAGGTGAATGGGGTCTCAAGCGACGCAATCAGGCTTAGGCTTTTCCCATTCTCATTAAGGGATAAGGCTAGAGCTTGGTTGTACGCTCTTCCAGAAGCGTCAATCACCACTTGGGAGGAGCTGTCCCTTGCCTTCCTCAACAAATATTACCCCAGGAGCAAAACTGACCAGTTGAGGAAGCCGATTATTACCTTCAACCAGAGGGAAGATGAGACCTTGTACGAAGCCTGGGAAAGGTACAAGGAAATGCTCCAGGAATGCCCACATCATGGCATTGAACGTTGGTTGACCGTTCACATTTTTTGCAATGGGTTGTCTCCGAACCAGAAGGTGACCTTGGACGCCGCAGCTGGTGGTGCCTTTATGGGTAAAAACATGGAGGAAGGTTATAACCTCATTGAGGAGGTTGCCCAAAATACCTATCAGTGGTCGTCTGAACGGAATATGCCAACGAAAACTCTAGGTAAGTACACTGTTGATGCTCTTTCTTTATTAACTTCTAAGGTAGAAGCTTTATCCGTTAAGATTGATAAGTTTGATAAAGTAGGAGCAGGTGCTACTAAAGCTGTTTGTGAGTTATGTGGTGTTTCAGGGCATAATATTTCAGGATGCCAGCTTGGAGTGAATCAACATGCCGAGCCAGAAATGCATCAGGTGGATGCAGTTGGAAACTATGATGGGAACTATGGAAACAATTTCAGACCACTTGGACCACCGGGTTTCCAAAGCAGGCCACCCCAGTTTCAAAATCAGCAAGGTAGCTACAGACCACAAGGACCTTACACTCTACAGAAATCCAAATTGGAATCCTTGATGGAAACCTTTGTAGCTACCCAATTAAAGCAGAATGATGATTTCTCGGACGCCATCAAAAACTTAGCCTCGAAGGTGGACAACTTGGCCACCCACAACAAGATGCTGGAGACCCAGATTGCTCAACAGGCATCATCCTCTCAAAGAGCACCAGGAACATTCCCTGGAAAGCCCGAAACAGGACCATCGAACCACACAATGGCTATCACTCTTAGGAGTGGCACAAAATATGAAGGTCCGATAAACAAGGAAGAGGAGGAGGCTAACCAAGAAAAGAAAGCGGATGAACCTCACTCTCATCCTATGGTGGAGGAAGAGAAACAAACTAAAAAGAAGGAGGAGGTGAAGCCTTACCAGCCTCCAGTGCCGTTTCCTCAACGCTTGGCCAAGGCCAAGTTAGATAGACAATTTGGTAAGTTCCTTGAGGTCCTTAAAAAATTGTATATAAATGTCCCCTTCACAGATGCTCTGCAGCAAATGCCGACCTATGCGAAGTTCTTGAAGGACATCTTGTCAAATAAGCGGAAACTGGAGGACGATGGCACCATTGCACTAACTGAAGAGTGCAGTGCACTGATCCAGAAGAAACTACCACCCAAGCTTCAGGATCCAGGTAGTTTTTCTATTCCTTGTGTGATTGGTAATGTGGCTATTGATAGAGCACTGTGTGACCTAGGGGCTAGTGTTAGTCTTATGCCATTATCTATCTCGGAGAAATTGGGACTAGGAGAGCTAAAACCTACTAGGATGTCCTTGCAACTTGCTGATAGGTCTGTTAAGTACCCTGTTGGCATTTTAGAAGATGTTCCAATCAAAGTAGGAAAATTTTTTATACCTGCCGATTTTGTGGTTCTTGAAATGGATGAGGATTCGATGATCCCCATTATCTTAGGCAGGCCATTTTTGGCAACCGCGGGCGCGGTTATAGATGTCAAGAATGGGAGGTTGTCTCTGACTGTGGGAGATCAAAAGGTTGATTTTAACTTGCAGAATGTTTTAAAAAAACCTTTTAATGATGATGTATGCTGTGTTATGGATTGTATTGACCAAGTGGTGAAGGAAGAAACCCTTCCTGATGAACCACTTGAATCTGTATTTTTGATTGAGCCTGCAGGTACATCAAGTAGCTCTAAAGGAGAAGCTCAACCAAAGCATGATACTGAGGTCATGCAAGATGAAGTGGTAGGTAACAAATTAGAATTGAAGCCTTTACCGGCTTCATTGAGGTATGAATTCCTTGGCCCAAACTCTACCTATCCTGTGATTGTAAATGCTGAACTGACTACTGTGGAAACCGAAAAACTCCTGAAACATCTTAGGTTGTATAGGAAAGTTATTGGTTATACCATGGATGACATTAAGGGGATTAGCCCTTCATTTTGCATGCATAGGATTACTGTGGAGGATGAGAGTAGGCCAACTGTAGAACCACTTAGGAGACTAAATCCTAAAATGCAAGAAGTGGTTAAAAAAGAGATTTTGAAGTTGTTGGATGCAGGCGTCATTTATCCCATTGCTAGTAGCAAGTGGGTTAGCCCAGTTCATGTGGTTCCAAAAAAGGGAGGGATGACTGTTGTGCAAAATGATAAACAAGAATTGATTCCTACTAGGGTAGTTTCTGGGTGGCGCATGTGTATAGATTACAGAAAACTAAATAGCGCTACTAAGAAAGATCACTTCCCTCTCCCTTTCATTGATCAGATGCTTGAGAGGCTTGCTAAGCACTCCTATTTTTGTTATCTGGATGGGTATTCTGGTTTTCATCAAATCCCCATCCACCCATCTGATCAAGAGAAAACAACCTTCACTTGCCCGTATGGGACTTATGCTTATAGGCGTATGCTATTTGGCCTGTGTAATGCACCTGCGACTTTTCAAAGGTGTATGCAGGCCATATTCTCTGATTTAATTGAAAATGTAATGGAAGTTTTCATGGATGACTTTTCTGTGCATGGCTTGAACTTTGATAATTGTTTGACCAATTTGTGCCAAGTTTTGCAGCGCTGTGAAGAGACCAACTTGGTCTTAAATTGGGAAAAATGCCACTTCATGGTAAGGGAGGGCATAGTCCTTGGGCACCTGGTGTCTGAGAGAGGAATTGAAGTCGATAAAGCCAAGGTGGAGGTGATTGAGAAATTGCCCCCACCCACTAATGTGAAAGGTATTCGAAGCTTTCTTGGACATGCCGGGTTTTACCGGAGGTTCATTAAAGACTTCAGCAAGATCACAAAGCCGCTGACTAACCTTTT
This sequence comes from Clitoria ternatea, assembly GCA_037962975.1. Classification (NCBI taxonomy): domain Eukaryota; kingdom Viridiplantae; phylum Streptophyta; class Magnoliopsida; order Fabales; family Fabaceae; genus Clitoria; species Clitoria ternatea. The sequence goes on from CM075674.1 coordinate 45,589,127, forward strand.
GGGTAAGGATGTACCATTTGTTTTTGATTCTTCATGTCTTGAGGCTTTTTGCAGGTTAAAGCAGGAGTTAATTTCCGCACCCATAGTGCAACCCCCCGACTGGGAACTCCCATTCGAACTTATGTGTGATGCTAGTGATCATGCAGTGGGGGCTGTACTTGGGCAGCGAAAAGACAAGAAGCTGCATGTGATCCACTATGCCAGCCGTACACTTGATGACGCGCAGGTAAACTATGCTACCACTGAAAAGGAATTATTAGCTATAGTTTTTGCTTTTGATAAATTTAGATCGTACTTGGTAGGCTCACATGTTACTGTATATACTGACCATTCTGCCATTAAGTACCTTTTAAATAAGAAAGAAGCAAAACCTAGGCTCATTAGGTGCATTTTGATTTTACAAGAATTTGACTTAGAAATCAAAGATAAAAAAGGTACTGAGAACCTTGTTGCATACCACTTATCCAGGTTGTCATCTGAAAAAGATGAGAGGGGTGATGTTGTTCCCATCAATGAGTCTTTTCCGGATGAACAATTACTTAGCTTAAGTGTCCAACAAGTACCTTGGTACGCTGATTTTGTCAATTTCCTTGCATGTGGCATTGTACCCCCTGACCTTGGTTTTCAGCAGAAAAAGAAGTTTTTTGCAGATGTTAGGCACTATTATTGGGATGAGCCCCTTTTATTCAAGCAGTGTGCAGATGGTCTGATTAGGAGATGTATTCCCGAGACTGAAGTTTGAGCCATCCTGGATCACTGCCATTCCCTTTCCTGTGGAGGCCATATGAGTACTTCTAAGACAGCCTCAAAGGTGTTGCAAGCAGGCTTCTATTGGCCACATATTTTCAAGGATGTGCGTAAGTATGTCCTTACTTGTGATGCATGCCAAAAGGCCGGTAATATTGGTAAGAGGCATGAAATGCCACTTAATAGCATTCTTGAGGTTGAATTATTTGATGTGTGGGGGGTTGATTTCATGGGACCCTTTCCCCCATCGTTTGGAAATCAATTTATTCTGGTTACAGTTGACTATGTATCCAAATGGGTAGAAGCCATTGCTTCGCCTCATTCGGATGCTAAGACTGTAATTAAACTTTTTAGAAAGACAATTTTTCCAAGGTTTGGGGTCCCTAAATGCATAATTAGTGACGGAGGGTCTCACTTTATTGAAAAAACTTTTCAGACCCTCTTGAAAAAATATGGAGTGAGGCATAAGGTTGCTACACCTTATCACCCTCAAACTAGTGGCCAAGTTGAGGTTTCTAATAAGGAGATTAAAAACATTCTTTAGAAGGTGGTTAATACTTCCCGTAAGGATTGGTCTATTAAATTAGACGATTCCTTATGGGCGTATCGAACCGCTTACAAAACTCCCATTGGAACCACACCTTTTAAACTAGTCTATGGGAAACCGTGTCATTTACCTGTTGAATTGGAATATAAGTCCTTTTGGGCTATAAAAATGCTTAACTTTGATATGAAGCTTGCAGGTGAACACAGGTTGCTGGAGTTGAACGAACTTGAGGAACTCCGGTTGGATGCCTATGAAAATGCTAAGATCTACAAGGAAAAAACTAAAAAATGGCATGATCGTCACATCCTCAGGAGATCCTTTAACCCTGGTGATATGGTGTTACTTTTCAACTCCCGATTGAAGCTATTCCCTGGCAAATTGAGGTCCCGGTGGTCGGGACTATTTCAGGTAACTAAGGTATATCCTTTTGGAGCTGTTGAGTTATGGAGCGATAAGTCTGGTTCATTCAAAGTGAATGGACAAAGGCTTAAGCACTACTTGACAGGAGAACCCATCCAACAAGCAAGTGCTTTGGATTTGCTTGATGGATTGGATTCTTGATTCCAAAGAATGCCAAGCGTCCAGCTGAAGACGTTAAACTTAGCACTAATGGGAGGTAACCCCATCTATCATTCTTTAAACATTTTTCTTGTCGTATATATATAAAAATAAAATAAAATAAAAACAAAACAAAACAAAAGAAAGGAAGTTTGTTTGTTCGTTTCATTTATAAGTCCAATGTAATTTGTTGCATGTTCATTGTTTGTTAATTTTGCATTGCATGGGTTTTGTTTTGTTTTGTACATATTTCTTATGATTAAATGCAACATGTGATTCCACGGGATAAGATGAATCCAGTAAAGGTAAGTCATGGTGCGTATTCGAGGAAAGTTTGATTGAAAAACAGTGAGATCCACTGCCAGTGGGTTTTTCCCACAGCCAGTGGACTATTCTGACATTAAAAAGGAGAGCAATTAATTTTTTCCTGAAGTGCCAAAACAGAGAACTCCACTGGCCGTGGGTTTTTCCCACTGGCCGTGGGTTCTCCTGCTTGTTCCATGAGCTATGCGTACAATTTTGGGGGGGCCTGGTAGAAAACTCCACAGGCCGTGGGTTTTTCCCACTAGCCGTGGATTCTCCTGGGCCCAAAAGTGTGAATTTTGAATCCCCTGGGCAGCAACATCCACGGGCCGTGTATATTTCCCACTGGCCGTGGATTTTCCCCCACTTCCTTGCTCTTATATATTGTTTCACGCATAACCCATAGGCATTACATCTCTCTCATTGTTTTGCATTCTCTTCACACCTACACATATCCTTGCTCTTATATATTGTTTTGCATCCTCTTCACCCACTTCCGCACAGCCCTCCTTCACCCACTCTATATCAACGTAAGTTCCTCCTCCATTCATCATTTTGGGATTCCTTCGTGCTAGTTTGGGGTTTCTTTTCCCTTTGCTTTCTTTATTGGTTTTTGGGTGTACTTGATTAAGAAAGAGTGTTATATATGTTCTATGTTATTATTTGATAGCAATTCTCATGAGGTTATCTATTAAACTTTTGATTGGGTTTCTTGTGTTCATCATGATTCATTTTTATTTATAGAAACCCAACTTGTGAATTTGCCTCTTGTTTGAGAATCCATGATGCATATTGAACATTTATGGCATTACAATTCATGAGAAAGGTGTGAAAGATGAAATTGGAAGACTTGTGATGCATAGTTCTTGGATTACTTAGTTCATGTTTTATGCCCACCAAGTGTTTGAAAAAAATGTCTGAACCAGAATTTTTCCTACTAGGCTGCATATTAATGTGTGTTGAGGTGACTATCTTGGTGTCAAACTTGTGCCCACCACGTGTTTGACAATTTGCCCACATCAATTCCTTGTTCTACCTTGTCAATATTTATAGTTTGTTTGATCCTTTTTGGGTTTTCTTATGCCTATCCATCATTGAGTTCCCTTGTTCTTGATATTATTGACACCTTTTGTGCATAAATTTGAATTGGAATTTTAGGTAACCCAAAAACATGTCTTCAGGACGAACCAAGAATGTCTGCAAAAAGAGGAAAAACAAAGGTACGTCATCTAACTATTCTAGTATAGATGGTATTGAATGTACCTCTAATGAACAAAAGATGCGCTTATCTTCTTTGACCTCTAGGGAAATTATCCCTTCTAGGTTCTTTTGCAAGGAATCTTTATTGAAGCTTGGGTTATATGATGACACCTTTAAATTGTGTAAGAATATGGGGTGGGAAGATTTTATTGAATTATATGAGCCCTGTTATGAACGCACCACATTAGAGTTTCTAAGTTCCATTGATATTAAGCCTTGCGATAATGAGTCGACCTGGGAAATCACTTTTAGGCTAAATAATACTGATTATAGGATGGACTTAGTTGATGTGGATGCCATCTACGGTTTTCCATCTGTCCCTGGAGATGCCTCTGCTAAATTAAATGCCGCCCGCATCCCTAGGGATTTTAGGGCCAAGTATTTTTGGTCTAGACTCTCTAAATCTAGGGAGACTTATGACCCATCTTCTACCAAAGCTTCACTCATGCATCACCCTGTCTTTAGATACCTTCAGAGGTTTATAGCCCGATCCATTTTTGGTCGATATGATAGTCCTGGTACTATTAGGGCTGCTGAGCTTTATTTTCTCTATGCCATGATTAATAACATCCCGGTCCACTCTACGAAATGGCTTTTTAGCCAATTCGCTAGGGTAGGAAGGGCTACTACTGGAAGGATTGTCATTGCAGGTTATATAAATCCTATTGCGAGGTATGTGGGGATAGATCTGCAAGAGGATACCTTAATTTACCAACCCAAGCGGGTTGATATTGAGGAGATGGTTCACATGGGTATGCTTGTATTGGAACGTGGAATTTACTGTTTGGTTATTCCCGGATTTTCTGTGCCTCACCCCTTGCCTGACCCTAGCTTCACTAGCCTGGAGGGCAAAACTTCTTTTTTGTTTTCAGGTACAGAAGAAGATACCCCCTTGGACACAGAGATGCCTCTTCCTCATGACCACTCAGCTGGCCCGTCTAGATCCTCTCCCGATTCCGGATTTTCTATGGAACGGATGTATTCCTTGATGCAAGGAATGAACACCCGTTTAGAGTCTTTATCTATTGAGCAACTCCGGCAAGGAAGCAGGGTCGATAACATAGCCCAGCGAGTGGATGCCATGTACTCCTGGCACCTCCAGGAGGGCCATTTTCCTCCTCCCTCCCCATGACGGGTTTGTTCCTAAAAATAAGTTTCATTGTACTTGGTATCCTCTCTACTGACCAGTGAGGACACTGCTCACTTTAAGTTTGGGGTAGTAGGTACAAGGAAACTTATTCCGAGCCTTTGCACCTTGACATTTCTTTGAATTTTTTTCTTTTGGTTTTATTTGATCACCTTGGCATTTCTTTGTGTTTTTCTTTTGGTTTCATTTGAACATGCTAGGTTGTAGTTTGTTTTTCATTTGCTTTGAATAACTGTGCCTGTCTGTATCCCCCATCTAGGAATGTTTGTTTACTTGTGATCATTGTTGCCATTAATTGTACCAGTTTTGCTTGAGGAAATTGATTGTTGAGGAATCCACCGAAAAAATTTTGAAAATTAAAAACTTTTGATTCATGTTGATGTTGGCACTGATTGTCTGGAGGTACTATGCTTTATGATGCTGTGTTTTCTCTGACTGAGTCTATTTCACTGCCATTGACTATGAGAGCTTTTGAGCCAAAATGGGGTAGTTTTTAAACATAAATATTTAGAAAACCCTTGTTTTCTTCTATTTGATTGTGTCATACATTTAAAGCGCTCTAGAACTTGGCTTGCGACCGACTCAAAATGGTTGATGATTACTTGTTATGGAATGAAAAAGGCAGTAGGTTTTGTTCTCTAGCCTCTGAATTTTGAAAGTATAACATACAATTAGTTGCCCCTGTTGAGCTTAGACTGTTTGTTTATTGTTGAAATCCTTTGGTATTGGTTTGATAAAATACTGAGAAAATGACATAAATTCAAGGATGGCAGCTAGAATGAAAATGGCTAAGAGAAAACAACTGGGTTTTAGTTGGGAAACAAAAATAAACAAGATGAATCTGTGTTCCCCACTAAAGAAAAATTGTTGGAAAAACAAAGAAAAGGATGAAAAGCAAAGTAAGAAAGGAGTCAAGTTTAAAATAGAAAACAACAAGGACTCCTTGGGTTTCTGGCCTGCCTTTCAAAAGTTAACTATTCTCGGTGTTCCATTGAGTGATAGCCCTTTGAATTTCCATTTCCTTGATATCCATTCCCCAAACCCATGGCCCCGTTACAACCAAATGAAAGACCTTTTGACTATAATTTGTTTTCTAAATAACTGTGGAGAGTAAGGTCGTTTGCCAAGCCTATGGTAGTGTCTTAAGATGCTATGATTTGAGTGATAATCATACACAAGCTTAAAATACTTAGAGAGAAATGGAAGGATGTGTGTCTATAGCCTAGTTTTGTGAACATGGCATGAATAATTGTGTGGTTTCCTCTTGTGATAATCTTGCAATCATATGTTGATAATTTTTCCAATTGGGTTCCTCAAGATATTCTGAATTCATAAATCTCTATTGATCATATTTGTGGCAATGATGATTGCTTGGGGACAAGCAATATTCTAGTTTGGGGTGTTTTGATAGGCGTTTTGTTTGCATGATTTTAGTAGCCTTTTTATTTAGTTTTTCTAGGTCATTTGTGTTATTGTGTCCCTAATTCCAAGTATTTTTTCTTTCATTCCGCATTTGTTACTCGGGTGTTTCAAGTTTTTACAGGAATAGTTGGTTTACAGGTACATACATTCCAAACGCGAAGCATTCGAGGAAGCATTGGATAAATGGAAGGGTTTCAGGCTATGAAAAAGCAGCAAGGTGAAGTCCAGAGAAACCCACTGGCCGTGGGTTTTTCCCACTGCCAGTGGATCCTGCTGCCCTATGACAAAAACTTGCACAATTTGGGGTCCAGAGAAACCCACTGGCCGTGGGTTTTTCCCACTGCCAGTGGATCTTACTGCCATGTAGAGGAAATGCATATCTTGGGGTCCAGAAAAACCCACTGGCCGTGGGTTTTTCCCACTGGCCGTGGGTTCCTCTGTTTGAATGCTCAAAAATGTATATTTTGGACCTCCAGTACGATCCACTGGCCGTGGGTTTTTCCCACTGCCAGTGGGTTTTTGCACGCACAGCAGTTCCCTTATTTTAGGGAGCAGTTTCTGAGGAAAAGAGGGACAGTTTTTGAGAGGCGAGGGACGCAGACATTTTGGAACGTTTTTGGAGAGAAAAAGAGGGAGTTTTCACCTAGGATTATTGAGGAAATCAAGACCATAGGCGTTGAAGAACATCATTTGGGCAGAATTCGAAGGGATTCGCAGGCACAAGTGAGAGCTTTGCTTCGTGTTCTTTACTTTCTTCTTGGGTTTTCTCTTTCTCTGTAATTTCTGAATTTGATTCCATCAATGGGCTGTGGTGAATTGAGCATGTGTAGCTAAACTTTATCTTGGGATTAGGGTGTGACAATGCTTATGTATTGAACCTCTTTTGGATTTTTCTGTCTATTAATTCATTGCTTCTATTCAATTTCCATGAACGCGTAATGCTTTTGAATACCTAGAGATAGGGTCAATTGAAATTAAACTCTAAGAGAATCGAAAGGTTAATTAGTTGTTTGAACGCATGAAATTGAACTTAGAATCATAGGTCACGAAAGTGGGTATGACAATTCGAGGTTCAATAGGATTTCACCGTTCTTAACAAGTTCACATAATAAATCGAACGCAGTTCTTTATTATTTGGGCACATTAATGTTACTCTGAGAAGAGGGCTTAATTAAACTCGGAAATCCAACCTTAGAGCGTGAATTAATAGATAGGAAGGTTTTAGGAAAATTAAATACACAGCATAATCATATACCAAATCCCAAGAACTTCACCCTCATTTGTTCTATTTCAATTTCAGAATTCATTTAGTTCTTTCAGATAGCATTTCTTCTTAGCTTTTATTTTTCTTGATCTTCTACATTGCAATCCTAATTTCACAATTTTCTAGATAATTGAACCACTGTGAAAACTTGTACTTGGGCACAATCTCTGTGGGACGATAACTTTTTATTACGCGATATCTCGTGCACTTGCGGGCCTATCAATCATATCGTTTAGAAGAGCTCGATGGCACACCGATCCGCAACAAGTGGAACACTCAAAATTTGCGTATTTATTACAATTAGTTGGTAAGACGACATGTACTCTTTTTCCTTACTTGAGCTTTTTCCCAATGGGTTTTTCTCAAGAAGGTTTTAACGAGGCATGACCCCAACTACGCTCTCTTTGTAATCCTTATTCAATTTAATGAGAATGCAATTCATGAACCTGGTGTCTTCACTCTCTTTCTATGTCATGATTTATAACTTTACGCCATTGTATATGAAGACCCTCAGGACGGATGATCCCAATCACCTATTCTGTGATTGGCGATGTAACTCCTCAAGTCAAGAAATGGGTTGTAGGATCAAACCTTTTTCAAGGTTGTACCGAACCCCACCTGAAGGCTTGAATTGTAGGATTAAACCGAACTCTGAGTACGGTTAGTAGGTTTGGCCGAATACCGTTGAAGACTTGAGTTGTAGGATTGAACCGAACCTCAAGAAATGGGTTGTAAGATAAAACCTTTTTCAAGGTTGTACCGAACCCCACCTGAAGGCTGAAATTATAGGATTAAACCGAACTCCGAGTATGGTTAGTAGGTTTGGCCGAATACCGTTGAAGACTTGAGTTGTAGGATTGAACCGAACCTCAAGAAATGGGTTGTAGGATCAAACCTTTTTCAAGGTTGTACCAAACCCTACCTGAAGGCTCGGATTGTAGGATTAAACCAAACTCCAAGTACGGTTAGTAGGTTTGGCCGAATACCGTTAAAGGCTCGGATTGTAGGAATAAACTAAACTCTAAGTATAACTACTAGGTTTGGTCGAACGTTGGTGAAGGCTCAGTCGTTATCCTTATGATTGAGGTTATTTCCCCAGGACAAATGATCTCAATCACCTATTCTGTGAACTGACGATGTAACTCCTGGCGTGGACAATTCCAATCACTACTCTCGTGATTGAGGGCCCAATCATCATCCTTATGATTGAGACAGCTTCTTGCAGTTTGATATTTCTATCTAAAACGATATCACTCTACGGATAATTCAATAGCTTCATCTACTATTAGAGTGGACTAAATCCTTCATCCCTAAAGAGTTAAGGGCAGCATCCTACAACGGATACTCATCTCCCAACACACTCATACTTGGGGACAGTATTCGCACGTTTGATTCTCCGTTCTATAATCTATTTATTGCAATCTGACCTCAAGCTAATTATATAGAAAGGTCTACCGAATGCTGTGAAGGTAAAAGCATAACATATATGCCCAAATTATGTTATAACAGTACATTTCTTGTAAGTGTTAAAGACAAAATTCGAGGAAAATTTCATTCATTCAATGAAAATTCTGTTTAAGTTGAAATAAAACTAGAGCTGATCCCAGAACACAATAGCAGAAACAAGAAATAAATACAAGACTAGGAGGAAGGCTTCGGATCTTTCTTCGTGGGAGCCTTGGATCCTCCGTCGTCCCTTTTACTACCCCGGGTCTCTTTGGCTCCGGTTTCCTCTTCTTGGGCTTGCTCTGTCTGCTGATCCTCTTGATCCGGAATAGCTTCAGAAGGACCCATGCTCTGACCTTCGAGAAGAGGGGGCGTCTTGTATAGAGAAGAAGGCAGTTCCTCATGTCGTCCATTCACCACAGCAACTAATTTCCCTTCATGAAATTCATAAAAAGGACTCATACTATATAAATTGAATTTCACGTCAGGGTTGCAGTAGAAAACTTGGCGGATAGCAAGACCAAAAGACTCGTACACCACAGTGGTACAAGCCTCTATAACCTTAATCGCCCTGGCCTTTACTTTAACCAGGTCCTTTTTCAATTTAGCATTTTCATTTTCCAAGAACCCGGTTGTAGCACTCCCCGCATTCAACTCTTCAAGTTGCTGGAGCAGTTCCCTCTCCCTGGCAGCAAAGTCCTCTTGACTCTTAAGTTTGTCGGCCTCTGACATTTTTAAGTCATCAGAAAGCTTGGAGCTTTTTTGCTTTTCTACCCTGAGATCCTCTTGAAGTTCAGAAATCTTCCCTTCAAGAGACTTGACTGAGTTCCTTAGGGAGACTGCTTCAGCCGTTTGTTCCAGCTCCAATTCCTAAACCTTCTTCAGTTTCTCCTCTATCCTATTCAGGTGAGCCCTGTCCTTCACAGCAGAGATATTCAGATGCTCAAGCTTGGAAGCCAATTCATCTACTTCCTTCACACTATCGACAGTACGGCTGAGGGAATTTAAGAGGCCGATTAACTTAGCCAATTGCCATTTGCCAGCTGTAATGGCTTCTTTCATTTCATCCACCTCTAAAGTAGGGCATAGTTTATAGAGGGGAGGAGGAAGAGTAGCAGAAGAAGGTCCTTCGTACACCAAGAAGGGAGAGAGGAAAGAATAGGTGGGTGGATCCATCCTCACCCGTGGGAACATCGGAGGAGTAAAACGGTCAGAGGGTTGAGGGGTCGCCCCAGAGGACGTTGTGTCCTTCTCCACGCTGGTACCATGAATAATTTTTTGCCTTTTTTCTGGCACGGCGGTAGAGGTTTTCTTCTCGGAGGCTTTAATAAGCCTAACCCTCTTCTTCTTTCCCTCTTGCGTCTCTTCTCGAGAGGCCTGCTCCTCGTCGGCCTGAGAATCCAAGAAGGGGACATCATTACCCCTCAGAGGTTAATGGGATGAAATCAACCTTCACCTTGACGGCGTTCCTCTTGAGCTGAACATTGTTTTCCTCACTTTCAGAGGAGGAGCCATCTTCAACCAACAGAGATTTTAAGGCAAGCATCTCCGAGCTGTTCCTTTCTATTTAATCTGCAAAAATAAAGAGAGAAACATAAGTTACAGGAATACATCGGATTACCATATACAGATATAAAAGTTAAGTTAATTACTTAGATAAACATCTCTGCTGGAAGTGGACTCCAAAAGACGCCTGCTCAAGAACTCCTTGTGAGCAGCAGTAAATGCCCTCAAAGTGCCTAAGACTTCAATTGAGTGAGAGGAAAGTTCACTCTCCTTAGTAAAATAAGCCCGGCTGGCAAGCAAGAAGTGCTCATGAGTCCAGTGTAAAGGAAATTTGGGGATGCCGTCCTTGCTGAGCCAGAAGACTGGCTCATTCGGCTTTACATGAGTCCTCATGTAGTACTGTTTAAAAGATCGTCTGTTAATCTTTGCCGATTCCATGAAGGATTTGAAGCTGATGACCTTCGCGTCACAGCGGAGAGTTATAAAGCCCAGACTGTCTTTCTTATTAGCACGACAGACCACCTGGAAGTAGTAGAATAACATAGCCACGATAGGTTTAAAGTTGAAATACGCACCTAGGACTTCAAGAGAGCGGACGATACTTCATCTGTTGAGATGCAATTGAGATGGGGCACAGTCCAGGAACCTTAAAACTCCCATTTGAAAATTGGTCATTGGGAAACGCACTTCGAGGTACTGAAAGACGTAGTCATACATGTAAATAGAGCACTTATCTGGCACGGTGTGGCAAATCTGTTCCATACGCTGGGGTGCCAAGACTAAGAACCTCCCACGTTGTTCTTCTTCAGTAAAGACCCTGAAACACGGGGACATCGGCCCACCATCGTCACAAGCATGCCGGGAGGGAATCTCCTTGAACTCTTCCTCTACCCAGCAGTAGGGATGAGTCCTGTTGATGGCTTCCTAATCTAGCCAGTGTGCTATAACATTTACACACCCCTCTTGAGTGCATAGGACTGGAACTATACCACGCCCTTCGATTTCCATTTCGACTACGACGTGATTAAAAGCGTCTATGCAGTGATAAAAAGCAACGTCATCAGCAAGGAACCATTCTGAACCCGACGAGCTTCCTGGGGAACTGGTGGCTCCAGAACGAGAGGAGGGTTCAGGGTCGGGCCTAACTACTGGCCACCTCGATGAAGAAGCCTCACCTCTCCCTGAACCACGAGGCTTCACCCCAGAGGACCCACATAAATCCTTCCACCACGATAATCGGAGGGCCTGTAAGGGATACTCCCCCTTCTATTCGAAGGACCAGCGTGGCTCTGCCTAGGGTGCATGGTTGAAAGTTTAAGAGAAATAAAGGTGAAAAAGTTAAAAGAAGGAAAATGAGGTTACCTAAAAGGATGTTAAGGTTGAAAGAGGGAAGAACTTCACGAGAATGGTAGCAAAGATCTCTTCTAAAATTTCTGTAAAGTCTTACTAAGGTTGAAGGTAAATGTGATTTCTGGAAATTGTCAACTTTCCCTTTTATAGGTAACGAGGGTGTCCAACCGTCAGGCAGAGGACGCATTGTTTGAAGCAAAATGCAGAGTCATCGAGATAAACGACATCGTCGTTTTATACCCAAAGGCGTGAAATAGTGACGCTTCATGAAAAGTTTTGATGAAATAGGCCGAAAATTCAAATTTCAGGCCCAAAATAGTCCTAATGACGGTTACACATTTGGAGCAATAATGACTCACGTGTTAAAAAGCATTTATTGTCCAATCATTCAGAAGCATTAATACACTTCAGCAGTCACTCAAATACCAAGAGTTACAAGTTCTAAAAACTCTTGGGATTCCCCTCATTACAAATCTTTGTCCAAATCCGCTGTAAAGACATTACGAGAGCGGTTCCTTCACTCACAGAACGGCCACATAGGTAGAGTATCAGCACGAAACTGACACGTGTCTTAACGAGTATTTTTAGTGCGTTGTACTGGCATCCAGACTTCTTGTAGACAGCATAGCTCATATGAGCAACTTAACAGTCTCTCATACAAGCTAGGGGACAGATGATCTGGTCTGGATACCGGCCTCCAGACTAAGACATCATCTTGACTGTTCTGGAAGGTCAACCGATATCACAGGTCAACATCCGGACTGTAAAAACACCGTGCTAGAAACTCTTCCTTCACCGGTTATCCATTCTCATTCTTCCGTCACATATAACCGTTTGCCTAACGCAACAGTAGGATAAGTCGTTTCACTACTTATCACGATTGATACCCTGCACAACGGAAGGTGTCTATGTCACCCATCGAAAGGTGCAAAGTACAGCTATAGGAGTGATATATGGAAAAGGTGGATCTTCCCTCATTCCTGTGTCAGAATCATACACTGATCATTGACCTACCCTCGATCGTACACTGAGCATCGAACTACTCTAATTGATACGCTACACACGGCATCAGAGCCTCCTGGCCCACTTGCACCCGATGATTCATTTTCCACGTTTAACTATAAATAGCATATTCTCATACACATGCAAGGTGACGTTGTTCTTACTCTTATCATACTATTACATCGTTTAAGTGTTCTTTGAGTTCTCATTCACTCCACTAACTTGAACGTCGGAGAATCTTCGCAGGTGACACCACCTTTTGCCCCTGTCAACGTGAAACTCTGGTGTGAAGGATCTCCAGGGCAACAAGACCGGTCTCTCCCACTGAGAGGTCGGATTATAATACCGGATACCTACTGTACCGGTGTATAAACACCCTAATCACCAACTTTTGTAGCTGGTTCCCACACCGGATCATAGACCCCGGTTCAGACTAGTTTAATACCCAATGATAGCTCCTTTATATTTTATATTATTTTATTTGATGTACTATATTTAAGAGTCTACTATGTATTTAAAATTTGTTTTAAATTACATAAATTATAACATCTATGATTTTGTTAATTTTGAAGTAAAACTTTATTTTAAATTTTTTATTAATAAATATTTTTATTTTTGATTTATTAAGCGGTATTTTTAGGATACATGTTAGCATTGTGAGACGTTTATGAACTTTAGAGGAGTAAAATAAGTCAAACTAAAACTAGATAATCAAACTACTGTTAAAGTTAGAAGAAGAAAATATAACTTTTACCTAAATATTTTTCTTAACATTGTTCCTTTCTAAATTAATATTTTACTATAAATGAATTTATGCTTATGTTTTAAATATAAAAAAAAGAACCAATTGAAATAAAAAGCTTGAATGAAGGTTTTTTTTTGGTGTGGTGAATATAAGAAAAGTATGATTTTATATTTATTAAAACTTTTGAAATATTGTTTAAAAATATATTTTTATTAATTTTGATTAAAATATTTTTAATCTTGTTTAGTATTACTTCCATCCCTAAATATAAAAACTCTTTTACCTTAATCTCTCTCCATTATAGCTATGACTAGTATTTCATGTGAAGTAAAGTTAATAAGGACGAAAATTAATATTTGTGTTAGCCTTTTATAATAGCAGAGATAAATATTTTAAGCAATATGATTCATGTATTGTCTTCAGTAAGAATTACTCATTTAATAAAGTTATTTTAGTTTAAAAATAATTAATAATATTAAAATTTGAAAAAAGGTTTTATATCAATGAAAAAAATATTTCTTTAAAAGGTCTTATGTTTAAAGATGAAGGTATTATAAAAAAATAACTGTATAGATAATATATCTAAAAATAACATTTATTTTATATATAAAACTTTAATTGAAATGTCCTTCCTTAGAAAACAAGGTCTGAAAACCCGGGAAAATATTTTGCGAATTAATTTTAGTTTCAAAACAGGGTTTCAGGACCATACCACCACACTATTGTCATTATACATATGTATTTCCACACAGTGGGATAATCCATGGTCACCCCTCCCAAAACATCATCGTCAACATATCACATAGTATGTCCAAAATATGCCTAGGCTTCCAGTTGAAGCCATCGGATACCAAAATCCACTAAACATATATATACACATCAAAAGGAGCACACGCTAGAGCCGGCCAAAGCGATACCATACTAAAAGCTGTACAAATATATACATATGTACATGGGTCTCCAAGACCACGATGACTCCAACCGAGCAATCACCAAGTATCACCTCGGTCCACATCCTCTGAAAAATTAACCATAACGAGGGATGAGCATCTATATATATATATATATATATATATATATTAAATGACAGGTACTGAACTGGATTCAACATAATTTACTGATTAATTATCCAGCTCCAACACAAATCGATAATCAACAGACCACCTGATTACCATCATTAGGGGCTACCACTTGGTTACCATCACCAAGGGTCTCATCTCAACAGAGCAACAAGCATAGCATGCAACAGTCAATTACAACAACATACACTAAGCTACTTCAAGCTTAATACTCATCAATTAATATCATCAATCATCATCAATTTATCATTCATTCAATATCATCAGAAGCATTAACTTCATAACACCACACCATTGCAATCCGACATAAATCATCACCATAATCATCACAACATATATGAACGGTATCAATCAATTCATATCAAAAACAGTTAGCTAAAGGGATATAGCACACTCAATAATTCACGCAATCATAATCAATTCATAAATCAACCTATATCCCTTTATCCGTTCATAATCTATACATTTAAGATATAAATGCTTCCCCTACCTGGAATCCTCGATTCTTGAAGCTCCAACGCTCTTTGATCGCTCCGAGTCAATCACTGATTTCTGATTTTCAAAACCAGAAATTTCTAAATTAACAATAATAATTTTAATAATTCATACGCTACTTAAAAGTAATATTTTAGCGCTCAAATAACCAAACTACCAAAAATTTTAATGGTTCAAATGAATTCTAAAATTTAATAATTATTTTAATACATTTTCATTAAATAAATCAAGTGTTCTCTTTAACCTTTATAAAATTTCTTTTATTCCTACACGATTAAATATTCAAAAACATTTTGTTTGTTCTTAAATCATTTGAAACTTTACAAACTTTAGCATTTTAAGTACTTTTATAAAAGTATCCAATGAACTTTACTTAATTTAATTAACCCATAATTAACTTATAAAAATTCAAAATTTCTAAAACTTTTTAGTCATAATTTTAATATAAAATTTCAGCCTTGAAACACTTCTTAATTAGTTTAAATTTTAAAACTTCTTTGAACCAATTTCCTACAAGAACTTATTTAGAAAATACAACCTTATACTTTATAATAAAAATTTAAATTTGTAATATTTAAAATTCAGCATTTCATTTTTCTTAAAAAGAAAATATATTTTTAACACCATCCAAAAATCTGACCCTTTTTTATACCTCTCAAAATTTCAGATTTTAAATCTCTTAAAATTCCAGCTTTTAACCCCTCTACTATTGATTTCTACATGTAAAAATAATCATCATATGAACAAGGATTCTACTATTTTATTTCTCAAAATTTCAGAATCAATTAACCATGATTTTAAATTCATATCTTCACCAAAAATTAAGATTTTAACATGCACTTCAAAGAGTTAAAAGCTAAGGTCAAGAAAAATCACATTTAAGACAAAATACTACAAGGTATACAACCTATCATTAGAGCACTATTCTGTCCAGCCTTAAAACCAATTTAACCCACTGAAAAATCTTACTTTTAAAGCTTAGAATGTTGAACAAAATTTAAGGAGGACATAGCACACCATCCGGCTACAAGGAGAACAAAAGGGAACCAAATATTCAATGGCTAAATCAACATGCAGCAGATATTCATCATCCAAAACTGAAACAAGTTTAAAATTTTAAAAAGAATCAACATCATAGTTTCAGCCATGGAGTTCCAAGATACCACTTTCAATTTCTGAAAATTTTCAGCCATAATATTGCATAAAAGAAAACAATTTCAGCATTTAAACTTCCTGGAAGCCATGGCTGTCCTGGAATCTTAAAATCCATATGCAATGCTAAAATCAAGAACAAATATGAGAGCCTACATCCCTTTACTTTCTTGGACAGCTCACGACAAGGATAAGTAAGGATGGCACCAGATTTTGCTCACTAAGCTCCACTGTCCAGCATGCACATAGGAGGAAGAATGGTACAATTTTGGGGTTCAATTTGATGGATATAATGTGGTGAAGAAGAATGGTTATGAAGCTGCCGAGAATGAGGGATAAGGAAGGTAAAGTATTTGTAATTTGTTTAAGTAATATAGAGTGGTGTTATGATAGTAAGAAATTAAGCATTTAATGTTGAGTGGGATTTGTTGAGTTTGAAATTGGCATGAAGGGATTCTGGCCTGTTTTGCTGAACGTGAGCATGGCTGGTGTAGAGTGGAAGATGGCTGAAAGAATAACATATGCATAAGACATTATGGGAAGTGATTATTTTAATGGTCATTGTTATGTGCAGCTAGTGGGGGGCAGTATCTAGGTGAGGTGGTGCTAAGCATGGGCAGAGTTCTCCTGAGGCTGACATGTGTCCCAAGAGGTGGCTGATGGTGGTGAGCTAAAAATTAGTGATAGGAAAATAAATTGTTACCCGATGGTTTTATGCGTGCAGGATTTTTAGGAACCGAAAATAAAAGGCGATAAAAATAAATATACAGTAATTCGTGGGGTCAGAATCAGGCTAAACTCCCAACACAAAAGTTTTAGATCTCCTGTTTCTCTTTAAATTGATATATCATACATGATGATCCGATACTTGTAACCCGAGATATGATCAAAATACGACAGCATGCTCTAATCGTCTTCAAATCAGGTAGGTGTTCAGAAATTATTTCACCAAGAATTCTCCTTTAAGAACTGGGTTTTGTTTCCTGCATAACAATTGTATATATTTTTGATACGGATCTATACCAAAAAGAACGAAGCGATTTGAGTCCCAGAAAAGGGTGATATAGCAATTTTTCTAGGACCCGTCAGCATAGTAACATGAAACTCATGGACTGGAAAAGATTCTAAAAACTGTACCAATCTGTGAGGATTTGGCTTTCAAAGTCTGCATGATAAATTTATATAATTTTGTTATGGTGATTTTGACACCAAGTTTGCAAGAAATGGAGGTCGTATGAGAGAGTTATGAATTTTTGAATGAACCATGCGCATAGTAAAAATGTGAATAATCATGGTTCTAAGATGGATTTACTTAATCCTTGAATTTGAGCATGACAGAGTGGGAATTTGAAATCGAGACTAGAAATAGAGATTCAAGATCTCTTTGAAACGAAGTGAACGAGACCAAAATCATTCCAATCAAGCATTATTTGAGAAAATTAGACTTGAAATGCTAAAGAAGCGCAAGAGAGGAATAAGCTGCCGAGCCTTAATGAGTTATTTTCTAAAATTTCCAAATTTGGGATGTTACATTAATAATGTTGAGAAAATTTAGTTTTACTTATATTTAAAAAAATAAACATTTTAAAAAAAGAAGTGCACTTTTAAGAATGAGTTATAAAATAAAAAAAAACTTATTTAAAACTGACATTATAATCATCTTACACAGGTACCAATAATTTTTTTACCACTCCCTCTGCTTTTTGTGACACTCTGGCAATTCCATAAGAATTAAGAAAATTATGGATATTCTTTATTCTCAAAAAGTTTATTACTTAATTCTCTATTATATCCATACGTAATATTATTGGAAATAACAAATGGATGCTCATGATATTCTTCAATCAAGCATATATTTATTATAGAGTTTTTTTAATCTTAATAGTTTTATAGAAGATAAGGAATAAAAAATGGAATTATTTTTAAAAAAAGTTATGTGTGAATTATTTAGAACTCAGGTTGAGTGGATATTGATAATTGTTTTAAATAAAAATTTTAGTTTTGATTTATTATCTTGTATAAAAAATACACAAATTAGACTAAGTAATGTCTGGTAAGGTATGATTTTTATCTATTTACCTAAAAATATTTTTTTGGTAAATTATTTATCATATTTATTTGTCATTGAGTTTTTCTGGTTATGGTGTATCTTTTCTTATTTTTAAATTTGGTATTAAGAAAATTTATCTTGTAAGTTTACACATGAGTTAAAGGTAAATTTCCCTTAAATTTAATGATTTTCGAGTTAATTTCTTTGTACATCTATGTAGCCATGCAGTGGATAACTTATAAATGTAAAATTACATTTTAAGATTCCTAATAATCCTATTTATGTGAAAATATTTTTATATAACTTCTATAAGTAAATATTCTTTTTAATTTTCATTTTCGCTAAAGAAAAAAATATACTTCCTTCTAACCACCACCTTAATTATAAAAGATAAAATAATAAAGTAGCTGATAATTTTAGCTTAATTTCATAAAGTAACAATAAGAAAAAAGGACAAACCAAAATTTCTATTGTATCATAGAATAAAAAACGGAGTAACGTTTAAATTTCATGTTGACCCAAAAAGACTTTTAAATTTCCTAACGTATATGTATAATACGTGTTAGAAAAGCAGCTCAAATTCAAACGAATTTGTTAATCAAAACTTAAATGCATAAGCATTTTTCCTTACAAAAAATGTATAAACATACAATATAATAATCGATATTTAAATAAAAAAGAATATGTAACTGACACCTAAATTTTAAAATTTGAAACCTTTACTTTATCTGAACGAAACTGGAAATTTTAACTGATCAAATAGAAAAACACCGTTTTATATTTTTCTTCAAACAAATAATTAAAATATTTAAGTTTAAAAATATTTTCTTTCACTTAATATTATCTAACTAAGTTCTACTGAGTCGGATTTAAACAAAAAATAATCTAATTCAATCAAAGTTAATTGAATTAGATTTATGTAATTTTTTTAATAAGATATAATCCGATGTATTTCGAAACAAGTTAGTTTGGATTGAATGATAAAATATCTAATTAATTTGTAATTATTACCAATTTTAAGAAAATATAAATATGAATTTAAATTTAAAAGATAACTTCATTATTCAACATTACAAATTCATTTCATCAACAAAGTACAAACTAAAATCTTAAAATAAAAAAATGTTATTAGGTTTAATTTTTAAGAATTAGCTAGCTCTATTTTTTTTCATAAACTCTCTCAGTAGAGTTGAGTTAGGTTAGTGTGAAAAATATATAATAACAACACCATCATTAAATATAAAATTAAGTTAATGACAGAACACCCCAGTTAGTCCCTGTGTCCAACAGAGTCGGACATTTAGGTCCTCGACTTAGTAAGTTGGACCCATAAATCCCTCACGTCCAGTATCATCGGACACGTAGATCCCTACCGTTAGGTGTCCGTTGGTTTAGGGTGACGTGGGTCGTTATGTGCCAACGTGGACTGCCAGGTACGCACCAAACGCCAGCGTTTTGGCTACACACGTCAGAGGCTTCAATGGTGATTAAACGACACCGTTTTAGGGGTTAACCCTAACTAAGTTGTCTTCCCATCCTTCTCCACTTTAGTGTCTCACGTTATCTTCTCCCTCACCATCTGCAATTTGTCGAGGCTTCAACAAATCCACCATGAGTCAAAACCCAAGCCAGGGATCGTCATCCTCTTCATCCAGCCAAGGTCGACGGCGGCTCCGTTACCGTTGTGGCGACCCACCAGCATTGCGCGTGTCCCACACAATGAACAACCCCAATCGACAATTCTGGAGATGCGCATAACTCCGTGGAGGACAATGTGATTTTTTTGCCTGGGTCCAGGAAGGGGACAATGTGCTTCACGAGGAGGAAATGAGGAATACATTGTTATGCAAGCTAACAGAGATGAAGGAAGTGATTGAAGGGCATAAAAGTGATGTGCACAGGGATGTCTATGAAGCTATGGCCCAAGTTATACGTAAGGAGGAAGGTAAGTGGCAAATGCAAATGGAATCATTGGTGAAGAAAGGATGCATGGAAATCCATCAGGATGTGCATAAGTTGAAGATGATTTTGGTTGTGCAGAGTGTAATAATTTTGACTTTGGTTTTGGTTTTGGTTATGGGTCCTGGTTCTTAGGGTAGTATAACTCAAGAATATGTCCAAGCATTTGTAATGAGAATCCAGCTGGGTAGGTTATATTCCTAAGGATGTGTATTCCTCTGTATTATACAACCATGACAATGAGAAAGTGTATTCCTTTGCACTTGACAATGAGAATGTAGTATTCATTGAATTGCCATAAGTGTTTGTTTAAAAATTAATTTAATTGTCTGCATGATTCAAAAACCGAGTTTTGTATTTGAAGCAAGGAATGGAGTGACTAAAAATATAGTAAATGGTTCACCAACCATGTTTTTAGTTTTCACTTGTGATAAATTTTAAGTTGTCACCAATATGCATTTTAAGTTTTCACCTGTGATTGATTTTAAGTTTTCACCAATGAGCATTCTCAGTTTTCACTCAAAGCATTTTCAGTTGAATCCCATTAGCATTTTCAAAAACCATTAGTTTTCACCAATCACCACAGCTCTTTAAGTTGCAGGACAAATGGTGACTAGACCAAGATATTTACAATTAGTAATATGAACCAAGTTATTTGTATCAGTTTTCACCTATGAATTGCTTGTCTAATTTGCACCAGAAATAAGACATAACCAAAAATTATTTCATAATAAACATAAAAATAGAGTTACATGGAACCATCAAATTGTCAAATTTTGTAGCAGCAGGCTAAACCAAGATTACATGAAACCAGAATTACATGAAACCAATTAAATTGTCATATAAAATTTGCAATCACTTTCTTGATCCTGGTGTGTCTATGAAAACCATGTCTCCAGCCTTTTTGGTAGGCAATTTCCTCCTTAGACTCCTCCTGGGTGGTGAAGTTGTGTCAAGTGGTGGAGCTGCCAACCTTAGACTCCTCCTTACAGGGGTTGTTTGAGACAGTGGCTATGAGTTAGACACTGAAATTACATCTTGGGTTTGTTGAGGTATTGGGTTATTGTGTAGGGTTTGTTGAGGTATTGGGTTGGTATGTTGAGTCTCCTGTGGTTGAATGCTTTGGTTGGTTTCCTGGGTTTGTGTTTCCTCAGCCCTTCTTCTGTTGTCTTTAGCCACTGAACATGAGCCCTTCCTATGTCCAGTCTGACCATACACACTGCATCTCCCTGGCTGTAACTTCCTCTTCATCCTCTTTGTATGGTTGTCCTCTTCATTGTTATTTTTTGGGTTCTCCCTTGAATCAGTGTTATTCTGAGTTTGGTTCTCTTTCTTTCTCTGCTTCTTGGGCCTCCCAATTGTCTTTTGAACTGTTGGTGGAATTGGTGGTACAAATCCTGTCTTCTCCCAAAACTCTGAGCCTGGGATAGATTCAATATGGTGCTCATAGGCTACAAACGAGGGAATTGAGAGATTGAAGAGGCCACTGTGTCGTGCTCCATTGTTTAAGCCTAAACGACGTTGTATACTTTCTAATGGAAACGACGTTGTTTGGTGCGTACCTGGCAGTCCTAGTTGGCACATAATGACCCACGTCACCCTAAACCAATGGACGCCTAACGGTAGGGACCTATGTGTCTGACGATACTGGACGTGAGGGATTTATGGGTCCAACTTACTAAGTAGAGGACCTAAATGTCCGACTCTGTTGGAGACAGGGACTAACTGGGTGTTCTGTCTAAGTTAATTAATAATTGTGTATATAGACTTATAAATTAAGATAAATTTTTCACTTCAACTCAAAATTTTATTACAATTCTTTATGTATATTAGTTAGTGAGTTACTTCTCATCTATATCTATTATAAAGAGAAGTTTTTGAAAACCCCCATTTTTCCCTTCAAGATCACTTCATAATACAGGTGACACTCTCTAGTGTACTCATTTTCCCCTCCTACACCCATTTTCCCCTCCCATTTTCCCTCCAACATCCCTCCTACACCCATTATTTTATTATTTTATATTATTTCCCATTGTTTCCATCTTCTCTCTTCGCGTGCATTTACTGTATGTCTGTTCATTTTCCATTAAGTTTGTCTGCTGCTTTTCTCCCCTGCTATCAAGCGTTTCATAGAGTTTCCCTATTATTCTCTCTTCGTGTGCATTTTGCCTTAGTTTTGCATCGTCTCTCTCTGTTGGTCTTCTATTTTCGAAACCTCTCTGCGATGACGAAGCTCTCACCTTGCATAGACAATGGTGAACCACCAAAGATGGTATGTATGTTACTTTCGAAATTCTTTTTCCATGTTTCATTGTAAGCATTATTTTTTCGCTATTAATCGTTTCGTATTGTTTCACTGTTCTTCTGTCTTCATGTCTGTTCGGTCTCCATTGACTATCTCTGATGGTCTTCTGTTTTCTGAATCCTTCTCTACGAAGAGGAAGCTCCCACCTTGCATGGATAATGAGGGTTCACCAAAGATGGTATTTTTCGAATCCCCTCCATTTTAATGATGCCCTAATTTTTGTTTAACCATGTTTTTGATTAACTTTCATTTTCCAAATTTGATGAAACCCTAACATGGTATGTGGTCATTTATGCGATGAAATTATATGTTTTCTAAATCCTGTTTATATGTTTTCTAAATCCTTTTCATGTTTAATGTCATCCATCCGTTATACCCTTTATTTTCTAAATCATATTTATATGTTTTCTAAATCCTTTTCATGTTTAATGTCATCCATCCATTTATACCCTTCATTATCTATTTCCTATGTTTAATTATAAGCAAAATTGATACCTTGTTGATTATTGTGTGGAAAAATAACTTATCTCTTCGTGTGCATTTTGTCTGTGTGCCTTCCTTCTCTATCCACTGTCTCTGCTGGTCTTCTATTTACGGAATCCCTCTCTGCGAAGAGGAAGCTCCCACCTTGCATGGACAATGGTGATCCACCAAAGATGGTATGTATGTTGCTTTTGAAATTCTTTTTGCATGTTTCATTGTAAGCATTATTTTCCGCTGTTGATCGTTTCATATTATTTCACTGTTCTTCTGTCTTCGTGTGTATTTTTTTCGTGTCCGTTCGGTCTTCATTGACTATCTTTACTGGTCTTCTGTTTTCTGAATCCTTCTCTGTGGAGAGGAAGCTCCCACCTTGCATGGATAATGAGGGTTCACCAAAGATGGTATTTTCTGAATCCCCTCCATTTTAATGATGCCCTAATTTTTGTTTAACCATGTTTTTGATTAACTTTCATTTTCCAAATTTGATGAAACCCTAACATGGTATGTGGTCATTTATGTGATGAAATTATATGTTTTCTAAATCCTGTTTATATGTTTTCTGAATCCTTTTCATGTTTAATGTCATCCATCTGTTTATACCTTCTATTATCTATTTCCTATGTTTAATTGTAAGCAAAATTGATACCCTGTTGATTATTGTGTGGAAAAATAACTTCTCTCTCCTTATGCATTTTGTCTGTGTCTCTTCCTTCTCTATCCACTGTCTATGCTGGTCTTCTATTTTTGGAATCCCTCTATGCGAAGAGGAAGCTCCCACCTTGCATGAACAATGAGGGTTCACCAAAGATGGTATGTTAGTTTACTGTGTATTTTTTTATAGATTATTTTCTTCACCTTTCAATTTTGTTGTTTCTCTGTGTATGTTTTTTATATCTCCATAGCTGTCCTGACCATGTGATTATCGTTTTCACCTTAAAGCCTCAGATGAAGAACAATGAAGCTGCGATGGATGATGCGAACCTGGTATGTTAATCCCACTAAATTGATGGCATTTACTATTAAGTGGAAAAGTTGTTAAATATTTGTTGGTTAAAATATAAAGGAACTTTAAAATTGTCCTCATTTCTTTACATTTTCATAGTTTAAACCTAAAAAATTGTTTGATAAAAATGAAACACTGAATTGATAACTTCACTTGAGTTTCCACGTTTCAATAAATTTTAAGTATCATATCTTTTTATTTTCATATTCCCCAATTATATTTTTGTTATGTCTATAAATTATTTTCTTATCCCGTAATTGTCTTTGAGAATAACATTTGACAATTATCTGCACCAGGTCTGCTAAATCCAGTGTACTTCTTAATACAGTGTTTGTCAATTTTTTTAATTCTTTTTGCATGTGAAGCTGTCATAAATCTGTCATGAGTTTGTGAAAGGTTATTCATGACTTTGAGTTTTAAAATTGGATTGATTTTGGTTTTACATATTAGCCTTCTATATGTTTTGAAAGGTCATTCATAGGGATGATTGAAGTAACATAATTGTTAAGGAGTTGCTCAATGATATGGAACAATAACATTTCACAATCTGGCTCTTCTAAATGTACTGAATTGCAGTTCTAAATGGCCATATGTTTAAATGACATTTTCCCTTCCTTTTTTCTAAAAGTTGATCTGTTTTCTAAATCCCCTACATTTTCAATGGTGGTTATGTTAATGAATAGTTGATAACTTCACTTGAGTTTTCAGGTTACTATAAATTTTAACTATCATGTCTTTTTGTTTTCATATCCCATAAATCCAGTGTAGTATATTGCTACAGTGTTTGTCAATTTTTGAAAACCAAAGATGGTATGTTAGTTTACTGCGTATTTTTTATAGATTGTTTTCTTCACCTTTCAATTTTGTTGTTTCTTTGTGTATGTTTTTTATATCTCCATAGCTGTCCTAACCATGTGATTATTGTTTTCACCTTAATGCCTCAGATGAAGAACAATGAAGCTGCGATGGATGATACGAACCCGGTATGTTAATCATACTAAATTGATGGCATTTATTATTAAGTGGAAAATTTGTTTAAAGAAAGAGTACAGATCTTCTTTTAAAAAGTACTTATCATGTATTTCTCTTCCTATCTAAGGTTTATTTAAATTATGTGTATGTTAATGAATGGTTGATAACTTCACTTGAGTTTTTAGGTTACTATAAATTTTAACTATCATGTCTTTTTGTTTTCATATCCCATAATTATCTTTTTTTATGTCTGTAAATTGTTTTCATATCCCATAATTATTTTTTATATCTTTTTTTATTTTCATATCCCATAAATCCAGTGTAGTATATTGCTACAGTGTTTGTCAATTTTTTTAATTCTCTTTGCATGTGAAGCTGTCATAAATCTGTCATGAGCTTGTGAAAGGTTATTCATGACTTTCAGTTTTAAAATTCGATTGATTTTGGTTTTACATATTAGCCTTCTATATGTTTGGAAAGGTTATTCATAGGGATGATTGAAGTAACATAATTGTTAAGGAGTTTCTTAATGATATGGAACAATAACATTTCATAATTTGGCTCTTCTAAATGTACTGAATTGCAGTTCTAAATGGCCATATGTTTAAATGACACTTTCCCTTCATTTTTTCTAAAAGTTGGTCTATTTTCTAAATCCCCTGCATTTTCAATGGTGGTTATATTAATGACAATTAATCATTTTCTTCCCTTTTGGTCTCCAGAATTTGAGTGACATCTTTGCCAGAAGGAAGGACAAAGAAATCATGCGCGATCAACCTGACCCTCAGGTTATCTTTTACTTTTTAGCACTTCTTCTTTTATTATGGCAGTTATTATAATCGTTGATGACTTCACTTGAGTTTTTAGGTTACTATAATCGTTGATAACTTCACTTCTTCTTTTATTATGGCAGTTATTATAATCTTTTGTTTTAATATCCCACGATTATCTTTTTTTATGTCTATAAATTATTTTCATATCCCACAATTGTTTTTTATGTCTTTTTTTGTTTTCATATTCCATAAATCCGGTGTAGTATATTACTATAGTGTTTGTCAATTTTTTTAATTCTCTTTGTATGTGAAGCTGTCATAAATATGTCATGAGTTTGTGAAAGGTTATTCATGACTTTGAGTTTTCAAATTGGATTGATTTTGGTTTTACATATTAGCCTTCCATATGTTTTGAAAGGTTATTCATAGGGATGATTGAAGTAACATAATTGTTAAGGAGTTGCTCAATGATATGGAACAATAACATCACCCAATCTGGCTCTTCTAAATGCACTGAATTGCAGTTCTAAATGGTCATATGTTTAAATGACATTTTCCCTTCATTTTTTCTAAAAGTTGGTCTGTTTTCTAAATCCTTTGCATTTTCAATGGTGGTTATGTTAATGAATGGTTGATAACTTCACTTGAGTTTTTAGGTTACTATAAAATTTAACTATCATGTCTTTTTGTTTTCATATCCCACAATTGTCTTTTTTTTATGTCTGTAAATTGTTTTCATATCCCATAATTGTTTTTTTATGTCTTCTTTTTATTTTCATATCCCATAAATCCAGTGTAGTATATTGCTACAGTGTTTGTCAATTTTTTTTAATTCTCTTTGCATGTGAAGCTGTCATAAATCTGTCATGAGTTTGTGAAAGGTTATTCATGACTTTGAGTTTTAAAATTGGATTGATTTTGGTTTTACATATTAGCCTTCTATATGTTTTGAAAGGTTATTCATAGGGATGATTGAAGTAACATAATTGTTAAGGAGTTGCTTAATGATATGGAATAATAACATTTCATAATCTGGCTCTTCTAAATGCACTAAATTGCAGTTCTAAATGGCCATATATTTAAATGACATTTTCCCTTCATTTTTTAAAAAGTTGGTCTGTTTTCAAAATATTTATTAAACTTCCCTCTGTATGTGTTTTGTTTTGATTGTAACTTTCATTGTCTAAACCTGTGGTTATTCTTATGGACCTCATCCTTAGTCTGAAGAAGTTGCTGTTGTTGCCCCTTGCAATGTGAGTGCTGGTCGAGCTACTCAACCCTCTGTATGCCACATTTCTTGCACATAAATATCTTTTTACAATGTTTCATGTCTATTTTATTATTTATTAACATATTCAAAAAAAAATTAACAAGTTATGTCTAACAGATGGATAGACCTCCATGTCGGGTACATTTTGATGTTTTTAGATTTTCTAAAACCAAAGTCCTTACAAAATGACAGCTGGAAAACTTTTTGGTAAGTAATGTTAAGTATGAAATCTTTCGCATATTGTTGTTCCAAAATGATAACTTTGTATTTTCTATTTTCAGGATTTGCCTTCCAATTTGGTGTCAGTCATTCTTACTAAGAAGCCCACACAGATCCTTGCTAAGATGGTAGGAACCACTAATACCTGGCCTGTTCAGCTATGCTGGACAGGTCAAAGACCATGGGAAGCTCATCTTGGAGATGGTTGGTGTCCATTCTACCTTGCACACAACTTGAAGACCGATGATACACTGTTGATCAAAATGCCCTTTGTCAATTATGGGATTTTGCACTTTAGGGTTGTTTAGTTAAGTGTTCACATTACACATGTTCAGTGTTTTGGTCTCAAGTCATGTTTAGTGGGTAGGGAAAATTTATTAGTTTTTAAGGTTCTTTGAGAATGGACAACTTTTAAACTTCTACTATGCATATTGCCATTCATCAACTTGAAAAACTTTTCTGAGGCGTTAAGTTCTATTTTTATCATACTAACCAAAATTAGCTTATGTTAAAATTCGATTTTTCATCTAAACCGAGTAAATATAATTGTTTTAAGTTTTTGGAACTCAATTTTGCTTTTATTGACTTTAAAGTATAAAATCATAAAGGGAAAAAATGATGGATTAGATGAATAAAACAATTTTAAGGAAATCTAATTCTATAACATATACGTTTACCTTATTATGTGATGCAACAAATCCGGAGCCATTAACTTGGTGTGAAAATCCTGAATTATTATCGACTTATTGTGTGGCTCTCAGAGGATTTATTTTCTTTTGGCAAGCGTACTAATCGTTAAATTTGTAATATATTTGATCCTCCCATAGGGATTGAGGTAATTACCGCAATCTGGGACTAGCACAAGCTGAACTAACACAAGCAGATAGAATTTATTCTGTTTTTGTTATTTTATACTTTCTATGCTTTTGTATTTTTAGAAACAGTAGAAAAGATGAAATGTGATGAATAAAAGATAGGTTAGGTTTACTTAGCTTATAACTCCATCAAGGAACATGCAATCGAGGTTCAATTAAGCTTCAGATGCAAGAGGACAATTCACAGATGATTAATCCCTAATTCCTTAGGTAACTAACACTAATTTCTAAGCATTAAACCCTAATCCCTTAGGTGCTCAATGACAGAGAAATCTAATGCGAAATTGGGGTTGAACCCTAACTATTCACCTAATTACTAGGCCTGAATTAGTTAGGAAGCCAGAAGTTACCTAAGCCTCAACCATGATTCCTCACTGGTGAGATTCTTTATTTGGATCTGAATTTGTCAATTCAACAGAGTAGATCTATTTCTCGGCTTGTTCTCCTCTTGCTTCAGAAGATAATTTCCTCAATACAGCTTCAAGGTTCCATTGGAAACTTCAGCAATCCCAACCCTAGGGGTTTAGAAAATAATGGAAATGGATTCTGTCGAAGGAATGTGGAGAGACATGGACGAGAGAATTTAAAGAGAGAAAAGAATTAGAGAGAGATTAGAAATGAGT
This sequence comes from Clitoria ternatea, assembly GCA_037962975.1. Classification (NCBI taxonomy): domain Eukaryota; kingdom Viridiplantae; phylum Streptophyta; class Magnoliopsida; order Fabales; family Fabaceae; genus Clitoria; species Clitoria ternatea. Next base: position 45,617,682 of record CM075674.1, read on the forward strand.
AAATGAATCGTGTTATTGCTTCTGTGTGTTCTCCCCCGTCCTGTTTACAGAGTATGTATAAGTATATATAGACATCTAACTAACTAACTAAATTAATTACAAAGGAATACTTAATTAATAATTAACTAACTAAACTAAATACATAATTACAGGGAAATAATTAATTACAAAACATTACTTAAGTTACTAAGGTACAACAGAAAATAGCAACGGTGTAGAACTTCACTTGGAGGGAAAACAACAAATTAAATAACCACTTTCATGCTTGAGCGTGAAGGACTCACGCTTAAGCGCGAGCTTTATGTCATGCATTCTGTTGAATATTCGCTTGAGCGTGATTGCATTTGGTCTTCACACTTGAGCATGGTCGTGTTTTCCTTTTATGTGAATTGCATGGATCTAACGCTTAAGCGTGAAGTTTTCAAGCTTGAGCGTGAAGAATATTTTACTGCACCTGCACATGCAAACAAATAAATGCCTAGCGTATGTACACTGGCTGTCCAGCGTATGTACGCTGGGTTAGTGAATTTACAAATAAACAAATTTCCTTAACTAATTATCTTTCTTAACTATTTTCTTGCATAATTTAAACACTTTTGAAATAAATAAATAAAACCAAAATTAATGACAATTTATTAAATAATAATGCCAAACTAAACAAAATTAAATGGATTAAGTTAAATTAAAGGTGAAATAATTAAGTCTTTTCAAGACTTATCACATCCCCAAACTTAAAACTTGTTTATCCTCAAGCAAATACTCAGATTAATTAAATTAATTGCACTTACTCAAAGCAATCAACCTTTCCTTAACTTAATTCATACCATAATTATTGAATACTATTCATGCTTTCTTTTCGTAAATTCTGAAAATATAACTACTCACACTTCCTTTGGAAACAAGTTGGTGATGCTTTCCTCACTGGATCGGTGTTTCACTCTTCTCTCAGTGTATAGGTTCAATTGCATGCACTCATCACCTGCATAATTGTTAGATCAACATAGGCTTGCAACAGTTCTAAACATCATGACATATGCTAGCACAATTGGATCAGTAAGGGCTTTTTAAGCTTGTAATGGGGTTAGGCTACAGGCTCTTTTTTTGTTTTTCTAGTTAATGTTGGGTTAAAAGATGTACCCACTGATGCCTTGCCTCAATCTTAACTTAAATGCCTTTACTAACTAGCACTTTTTACTTTCATTATTTTCAGATGAAGGATACTCAATTACTTGTGGTGACCTTTTTCTCTTTCAGTCCTTTGGACTCTTTCTTTTTCTTTTTCTTCACTTTCATTTTTTTTGAATACCATTTTTTTTCTTTATAAGACTTGCTTTACTGATTTTTCACTTTTCTTTTGCTTTTGTTGTTCTTTCTTCTATTTTTTTCTTCTTTTTCATTTTTCAAAATCCTCATCTATAATTAAGGTCAGAATGTGTCTTTAATTGCTATTAGGCACACTTTTCATCCCCAAACTTAGAACTTGCTAGTCCCTAGCAATAAGATAAGACTCAACAGTTCATCAGTGGAACATCTAGGGATAATTCACTTGGTTTTTCTCAAATACATAGGCTAGTAAAGTTAGGTACATAATCAGAATGAAAGGGTCTCAGGCTCAAAATATAATTGTTAGGTCAAAGGATAATTAATAATATTAAAGATGGCTAAATTTGGCCCTGGCTAATTTTCAAAGAAGGCCTTCATCATTTCCAATTGGCAAACATATAATCATTTAGGAAGCACTGAAGCAAATTCTGTCTCACTAAACAAAAATGCAGGCACACTCAGAAAAGAATTAATAAAGGCTCAAAAGCTAATAATATAACAAGTAATCAGCCAGTTATGTCCCCAAACTTAATGCGAGATCATAAATTCAAATTTCTAACTAGCATGGTGAATATCCAAATAATACAGGATTGAAAATAGTTATGGACAGGGATCATGAATCAAGAAATGCAAATCAATTAATTTATCCAATTGATGCCTGAGAATCAACAAAATTTAAATTATTGAGATGGATTCCAAATTAAAAACAGTTAACAAATTTCCACAAATTAATGAGATGAGAGGATAGATTACTTCTCTTTTTACCTATATGGCAGCGATTGGTGAGTGATGGATGCAGGAATAATACAATTCAGATGAGAAATAATAACAAACAACTAAATAGGGAAATATAATTTCATTACAACTAAAAAGGAAATACATTATTTAGGAAAAGAAAACATTAAAAGAAAGTTATTACAACCCAAAATTAACTTAACATAACTATAAACAAAGTAAAAGATCAGTCATCTTCTTCTTCATTTTCTTCATCCATAGGCTCATCCTTGTCCTGCTCAGGATGGGGTGGAAATTCAGTTGCTAAAGGTGTGTCATCAGGGGGAATGGTGAATCCAATGGAAGCTAACCATAGGTCTCTATCAGGTGGAACTCCTATTTCTTCAGTGTGATCCACATTCATTGCAGTGGCAATCTTCCTCAGCATGAGATCATGGTTCATGACCAGATCATAGGTTCCTAGCTGCATCTTCTTCATAACCTGAAGTTCTTGCATTACCATGGAAATATCAGAAGAAGTACCTACTCCTGTTGGGGGTGGTGGTGCAAAAGATGTTGGTTTAGGTTGTCTGGGACGCTTTGACTCTTGAGGCATAAAATGGTCCATATGGTCTATCACCTAACACTTGTCCATAATCCTCTCAGGCTTTACCTTTGTCAATTCTTCATAATTCAACCTAACCTGATCTTTTTGGCCAACAAAGTAATAACAGAGCAATATGGCAATTGGAGATTTTTTTCAAGGTTTTTCATCATCTCCTCCAGTATTAACTCACCCAGATTAACATACAGGCCTCTCATTAAATAGTAAATCAACACCAACCTCTTAATGGCAATCTTAATAGCATGAGCCACAGGTTGTAGGGATGAAAGGACATAGTGACACCATAAGAGGGGGAGATGATTCAAACAACTCTTCCTGACACTTTTTGGTGCACCATTCACTTTTGTTATATATGTAGCTCCTTGTTCACAACATTCCTCTAAAATTTCTTTCCTAAGATTTTCATTTTCAGCCCTATGAAAGATATCTACTTTCCAAGTGTAGCGACATCCTTCCTCATCTAATATAGGTACTTTTAATAGCTTATTCAAAATGTGACCAGATAGAGGAATGGTGACTCCTCTCAAGAAGGAAGAAAAAGGAAACTTATCCTCAATAAAATTTGCCCTTAGATTGGCATAAAATTCCCTAGTAAGTTCTTGATAACCATTCCCTAAATTCTCATTAAAAAACTGCCATCCCTTTCCAAACATAGCTGCTTTTATATCAAAATCAAAACAATTATCTTCCTCCAGGACTAGAGCTCTATCCCTTATTAGTCCGCTACTTTTAAATTTTTTTCTCATATACTTGGGCAGCCTTGGAATCTCTAAACCTATGCCCATCAAAACCCTTAACTGTCTGAGACTTCTTTTCTTTTTCAAGGCTTTTACTCCTTTTAGTTGATGGAGAATCAGAGATACTGATAGTAGCCACCCCCTTTCCTTTCTCTTTTGGGGTTTTCTTCATACTTTCCTTTTCAACAATTCTTTTTGATTTTCTAAAAAATCTTTGTGATCTTCTAGACATTGTGAATGTCCAGGATGGTATTTATAAAGCCTAAATGAGTACAAATGCATAAACAACATAATCACAGCAAATTGAAAAAGTAAGATGAACAAATATGATGGATGAAAGGAATTTGAAATTGAAGTAATGAAATACAAAAATTCTAACTATAATCTGAAAGTAAGAACTGAAAAGATAGTACCTTTCAAAGAAATGAGAGACTGTGCCTTTTTCTCTTCAAAACCCAAGTTTCCAGTGTAAAGAGTTAGGGTTTGTACACTGAGAAGGTTTTATACTGTTGAGCCCAATATCTGAGGTATACGTAGCTACGCTGAAATCTTGGCGTATAGACACCCAAATTAAAACACACAGGTAGCATCAGGTATGAATTACACTCAAGCAAATCATTATTCGCTTAAGCGAATGATATGCAAGGGAATGTCATGCTCAAGCATGAGAATGTTACGCTCAAGCGCCAAACTAACACGGATAACGTTGCTTCACTGAGACACTCACGCTTAAACTTACAGCATCACGCTTAAGCGACAAATTTGGGATAGAAGTCTTCCAACTTCCTCAACCCCGATCACGCTCAAGCTTGAGGTGGGGCGCTCAGGCGTGAGGCACTAATACACGAGTCACGCGCAAAGCTTGAATGGCTAAGCTCAAGCGTGGAATTCATCTATCAGGCACCAATAATCACGCTTGGAGCGTGTAAGTGTACGCTTAAGCGCATAAAGCAATTATGTAACAAAGTGAGTATCGCCTCAATCACGCTTAAGCTTGATATTGATTCGCTTAAGCGCAAGGTGTAATAGGGCCATGCACATCATGATCACGCTCAAGCTTGACAAATTCTCGCTTGAGCATGTAGGAAAAATAGGGCCTCTCGCTTAAGCTCATATGATAACGCTTGAGCGAGAAGAAAGGACCATGGTAATTCCATTCTGTATAAAATTCACTTAAGCTAATGGTAATTCGCTTGAGCGAAATAAGAGAAATGAGTGCAACTCGCTTAAGCGCCAGTAAACTCACTTAAGCGGACAGAGGGAATCGAGACCAAAATTATCTCACACTGAATCACGCCAAAGCGTGAGAAAGTCACACTTAAAGCGTCAGACACACTTACAGATGAAAAAACTTACGCTTCAAGTGTAATCAAGTCACGCTCAAGCGCCACAGTATTTCACTCAAGCGCAATCAAGTTCGATCAAGCGAACAAGGGTACCTGATTCTAATTCTAGCTAATGGATTTATAAGTATGTACACTAGAAATTGAGCGTATGAATGCTCAAACTTTATTAAAAAATTTTACAAGATTATTCGCACCTTGATCAAAAATTTTAGTTTTCTTTTATTAATTCCAACACAAAACACAAAATGCAATAATTAAAATGTAGGGATGCCTCCCTCAAGCGCTTCTTTAAGGTCACTAGCTTGACCGTCTGACATCTAAGAAGATACCTACAATAGCATGGAGGTTTTCTGCCTATCAAACTCTCCTCCAAAGTAGAGTTTGAGTCTTTGGCCATTCACCTTAAAAGTTCTTCCAGTGGCTGGTTCTTTCACCTCAATTGCACCATGAGGAAAAACCCCATTTACAATAAAAGGTCCAGACCACTTAGATCTTAGTTTTCCTGGAAAGAGTCTCAGCCTAGAATTGAACAACAAGACCTTATCATCTTTTTGAAACTCTTTTCTATTTATCCACTTATCATGCCACCTCTTAGTTTTTTCTTTATAGATTGAGGCACTCTGATAAGCATTGAGTCTGAACTCCTCAAGTTCATGGAGTTTTAGGACTCTTTCCTCTTGAGATTAGTCAAAATCCATATTTAACAGCTTTGTGGCCCATCATGCCTTATGTTCTAACTCCACAGGAAGATGGCAAGCCTTACCATATACCAACTGATAAGGAGACATGCCAATTAGAGTTTTAAATGTTGTCCTATAGGCCATAATGCATCATTTAATCTCACAGATCAATCCTTCCTAGACTTCCCTACCACTTTCTCTAATATTCTCTTAATTTCTCTATTAGACAGCTCAACTTATCCATAAGTTTATGGATGATATAGAGTAGATACCTTATGTAGTACCTCATAGTGTCTCAGGGCTTTTTCCATGATTCTATTGTATAAATGTGACCCTTCATCACTAATAAGGACTCTAGGGACTCCAAATCTAGAGAAAATGTTATTCTTTATAAACCTAAGCACAACATGTGCATCATTGGTCTGGTAGGGATTGCCTCCACCCACTTGGAGACATAATCCACAGCAACAAGGATATACTCATTGGAGAATGACTTTGGGAATGGTCCTATGAAGTCGATGCCCCAAACATCAAATAACTCCACAACTAAAATATTTGTCAAAGGCATGCCAGCTTTAGCAGAGAGGCCTCTACTTCTTTGACAATTATCACACCTTTGCATATATACTCTAGCATCCTGAAAAATTGTTGGCCAATAAAAGCCACATTGTAACACTTTTGCTGCTGTTCTGGAGGCACTATGGTGTCCTCCATAATAGGAGTCATGGCAGTGCCATAAGAGTCTTTACTACTCAGATTCAGGCACACATCTCCTGATAATTCCATCTACTCCTATCTTATAAAGAAATGGATCATCCCATAGAAAAGTTTTACTGTCATGAAAGAAAATTTTTTTTTCATTTGGGATGTCCACCCTTCAGGTACCACAGAGGCATTTTTAAAGTTAGCCATATCGGCATATCATGGCCCTATGATAATTGCCATCAGCCTCTCATCTGGGAATTCCTCTTTAATTAAGATAAAATCAGATTCACCCTCCAGACGGGAGAGTTGATCAGCCACTGAGTTCTCTACTCCCTTTTTATCTCTTATTTCCAAATCAAACTCTTGGAGTAAAAGAACCCATCTGATCAATCTTGGCTTTGATTCTTTTTTAGCTAGCAAGTACTTGATTGTTGAGTAATCTGTATACACAATGACCTTAGAACCAATCAAGTAAGCTCTGAATTTATCAAATGCATACACTACAACAAGCATTTCTTTTTAGTAGTGGTGTAATTTATTTGATTCTCATTCATCACTTTACTAGCATAATAAATGACATGTGTTAATTTTTCTTTCTTTTGTCCTAGCACAGCTCCTATAGCAAAGTCACTTGCATCATACATTAGTTCAAATGGTAAAGACCAATCAGGTGCTGCAAGGATTGGAGCTATTACTAATCTTTGTTTTAGATTTTCAAAAGCCTTGACAAATTTTTCATCAAAAATAAAAGCATGATCTTTCACAAGTAAATCAGTCAAAGGCTTAGATATTTTTGAAAAATCTTTTATAAATCTCCTATAGAAGCCAGCACATCCTAAGAAACTCCTCACTCCTTTCACATTGATTGGAGGAGGAAGTTTTTCAATGATATCAATTTTGGCTCTATCTACTTGAATGCCCTCAGCAGAGATTTTATGGCCAAGGACTATCCCTCCTCTAACCATAAAATGACACTTTCCTAGTTAAGGACAAGATTAGTCTCCTGACATCTCACCAACACCTTAGATAGGTTGTTGAGGCATACATCAAAACTACTTCCAAACACAGAGAAGTCATCCATAAACACCTCAATGAACTTCTCTACCATGTCCCAAAAAATTGCCAGCATACACCTTTGAAAGGTTGCTGGTGCATTGCACAAACCAAATGGCATGCGCCTATATGCAAAGATTCCATAAGGACAAGTAAGGCTGTCTTCTCTTGATCTTTTGGATCAACCACAATTTGGTTGTAACCAAAATATCCATCAAGGAAGCAGTAATACTCATGACCTGACAGCCTCTCAAGCATTTGGTCTACAAATGGTAAAGGAAAGTGGTCTTTTCTAGTGGAGTCATTAAGCCTTCTATAATCTATGCACATTCTCCAACCTATAGTTGGTCTAGTGGCAATGACTTCACCTTCCTCATTCTTAACAGTGGTCATCCCTCCTTTCTTGGGCATCAATTGGACTGGACTGATCCAAGCGCTGTCCGAGATAGGATAGATAATCCATGCATCAAGAAGTTTACCCACCTCTTTCCTTACAGCTTCTTTCATTATGGGGTTTAATCTTCTTTGTGGCTGAACAACAGGGGAATAGTCATCCTCCATCAAAATTTTATGCATACAGAATGATGAACTAATTCCCTTTAAATCAGAAATGTTCCAACTAATAGCAGACTCATGTTTCCTTAAAACCCCTGTCAATTTTTCTACATCCTCATCTTTTAATTCAGCATTAATGATTACAGGATGTGATTTATTATCTCTTAAGAAAACATATTTCAAATAAAAAGGCAAAGGTTTTAAATCATGTTTTTCTTCAAACACTTCCTTACCTTTCTCAAGTTCAGTATTATTTTTTTCTTTCTTTTCATTTTCAAAATCATCTACTTCAAATACTTCAAGTAGGTTCAGCAACTCATTATGTGAGTCATTTAACTCCTCAATTTCAGAGTCAAAATCATCCTCCAAAAAGGCTTGTAAAACCTCTTCTTCAGTTTTTAACAGCATAGGAGTCTTATAACTTTTAATTTCTTCAATCATAAAACAATCCATCTTCTCAGCTGGATGTTTCATAGCATTGAAAACATTAAAAGTTACATGCTCATCTTGAACTCTTAGCATGAGTTCTCCCTTCTCTACATCAATTAAAGCTCTACCTGTAGCTAAGAAGGGTCTTCCTAAAATCAAAGGAATTTCTCTATCAGCTTCCATATCCAAAACTATAAAGTATGTTGGAAAGATAAACTTATCTACCTTAACTAATAGATCTTCCAGCATCCCATCAGGATATTTGATAGACCTATCAGCCAACTACAAAGACATGCGAGTTGGTTACAGGTCATTAATTCCTAATTTCCTCATTAAGGACAAAGGCATGAGGTTTATGCTAGCCCCTAGATCACATAAGGCACTTCCTACATGAACATCCCCTATTGCACAAGGTATTGTAAAAGATCCAGGATCTTCCAGCTTTTGAGGGAGTTTCTTTTAAATAATTGCATGACACTCTTGAGTGAGAGCAATCATCTCATCTCCCTTACGCTTTCTCTTCTTAGACAGAAGTTCTTTAAAAAATTTAGCATATGAAGGCATCTCTTGTAATGCCTCAGCAAAGGGAATATTTATGTGAAGCTTTTTAAACACATCCAAGAACTTAGCAAACTTTTGCTCCTCTATTTGTTTCTTAAATCTATGTGGAAATGGAGCATTCTTTAATTTTTCAGGAGTTAGCTTGACAACTTCCTCCAAGATCAAATCAATCTTTTTCTTTTTCTTTTGATGGACTTGATTTTCTTTTTCTATTTCTGTTTCTACTTTATTTTCAGTTTTATCAATAGCTTGCTCACTTTCCTGCTCTATTTCTTTGGTTGTTTCTTTTTCTAAACTTACTTCATAACTTGGAGGTGGGAGAAAAGTTTTCCCACTTCTAGTAGTTATCGCTTTGCAATGTTCCCTAGGATTTACCTCAGTATCTCCAGGAAAATTGCCTGATTGGCTCTTAGCTAATTGTTTTGACAGCTATCCAACCTGATTTTCTAAATTTCGAATGGACGCTTCTTGATTTTTAAAGCTGGCCTGAGTGGCCTGAATGAATTGAGATAGAACATTCTCAAGTTAAGACTTTTCCTTAGCGGGAGGGGGAAAAGATTGTTGTCTATTTATGATTTAATTTTATGGTATGTTCTGATTCAAATGTGGACCTTTCTGCCATGAAAAATTGGGGTGATTCCTATAGTTAGGATTAAAGGAATTAGAGGGATAATTCCTTTGAAATTGTTGCTGCCCCATGTAATTTACTTGCTCAGCAGGCATATTTGGATCACACATGCCATTTTCATGATCTCCACCACAAAAATCACAACTCATCATACAAACTTGACTAGGCTTTTAAAGTTCTGAAATCTGTACACTTAATTTCTCCAATGCCTGAGTCATCAACTTACTTTGAGCCAAATAAGCATCCTGTGCTTCCAATTCTAATATCTCTTTCTTAGGGATTTGGCTCCTTTCACTAACTAAACATTCATTTGAAGCCATTACATCAATCAATTCTATAGCCTCTTCAACTGTTTTAGTGGTCAATGAACCTCCAGCTGAGGCATCAATCAAGACCCTAGTTGTTGGTCCTACACCATTATAGAATATGGTAACTTGCTGCACATCAGGAATCCTATGGTGAGGACATTTCCTTAAACTCTCTTTATACCTATCCCATGCTTCCATCAGAGATTCACCCTCTCTCTGCTGGAAACAAGTGATTTTAGTGCGCAATTTGGCATACTTGGAAGGAGGGAAATATTTAATCAGAAATTTTCTTTGTAAATCCTCCCAAGTAGAGATACTACCTCTTGGTTGGCTTTGCAACCAAGCCTTAGCCCTGTCCCTTAAAGAAAAAGGAAATAATCTCAGTTTTATTGCCTCTTCAGGGACTCCATTCATTTTTACAGTATCACAGATTTGGAGGAAGGTTGCTAGATGCAAATTTAGATCCTCAACCTCACTTCCTCCGAATTGATCATTTCTAACCAACTGTAGCAAAACCGGTTTGAGTTCAAAGTTATTAGCTGCAATTGGAGGCCTAAGGATGCTAGATTGTGATCCTTCTTCAGTAGGCCTAGAGTAGCCACCTAGTGTAACTCTCCTCTATTCCATTTCTTGCTGTTCTTTTTGCTTTTTCTCCTTTCTAAGCTTACGCTCTAACAAATCAATATTAGGATCAAAGAAGAAAGGCTCTCCTTTGTTCCTTGACTGCATACACCAACTATTAAACACGAACAATTCAAAGCTACTGTTAGACATAAACTACTGCTATACTACAAACGAGAATTAAACTGCTACTAAATGCAAAAACAAAATTAAACGGTTTAGTCTAGTACCGGTCCAAGGATTGTTGATATTACTTAACAATCCCCGGCAACGGCGCCATTAACTTGATGCAACAAATCCGGAGCCATTAACTTGGTATGAAAATCATGAATTATTATCAACTTATTGTGTGGCTCTCAGAGGATTTATTTTCTTTTAGCAAGTGCACCAATCGTTAAATTTGTAATATATTTGATCGTCCCACAGGGATTGAGGTAATTACCTTAATCTTGGACTAGCACAAGCTGAACCAACACAAGCAGATAGAATTCATTCTGTTTTTATTGTTTTATACTTTCTATGTTTTTGTATTCTTAGAAACAGTAGAAGAGATGAAATATGATGAATAAAAGATATGTTAGGTTTACTTAGCTTTCAACTTCATCAAGGAACATGCAATCGAGGTTCAATTAAGCTTCAGATGCAAGAGGACAATTCACAGATGGTTAATCCCTAATCCCTTAGGTAACTAACACTAATTCCTAAGATTAAACCCTAATCCCTTAGGTGCTCAATGACAGAGAAATCTAATGCAAAATTGGGGGTTGAACCCTAACTATTCACCTAATTACTAGGCCTGAATTAGTTAGGGAGCCAAAAGTTACCTAAGCCTCAACCATGATTCTTCACTGGTGAGATTCTTCATTTGGATCTAAATTTGTTAATTCAGCAGAGTAGATCCACTTCTCAGCTTGTTCTCCTCTTGCTTCAAAAGATAATTTCCTCAATACAGCTTCAAGATTCCATTGGAAACTTCAGCAATCCCAACCCTAGGGGTTTAGAAACCCATGGAAATGGATTCTGTCAAAGGAATGTGGAGAGACATGGACGTGAGAATTTAGAGAGAGAAAAGAATTAGAGACAGATTAGAAATGAGAAAATGAATCGTGTTATTGCTTTTATGTGTTCTCCCCCTCCTGTTTATAGAGTATGTACAAGTATATATAGACATCTAACTAACTAACTAACTTAATTAATTACAAAGGAATACTTAATTAATAATTAACTAACTAAACTAAATACATAATTACAGGGAAATAATTAATTACAAAATATTACTTAAGTTACTAAGTTACAGCAGAAAACAGCAACAGTGTAGCACTTCACTTGGAGGGAAAACAGCAAATTAAATAACCACCTTCACGCTTAAGCGTGAAGGACTCACGCTTAAGTGTGAGCTTTATGTCATGCATTCTGTTGAATATTCGCTTGAGCGTGATTGCATTTGGTCTTCACGCTTGAGCGTGAATGATCACGCTTGAACGTGGTCGTGTTTTCCTTTTACGTGAATAAATAAAACCAAAATTAATGACAATTAATTAAATAATAATGCCAAACTAAAAAAAATTAAATGGATTAAGTTAAATTAAAAGTGAAATAATTAAGTCTTTTCAAGACTTATCATTATGCTTTGGATGAATGCATATCGCCACCATGTTTTTTAACATCCTTCACATTTTCTTCATCATTTTATTAAGACTTTTTAAAATAATATTTGTAGGTTTCTCATTACTTTGTAATGCAACAAAAACCAAGTGATAACAGTATGAGCTGCTCTATGAAACACACTTTGTACCTTCCAAGGTGATGTTTTCTCATTTTCTCATTTAATGAAAAAAGACACGCTACATCTGGGCAATGCTTTTGTTGTTACTTTATGCCATCTCTTTTATTCGCATATGTATCATGTTCCAATTCCAATAACCATGTCAATTAAGAAATGATCACTTTCTGCAAGTCCAATACTCCTTTCATTTGCCCGCATCTGTTATGAGTTATGTTGTGATTTGTGTTGCAAAGTTGTTATGTGTTATGTTGTGCTTTGTGTTGCAATCATCCTTCTAATTGATAATAAACAATTTGTTTATTTTTAAATAAAAGTAATCATAGGGAGAAAGGGTTTTATCCTGTATTAATTATTAATGGGAGGGGTGTTGGGAACTGATGCATTGTTAATACCATATTAATTATCCCTTTATGAAAAAACTCAAGGGTCATGTAGCAGAAAGTTACAATTACTTTTTCTATTTTTTTCTTTAACTTCTTTTATATAACTTTTTATATTATTGGTAGTAGTGTTGGAAAAATAAATTTCTCTGACTAACTTCTTAAATATCTTTGCATCAAGACACTCAAGGGTCATGTAACAAAGAGTTTCATTTAATAATTCTATTGATTATTCCATGGTTGATCATTATATTTATGACTTAATAATATAATGTTATCCCCATCAGAATTCTTTATATAAAGGTTTCAAGTGTTTACTTATTCTTACATTTCTTTCCATCTCTTTCTCTTACTCATTGTTCTGCAAGCAACCTTCCCATGTTCAACTCTAATGGCTGTGGTCCCTCACCGTTATGACTTTGTCGAGGACGCTGATGCTGGGTTTGATGATAAGAATTGGCGATTGAAGGTTAGAGTCATAGGTTGTGGAAAGTGCCCAACAAAAGATTCCCTTCCCAGGATGCATCATTGGAGATGGTGGTTGTTGATGAACTGGTCAGTATTTTAATATTGTCATGTGAAGTGTTATTAAAATATGGCATATCTGATTGTTGAATTTTTTTTTTGTCATGTTCTTTTAGTAAAAGGGTGATAGGATACAGGTTTCTATCAAGCCTATCCATACATATTTGTTTGAAAGGGCATTAAGTGAAGGCAATGTGTATATCATCTCGAGCATTATTGTCGCTTTCAATGAACAAGTCTACAGGCCTACTACACATGAATTTAGGATCTTTTTTAAGAAGGAAACTCACGTGAGGTTGGTAGAGGATTCTGAGATTCCAAAAAATGTATTTTACATTATTCCTTTTACTGAAATACACAAGGAGGCTTTTGAGAAGAAAAAATTGGTTGGTAAGTATAAGTTTTCTTTTTGTACATTTGTAACACGTGTTATAAAAATTTTAATTCTTATTATTTGTATCATACTATCATCCCAGTGTTTTAATTGCTCATACTATTTCTCTTTGGTGTCAGACGTTATTGGGATATGTTGACTAGAAAATGAGACCTGATTGAATTCAAAAAGGCAGGGGTGACATCCAACTACATCGTGATCGAACTCGATAACCTTGAGTAGTTCCTTTTGACTAAAGTCTTTTGTTATTTTTTAAAATTATCTATTTACAAATCCAGTCATTTGTTGTTCTAATATTTTTTAGAGACTTGAAGCTGCGTTGCACTTTGTGGGAAGAGTTTGCAAAGAAATTCATTTCTTGCTTATCTAATAATGCTGATGAAAGCTATGTGGTTTTCCTACAATTTGCTATGATGAAAAAATGGAATGGTTTGTGTTTATAAACATATGCTTCCATGTATATATGTATATATTTTAGTTTTAGTTTATTATTCTTTTTATTAATTCATCTCACAGTTACATATATTTTTTAAATTGTATAATATTATATAATATTTCTATAATTTCTATAATTTGTATAATGTGTAGATGTGATGAGTGTGTCCAACACCAGCTATACTTCTTGGCTATACATTAATAACCTTATTCCTGAGATTCAAAACTTTAGGACAAGGTATGTTGTTTTAAAATGTACATTTACTTCTTCATTGCAATAATGCTATTTCAATGCCTTCTAAAAACAAAAGTTATAAAAATGAGAAAGTGAGTTACTTCACAACAGGGTATGTGATCGAATATTTTACTTAAGTGTATCGCACAATAACAACTGTCTAGTACTTATATAAAAGTGATCGAATATTTTACTTAAGTGTATCGAATATGTTATGCAGGATTCAGTCAACTGATAACGTTGCTTCTCAACAACTGACCCCTTTATTCAGTAAGAGCCAGATAACTACACATGATGACTTCTTGAGGCTTACAACATACAAATCCATAGAAGATTTGAAGGAGTTCAAGCAGGTTTGTTATTTTCCCAGCCAAAACTGAGTTGACTATTTGTAAATGGATGTAATTGATTGATTAAATTGTTCGTTCCCTTTATATTAACTTTTTATGTATACAAATTTAGTCATGAAAAATATCCAGGTTATATAGTTATAAATATATTACATGTATATAACTATTTAAATATATAATTTTCTTTGTTTGCATATGTTTGTATCATATAAGTATAGTAACACTTATGTAGTTTATTTAAATATATAATATACTTTTCTCCACTTTATAGAATGCGGTGTTTGTGACTCTTGGGATCGTCAAGCGGATTGAATCTAAGTTTAGTTGGTGTTATAGAGGGTGTATCAAATGTGTGTATGGCGTTCAGGTCGATGGTGATATGTACTACTGCAAAAACTGTAGAACACATCTGTCCTCTTTTCTTATGAGGTATTTACACTTCAATATTGCTCCTTTCCCTACTTCTTCTATTATTTGTTTTCTTATTTTTTTATGTGACAATTATTTTTCCTAATAATAAAAACTAATATTTTTGTTAACTTTTTAAATAGATACTGCATCCATCTAAGGGTGGTAGATGGATCCGACTCTGCATCCTTCATCCTATTTGATAGGGAGGCGGCCAAGTTCCTAGAAATCTCTGCCTAAAATCTTCACACAGCGTAATCATCAAATTCTTCAGAGGTTCATTTGTTTTAAAAAATTTGTCTTCATGTATTGTCTTTTAAACTACATATAGGGTGGAGATAAAAACATGTATCCTGAAGAACTTGATGTTCTGAAGGATACAAAATTCCTTTTCAAAGTTCAAGTGAAAATGCAAGAGTTCATGGCCTTGGTTCTATACACGATAAATGTCATTAAGATATGCAACGAAATTGGATTGATTGCTGAGTTTGAAAAGAAGTATAAGGTTTATGAGGTGAATTCAAGTTTTATCTTATTTTTTAATATTTGTTGTTTTATATTGACATTAAAACCAGCAACATCTGATTGTTTTATGTGTTTTTCTGTCTCTTCTTCCCATTGAGAATTCAGAAATAATAACTTCCCTTGGAGACTCAATTGATTCTATTAAGGTAAGATGTAATTTATTGGTTTTGTCTTTATATAATTTTTTTGGCATATGATTTTATGAGTTTCAAAATATAAAACTTCTATAGGACAATCAAAGTTTGTCTTCTGATTCAATTGTTCCATGAGCCCTAAAACAAGTTTCTCACAACAAACTTGATATTTTCCCTTCGGATTCCAGTCAGGTATTAGTCTCTCTGTTTTTGTCAAAGATTACCACTCCTCTTTAGATTACATTATAATTTGATGTTTGATTCAAATGCACAGAACAATCTATCAGATTCATCCATGGGAAATCCTGAAAATGCTGACAATACAAATGCCATTGTTACCCTTTCAGCGTCCAACATCATTCCTGTAAAGAAATTGGCCTGTCGATTTTCCTGATTCTTACTTCAATTTCCTTTAGTTTTTATTTGCCACTTAATGTTTATTTTCTGTATCAATTTTTTTATTATTTTAATTGGTTAACTTTTGTATTTTTTGTATAGTCTCATGGGCTTCATGTACCATTTGAAGATGATTCAATTATGACACCTCAAAAGGTTGGACGTGCTAGTGGCAGTAGAACTGTAGTCTGTAAGGAGAATTCACAGGATGAGTTCCAGCTTTCATCAAACAAAGTCAGGAAGATTATGAAAAAAGAACCAAAGTGAAACGTCAAGCAGATTTTGTTTGTGTGCATAGGCCTGTTGATTAGTTCCAACATATTTTAATTTGTTGTTTTGAACAATTTTTTGCTTTCTCTCTTTATGTCGAACAATCCCTTACTTTTAAACTTTCTTTTGAACAATTATATGGTTTCACTATTTCTCTTGAACAATTAAAGTCAATTTACATTTTGTGTTTTCGTATCCATCATTCAATGGTGCTTATGTTAATGAATGGTTGATAACTTCTCTTGAACAATTAAAGTCAATCTTAATTTTGTCTATTGGTATCTATTGTTCAATGTTGCTAATGTTACAAAGTTTCCAACATATATGATACATAATTTATATAATTATTCTAAACATTTGATTAATATTCTTACTACAATGAATATAACCTTACTGAATAACTCAACATTAAATTGTTAATGCATCAGTATAAAGTAAATATTTCTTAAAAATGGAAACTATCATGCACTTTTTTATACAACAATTCCTAAACCAATTTACATGTATTTACTAATATGTATCTTATTATATGTTTCAATATTGCAAACGCATGACAATAATATATATGGTTAAAATAAATGTATTTTTATATAAGTTTAATGATGTTAAATAAATTTTCTTCATTTTAAACACATTATAAAATACATAACCAATGTTAATACTGTTTGAAAAATTTTTTTCCATTTAAATGTTTAATGTAAAATATAAATAATCTTATTTTATCTTTCGATATCGAAACGCATGAGAATAATACATATATCGTTAAAATAAATGCATTATCATATAAGTTTAATTATGTTAAAATAAACTTTTTTCTTTTAAACACATTATAAAATACATAAAGATGGTAATACCCTTTGATAGTTTTTTTTCTTTCAAAATTTTAATGTACGATATAAATAATTTTATTTTATCTTTCAAGATTGAAACACATGACAATAATACATATAAACTTAAAATAAATGTGTTATCATATAAGTTGAATTATGTTAAAGCAAATTTTTATCTTTTAATCCTAAATAAAATACATAAACAATCTTAATACCATTTGAGATTTTATTTTCATTTAAATTCTTAATGTACAATATCAATGATAACAGCCTTTTAATCACATTATGAAACATATAAGCAATTTTAATATCATTAAATTTGTTATTTAAGTTTCAGTTGATAATGTAACATATGAATAATAAAAGTCCCTTTTTATGTACATAATAATATGAATTAGAAAAGTTCAAAATTTAATATTTTATATATTATCTCTAAATATAATAAAACACCCTTTTAATTTTTTGAAACTAAGCAACCCATGGCAATTAAATGCGTCCGTTTTTTTATCCCTCCAACGTCAACCATTAAAATCCAACAATTGAAGAATGTGAACAGGTGTTGTTTCATGGCCCTGTTTCGGAATCAGCAAAGGGTTTCATACTTCCTCTAATTGAAAACTGCAACCCATAGGCATGCTCCCATTCATGGCATTGTTTTCTTCCAGGATCCAAGCATGACCATGTTTGGTGTCTGTTGGTATGAATAGGTTTACACACACCCTTCCATAAGACGCATGCTCTGTTCTAGTGTGTACATAAACGAACACTGTTTGGATGTATTTCATTCTACACACGGTTCATCAGGCTCTGTTTCACGAGAATGGATTGGCCAAGGCATCCTAACTCCCTCCATAATTCATTCTTCCTTAATGATTGCTTGAAGGTAACAGCATCGTGTTCTATAGTCCATGCTTTAATGGTATTCTATTTTATTGTTTTTGACTGGGACTGTAAACTTTATTTTTTAACATACAGTTGGATTTTTTTAAAGTTCATCCAAATGCTGTCATCCTAATTTCATATCATATTCAGATATTTGCTCATGCAGACAAGGATCTCTTAGAAAAATTTGGTCATCAACTTCCTTCCATATGGTATTTGAAAGATCCATTGAATAACTCTTTTCACATAACATTCCATCATACTGAGAAAGGAGGGTTCTTGAAGGAGGGTTTAGAAGACATTCGATATTTCTACAACTTGATTACTGATTCTTGGGTTGTAACAGATTACATGGGGGTGGTGACTTTAACATTAGGATATTCGATGAAGAAGGTAAGGAAATAACATATGCTGCAAAAGAGGAACATCCTACAAACTTTACTGTGACCCTGTCTGCCTATCAAGCCAAAGCTAGCCAGCTGGTCTGTTTTATGTTTTTTTTCTTAATATTGTATTCTTTGTGTTTTTCCAATTTATACTGATATTGGTAAAATTACAACATACATTTTCTAATTTTGTGATAAATATTTGATTCATCACAGAATTTGCCAAACCACACTATGAGCATTTCCTTGCATCTTTGGTGAATGAGTGGACTCTTTGTGGACCAACCGGCATTGAGGTTATATGTCGTATAATAAAGAAACAAAAGGGAAGAAGATACGTGAAATTCGGAGCTGGGTGGAAGGTCTTTTGTGACACCCATGCTCTAAAATATGGTGATCAATGTTTATTCTCATTTAGTTCAGAGAAACTAAATTTTACTTTTGTCAAGATCGTTAAAACTTGACGATGTTTCTACTTTTATGTATAAAGTTTGATTAAGAAATTTTATTTTAGTTTTCTGATGTTATACTATTTTCTATTTGATCATGTTAAAGAAAAGTTCCATAATATAGTCAAACATCCTGAAACAATCATGATTGAACTTAATTTGAAATAATGGAATACATCGAATCTGCTATTTAAGACTTTTGTTTATAATCATAACGTTATAAATGTCATATACCATATGAATTAACCATCTTAAAGGAAAGATGTTATGAAATTAACAATTTCTCATTTTACATGGGAGGGATTATGTTTCATACAAACGGTTCAAGGAAATGATTTATGCAACAAAAATTATTCCAACCAAAAGATTTCATTCATTTCAAGGAAATTCCCATACTTTTTAAAATTATAAAATAGTTATTGATAAAGACGATTAAATGTTCCCTACACATATATAACTAATTTGATTTATACCATTCATACGACAACCACACTAAGAAATGGTCTGATATGAATGATGTGATAAGAAAAATTAAACACATTCCAAAGTCTCTAAGACTTTTATGTGTCTCTTTATTGCGTACTTAAAATTTAAGTTTTTTTTCAAAAAAAAATATCTACAACCATGCAGCTAATGCCTGATATTTGCAGATTGTATGGCCAATGTTCAGTAAATTTGTTTCATCTAACTAATTAAAAAAACAAGGTTAATATAATCAGAAGCACATGGTATAGTTGGCCAATATGCTCTGCTGAGAATTGAAGATATTGCCTACTCATTTCTAAAATCAGGTACATGTATCTCATTAAACCATTAGTTATTAAGGATTTTTATATTGTGTGAAAGGGATCCATATGCATAAGGATCGGATATGTATAAAGCCAAATAGATTTTATATTGTTAATGTTACTATTTTGTTAAGTTAATTATGACATCATTTTTTAATAACAATTATATGGTAGCTGACTTATTAAGTAGCAGCTTTTATTAAAAAGCTCAAGGGTCACATTTAATACATGTTTTAACTCTTTTCAATCTCTTTCTTTGCAGTTTCAGCTTCTCCCGATCCTTTTCCAAGCAATTCTCTGTATTGCATTATCCCATCTACAAAATTTTGAAGTTCTGCGTGTTATCTTCATGCAAATTGAATACCCATTTGTTATCTAAAACCATATTGTTTGATAATTCTGTCCAAATTAGACATACAAACAACCCTTCAATAATATAACAGCAGCTGAAAGGTCATATTCATGGAGTTCATCAACAGCTTAGAAAAGAAAGTTGCAAGGTTAGAGAGATAAAACTGACTTTTTTAGAGAAGAGAAAGACAAAGTTGTATGAAATCTGATGTTGTACACGACAATGGTATGTCTCTTTTGTTTGAATTCTCTTCTTTTGTTTATATTGTAAATTGTTGTTCTATAAAATTTGATGCATGCTCCAATGATATATAACTCTTCCAATTCTTACACCCCAATTCTTACCAACATAAGTAAAGCAAAAGTTCTCATATGCATACAAAGTTGTTCAATAATATTGCAACAGATTTTAATTTTTATAATCCTATGTCATGTACAGTATGCTCACGATCAAATGAACAACATGAGGCAGCTATGCATTCGTTCCATTAAAAGAATTTTGGCATAAGAAATGGTTTTGAACTACAAATATAAGATATTATCTTATGTTTCTTACCCATTCATGACTGCCATACAATCATGCTTAGCTAATTGGTTTATTGTTATCTTTGTAGGAAATGCAGAGTTTAGATTGTTGATGGCCAAAATTTTGAATCCCCCTTCTGTGAATACAACCCCTTTATCAAACATGACAAATGGTAACATAAGCTTTATCAAACATGAAAAATGCAGATGTCAAATTGTTAATGTTGTCAATTTTTTTGTGTTGCATATCATACACAAAACATTGAAACATGAAAAAACTTTGGTTTATATAATTTTGTTGTTTATGCCACCTTAGAAAACTCCTCCAAATGTTGTAGACTATTGTTATAACATGTTTTGTATGTTATAACATTATTCACTGTTGCTCTTCATATGCATTCTATGTTATAACATGTTTTTCAAAATTTCATTTCGGTTTGAACTAATGTTATATATCATATCATCATGTTTAAATAGATAATAGGGAGGTCAAAAATCAATGTGAAGGTCAGCGAATAATACATTCCGCTCATGATTTGTCTCAATCAAGTCCTTCAGTCGAATTGAAAGGTCAGCATCATAAAAGAATAGGAACATATTGTGTTCTGTTTGTTATGCATATTTAAGTTTCACATAATGAGAAAACTTTGTTTTGTGAACTTCTTTCTATTGTAGGAGATGGACGATTAACCAATTCAATCAACCCACAATCCAGTGACCATTCAATAAATAGAATCCCTTTATCAGACATAACTAATGGTACATTAACATGTTTGATTGATCCCTCTCTCAAAAGATGATTAATAGTCTTATATTGATAATATAAATGCTTTTAAATTGTCATTAGAGGATGAGACTTTCAAAAAAGGAGTCAAGATTCCTACCCCAAAGCAAATTCTAAAGAGGAAAAACATTGAAGGTGTATTTTCTTCCATTATTTTCCATCTCTTAGTCACATAACCTATATGCTAATATTGTTTATATAACTATTTTGTTTTGTTAAATACATTTTGCAGCTACTTCAAACACAACATCTAAAGTATATGTATTTCCAAAAAGGAGGTAAGGATATTATTCGAATTGTCATTTTAGGGACATCATGTTGTCAAAGTAGCATTCCCATGTTAATTAGTTATTTTATGTATGCAGTTCATTAGGAGTTGGGAAGCATAAAATTGTTCACTCTAGAATAATTGATACTTATACCTCAGAGAACCTGTCAGTATTGTTTGAGGCAGGAGTTTCAAATCAACCGATACATTACCAAGATAGACAATTTAGAGAATCTATTCAAATACATAATGATGAAGGTAGTTTGTTAACCTAACCAGAAATTTGACCAAAATATACTTACAACTAGGCATTTAATCAGCTTTGGTTTATATAATTTTGTTGTTTATCACTCCTTAGAAAGTTCCTCCAAGTGTTATAGACTATTCTTATAACATGTTTCGTATGTTATAGGATTATTCACTATTGCTCTTCGTATGCATTATATGTTATAACATGTTTTTTCAAAATTTCATTCTAGTTTCAACTAATGTTATATATCATGTCATCATGTTCAAATAGATAACAGGGAGGTCAATAATCAACGTGAACGTCAGCAAATAATATATTCCACTCATGATCTGTCTTAATCAACTCCTTCAGTCGGATTGAAAGGTCAACATCATAAAAGAATAGGAACATGTTGTATTCTATTTGTTATGCATATTTCAGTTTCATATAATCAGAAAACTTAGTTTTACGGACTTCTTTCTATTATAGGAGATGGATGATTAACCAATTAAATCAACCCCCAATCCAATCACCATTCAATGAATAGAACCCCTTTATCAGATATAACTAATGGTAAATTAACATGTTTGATTTTTTCGTCTTTCAAAAAATGATTAATAGTCTTATATTGATAATATGAATGCTTTTAAATTGTCATTAGATGACGAGACTTTCAAAAAAGGAGTCAAGATTCCTACCCCAAAGCAAATTCTAAAGAGGAAAAACATTGAAGGTGTATTTTCTTCCATTATTTTCCATCTCTTAGTCACATAACCTATATGCTAATATTGTTTATATAACTATTTTGTTTTGTTAAATACATTTTGCAGCTACTTCAAACACAACATCTAAAGTATATGTATTTCCAAAAAGGAGGTAAGGATATTATTCGAATTGTCATTTTAGGGACATCATGTTGTCAAAGTAGCATTCCCATGTTAATTAGTTATTTTATGTATGCAGTTCATTAGGAGTTGGGAAGCATAAAATTGTTCACTCTAGAATAATTGATACTTATACCTCAGAGAACCTGTCAGTATTGTTTGAGGCAGGAGTTTCAAATCAACCGATACATTACCAAGATAGACAATTTGGAGAATCTATTCAAATACATAATGATGAAGGTAGTTTGTTAACCTAACCAGAAATTTGACCAAAATATACTTACAACTAGGCATTTAATCAGCTTTGGTTTATATAATTTTGTTGTTTATCACTCCTTAGAAAGTTCCTCCAAGTGTTATATACTATTCTTATAACATGTTTCGTATGTTATAGGATTATTCACTATTGCTCTTCGTATGCATTATATGTTATAACATGTTTTTTCAAAATTTCATTCTAGTTTCAACTAATGTTATATATCATGTCATCATGTTCAAATAGATAACAGGGAGGTCAATAATCAACGTGAAGGTCAGCAAATAATATATTCCACTCATGATCTGTCTTAATCAACTCCTTCAGTCGGATTGAAAGGTCAACATCATAAAAGAATAGGAACATGTTGTATTCTATTTGTTATGCATATTTCAGTTTCATATAATCAGAAAACTTAGTTTTGCGGACTTCTTTCTATTATAGGAGATGGATGATTAACCAATTCAATCAACCCCCAATCCAATCACCATTCAATGAATAGAACCCCTTTATCAGATATAACTAATGGTAAATTAACATGTTTGATTTTTTCGTCTTTCAAAAAATGATTAATAGTCTTATATTGATAATATGAATGCTTTTAAATTGTCATTAGATGACGAGACTTTCAAAAAAAGAGTCAAGATTCCTACCCCAAAGCAAATTCTAGAGAGGAAAAACATTAAAGGTGTATTTTCTTCCACTATTTTCCATCTCTTAGTCACATAATCTATATGCTAATATTGTTTATATAACTATTTTGTTTTGTTAAATACATTCTGCAACTACTTCAAACACAACGTCTGAAGTATATGTATTTCCAAAAAGGAGGTAAGGATATTGTTCGAATTGTCATTTTAGGGACATCATGTTGTCAAAGTAGCATTCCCATGTTAATCAGTTATTTTATTTATGGAGTTCATTGGGAGTTGGGAAACATAAAATTGTTCACTCTAGAATAATTGATACTTATACCTCAGAGAACCTGTCAGTATTGTTTGAGGCAGGAGTTTCAAATCAACCGATACATTACCAAGATAGACAATTTGGAGAATCTATTCAAATACATAATGATGAAGGTAGTTTGTTAACCTAACCAGAAATTTGACCAAAATATACTTACAACTAGGCATTTAATCAGCTTTGGTTTATATAATTTTGTTGTTTATCACTCCTTAGAAAGTTCCTCCAAGTGTTATAGACTATTCTTATAACATGTTTCGTATGTTATAGGATTATTCACTATTGCTCTTCGTATGCATTATATGTTATAACATGTTTTTTCAAAATTTCATTCTAGTTTCAACTAATGTTATATATCATGTCATCATGTTCAAATAGATAACAGGGAGGTCAATAATCAACGTGAACGTCAGCAAATAATATATTCCACTCATGATCTGTCTTAATCAACTCCTTCAGTCGGATTGAAAGGTCAACATCATAAAAGAATAGGAACATGTTGTATTCTATTTGTTATGCATATTTCAGTTTCATATAATCAGAAAACTTAGTTTTACGGACTTCTTTCTATTATAGGAGATGGATGATTAACCAATTAAATCAACCCCCAATCCAATCACCATTCAATGAATAGAACCCCTTTATCAGATATAACTAATGGTAAATTAACATGTTTGATTTTTTCGTCTTTCAAAAAATGATTAATAGTCTTATATTGATAATATGAATGCTTTTAAATTGTCATTAGATGACGAGACTTTCAAAAAAGGAGTCAAGATTCCTACCCCAAAGCAAATTCTAAAGAGGAAAAACATTGAAGGTGTATTTTCTTCCATTATTTTCCATCTCTTAGTCACATAACCTATATGCTAATATTGTTTATATAACTATTTTGTTTTGTTAAATACATTTTGCAGCTACTTCAAACACAACATCTAAAGTATATGTATTTCCAAAAAGGAGGTAAGGATATTATTCGAATTGTCATTTTAGGGACATCATGTTGTCAAAGTAGCATTCCCATGTTAATTAGTTATTTTATGTATGCAGTTCATTAGGAGTTGGGAAGCATAAAATTGTTCACTCTAGAATAATTGATACTTATACCTCAGAGAACCTGTCAGTATTGTTTGAGGCAGGAGTTTCAAATCAACCGATACATTACCAAGATAGACAATTTGGAGAATCTATTCAAATACATAATGATGAAGGTAGTTTGTTAACCTAACCAGAAATTTGACCAAAATATACTTACAACTAGGCATTTAATCAGCTTTGGTTTATATAATTTTGTTGTTTATCACTCCTTAGAAAGTTCCTCCAAGTGTTATATACTATTCTTATAACATGTTTCGTATGTTATAGGATTATTCACTATTGCTCTTCGTATGCATTATATGTTATAACATGTTTTTTCAAAATTTCATTCTAGTTTCAACTAATGTTATATATCATGTCATCATGTTCAAATAGATAACAGGGAGGTCAATAATCAACGTGAAGGTCAGCAAATAATATATTCCACTCATGATCTGTCTTAATCAACTCCTTCAGTCGGATTGAAAGGTCAACATCATAAAAGAATAGGAACATGTTGTATTCTATTTGTTATGCATATTTCAGTTTCATATAATCAGAAAACTTAGTTTTGCGGACTTCTTTCTATTATAGGAGATGGATGATTAACCAATTCAATCAACCCCCAATCCAATCACCATTCAATGAATAGAACCCCTTTATCAGATATAACTAATGGTAAATTAACATGTTTGATTTTTTCGTCTTTCAAAAAATGATTAATAGTCTTATATTGATAATATGAATGCTTTTAAATTGTCATTAGATGACGAGACTTTCAAAAAAAGAGTCAAGATTCCTACCCCAAAGCAAATTCTAGAGAGGAAAAACATTAAAGGTGTATTTTCTTCCACTATTTTCCATCTCTTAGTCACATAATCTATATGCTAATATTGTTTATATAACTATTTTGTTTTGTTAAATACATTCTGCAACTACTTCAAACACAACGTCTGAAGTATATGTATTTCCAAAAAGGAGGTAAGGATATTGTTCGAATTGTCATTTTAGGGACATCATGTTGTCAAAGTAGCATTCCCATGTTAATCAGTTATTTTATTTATGGAGTTCATTGGGAGTTGGGAAACATAAAATTGTTCACTCTAGAATAATTGATACTTATACCTCAGAGAACCTGTCAGTATTGTTTGAGGCAGGAGTTTCAAATCAACCGATACATTACCAAGATAGACAATTTGGAGAATCTATTCAAATACATAATGATGAAGGTAGTTTGTTAACCTAACCAGAAATTTGACCAAAATATACTTACAACTAGGCATTTAATCAGCTTTGGTTTATATAATTTTGTTGTTTATCACTCCTTAGAAAGTTCCTCCAAGTGTTATAGACTATTCTTATAACATGTTTCGTATGTTATAGGATTATTCACTATTGCTCTTCGTATGCATTATATGTTATAACATGTTTTTTCAAAATTTCATTCTAGTTTCAACTAATGTTATATATCATGTCATCATGTTCAAATAGATAACAGGGAGGTCAATAATCAACGTGAAGGTCAGCAAATAATATATTCCACTCATGATCTGTCTTAATCAACTCCTTCAGTCGGATTGAAAGGTCAACATCATAAAAGAATAGGAACATGTTGTATTCTATTTGTTATGCATATTTCAGTTTCATATAATCAGAAAACTTAGTTTTGCGGACTTCTTTCTATTATAGGAGATGGATGATTAACCAATTCAATCAACCCCCAATCCAATCACCATTCAATGAATAGAACCCCTTTATCAGATATAACTAATGGTAAATTAACATGTTTGATTTTTTCGTCTTTCAAAAAATGATTAATAGTCTTATATTGATAATATGAATGCTTTTAAATTGTCATTAGATGACGAGACTTTCAAAAAAAGAGTCAAGATTCCTACCCCAAAGCAAATTCTAGAGAGGAAAAACATTAAAGGTGTATTTTCTTCCATTATTTTCCATCTCTTAGTCACATAATCTATATGCTAATATTGTTTATATAACTATTTTGTTTTGTTAAATACATTCTGCAACTACTTTAAACACAACGTCTGAAGTATATGTATTTCCAAAAAGGAGGTAAGGATATTGTTCGAATTGTCATTTTAGGGACATCATGTTGTCAAAGTAGCATTCCCATGTTAATCAGTTATTTTATTTATGTAGTTCATTGGGAGTTGGGAAACATAAAATTGTTCACTCTAGAATAATTGATACTTATACCTCAAAGAACCTGTCAGCATTGTTTGAGGCAGAAGTTTCAAATCAACCGATACATTACCAAGATGGACAATTTGGAGAATCTATTGAAATACATAATAATTAAGGACGTTTGTTAACCCAACCAGAAATTTGACAAAAATATACTTACAACCAGCCATTTAATCAGTTTGTTATACATCATCCAACTTTCTTATTATTTTCTTCATATGTAAATGTAGTCGTACATTATGGGGAGCTAGTCAATTTCTATCAAATAAACAATGAATCTATCGTGTCTAATGGAGTTAATGCAGGTAATTTATAGTATACAAATAAATCCAAATGAATCTAAATTAATTATACTAAAATTATAAAATGTCAAACATATGTTTAATAAATCAACCATTATATTTTATGAAATTGAACTTTCAGACATAAACCCTGTTGGGGGAGATGGAGAATCAAAATTAGGAACATTGGACAAAACTGTTGAGAATCAAGGTGAGGTAATCATCTAAGTTTTCATAATCAATCCTACTTCCTTCAATATATTGTTGGGTTTATTCTTTACATCTAACCATTATTCTTTACTTATTCAATGTATCAGATTGGTGCAATCAAGTTAATTATGGACCACAATATCAAGGTATTGATTTCATTCATTTTTCTTTTATGAACCTGACCTATGAACTTTGTTGACTTATTGTTATCATTTACCTTGAATCCAATAATTAATATACATATGAAGTTTATTTTAATTACTAATGTCTTTAAATTAATTTTTGTTAATTGATTTTGTAATAGATAGGCCAGCTACATGAATAGGTTTTTTTATCTGTCCTCTATGCTTAAATATTATTTATCCACCTTCTACATATAAATAATTCCTCTTTTTCTTATAGATATGGATATTCTAGACATTGGAGATCCTATACAACAATGTGAACATTGCATGGCTTTCATGTGGTTAGATGAAAGGTTGTGTAAATCAAAAAACTCAAAGAACCTAAAATTTTCCCTTTGTTGTATGGAAGGCAAAGTCCAACTTCCATTGTTAAAAAAAGCTCCTCAACTACTGACTGATCTACACACCAACAAAGATGAAAGAAGTGCTTACTTTCTAAAAAATATTCGATCATTCAATGCAATGTTTGCGTTCACGTCTATGTCTGGGAAGATCAATTATGGTATTAATGATGGTTCTGCTCCTCTTATTTTTGTTCTTGGTGGACAAAATTTCCATTCTCTAGGAAGTCTTCTTCCACCAAATTTACAAACAGCTAAGTTTGCTCAGTTGTATATTTATGACACTGAGAATGAAGTTAACAACAGGATCAATGCCATTAGGTATTCTCTAATTTGTAGTAATAATAGTTTTTATGATACACTTTTTTGTTTGTACTTATTTCTCACACTTCATATTGTTCTTTGCAGATTTAGGGAAGATTATCTTAATATTGATGCTCAGATTGTCATGGGATTAAAAGACATGCTCAACAACCATAACGTTTTGGCCAAATCCTTTAGACATGTGAGAGACCACATTAAGGGAGGAAATTTGAATGATGTCAAATTAAAGTTGATCCGTAAGAGAAATACTGATGGAAGAACATATAATCTTCCAACAATTTTAGAAGTTGCAGCATTGATAGTTGGAGATATTGACGGGTCTATTATTGAAAGGGACATTATACTTGAAATAAAGTCCAACAGGTTATAGCGAGTTGATGTACTTCATCCCCAATATCTTGGATTGCAATATCCATTGCTATTTCCATATGGAGAAGATGGATATCGACCAGACATCCCATGTGAACTCTCTAAACCAAGAAGATCAAATGAGAAACGTTTAAAGGTTACAATGAGAGAATTCTTTGCATACAGGATCCAAGATAGAGAACATGATTCTCCTTTGTTGTTGTTGTCTAGAAGATTGTTTCAATAGTTTTTGGTGGATGCGTACACAATTGTTGAGTCAGAACGCTTAAAGTATATTCATTTTAATCAACCTAAATTAAGGGTTGATCAATATAAAGGCATTCAGCAGTCATTCTCCCAAGGTAATGCTCAAGTAACTTCTACAGGGAAACGAATTATTATTCCAGGTTCTTTTACTGGGGGTCCTTGATACATGTTTAACAATTGCAAAGATGCTTTCGCCATATGCAAGCATTATGGGTATCCCAGCTATTTCATCACTATGACATGCAATCCAGATTGGGATGAAATTAAAAGATTTGTTGTTCCAAGAAATATCAAACCTGAAGATCGTCCAGATATTCTTTGTCGAGTTTTCAAAGTGAAGTTAGATCACCTAATTCGGGATCTTAGAGAGGGAGTTATTTTTGGAAAAACTATTGGTTGTAAGTGTTTTTAATTACTTATATTCCTTAATGTAGTTGTTTGGGATTATTGGTATAAAATACCATCCATAAATGAATGCATTTAAATAACTTTCCTTATCAACCTTTTTTACAGATGTTTGTACTATTGAGTTCCAAAAAAGAGGATTACCCCATGCCCATATTTTGTTATTCATGCACCCCTTACATAGACCACAGTCACCGGAGGATATTGACAAATATATTTCTGTAGAGATTCCAGATAAACAAGTACATCCCAGACTCTTTGAGGAGGTTCAAAAATATATGGTACATGGACCATGTGGTTCATACAATAGAAAGTCTCCGTGCATGAAGAATGGTAGATGTTCCAAACACTTTCCAAAAAGGTATCAAAATCACACAATCTTGGATGAAGAGGGGTTTCCTAAGTACAGAAGAAGAGATGATGGATATACTGTGACTAAAAAAAGATATTGAATTGGATAATAGCTTTATTATTCCTTATAATCCAGTTCTGCTTCTGAAATATTCATGTCACATCAACGTTGAGTATACATGCCAAACAAGCTCCATCAAATATTTGTTTAAATATGTTCATAAAGGGAGTGATAGAGTCACAGCAGCATTGCTTAAAGATGATGTGGTAGATGAAATTAAGGCATTCTATGACTGCAGGTATATCACTCAATTTGAAAATTATTTTTAGGGACTCCATTCTACTTTTTGTACACCATAATCTAATTTTACT
The DNA here is from genome assembly GCA_037962975.1 of Clitoria ternatea. Classification (NCBI taxonomy): domain Eukaryota; kingdom Viridiplantae; phylum Streptophyta; class Magnoliopsida; order Fabales; family Fabaceae; genus Clitoria; species Clitoria ternatea. The sequence continues at coordinate 45,647,769 of CM075674.1, forward strand.
TAACTGACTTCCTGGATAGTTATGTTTTCTCAAAGAATTTGATTTAGATGTTCTGTTGTTAGATGATTCAATATGTTCAAATATATTTAAGGATTCGTATTGTGAAATCAAGGTTTCATTGTACTAATATGTATAAAGGAATTATGATTGGATTTTTGTAGGTACATTCCGCATGTGAAGCTGCATGGAGATTATTTGGATTTGAAATCCAATACAGAGAACCTCCAGTTATTCGTATGAGTTTTCATTTGCCTGGAGAGCAGACAGTTGTGTATGATGATGCAGAGAATCTTGAAAATGTCCTTTTACGAGCAAATTTAAAGGACACAATGTTTCTTGGGTGGATGATAGCAAATTTAACCTATGCTGAAAGGAGATCATTGTTATATGTCGAGTTTCCAACAATGTTTGTATGGAAACAAGATATAGGCATGTGGAGGAGAAGGAAGCAAGGTCATGCTATAGGAAGGATATCTCATGTACCCGTTGGCATCGGAGAACAATACTACCTACATCTTCTACTGAAAATGATAGTTTCAAGGATATACGAACGGTGGATGGGAACCTTTTTCCAACATTTAAAGAAGCTTGCTATGCTTTGGGGTTGCTACAAGATGATAGAGAATTTATCGATGCAATAAATGAAGCTTCTTTTTGGGCTTCTGCCCATTATCTTCACAGGTTGTTTTCAATACTCCTCCTCTCAAATAATATATGCAGTCCAGAAGTTGTTTGGTCTACCTGTTGGAAACAACTATCTGATGATATTGTTTATAGACAAAGAAGAATTATGGAGTGTGATGGTAACTTTTCTTTCTCATATCCTAACTAAACTTAATATTCTTTTGGTGAATGTTATAGTAGGTTTGAATAAAATTTTGAATTAAATACAAGTTCTTAAGATGTAAAAGTAATATAATTATGTTTGTTATTCTTTATTTTTTATTTATTATTTTATGTTTTCATGATTATGAGTTGATATACTTTTTTTTGATAAAAAAATGTCTTGATATATTTATAGCTATCAACTTTGGAGATGAAGAGATCAAGAACTTATGCCTTGCAGAAATAGAGCAAATCCTACAACAGAATGGGAGAACTCTAAAAGAATTTCCTGCCATGCCTTTCCCATTGGGTGGTTGTTAGACCCGGAATATAGTGTTGCAGAAAACTTGTTAACTCCATGTTATTGTTGGGTCTTTTAATTGGCAAGCGCACCAATTGTTTATAGTTTTCAAAATTTAGATATCGTTTCACTGGGATTGAAAGTCCAACAGTTACAGTAATTTTCTAGTTACTATGGTAAATTTATCGAAACCTATTCACAAAAGAATAATTTATATACAATTTATACAATATTCACAAGATTGCATAACTGAGTTGTTCATGTGATAAAAAGAAAATAACAATCTATCTAAAAAGTTGAGTTGCAATTTAGAATAGCTAAGATACTTGAGGATAAAACACAGATAAACAAATTATGTTGGAATTTGAATCCCTAATCTAGAATAACAATAGAAGAACTCAAGACATGCATATTTAATCATCAAGTTCATGTCATTGCAGCTTAAAATCATTATAACTGATCCCTCATGATATAAATTCTAAGTATTCACCGTAAAGTCCAATCCCTCGTGAGCTTTCTCAGTAAAAACTTGCATTAAGTCCTGGCCTTATGGCAACAATAATCACCAATTCTATCCCTAGTAATTGGCATATTAAGGGTATTCCAACTTTTACTTTTGTTAAAACAAGTTTTAATAAGGCATGAATAATCATTCTCCCGTTTGACATTCACACTAATAAAACAAGTTTCAATACACATGAAAATCATTCTCCCGTTTGACGTTCATACTAATAAAAGATTGAAATACTAACATGCACTTGAATCATAAACATGCAGAGATCGAATTCACAACATCATACTCAATAGACTAGTTCACCAATTCCAACATAAACAGATTAGTTACACATGGTGAAAGTAAAAACAACACTTACAGGGGTTGACATTACGAAGGTGATGGAAACTTTACGATACAACGATCACAATACCACACAACACTCTCAAGTATCTAGAAAACTATTCTAGAACTACAAACTCACAAAAGAACCACTCAAACACGAGTGTATAAGAGAAGAAGAGAACTCAGAATGTGAGATGGGACGCTTAAAAGTGTGGAGAATGGCCCTATTTATAGGGCTGAGGAAGGGTCCTGACGCTACGCGTCAACCTAACGATACACGTCCGGTCCCTGACTCAGCCTCCATTAATCAGCTTGAAGTGGCCATTATTGTATAATTATTTTAATTAATCATGCCCAGACAGATGTGCCTTATCCCCCAATTCGGCTTGGACACTTGTGGGTAGTGGAGGGGTCATTGGCTGAGTGCTTGACCACCTGTCAGTGGTGTCCACGTAGCTCCTAACGCTACGTGTGGGTGTGACGCGTAGCGTCAGCATTAGAAGTTCCCACGCTACGTGTGGTGTTGATGCTACGCGTCAGCTCTCTAGTTCTTCAATTTTTCTCTTTAAATTCTTCACATTTTTACTGCAAAACTAGAGAAAATTGATCAAGGGCAGATTATTTTCAACAACATCCATTTATTGAATTTAAAACCTAAATTTCTAACAAATTCACCAAATTCTTATTCTTTTTACAAAATTTTTATTAAAGATTTTATTGTAAATTTGAGGACTAACAAATACCTCCAACTCGAGACATTGCTCGTCCTCGAGCAAGAGAGAAAATTAAAATAAAATTTGAAATTAAATTTTTGAGTTAGTCCAAGAATTTATCACAAAAAGTAATTTCACAATTTACTATTTTGAAATAATCGAAAATAGATATCTTATGTAATAGAGGTTTAATGACAAAAAATCTTTACAATATTTTATTAACAAATCAAACATAATTTCAGGCTTGCCTTACAAGTGTTTATCTTTGTGCAAAGGGTAACTTGTTTCACTCAGTCGATTATAAAATCAAACAAATTTAATTTTGATTTTCCATCTAATCAATGGTTAATCATACAAAGTTAATTCAAGAATCACAAGGTCTTTTCAAGGGTTATAACGAGGCTTGGCTACAAGAAATTTTTGTTTTTCTCAGAATTCAACAACCTAAAATCATAAAAGAGCATTTTATAATTTTTAGGCTTTTTCTTGGCCCAAATCTCATTTCTCTTATTGATGATAACAAATACCCCCAACTTGATTCTTTTCTTTATTTTTAATTTGCATATATTTCTTTTCATTTTTTCATTTATATGCACAATTTTGATTTTTCTTGAAAAGAATCAAGTTATTAATTTTCACTCCCTACTCAAAATATTCTTTCCATTTTGATCAATTGCTCTTTTAATCAATCAAGTAAAGGGAATGGTTAAAATTTGATAAGGGTCAAGGGTACCAAAGAAATTATTTTTCAGGCTCAAAATATGCTTTCAAAGGATAAAACAATTTTACCATGGTAAGCTTTTTGGCCCAAAGTTTCTTTTACCAAGAATGTGTCTTGATCATTTTCTTGAATTCTCTATACTACAACACAAATCACAGATTAAAGCAAAATCAATTTGAATGAAGTTATGTCGAAACCCTCAAGTGTTTAAAAGTTCTCTAACTTACCGGGTTATTGAAATTAGCTTGATAGTTAATAAAATTATTATAATTAAATTTATCAAAATTCCTTAATTACAAAAAGAATCGATAATTGATTTTAAAATGGTTTTATTGTGTAAAAATTTTAAGTGTATAAATTTCTTTATTTTCAGAAAAATTGATTTAAACGATAAAACTTATTTTTTTTAAAATTTTTGAAGAAAACACGTAAAAACACACCACGATAAAATTACGCAATAAAACACACCACATAACAAAAGACAAACTATATATAATCCACAAAGTAAAAATACCAATGTAAATATCAAACTAAAAGTAAACTAAAGTGTATGTAAAAGATGTAGAGAATAACACCATCAATCCTCCATGTGATCCTCATCATCTCCTTCCTCATCTGTATCATCCTCTGACTCAGCATGTGCTCTAGATGGTCCACCAGTCTCAAGGTAAGTGGGTAAATCACCAAGGCAAGCTACATGAGCTGCAAACTCAACTGGTATGACATAAGGAGCTCCCTCTCCCTAAAGTCTGTATTGATAGAATGCATCATGAAGATGTATATAAGCTCTGTGTGTGGCAGCCATCTTCTGTATCATATGCTGATGCTCAAGAGTCATCTTGGCAAATCCATCAGTGATAGCATTAGTGGATGGTGGTTGAACTGGTGGTCTTCTCCTCCTCTGTCTGGGCTGAGCCTCCTGCTCCAGTGGTGGAAGCTCACACTACTGGACGAAATAATCCCTGTTCACTAGAACTTTGGGGACTCTCCCCAAAGAACTAGTAAACTCTGGTGATGGCACAACAACTTCTTGCCTCCTCAGTAAGGCAGATATGATGAGAGGGAATGGAATAGGACGGTTCACCTTATACCCAAGGGCATAAAGGTGAATCTGCTTAGATATAAGCTCAGCAATATCAATGGTATGGCCCTGAAGAATAGAGTAAAGATGTAACACCCTCTGTTACACCTTAATAAATTCTAGAAAAACTCGTAATTTTTTTTTTAAAGATATGATTGTTAAAAAGAAACTATCAGAATAAATTATATACATTATTTCTGAAATACCTCACAAATATTATTAAAACTTTATAAAGTATATGTACATTCATCCGAAGAAAATAAACATTAAACATTATAAGAAAGAGAGGAAACTCCATGGCCCAGAAGCAGTTACTTATTAACATTATTTATTAATTGGACTACGGTATTCATACCGAGCTCCCTTTCTAGAACGTGCTATATTTACTGCCGATATTCTTCGATCCTTCCCTCTGAACCATCAATATAAAACATGTGAAACAAAAACACGGAGAAAGGAGTGAGAAACAAAATATAATATTCTCGATTAAGACATAAGCAACAAAGGGTTTTCACAAACTAATACATAATAATATCAATCACAATCACATACGCAATCAATTATGAATGCATGAATGTTATGCAATATCTTCATCATAACTTACCTATATATGTGGGCCCTTAAATTTTAATTTGCACTGGGCCAACCAGGAGTTTACACTGTTCCATAAGTCCGGATAATAATAATATGAACAGCACAACTGGCATGGAAACACTTAGAGACTAGTCAGATTGAGAAAGTTTTTATTGTGAAAGTACCCGACACTAGGGAGCTACCCCAGGTCCCCTGAAGCACCCTTTCACACCCTCTCATCCCAAGGCTCGTAATTAAGCCTCCTCTAATGTATCCTCGGTTTCTATAATCCGTCCCCAGACAATATTATTTCATTTCACTTTAATGATTCATGATGCATGAACTACTCGCGTATTGAGTTGGTTAAGGCTTTTAGAAACTCAATTATTAAATCCCTTAAAGGTTTACAATATCATTTCAATAAACTGTACATTTTCTCAATTCTCTGAATTTCTGTCCCACAGAAATAAATTTGGTACAGTTTTCAAATCTCACTGAAATTGAGTTTCTAAGCCTTAAATATCTAAAAACTTTATCATATAAAACTTTACATAATCTTTCTCAAATTAAATCTTAACAAAATCAAATTTAGGAATCTCAATTATTTCCAAATATCTTTAGTTATTAAGTTGGAAAAAATAAAATAATTTTCTTTTAAAAAATTTTATTTTATTAAAAGAGAATAATTATTAACCAAAAATACTTAACATTACAAAATTTTTCTTTAACTCAAGATTTAATTAAATAAATTCTCATAAAATGTTTTCTTTCTAAAATAAATACTAATTTTTTTATTCTAAATATTGAAAATAAAGTTAATAAAAATAATTTCTAAGAAGGAATAAAAGATAATAAAATTTAAAGAGTAAGGTAAGAAATTCTTACTGAATTTTAGCTTTCCGTCATGCTCGCTATATGCTCAAACTCCATATTACAATATCATCAATCAAAATCAAGCAATATCAATCATAACTAAATATCATCAATCAATCAATCATAATCAAATCATAATCAAATCAATTAAATATCATTAATACATATCATAATACAAAATTTAATGATTATTAATATAGTCAATGTGAGTCATTTTGGTCAATTCCTCGCATAGGTATATGTAAGTCCATATAATTCAGTCCTTGCATAGGTATAGTTCAGTCCGTATGGGTCACAATGGTCCAAGTCCTTGCATAGGTATAGTCCAGTCCATATAGGTCATAATGGTCCAAGTCCTTGCATAGGTATGTTAGAGTTAGTTAAACCGGATATTTAATTTAAAATTTATTAAAATTGTTAAGTTAAAAAGTTAATATTTTAAAATAATAATATTATTAAATTTAAAAGGAGTAGGGGACTCCTCCCATTATTCTTATGTCTTTTCATATTATACTCTTATCTCACTCCCCCTTACCTTGAATTGTTACCCAAAATGGATTTGCTTTGCGCCTCCGATTTCTAGAAATATTAATACCAATCTTATTTCAGTATAAGCATAAGACGAAGATTAAGATTACTACTTAAAACAGAAATGATAAATTTTGAATAGTGAATAGTGAATAGTAAAACGTGAATAGTAACAGTAAATAGTAAAACGTGAATAGTAATAGTAAATAGTAAATCATGAATAGTAACGGTAAATAGTAACAGTAAATAGTAATTTACTATTTGAATAGTAATTTACTATTGAAATAGTAATTTACTATTGAAATAGTGTTTACTATGCAGAATAGTAACTTAAAATAATATTATTTCCAGTATAATAACAGATTTCTAAAAACGATATAAAAATAACCCAAAAAATATAAAAGAGAAGTATTCTTACCTTAGGATTTTGGCAGAACCTTTTCTCCAAAAACTTTTCTTCTCTCTCTCACTTCCACCACTATCTCACTAGCACTACTATATTAAGAAAACTTAATCTGAAATTGTGAATTCTAAAGAAGAAATCCTTCGGTATTTATAGGAAAAAAATTTACTATGCATTCCATTATTTTAATATAAAAGTACTATGCATTTTTGAATTTTTTATTCCAGGTTATTGTGTATCTTTTGAAAATTTCATACATGCACAGTGATTTGCATAGTAATTGTCGGCAAAATTATTAAGTCAAATAATAACTCTTCACTCGGTATATTTTAAATATTCAAAATGAGTCATTTTTGAAATTTAGCGATATTATATCAGTCCTCACTAATTTTATAATAAGTAATATAAAGCTGAAATTTTAAAAATCTAAAATTTTCTGTTAATAAAAAATTTATTGATACGTTTCCAATTTTTTAACGATTGGAAAAAATCAAGATTTTTCTCAAACCGATAATTTTTAGATAAGTCTACTTGAAACGGATTTTAGAAAATTTTCTTATAATTTAAATTCACTTTCTTATAAATATTTTTAATTTAAGTCACTTATATGAATTTAAAATTATTTAAAAAAATATTATTTTATTAAAAAAATTCCAAAATTCCAAAAAATTCCAAAAAATCATAAATAATACGTAGGTTAAAAAGTTCTAAAGAACCATAATTTAATTCCTTCAAAATTTTAATATAAAAATAAAAATAGGGGTGTTACAAAAGAAGGCAACAATGATCAACTGGGATAAAAGAAAGGTGAGTGACGGGAGTGATGTTATGAACCATGAGGTGAGACCATGCCTGAGCTATAAGAGTCAACTGGGTCTTGAGGAGGTTTGATGGAGTCCTTCCAACCTTACTCAGGTTGAAGAAGATTCCATCCTTCCTTAAGAAATCGGCAACTTGATCTAGGAAGTATCCTAAATCACCATCCTCAGTCGCAACCTTATTTCTGTTTTCTTTCCAGAAACAAATATTGCTCCCGGGAGTAGGCTCCCAAGGATTACCCAGTAGGGTACTAATGGTATCCCAGTCATAAGTGATATGCCGACCCCTCACCCAGATCGTCCTCTGATGACCAATGTCTGATGCGTCCTAGCGAGTCCTGTAAGCATTTGCGTAAAACTCCATCACTAGGATGGGATCCCCCTCAGTAGGCAGGGAAAATAGGGGTCCCTATCTCCTCCTCTGGACCTCATCCTGTAGCTCAGGATAGTCTCCAGCACTTAAATCCAAGACTCTCTCCCAAATGAGTCTTTGGCCCTTTGTCTGATGAAATCGGGCCCATTTCGCATCAGTGTGAAATCTGGTAGGATCTCTCGGTCCTAGCACCTCCTCTCCCTGAAGATCTGGATCTTCAGAAGTGGTGTCAGTGTCTGTGGTCCTTCTCTGTCTCTTAGGACCAGTAGTCGGATAGATTTCTTAGGTGCTATCTGCAAAAAGAAAAATTTAAAAATCAAACACATTACACTATTTAAAAAACAAATCAAACAGTAAAAAGTTAACAATTATTTTTGTTTTTATATTTAAAACATACACGACAACAAAATATTTTCAAAAACTATTTATACAAAAATAAATTTTAATAAAAACATTAAAAATTAACACAAAATACAACATGCATATTTTTATTTTTAACAAAACATAAATTTCACAAAACATGCAAAATCATACAACATACATATTTACAAATTTGTTCAAATTTATGTATTTTTATTTTTATGCAAGAAAGTATAACAAACATACAAACTAATAAATTTTATTAATTTAAAAGAAAACAACAAACAATAAACAAAGACATACTAAATAGATTTATTAAAAACAAAAAACAAGTTATACAAATAACAGAAGATAACACACAAAAATTAACAAAAATCAGGAACAGAGGCTGACGCTACGCGTGGGTGGTACGCTACGTATCAGTGGGACGCTACGTGTGGGTTTACAGAACAGAAACTGCAAAATAGGGGTTGCGTGGCAGCAACCCCTTCAAAACCAAATTCAATCCATTCAAATCCTATTTCTAACAGCAATCAAGCCCAATGGTTGTCTAATCCTATCCCTAACCTCATGCAATTCTAAGAATCGAAATTCAAAAACAAAGTAAAGAGAAAAGGATTTGAGATACTTACTTGGATTCCTTAGAGAAAATAGGAATGAGGGGGATTGGAGGTTTTGAGAGAAAAAAAGGGTTTGGGAAATTAGGGTTTCTGAAAATGCAGAGGGAGGCAAGATAGGTTTTTAAAGATAATGGACTTGGGCCTCCCTCTCGTTCAGTTTAAACTGAACGAGAGCCCTGACGCTTCGTGTGGGTGGTACGCTACGCTTCAGGTTGAAAATTCAGAGTCCACGCTACATGTCAGTGTGGCGCTACGCGTGGGCTTCTGTTTTATTTTTCAAAATTTTAATTTTCAAAAACCTTTTTTTTTAATTTTTAAACCCATTTTCTTTTCAAAATTAAATTTCTAACTTAAAATTTGAAAAACTATTTTTTTTATTTTTATATATTTATATAATATATATATATTTAAAAATAAAAAGAAAATAATAGGTTGCCTCCCATTGAGCGCTTGATTTACAGTCTCTAGCTAGACATCCTGCACATCATAAATTAGTCAAATAACAAATGGTAGTGAGTCTGTTGATCTCACTACCCAGATATGGTTTCAATCTCTGTCCATTAACCATCCAACTTCTTTTGGAAGTTGGATCTTCAATTTTAACTGCTCCATAAGATTTAACTTCCTTGATTACGAAAGGGCCTGACCATTTAGATTTCAATTTACTAGGAAATAGTCTTAATCTTGAATTAAACAATAAAACTTACTGACCTGGTATGAAGTGTCTATTTTTAATTTTCTTATCATGGTAAGCTTTCACCTTGTTCTTGTAACTTCTAGATGTCTCATAAGCATTGTTTCTCATTTCTTCTAACTCAAATAACTGCAACTTTCTTTTGTCAGCTGCTACATTTGGATCAAAGTTGAGAAATTTTAAAGCCCAATATGCCTTATGTTCCATCTCTACTGGAAGATGACAAGCTTTTCCATAGACCATTTGGAAAGGAGAAAGACCAATAGGAGTCTTAAATAGAGTTTTGTATGCCAGAGTGCATCATCAAGCTTTTATGACCAATCTTTTCTGGAGGAAGATACAGTCTTTTCCAAAATCCTTTTCAATTCCCGATTTGAAATCTCAGCTTGTCCATTGGTTTGTGGATGATATGCTGTGGCCACTTTATGTCTCACTCCATAATGTTGTAACACTTTCTGAAGAACTTTGTTGCAAAAATGTGATCCTCCATCACTGATCAAAGTTCTTGGTGTTCCAAACCTGCAGAAAATATTTTTCTTCAAGAAATTCACTACAGTTTTGGTGTCAGCATTAGGTGAAGCAATTGCTTCTACCCATTTTGAAACATAATCAACTGCCAAAAGAATGTATTGATTAAATTGAGAGTAAGGAAAGGGTCCCATAAAATCAATACCCCAACAATCAAATACCTCAACCTCCTGAATGTTTGTGAGAGACATTTCTTGTCTTTTGTTGACATTACCTGTTCTTTGGTAGTTATCACAAGCTTGCACAAATGAGTGAGAATCTTTAAAAATAGAGGGCCAATACAAACCTGATTGAAGAATTTTTACAGCAGCTCTTTCTCCATTAAAATGTTCTCCATAAGAAGATTTATGACAATGCCACAACATATCTTTCTTTTCCTAATCGGGTACACAATGACGTAACAAATTATCCACACCAATTTTAAATAGATGAGGGTCATCCCAAACAAAGTATTTTGAATCTTTTAAAAAAAATTTCTTTGCTGCCAAGTTAGATCATTTGGAAGAATTCCTGCTGCTTTAAAATTGGCCATATCAGCAAACCATGGTCGTTTTGTTATTTCAAAAAGTTTTTCATTAGGAAATTCTTCCAAGATGTCTTTTTCTTTGGTAGTGACCTCATCATTCATTAATCTAGAAAGATGCTCAGCGACCATATTTTCACTACCCTTTTTATCTTTGATTTCAAGATCATATTCTTGAAGGAGTAAAATCCATCGGATTAACCGAGGTTTAGAATCAGTTTTGGTCAAAAGATACTTGATCGCAGCATGATCAGTGAAAATAATTATTTTTTATCCAATCAAGTATGATCTAAATTTTTCTAAGGCATACACTATGGCTAGTAATTCCTTTTCAGTAGTTGCATAATTTATTTGATTTTCATTTAAAACTTTACTAGCATAGTGTATAACCTTAAAAACTTTTTCATATCTTTGACCTAAAACTGCTCCTACAACATAATCACTTGCATCACACATAAGTTCAAAGGGAAAATTCCAATTAGGAGCTACAATTACAGGGGCAGAAACCAATTTTTCTTTCAAGGAATTAAAAGCTTTAAGACATGCTTCATCAAACTTGAATTCAACATCTTTATTTAGAAGATTTGTTAAAGGTTTAGCAATTTTTGAAAAATCTTGAATAAATCTTCTATAGAATCCAGCATGTTCTAAAAAACTTCTAACACCTTTTACATTCACAGGGGGTGGGAGTTTAGAAATTACCTCTATTTTGGCTTAGTCTACTTCAATACCTTTAGAGGAAACTTTGTGACCAAGTATAATTCCTTCTTTCACCATAAAGTGACATTCTCCCAATTGAGCACCAAATTTGTTTCAATACACCGCTTCAGTACGGTGTCCAGATTGGTTAAACATGTTTCAATTGAATTCCCAAAGACTGAGAAATCATCCATAAAAATCTCAATGCTCTTTTCAATTAAATCTGCAAAAATAGCAAACATGCATCTTTGAAAAGTAGCAGGTGCATTACACAATCCAAATGGCATCTTTCTATATGCAAATATACCAAAGGGACATGTAAAAGCAGTCTTTTCCTAATCAAGAGGGTCAACAGCAATTTGGTTATATCCAGAATATCCATCAAGAAAATAATAGTAAGCTTTTCCAGACAATCTTTCAAGCATTTGATCCATAAAAGGAAGTGGAAAATGATCTTTTCTTGTTGCTTGATTTAATTTTCTATAATCAATGTACATTCTCCAACTAGTGACAGTTCTTGTTGGGATTAATTCATTTTTATCATTAATAATTACTGTCATACCACCTTTTTTTGGAACAACTTGTACCGGACTTACCCATGCACTATCAGAAATGGGATAGATAATACCTGCTTTCAGTAATTTCAAAACCTCCTTCTTAGTTACCTCTTTCATGGTTGGATTGAGGCGTCTTTGGGGTTAAGCAATAGGTTTAAAATTATCTTCCAGTAAACTCTTATGCATGCAATATGATGGGCTTATACCTTTCAGATCTTCAAGTGTCCATCCAATTGCTTCTTGATTTCTTTTCAAGACTTCAACCAGTTTTTCTTCTTCTATTTCACTTAACAAACTACTAATAATCACTGGTTTTAAATTACCTTCTTTCAAAAAGATATACTTTAAGTTGGAAGGTAGCACTTTCAATTCAGACCTTTTGATTTCTTCAACAGGTACTTCTTGAATTTCTTCAATTTCTCTTGATTTAGGGAAAATTTCTTTCCCTTGATCAAGATCTTCAAGATATTTGTCTACCTGTTCTTCTTCTTCTTCACTCAAGAATTCCACAGAATTAGTTAACAACTTATTTAAAGGATCAGAGTTCGACATACCTGTGGATATGGAGAAGCAGACTTTGTCGAGAACATCCACCTTAAAACAATCTTGTTTTGGATTGGGATGTTTCATAGCTTTGAAAACATTAAAGTTTACTTCTTCATCGTGAACTCTTACTGCTAACTTTCCATTATCTACATCAATAAGCACTCTAGCAGTCTTCATGAATGGTCTTCCCAGGATTAGGGGAACTTCAACATCTTCTTCCATGTCTAATACCACAAAGTCAACAGGGAAGTAGAACTTGTCAACTTTCACAAGTACATCTTCCACAATACCATAGGGTCTTTTGATTGATCTATCAGCCAATTGCAGAGTCATCTTTGTTCTTTGAGGATCAAGGTCACCAATTTGCTTCATCATACTTAGAGGTATTAGATTAATGCTAGCCCCTAAGTCTAACAAGGCTTTTCCAATATTCATCCCTCCAATAGAGACAGGAATGGTAAAACTTCCAGGGTCTTTTGACTTTTCTGGCATGTTATGTTGCAAAATAACGCTGCAACCTGCTTCCAGTTTAACAATTTCTTTATTATACCTCCATTTTTTAGTGAGCAATTCTTTCATAAACTTTGCATATGTTGGCATCTGTTCCAATGCCTCAGAAAATGGAATGTTTATGTGTAATTGCTTAAAGATTTCAAGGAATCTCTTGTATTCATTTTCCTTATCCTTCTTTGATGGTGTATGTGGATAAGGTAAATCTTTAACTGGAGGTGTCTGACCCAAATATTGATTTTTTGTTTTTTAATTTTTTGATTTTTTTGTTTTTCTTTTTCATCATTCTTTTCTTCATCTTTTTTCTCTTCTTCTTCTTCTTCTTTTTCTTTTTCCTTCTCTTTTTCTTTTTCCTTTTTCTCTTCTTCTTTCTCTTTTTCTTCTTTACAATCATTTCCTACAACTTTACCACTTCTTGTAAAAATAGCATTACATTGTTCTCTTGGATTTTGAGTGTTTGCAGAAAAACCAGAGCTTTTCATGTCAGCTACTTCTTTTGCTAACTGTCCCAATTACATGTCCGACGCTTTAGGTGCGGCTTCATTTGTTTGCATGTATTGAAGCAACTGTTGGATAGTCTCTTCTATCCTAGTTAGCCTTGTTGTTTGATCAGATTATGGTTATTGTTTGAATTGATTGTTAGGAGGTCGGTTAGAAGGTCCAACATCTTGTTTCCAGCCAATATTCTGATTCTGCCAACCCTGCGGGTAATTGTTAGGAAAAGAATTACCAAGATTAAAAGGAAAATTACCTAAGGGTATTCTTTGATGGTTTAGAAAATTAGCTTGCTCTTGCTCATTTCTATCAAGGGCACAGTAACCACACGGTTGTTCTCCCATGCAATGCATACATTGTTTCAATTGAGTAGGAGGTGGTGATGACATTTGAGCAATTTGAAGTTTCTCCAATTGTTTGCTTATAGCCTCAATTTATTGAGTCAGTAATTTTTGCTGAGCCAATACTGCATCATTCACCCCCAATTCAAGCATACCTGGCTTTCTTTGTACATTACCTCTTTCATGTTTTGCTTGTCGATCACTGATGGACATTGATTCCAATATTTCTATTGCTTCTTCCACAGTTTTGTTCATTAAAGAACCACCTGCACAAGCATCTAACATTATTTTAAACTGAGGTAACAAACCATGGTAAACGATCCTTACCTTTTCGGCATCATTTAAGTTGTGGTTTGGACATTTCCTCAAGAGTGCCTTGAATCATTCCCATGTTTCTCCTAATGATTCATTATTATTTTGTGAAAAAGAATGTATGGCTGTCATGGCCTCAAAATATTTTGAAGGAGAATAAAATCTTTCCAAAAATTTTCTCTCAACATCGGACCAGTTTGCAAAACTACCGGGTGGGCAAGATTTAAACCATTCTTTAGCTTTCCCAATCAAAGAAAAAGGAAACAATCTCATGTAAACTGATTCTTCTTGATTGGGTTCAAAACCAATTGTGCTGCATAACTCATAAAAAACAGTTAAGTGTTCATAAGGTTCCTTATTATTTAAACCAGCAAATTGATTATTTTGAATAATGTTTAAAGTAGCTGGTTTAATTTCTACAGCAGCAATAGGTCCTTGATACATCCCCGAAACACGAGGTGGTCCATTAATAGCAGCAAACTGTCCCAATGTTCTTCTTTTAGCAGCCATATTAGAATTTTCAAAATTTTTAGATTTTTCAAAAGAAGATGAAGTTGAAGAAGAAGTTTTTGTTTTTTTAGATTTTAATTCTTTAAGTTTCTTTATAAACTTCTCGATCTCAGGATCAAAGAACACCTTTCCTACAGAAGATCGAGTTTGCATAAACACACTAAATAAAGAAAGGTTAGTAAAACAATGTTAAAATGAATGAATGAATAAAAATTTTCACTAAAATATTTTTTTACCATGGTAATTAAAAATTTACTGTTTTACTGAATCAATTCAATCCCCGGCAGCGACACCAGAAAACTTGTTAGACCCGGAATATAGTGTTGTAGAAAACTTATTAACTCTATGTTACTGTTGAGTCTTTTAATTGGCAAGCACACCAATCGTTTGTAGTTTTCAAAATTTAGATATCGTTCCACTGAGATTGAAAGTCCAATAGTTACAGTAATTTTCTAGTTACTATGATAAATTTATCTAAACCTATTCACAAAAGAATAATTTATATACAATTTATACAATATTCATAAGATTGCATAGCTGAGTTGTTCATGTGATAAAAAGAAAATAACAATCTATCTAAAAAGTTGAGTTGTAATTTAGAATAGCTAAGATACTTGAGGATAAAACACAGATAAACAAATTATGTTGGAATTTAGATCCCTAATCTAGAATAACAATGGGAGAACTCAAGACATGCATATTTAATCATCAAGTTCATGTCATTGCAGCTTAAAATCATTATAATTGATCCCTCGTGATATAAATTCTAAGTATTCACCGTAAAGTCCGATCCCTCGTGAGCTTTCTCAGTAAAAACTTGCATTAAGTCCTGACCTTATGGCAATAATAATCACTAATTCTATCCCTAGTAATTGGCATATTAAGGGTATTCTAACTTTTACTTTTGTTAAAACAAGTTTTAATGAGGCATGAATAATTATTCTCCCGTTTGACATTCACACTAATAAAACAAGTTTCAATACACATGAAAATCATTCTCCCGTTTGACGTTCATACTAATAAAAGATTGAAATACTAACATGCACTTGAATCATAAACATGCAGAGATCGAATTCACAACATCATACTCAATAGACTAGTTCACCAATTCCAATATAAACAGATTAGTTACATATGGTGAAAGTAAAAACAACACTTACAGAGGTTGACATTATGAAGGTGGTGGAAACTTTACGATACAACGATCACAATACCACACAACACTCTCAAGTATCTAGAAAACTATTCTAGAACTACAAACTCATAAAAGAACCACTCAAACACGAGTGTATAAGAGAAAAAGAGAACTCAGAATGTGAGATGAGATGCTTAGAAGTGTAGAGAATGGCCCTATTTATAGGGCTGAGGAAGGGTCCTGACGCTACGCATCCGGTCCCTGACTCAGCCTCCATTAATCAGCTTGAAGTGGTCATTATTGTATAATTATTTTAATTAATCATTGCCCAGACAGATGTGCCTTGTCCCCCAATTCGGCTTAGACACTTGTGGGTAGTGGAGGGGTCATTGCCTGAGTGCTTGACCACCTGTCAGTGGTGTCCACGTAGCTCCTGACGCTACGCGTGGGTGTGACGCGTAGCGTCAGCATCAGAAGTTCCCACGCTACGCGTGGTGTTAATGCTACGCATCAGCTCTCTAGTTCTTTAATTTTTCTCTTTAAATTCTTCACATTTTTGCTACAAAACTAGAGAAAATTGATCAAGGGCAGATTATTTTCAACAACATCCATTTATTGAATTTAAAACCTAAATTTCTAACAAATTCACCAAATTCTTATTCTTTTTACAAAATTTTTATTAAAGATTTTATTGTAAATTTGAGGACTAACAATGGTTTTGTTTCTAATCTTCAAGACCGAATTATTGCTGAGGAGCTAAACTTCAATTGGGACCATTTGTCAACGCTTCTTTCTAAATATGTATCTTCTCTTAATAGTGACCAAAAAAATGCCTATCAAGTTATCATGGAAGCAGTTCATGAAAACAAGGGTGGTTTCTTTTTCCCTTATGGGTATGGTGGATCAGGGAAGACTTATGTTTGGAATACTTTATCTGCAGCTATCAGATCTAAGGGTCAAATATGTTTGAATGTCGCTTTAAGTGGGATTGCGTCATTGTTACTTCCAAACGGATGAACAACTCATTCAAGATTCAAGATACCTCTTATTGTTAATGAAGATTCAACTTGCAACATAAAGCAAGGTTCTGTCCATGCCAAACTATTGGAGAAAGCAACATTAATCATTTGAGATGAGGCTTCTATGATGAATAAGTTTTGTTTTGAAGCTTTAGACAAAACGTTGAGAGATATTCTAAGATTTTCTGCTTCATATGATCCTAATCTCCCTTTTGGAGGGAAGGTTGTTGTTCTTGGGGGAGACTTTAGACAAATTTTAACGGTAATCCCAAAAGGATCAAGGCAAGAAATATGTCAAGCAACAATCAACTCTTCTTACCTGTGGTCTTTTTGTAAAGTGATGACTTTATCTGAAAACATGCGACTTACCCAAAGTAACTCTTCAAATAGGTTGTCTGAAATAAGGAAGTTCAGTAGTTGGCTTCTTAAGATCGGAGATGGTTTGGTTGGAGATTCGATTGAAGGAGAATCTGAGGTTGAAATACCCCAAGATATTTTAATATCTCCTTCTAAATCTGGATTAGATGACTTGATTTCCTTTGTGTATCCATCACTCTCAACAGAAATGTCCACTGAAGGCTATTTCAAAGAAAGATGTATTCTTGCTCCCACTTTAGATGTTGTATCTAATGTCAATAACTATATAATGGATAAGGTTGATGGAGTCTTTGTATGGACGAAAAGCATTCCAGTTTTGAATTAGAAACTTTTACCCCAGAGATTTTGAATGTAATTAATTGTTCAGGACTACCCTTTCACAAGCTCTCTTTGAAAATTGGGGTGTCTGTCATGCTGTTGAGAAACATAGATCAATCTTAAGGTCTATGTAATGGAACAAGATTGTAAGTAAAGCGAATGGGGAAGCATGTTCTTCAATGTCAAGTACTAACTGGAACCCATGTTGGTTATGTAGTTCATATTCCTAGGATGACAATGACTCCTTCAACTGAAACTCTTCCTATCAAATTTAATCGAAGACAATTTCCTTTGATTGTGTCATTTGCAATGACTATTAATAAGTCTCAAGGACAAACTCTCTCCAATGTTGGTGTTTACCTTCCACGACCAGTTTTCACACATGGCAAACTCTATGTTGCATTCTCAAGAGTGAGGTCAAAGCAAGGATTAAGAGTACTATTGGAAAATCATGAAGATGTGACTGAAGGACATACTATTAATGTTGTCTACCGAGAGGTTTTTACAAACTTGATTTAGGTATAACAAACTACTTATACAATTATCATTTGTCCTATTATTAATAGATATATTCATTTATTTTTTAAATTTTTCTGCATTTTTCAAGTCGTGGAATCTTTGTATTTGTTTTACTTACCATACAATTTCAATGATATCCATAACTTATACTCCCAAGGTAGGATGCCTCAATGCTTATAGTAACAATCAATCTCAGACTCTTCTTTTATTCTTAATACATATGTTAATTTATTTTAATAATTTTACTGTACTTTTCAAGTCCTGACTTCTTTATATTTGTTTTGCTTAGCATACCATTTCTTAATATGTTAATTTATTTCAATAATTTTACTGTACTTTTCAAGTCCTAACTTATTTGTATTTGTTTTGCTTACCATACCACTTCAATGATATTCATAACCTATACTTCTAAGATAAGCCGTCTAAATGGTTATAGTCCTTTTATTCTATTGTACATTTTACCCTTTTTTTTATCGTACATGTTCTTATTATAATTTAAAATTTTTCCCGTGCAATGCAGGGGTTAAAAACTAGTTAATAAGAAAAAGTGTGTTACTCTTAATTAATATTTAAATTTGATTTTAATGATTTTTTATCTCTCAAAGCATTTATTATCGAGTATAATAACAAACTTCTAGTCAAAGTTAAATTAATATGAAATAGTTATCAATGGTTAATTGCTGCACTCCCACCTAAAAGAATTAAACTCCACACAATGTAATCAAATTATCTGAGACAGAATATTAGTTCAGATGGAAATCAAAATTCAAAAACACATTAGATAATTATACCTAGTACTGTGAAAAAAATATTGTTATATATATCATAAAAAAAGGTGACATTGAATATGACACGTGTAAATGTTTGAGAAACGTGTGAGTGGGGTCCATGTGGAGTCCACCATGGGTGAAGCACAGTGGCATAAAGCAAGCTAAGGGTAAAGGAAGAAGGTATAGGTAGAAGGAGCTTCTATGTATATTTTGCGTAGATTCACATTCACCAGATCCTAACCCCACAACCAGACAAACAAAAAGCAGAGTAACAAACACCAACACTACACTACGCACACAAAACACAACAAAAAACACTTGTTTTTCTCTCTCCTCACTTTTTCATGCTTTCATTTCATCTCTCTTCTTCACTATCACACACACTCATTAGTACTACACTCCATTGCTTCTGCTTTTTCTTCAAAATCTCTCAACCACCTTCTTCTTACCAGGTACTACCTCATTCTCACCCTTTATTCAATCCTTATGCGTTTTCTGTTTTTCAGCATTATTAAAACATATAGTAAAACATTTTTTTTTTTAAATGATACCCACTTTATTTGTTTTGTTTTTTAATTTCCCCCCATTTTCATTGTTGAGAGCTTCTCAGATTTTTATTTTTTTTACATGCACCGTTGGATTTGGGATAGTGCTCTGTTTGTGGTGTGACATTTTGGCAAGTGACAAGGTTTGGTTTAGAAAATGTATTTTATTTTATTTTTTGAAAAAAAAATAAATTCTGGGAAAATGTGATGAAATGTGAAGAACATTAAAACCCACGGATTATTCAAGTCTTTGTGTTTTTTGTGATTTCAAACAGTGAACTCGTTCTCGTTATTTAAGTGGTTGTTGCTTTCACTCTCGTTAAGTAACCTTGACACGTTACTTTTTTGATCTTGTGCTTCATTACATGAGTACATTGTGTGTGTGTATGTTTTTTAATTTTTCTTTTACTAATTTTTGTTTTTTTTGCTAATTCTTGGTTTGCTCACAGGGATCTAACATCTTCAAAAAAAGCTCTCGTTTTTTTTTTTCTAGCCTTGGAACTCTTCGTGAAAACTGAGATCTAGGTTTGACATTGCTGTTAATGTTTCTTTGTTTAATTTATTGTCATTATTAATACCTTTTTAATTTTTGTGAGTTTCATCGGTTGTTTCTTGTTACCTCGATTATATCTTTTTTATTTTGTATTTCAAAATTTCCCGAATTTTTAGGTGTCTCGATTTGGTAGAGCATGCTGTAACGGATATTTGACTGTGTTTCCCCTGTTTTTTAGGCTCTTGGGAACGGTCGTATTTGATCTGTGCTAAGGCTTTGGACTGTTATATTGAATTTGAGTTTCCTCATTCTTTGAACTGAGAAAAAGATGCAGAGGCCTCCACCTGAAGATTTTCTGTTGAAGGAGACGAAACCCCACCTTGGAGGGGGAAAAGTCTCTGGTGACAAACTCACAAGTACCTATGACCTTGTTGAGCAAATGCAGTACCTTTATGTGAGGGTTGTGAAGGCTAAGGATTTACCTGGAAAGGATGTCACTGGGAGTTGTGATCCTTATGTTGAAGTCAAGCTTGGGAACTACAAAGGCACCACCAGGCATTTTGAGAAGAAAACCAATCCTGAGTGGAACCAGGTTTTTGCATTCTCCAAGGACCGGCTTCAGGCCTCTGTGCTGGAGGCTATTGTGAAAGATAAGGATGTTGTGAAGGATGACTTCATTGGCCGTGTCTGGTTTGACCTCAATGAGGTTCCAAAACGTGTGCCACCGGATAGTCCCCTGGCGCCGCAGTGGTACAGGTTGGAGGACAGAAAGGGTGACAAGGCTAAGGGAGAGCTGATGCTGGCTGTTTGGATGGGTACACAGGCTGATGAGGCATTTCCTGAAGCTTGGCATTCTGATGCTGCAACTGTTAGTGGGACTGATGCTCTTGCTAACATTAGATCCAAAGTTTATTTGTCTCCTAAGCTTTGGTATTTGAGAGTTAATGTGATAGAAGCACAGGACTTGCAACCTACTGATAAAGGTAGGTACCCTGAGGTTTTTGTGAAGGCTATTCTGGGAAATCAGGCCTTGAGGACGAGAATCTCTCAGAGCAGGAGTATTAATCCAATGTGGAATGAGGATTTGATGTTTGTGGCGGCGGAGCCGTTTGAGGAGCCGTTGATTTTGAGTGTGGAGGACAGAGTTGCTCCTAACAAGGATGAGGTGCTGGGGAGGTGTGGAATTCCTTTGCACTTTGTGGATAGGAGACTGGATCACAAGCCTGTCAATACTAGGTGGTTCAATCTTGATAGGCATATTGTTGTGGAAGGGGAAAAGAAGAAGGAAACCAAATTTGCAAGCAGGATTCACATGAGGATTTGTCTGGAAGGTGGTTATCATGTTCTGGACGAATCAACTCACTACAGCAGCGATCTTCGCCCCACAGCCAAACAGCTGTGGAAATCTGGTATTGGTGTTCTTGAAGTGGGGATATTGAATGCTCAGGGTTTGATGCCGATGAAAACGAAAGATGGAAGGGGGACAACAGATGCTTATTGTGTGGCAAAATATGGGCAGAAATGGGTTCGAACTAGGACAATCATTGATAGCTTTACCCCGAGGTGGAATGAACAATATACTTGGGAGGTTTTTGATCCCTGCACTGTGATCACAATTGGTGTGTTTGATAACTGTCATTTGCACCTTGGTGACAAGGCTGGAGGGGCAAAAGATTCAAAGATTGGTAAGGTAAGGATTCGTCTTTCCACCCTCGAGACTGATCGTGTCTATACACATTCCTATCCTCTTCTTGTTCTTCATCCAAATGGGGTGAAGAAGATGGGTGAGATTCATTTGGCTGTGAGGTTTACTTGTTCATCTTTGCTTAATATGATGCACATGTATTCACAACCCTTGTTACCAAAGATGCACTATATACATCCACTTACAGTTAGTCAGCTTGACAGCTTGAGGCATCAAGCTACTCAGATTGTTTCAATGAGGCTGAGTCGTGCGGAGCCGCCGCTGAGAAAGGAGGTAGTGGAGTATATGCTGGATGTGGGTTCCCACATGTGGAGCATGAGAAGAAGCAAAGCTAATTTCTTCAGGATTATGGGAGTTTTGAGTGGCCTAATAGCAGTAGGAAAATGGTTTGATCAGATTTGCAATTGGAAAAGTCCAATTACCACTGTTCTGATTCACATCTTGTTTATAATATTGGTCATGTATCCAGAACTTATCTTACCCACAATTTTCCTTTACCTCTTCTTGATTGGAATTTGGTACTACAGATGGAGGCCAAGGCACCCTCCTCACATGGACACTCGTCTCTCTCATGCCGATTCAGCACATCCTGATGAACTAGATGAAGAGTTTGACACATTCCCAACCTCTCGACCGAATGAGGTTGTGAGGATGCGATACGATCGGCTTAGAAGCATTGCCGGGAGGATACAAACTGTGGTTGGTGACTTGGCCACTCAGGGGGAGAGGATGAAGTCTTTGCTGAGCTGGCGAGATCCAAGAGCTACATCACTGTTTCTGATTTTCTGTCTGCTTGCTGCTGTTATACTGTATGTTACACCCTTCCAAGTTGTGGCCCTCTTAGCCGGAATTTATGTGCTGAGACATCCAAGGTTTCGCCATAAGCTTCCATCGGTGCCGCTGAATTTCTTCAGGAGGCTGCCTGCAAGAACTGATTGCATGCTTTGAGTCAACAACGGTGCAGAATGGAGCTTGCTTTGATCAGCAGCAGATTTTGTTTTCTGGTTTGGTGGATGACCTTCTTCTGAAGGCAGTAGTAGATTTTGTGCATTTATTGTTTCAATATTCTGTCACAGGATTTTCAGTTTTTAACTCTTGAACTTTATGGTAGTCATTGTTAATTTGTAGGTATGAGCTGAAATTGACTTCAGCTGAATTAATTTCTTGCTTAATCAGATGTTAGTGTTTCTCCCTGGGAAGTTTGCTTGAATCGTGATGGTAGTGGAGGTATAATCTGCTTAAGAAATTTAAAATATGTTTAGGTTAACATTTTTGTTTTCAGGTTGCCAACTGATGTTTTTCATTTAACAGTTTTCCTAACTTTTGTAAAATAAAAATTAAAAAAGGAAAGATTTTTGTTGGAAGTGTTGTTCACCACGAAATACTGTTCTTGGTAAAATTTGAGCCATTAATTCTGACGGACAACAACCAATAGCTTCATAGGTTTAAGAACTTGAATGTTCTAGTTATCTTCACATTTTCTATGTATAGAAATTATTTATCTTATGGTCCTCTCCATTTTGAAATCAATAACTTTGATGAATGCATGTGGCAGCAGCATCAGCGTTTGTTCCGGACAATATGACATTAAATTAAAGTCCCCGCAGTGTACGTTTTGCTATGGCACTTTAATTTATATATTAAGTTGTGTTAGTTTTGCTTGGTTTCTGGGGCATGGACGGACAAAGATCTCTTCTACAATTAGTCTTATTATTTTTAATAACATAAATAAGATGCTTGATAAAATAATGTGATTCTGATATGAAACTACAATGTTTATTCATTATTTGTTGAGAAACTTTTTTGGGTTTATTCTTAGATGATCCAACCTTTTACATTGATTAATTTGGAGCCGGGGATCAGTTATGCACAAAATAATCTTATGATTAAATTTGAGATAAAAATGTAATTAAGCTAATTTAAGGCCAATGACAATGATCACAATTTTGTTGTCAACACGTCATGTAGATTATTGTGGTTTAAGTATGTCCCTGCTAACAGGATCTGGTTTTGCATGGAGGAAGGTTATTCCAAAAGTTGACATTATTCATCTTGAAGTGGGATCCTGTGGTATTTGTGGGGATGCTTTGAAAACTAATTCTCATATTAGTCTTGAATGCCTTATTGCATACATACTATGGCTTCAATAGGTTGGTATATCAGCTGCATTACATAACCATTGCCTTGATTTCTGATATTTTTGCTCAGTTCATTGGTCTCCAAAATTGTAAGAGTAAGCAACAAATTTAATTGCCTGCAGGTCGTCTTTATGGTTTGGTAAAAATACTGAGAGGTTAAAGCTCCATAAGTCACTTTCATCATGTTGCTTTCATGCTTTTAGTATTTCATTTAGTGTTATTTGGTCTTCATGATATATTTATACTATTATTATTTTTAGAGATTTGGAAAAAGTTTTACTTTGTTGTAATTTACTTATATACAAGATAATCTGTGGATTAGATTTTAATCATTCAATAAGTTTATAATCATTAATCATTAATGGTTATTGTATCTTGTTTGAAATTTCATCAATTTAAATTGAAATTAAAACATATTACAACTTTATATTATTCCTCAATTGAAAAAACAATTTTTATCTGAGTTTTGAATCAACTAATTATTTTTTTTTCCTTTGTTGATACGCTGAGTTAAGACGAAAGTAAAAGTAATTTTTTCAATTCAAGAACAACGTAGAATTATAATATACTTTAATTTTAATTTGAACGAACAGGATCTCGACTAAGATACAATAATAAAAAATGAAGATGATTAAAGCCTAATACGTTTGGTATTCCTAGTCGTGGTTAATGTTATTTTGTTGTTTGTTATTAAAAAAGAAGCAAAATTAATTTATTTGGTCCGTGACGGCCGCGTATAAACTTTCAGGTTGACTGAAATAATTCTAACATTTGCATTGAAGCTTCGAATTTCAATCATATGTTGGAAATTTGTTTAAAATTAGATTAGATTAGTGGGATGGGGTATTCCTTCTACTTATTTTTTTTTAAAAAAAGTTAAATTTCTTTTTCTGATTAAAAAAATTAAAATTTGGCTTATTTTACCATACAAACTTGAATTTGATTAGTTGAACTCATTCTTCATTTTGTTCTTTTACTTTACCGATTTTCTAATTAGATTTGCTTCCGAGTTTATTAATTTAGAATTTAACCAACAGTTGAATTATAATTATATATGCCATAGATCATTTATGTCAAATTTAAACAATCATAAAAACATAATCAAATCACCAACGCTTACATAAAAACCATTTAAAATGTTGCACGGTTAGAATAAAGTCTATAATAAATGTTTTGTTAAAATTAGACTTCTTAAAATATTTTTGATAATCAAATAATCACCTGATCTGATTAAATAATTGACTTAGCCTGAGAGTTTTTTTAGGGTCTATTTTTAAAAAAAGTTTGTAAACAAACCAATTACTTTTAGCCAAAGTAGATAACAATTTATTAACACAAACAGGTTAAGAAACCTATTTAAGTCTACCTATGAAATGAAAAAAATTACAGAATATTATAATTATTCAAATCATAAAATAAAAAATAAATTAAAGTTTTTTTAGTATATTTTACTATTTAAAACATATTATAATTGTTATAAAAATATATTTTAATTATATTTTTAAATATGTCTAAGCCAACTAAACACACTAGTCATATAAACTTAATAAGCCCATTAATTATTTATTTAATTAAGTAGATTTTTTAAAATATCCCAATCTTACATCTTTACCTAACAAATTTAACCGATACAAATTCTTGATGGGTCAAGCCACATGGGTCTAAATTTAACCTAGTGAGGACTTTTTACAAGTTTTTGGCAATTCATTTCTTTATACTTCTATTTACAATTGTTGTTGCTGGATGTGTATTATTAGTTGTTATATGTATACACACAAAATAAGATTGATTTAAATAATAAAAGGCTTAATATAGTTTAAGTAAAATATTAAATTTAAGACATTGTGTATATTAAAAGTCTTTATTGGAGTTTTATCTGTCATATACAAATATATAATGGAATTATTAAAAAAGGAGAATGCCTGTGGAATAAAAAAGGAATGATAGAATATTTGAAAATTCTAATAAAGTCAATTAGTTAGTTTGTTACAGGTGTTTGTTAGTTAGTTAGATGGGTTTTCATTCTGTGTTCCTTGTGCATCTATACTCCCACTTTTATTGTATATATATTGTTGCTTTTCCTTTCTGCAAGATAATGAAGAAATATAATTCATTCAGCATTCTCTCTCTGATTCTCGCTCCCTCGTTCCTGTTTCACTTCTCCTATTCTATCAAACTTTCTTATGGTATCAAAGCTCTAGGTTTAGAGCTTCATCTGCTTCAATGGTGCGAACATCGACTTCTGGTGGTGCACAACCACAGACTATGCAAGATCCTTCACAAAATCCAACTTCACCGTATTACATTCATCCTGGAGAAAATCCAGCAATCGGCTTGGTCACACCTGTTTTAACTGGAGGTAATTTCCATTCCTGGTCTAGATTGATGCGTCGTGCGTTGGTTTCGAAGAACAAATTTAAATTCGTGGATGGATCCATTAACATGCCAAATCGGTTTGATCCAATGTTCGATATCTGGGAAAGGTGTAACAATCTTGTGCATTCCTGGCTAATTCACTCGATTGCTGATTCAATTGCACAAAGTGTGGTGTATGTTGATTTAGCCTCCGATGTTTGGAGAGAGTTGCATGAAAGGTTTTCTCAAGGCGATTTGATCCGAGTTTCAGAATTACAACATGAAATATACAGCTTGAGGCAAGGACCTTCGAGTGTCACTGAATTTTTTACTGAGTTGAAAACTCTATGGGAGGAGTTGGAGAACTATAGGCCTATGCCTTTTTGTACTTGCACTTCTCCTTGTTCTTGTGCTGCTATGAGAAATGTGAGAATGCATAAGGAACAAGACAAGATAATTAGATTCTTAACTGGATTGAATGATGATTATGCATCTATTAGGTCTCAGATCCTCATTATGGAGCCTCTGCCAACACTAAACAGAACTTTCTCAATGATTTTGCAACATGAGAGACAGAATAGCCTTGGTGTTGCATCCAATGATGATGCAAGGTTTAGTGTTAATGCTACTGATGCTAGGAGAAGCTTTGGCAGAGGAAAAGGAAAACTAAAAATATGTACATACTGTGGAAGAGAGGGTCACATCGTGGATGTGTGTTACAAAAAGCATGGTTATCCCTCTGACAATCCTTCAGTGAGGAGAAAGGGAGATAGCACCATCAATCTGGCTAATACTGCAACTGAGTCTGATGAAGGATATAAAGATACACTTGAGGAAGCTGATCCTGGCACGAACACTTTAACTGATGAGCAATACAAGGGGCTCATGAATTTACTGAAGCAGGCAAATATAACAGGACACCATGTCTCTAATCAACTGTCAGTGCTGAAGCATGATGAAACTAAAACAATGATCAATGTAGCTGCCATTGGTAATAATAATAGTGATTGGATTTTGGATTCAGGTGCCTCAGATCATATCTGTTGCTCTCTGGATCAGTTCACTTCATACACTCAAGTTGATCCTTTGAATGTGCATTTGCCAAATGGAAACATTATTACAGCACACATAATTGGAACTATTGACTTGGCACCTCACCTCACCTTACATAACACTATTTACTTGCCAACATTTTCACTGAATTTAATTTCAGTGTCTAGATTGTGTGCAGATCTAGACTGTCAATTAGTGTTTGATAACAACCTGTGTACAATACAGGACAAGAGGAGGAGGAAGATACTTGGTTCGGCTAAGTTGCAGGGAGGTCTTTTCCATTTAACCAAAGTTCAGGTCTGTAATTCTGTTATTGATCCTTGTAGTCAAGAAAATGTTAGGTCTGGTAATATGATGATCCCTTCCATTCCTTTGGCCAGCTTATGGCATTTTCGCCTTGGTCATTGTTCAAATAAGAGAATGTCGTTAATAAAGAATCAATATGAGTTTGTTTCTGACTCTTGCTGTGATGTATGTGATATCTGCCATCTTGCAAAGCAAAAGAAAAATAGCTTTACTCTGAGTCATTCTAGAGCTACACATACTCTGGATCTGATCCATATAGACATATGGGGTCCCTATTCAATAACTTCTGTGCATGGTTTTAAATATTTCTTGACCATTGTTGATGATTACTCAAGGTTCACTTGGGTTATTTTGATGAGAGGTAAACATGAAGTCAGGAAGCACTTGCAGAATTTTATGAAAATGGTGCAGGTTCAGTTTAACCGTTCTGTTAAAGTGGTCAGAAGTGATAATGGACAGGAATTCAATATGCCTGAATATTATGCAGAACATGGAATGGTTCATGAAACCTCTTGCAAGGAAACTCCACAACAAAATGCTAGAGTAGAAAGGAAACATCAGCATATTCTTACTGTTGCCAGGGCACTAATGATTCAGGCTGGTCTCCCAAGTGCATATTGGTCTTATGCTGTGCTTCATGCAGTATATCTCATTAACAGAGTCCCTTCACCAGTGTTGCAAAATGAAAGTCCTCTCAAATTATTGACTGGGAAACATCCTGACTTGAAAGACCTTAAGGTTTTTGGTTCTCTATGCTACACCTCAACCTTAATGGCACACAGGAGGAAACTAGATCCCAGGGCTACACCTTCTGTTTTTCTAGGATACAAGGCTGGAACAAAAGGATACATGACATTGGACCTTAAAACTCATGAGATTTTTGTGTCAAGGAATGTTGTCTTCTATGAGCAGTACCTACCATACAAAAATCCTCTTCCTTCCACAACTTGGAGGTATGCTGAAACCTCAAAACCCCCTCAATCATCTATTTTACCCAATCCAGATTCTACTCATCTTCCTCAAGAACCACCTCAACCAGCCTCACCAACCCTCGAGCCCACTACACCAGAAGCTACTCCCTCAATTCCTTTCCTTGAACCATTATCAAAATCTGATCCATCTATCTCAGCTCCTTTCATCAAACCATCCCGAGCAAGAAAACCACCCCCCTATCTCTCAGACTATCACTGCAACCAAACCATCACCAAACCAAAGTACCATTATCCAATCACTTCTTACTTGACATACGCACATCTTCCACCTAATCATCAGCTTTACACTACTCTCATAGATCAACAAACAGAACCTACTTCTTATAAGGAAGCTTGCAGCATGATTGAATGGAGAGATGCAATGCATAAAGAGTTTGATGCCCTCAATAAAAATAATACCTGGGAAATAGTTACTTGCCCACCCAATGTCAATCCCATTGGAAGCAAATGGGTATATAAAATCAAGAGACATGCAGATGGGAGGATAGAAAGATACAAGGCTAGGCTTGTAGCAAGGGGTTACACACAAATAGAAGGACTGGATTTTCTGGAAACCTTTTCACCTGTGGCTAAGATGACAACCATTAGAGTTCTTCTTGCCTTAGCCTCAATTAAAGGCTGGTTGGTACATCAATTGGATGTTAATAATGCATTCTTGCATGGAGATCTTAAGGAGGAGGTTTACATGGCTATACCAGATGGCTTGAATCATTCTGGTGGCCCTAATAAAGTATGCAAGCTCCTTAAATCCTTGTACGGGTTAAAGCAAGCAAGTAGGAGTTGGCACGACAAGCTCACTGCATTTCTTCTTCAAGCTGGATTTACACAAACAGAATCAGATCACTCTTTATTCATCAAACATGGATCAAATTCCTTCTTGGCATTGCTAGTATATGTGGATGACATTATACTTCTAGGTGACTCTATTTCTGATTTCAACTTTATCAAATCCAGCCTTCATGGTGCATTCGGGATCAAAGACCTGGGCACACTTAGTTATTTTCTTGGCCTGGAGATAACTCATACAGACCAAGGCATTGTGCTCACACAAAGGAAATACTGCCTGGACTTAATAAAGGACACTGGCCTGCTCAGTTGCAAACCAGTGAAGGTGCCCATGGATTACCACTCTTCTTCTGCCAAAGCTTCAGACTCAGACTCAGAGCTGTTTGATGATCCCTTAAGTTACAGGAGACTTGTTGGTAAGCTTATCTACCTTACCAATACCAGACCTGACATTGTTTATGCTACTCAACAATTGAGTCAGCACATGCATGCTCCCACCAAGGCTCATTACACTGCAGCTACAAGGATCATAAGATACCTAAAGGGTTCTCCAGGCATGGGAATACTCATGAGCAAGGATTCCGCTACTCAACTATTGGGATTTAGTGACTCAGATTGGGGAAGATGTCCTGTTACAAGGAAATCAGTTTCTGGCTTCTGTTTCAAGCTAGGAAACTCTTTGATTTGCTGGAGATCAAAGAAACAATCCACTGTGGCAAGATCTTCCACAGAAGCTGAATATCGGGCACTTGGAGAGGCAACATCTGAGTTGCTTTGGCTCTCTTATCTGCTGAAGGATCTTGGAATTGAAACACAGAAAATGCCTGCACTGTTTTGTGATAATGAAAGTGCAAGACATCTTGCGCAGAACCCAGTTTTCCATTTCAGAACCAAACATCTGGAAATAGATTGTCACTTCATTAGAGAGAAGCTTATGAAGGGTCAGCTTAAGCTACTGCCAGTGAGTTCCTCGGATCAACTTGCAGATGTGTTCACCAAGCCATTACCTCCTGGTAGTTTTAGCTCAGCTTGCAGCAAACTGAACATGATTGATTTGTACCATAGTTCAGTTTGAAGGGGAGTAATAAAGTCAATTAGTTAGTTTGTTACAGGTGTTTGTTAGTTAGTTAGATGGGTTTTCATTCTGTGTTCCTTGTGCATCTATACTCCCACTTTTATTGTATATATATTGTTGCTTTTCCTTTCTGCAAGATAATGAAGAAATATAATTCATTCAGCATTCTCTCTCTGATTCTCGCTCCCTCGTTCCTGTTTCACTTCTCCTATTCTATCAAACTTTCTTAAATTCACAAATGCTAGAACGTAATAATAGGGTTTTGTTGGAGGAATAAAATAAAAATAATAGGGTTGAGTAGGAGGTAGAAATAATTGGTGATTGAATTTATTATTTTTTGGCTGTTTCGAAATAACACAGAAATGGGTACCAATTTGTTTCTCTCTTTTTTGCTTTACAGCCTGTAGTTGTAGTATTTTCCTCTTTCTATCTGATTAGTGTGTGTGTTTACTTGGGATTATTTTTACAAAAATACTTATAATCATTTAGTTTTAAAATATCTGTTCGAAATTTTGAGAAACACGTTTTCTTTAACATAAATAAAACCAAATAACTCTAATACTAAGTAATTATTACAAAATCAATGATAATTTCTTATATGGTAATTTATGTTTGGACGATAGTGTATTTGAATTAAATTCTTAATTTTTTAATTTAAATCCTTATAATTTAAAATTTTTCAAGAACAATTTATGCTATTGTTTACCACTTTATGATAATTATTGATATAGTATATGTTTGGTAAAATAATTAAATAAGTTAACTAAAAACTAAAAGATGAAAACTAAAAATTAAATGTTGAAAGCAGATAAATTGGTTCATTAAATTAATAAGGTTTGATAAAATTAGTTATTGAACTAGTTGATAATTAAGTATAAGAAAAGATTAAAAAAAATAACTTATAATTTGGTATATATATATATATATATATATATATATATAATATCCTCACATAACTCAACATATCTCAAATCATTTATTAATTATTATTTAATAAAAATTATCATAGGATTTTTTTAATTAATATTATAAGGAAATAAATTTTGATAGATTACAGAGGTGATAAATTTATTTATTTTATGCATTTTGTGAAGATGTAATTAAAAAAACTGGATATCTATTCCAAATTTAATTTAAATAAATAATTACATATTAAAATCAAAAGAATTGGTATGAATAAAATTTTATATAAAATTTTAAAATATTAATCGTTTTCTATCAACCAAATGATACTTTTTATTTAAAGAGCACCCACAGTAAAATTATGCCTTTGATTGATGGTTTCGTTTCGCTGCTAATCTTGTCCTTCTCTTTCTTAGCAGTGAAGTAGGAATATTTGCTGTTTTGTACGACAAAATATGATAATGCTAATTTGTTTTGTTGTCTTTTTTAAGTTTGGATTTAGTAAAGTTGTCACTTGATGTAGATCTACATCTCACATATGACAAGAATCCAAAACAAAACTATTATTAACACACTATAAATCTTTTTTTTGGTAGCTGTTTATTAGTTTTCTTTTCCCGTGATATTTATTTAAATCATTTGTAATGAACAAAAACGGGTCAATTAGATGTCAATTTTGAGTAATCACATTACTTAATATTTTAACAATCACGTTGATAATTTCATGCATGTTAAAAATTACCTTGGGTTCCTTACATACTCAATTCATGAAATTGCTAAATCTTTAGACATTATTTACCATGTTGAATTTATATGTCATTTAACTTGAATCTTATCATGTTATTAAGATTTTCAAATAGAAATTAAAATAGTTTTATATTATTTAATATGTTATATATAAGATATCTATTAACTCAAATTTATAATTTCACTTTATATATCTCTATTACTACCACTCCTTTATATGGTTTAAGGAAGTGTTTGATTCCCCATTGAGGTTAGTTAAATCAACAAAAAAAATCTTATATTCAAACGATTTCAAACGAGATAAAAATTTAATATTATTTTTTAATTTTTTTATAACTCTATTTACCGAACTACCAAATGAACAATAAACCACGTAGTTGAACCCTCCACCAATATAGAAGTTATTGAAGCATCTGAGTCATATGATCGGAGTGGTTATCCGTTTATCTGTGAAGATTTCTTATTAGCCTATTCTCTTACATTTGTTATTTGTGTGTATAACAAATTATAGGATCTTGTGGTTACATGAAGGGTCATATGAGTGGGTACAGGTTCAAGACAAAGATACGAAGGAAAGCCCTTACTCCAAAATGGTATGATGAATTAAGACTACCCATCTAGCAATACGCTGGCTATTGCAGTTCGTGACATGGACCATTTTTATGATGACATGCATGGGTGGATTTGTTCCATTTTTGAGCTTTGTATTTTGTCATATTTGTGTGTGTATGAAAAATTCTAACAATTATCTTTCAGACATGGGTAAAGGAAACAACATAAGGGATATAATGAAAATGGAAACATTTAGTTGAGAAGATAATAATCTGTGTTTGGTCTTTTTTCTACGAATTTCTTGGTCATTGATTGTCTTGTTATCCTATATTCATTGTGCATGTTTCCCATGCTTTTCTCTCACATATTTTTTCACTGGTGTATTCAACAGAATAATTGAATGTTCTACTGTTTTCAGGGAACATAAATGATTTAAGGGATGGGCAAAGACACAATATGTGATTGTCTCTTCAGAATGTAAAAATGGGGAGTTTGTGTTTGGCAATATCTATTGTTGAAGATAATGGAAAGGTAATTTTCCCCTCTATCATATTGGTACGTACTTGCCAATTGTTAAAGGTACTTCTCTTTCTTAATTCTTTAAAATTTTTAGCTGTTTGCTCTACTTTTTTGGACATTTTTGTCTTAGACACTCATTACCAGAATTATAATGTTAGACCCCTATCTGGTCTTCATAACTCTGTTAACATTATGAATTTATAATTTAGCAATATTAGTGGTATGTCTATTAGTGTGGCTTAATTAGGATGGTGGTTTTCAACTGAAAAGGGGACAAAACAAATAATGGTATGCATGCAACGAAGTATGAAAGTTGGATTATTAGGTGTATGACACGTAATTTTGTGCTTAAAATATTGGGTGTATAATTCTTCTTGTATCAGTATGTTGGTTTACAACGTTATATATAGTCTCTGTTATATGTTAGTTAAATCCTTGAAGCTTGAATTCATCAAATGGTTCTTGGACATTTTAAAGCAAAATAAAGAACTTATATTAACATGCAATGGTTTGGCCTAAAATATTACCTGTTAAGCTAAGGTGTCCTTTGCAATAATGGAGAGTGTGTCGCTGATAAAAATGTGAAAATCATTGGTTTCATTTTTGTATGTCTATATTTTTTCTATTTTGTTTTTTGTACATCTGACACATATCAGTCATCCATTTTATGATCCAGCTATATATGGGACTTGGATAATATACTCACACAGAGAAATGAAACTGGAGCAATTAATGAAATGGATCTTGATGATCCTTAGTAAAGGTAAGATATGATTTGCAATAGAGATTTATAATCCTATATTGATATAGTTTCTGTTTGGTTTTTAGTTACAATTTTTAACTGAGATTGATTAAAATTTAAAAGAATTTTTTTAACTTATCAAGGTAAAATAATATGTAAAATTAATATTAATCATTGAATAGTTGTGTTTGTATATACATAATATAATATTATAATATTATATGGGCATTGGAATACAAGAGATTCTTAAACTCAACAATACAGTATGGCTCATATACATTAACATGCATTTTAAAAAGGAAGAAATAGTTCACATAACTCTGCAATATTTATAGGGGGGTGTTCATAATTTCTCATAAATACACAACTGTCAGTGGATGATTTGACAATTTACATATCTTTCCATTTCCATACTAGAGTAAATTGATTCTCATGTGAACTCATTACAAATATAACATCTGCTAGTAATATTTAAAAAAAATGAGAAAGATGTATCTAGGTGTATTGTTATGGGATACGATTATGATATTGATGATGCATTGTCACTTTCGGAGAATCTGAGCTTCAGCTGAAGACATGGTATGGTTAATGGAAGGTTATTAGTATGTTGCATTTTATTTGTGTTATTCACTTTGTAGGGAACAAGAGAAAGAATGCAAATGTCCTGGGTGAGTCTTTGCCGATTTATATAGAAGATTATGGATTCAACTCTAGTCAACTGTGATGACCAATTTATATACTTGCATGGTTTTTTAAGCGATATCTTCAACTTCATGTTCTCCAAAAATGCGATGGCTTTTTGTGCTATATTGGTGTTGGATGTATTTCTTTTTGAAAAATTCAATACAATGGAGTAATTGCATTTAAGTTATGAAATATAGTAAGCATTTTCTCATCTTTTTCTTCCTAGGGTTCCTTTTCCTTTTAATTGTCCATAAAGAAAAAATATATTAAGAAATAAATACAATCAATGTTGTTATAATTTACAAAATAATTATTTATTTTTCTATATTATCATTATGTTTGTTATTTCTTATTTTAATAAAGTTTCTTCTATTTTAAAGATTAACATAATATTACTTCCGTTCCGCCTCCTAATATAAAAACTTTTGAAAGATTTTTGTAGTTCTTCTTACAATAACCACATTAAAAAAATCAATAGCATTATTTAATTTTTTATTAAAATATCCTGATTAATCATTAATAAAATAAACATTAATTAAAAAGAAAAATAGTAGTAAAATTTAGGAGTCTCAATAAAAATGTAAAAATTCTTTTGAAAAATTACTAAACTAAAATTAATTGAGAGGTTGCTAGAATGTTATTGTATTATTGAAAATAGCAATCAATGCTCTTATAAAACTCTAAATGCATATTTAGAAATCAACTTGATATTGGATAAAAAAAACAACTTTTTATTAACTCAATAAACATATAAAATCAACGTCAACTACTACTATATATATATTTTTTATTTTTACAATCCACCACCAAATATTAAATTCAATATGGTGGAGACATAACCGAAGAAGTTTTACTATAATTAGAAACTGAAAACGGTGAACCATGGACCCCACTTGGAATGGTTGTTGCTTTCCTCAAATTAAGGAAGTAATGAACAATTTTGGAAATAGCTGCTTTTCTCCATCCCCTCATATTCCTCATCCTTAAGCCTAAAGTTTACTCCACCTATAAATAAAATTAACTAATTTTATATATTTTAAAATATTAATTTAAACCAATTATTTGTATTGATGAATCAAATACTATTTGTTATAGTTTTTAAAACTACATTTAATATTATTTATTACTTAAAGAATTGTCTTAAGAATATATATATAAGAGGGATATATTTAATAAACACTTATTTAACAATGTAAAAAAATTATATAATTATTTATATTTTAAAAAATTATTAAAATTTAAGAGTGGGCATCAAACATTATTTTTTTAAAGTATAATCGAAGTTTGATCCCATAAGCCCAATTGCTTGGTTCTTGATTCACCGGACCTTGTAGCTTGCAAAAGTCCTCATTTCACGATTTAAAAAAAACAATTTAAAAAAAAAGGTTTTTCAATTGTGATAGTTTAAAAAACATTAATTTATACCTGCTAACTAAATTCTATGAATCATTCTTTACAAAAATATAATATTTTATCTCTAATGATAATTAAAGATCCAACTTTTTTTTCCATTACTTATATCACAGTCCAACTCATATTAATCTTGTAGAACTCTAAAAGATTATTATTTTTTACATTTAGTCATTCACACAGTATTTTAATATTTTATCGTTTTTATTTTTTGAAACTTAATAATATTTAATGATAAAATAAAATATTATTAAAATTTAAAAAATAATTAAAATATTGTTGAATTTAGTTTATACAAAATTGAATACAACAATCTTAATACAGTTCCTTTTTACTTGTCAACATCATATGCTACAATGTTAACCCATCCTTGAAACCGTATGGTGAATTGCAGGCCTCGTTTCTGTGTAACTAGTGCAGTTTTTGTTGTAGAAAATTTTATTGAATTTATTTTATACTTAATGATAAAAATAATTAACTATATTGAGTTTTGAAAAATAAAAATGATAAAATATTAAAATATTTGTGTGAGAGGTTAAATGTAAAAAAAGAAAATCTTTTAGACTTCTACCACATTATCATAATAAGTGAGATGTGATATAAATAGTTAAAAGAAAAAGACCGAATCTTTAATTTATAATGAGAAAAAAAATATTATATTTTTTATAAAGAGGTATTCATAGAATTTAGTTTGTGTAATTAATGCTTTTTAACCTGTACAAATTTTCATAGGTTAAGAAAATCTTTTAAAAGAATACTGTTTATAAATAAATAAATTTTAATAATGTTTTTAAATAAAATCTTTCGATTTTGATTTTCTTTTTTTTTGCTAATGTTTTTTCTTAGAAAAAAAAACCCTCATTTTTATGGCTGTGGGCTATCATTAAATGGGTCTCTCCATTCCTTGGAAGCAACTCAAGGAGAGGAACAACAAACCATTTATATCACTTTGACAAAAAAATTTCACCAAAAAAATCCCTTGTCTTTACTCTCTCTATTTTACTTATCTAATTTTTTAAAAGGGGATTCAGATTTGTTTTTAAATATTTATTCTTTTAAGAATTTAAAATATCATCAAATGTTCCTTTCAAATATACAGATTAAAATAATATTAAGTTCTTCTAAATACTTAATTATTTGTATCCAAAAATTGTCTCTTCGGTTGTTTTTTTATAAAACAATAGTTATTTTATAAGTCTAAGGTAGAATTAATTTTATCTTCCAATTTTATCCTAATATAATTATTTTAAAGAGAAAATTTAAAGTAGGTAATCAAAATAAAGAGAAATCTTATAAAAGGTGTTAATAGAGTTTCACAATACTATTTATAATTACTTAGTTCTTTTGCTACAACTACATAACTACTTTTTTAAGGGAGAGATAGAGTATTAAATGTGCCTTTAAGAAAAAAAATGAAAAGATTATAGTTTTTAATTAATGTGTAAAAATATTCATGAGGGCATTTTTTATCTTTCAGGTAAATAGAGTTTTGATTATCTCGAACAGCGTAAAAAGTTAATATTAATTATTAAATTTCTCTTTTTTTAAACTTCGTTTCTCCAATTGCTAACCAAACAGACACAAAAATATGTCTTATTATAGTTAAGCGGTTTGTATTTCACATCATAAAAGATCAAAAGTATAATTATTTTGTTGAAATTTGTATAGGAATTGTTTAAAAATCAATTTGAGTATATATTAATGATGTTTTTAAAGAATTTTTTTTAATTTTTTAATCTTTAATTTATGTAAAGATACACAAGGTTGATAAATCCATAATAAAATGAGAAACATCCGAGATTAAAGATATAGTAATGGGCAGAATTTTGAATGAAATTGATCTTTGGGATTTGTTGCTTTCTTGGAAAGAGGCATGGGCATTAGGACTCTTGTAATAATTAAGCCCCACCTAAGATTGTAGGTAATGTCCAATAAGAGTTAACTTTGGATTATAACAAGTTTTTGAAGGCTATCCTACACCGTAACCTTACTATATATTGGTTGCGTTAACTCTTTGTTTCTTCCCCAACCATAGAAAATCTAAAAATGGAGTTAGTTGAGATTAATTATTGTATGTTGTGTCACAGACTCTCTACATAATAAAGCTGTAGTCTAATTCAAACTAGTTCATATATAATTTACTTTTTCAACAAAAGTTAGTTGCCTTATTTCACTAATTCTTAATTCAATACTTTGCACATGAATAACTAAACACATTTTTACTCATAAATTTCTATCCTTCATTTTGCCAAATCACTAATGGAGCTTGTTGGATAATGACTTATAAGACCATTGCTCAAACATACTAATCTCTGAAGCTTTATATACTATTGTATGACCCTTCTTGCATTTGTAATTGGGATTTCAAGACATCCCATACAACACATGTGTGTTTTCTAAGAATAGAAATGAATTAGATCAGACTCTCAAAGGTTTAAGTCTAACCTACTTTTAATTATTAAGGTCGGCCTATTAATCCGTTATAAGTTTTTTTAAGATTTGTCTTGACCTGTTTGAAGATTTGACCTATTTAAAAGTCTATTTAAATTGTTTATTTACAATTAGGCTTTTAAAAGACTAACAACTACCTAAAAAGTCTATTAAACTACATATATTAATAGGTCTATCATTGTAAAAAGACTTATCATTATTAACGAGCTTATCAATATAAATGAGCCAAATACACTTAATTTTAAATTAAGTAAGATAAATACAACTTTTCTTATAAAGAAAAGATAGATAAATCTAAAATAATCACCACAGTTGATGCAAACAATTATAAAATAAAATTTTATATTATAAAAATTTATTATAACTGTAATATTAATTTATATTATATAAACATGTAATATGTATATATATACACACACTATTTTTATATTGTGAATATATATATATAAATAATTAGTAGTTAGACCAATTAGATGAATTGTACTTTTTAGAAAATTTATAGTCTGACTTGTTTACTTTAAAAACCCTTTTAAAAGTTTAGACCTAACCTTCTAACCCGACAAGTCTGACCTATTATAGGCTTTAAATAGGTTAGACAATGGGTTCTCGATAGATAACCTAACTCATTTCTATTCTTAGTGGTGCCGGATTAGGTGGTCTTAGGTTAGTAACCTCCATTAATCAATTGAATGATCTTTTATCTTTAGTCAAAAAAATAATTATATTAAAATTTAAAAAAATCTTATGTTAAGGGACAAAATATCTTATATTTAAGGACGAAAATAGTATTATATAAACTTTAAAAAGCTGCCAAAAGAGTGTATATACATATTTACAGAAAATTCAACCTTTAATTTATAATAATATATTATGGGTCCGTGTGGATGATTAACTTAATTAAATACTTGAATAATGAGTTATTTTTAAATAAAAACTTATAGAAGTTAAAATAAATTGTTTTTACTTATTTTGATAAATTAATTGATGAGAATTTATGCCGTAAATTTAATGGTAAAATTCAATGAAAATAATTAAAAAAGTTATCAAGTAAAAAATAACTTGAGAATTCGTGATTTACATAAGGATTTGAATTGTAGCATTATTGATTTAGGTAAAGAATCTCTAAGACGATCTTTATGGATTTTATATGCGTTTATTCCACGTCTTTCTTTCGGCTTATATATTAATATATCCAT
Organism: Clitoria ternatea; assembly: GCA_037962975.1. NCBI lineage: Eukaryota > Viridiplantae > Streptophyta > Magnoliopsida > Fabales > Fabaceae > Clitoria > Clitoria ternatea. Next base: position 45,687,302 of record CM075674.1, read on the forward strand.
GCAAGGGGTTGGGTAACCTAATTTATCTTCGACCCATATAATATAATATAGAGCTGAGAATAGCAACACCATCACAAATCAAAATCCTACCTCGTTAAATAATTCCAATGGCGGTTCTTTTATAAGCCATATATAAACCAAAAAAAAAAAAAAGAAAGATAAAAATGTAAAAAGAGAAACTGATGCCTTTCCAACCATAAAAAAACCACACACACATATACATATATATTAAGAGTTAGTTGATAAAATTTACTCGATCATTTAAAACAAATTAATTAAGTCTAGTTGGTTTTTTCTGGTCATAAAAACTTATTTTAATCAAATTGAATATAGAAAATTTTAGGGGCGTAAGTCTCATTACTCAATTATACCACCCGACTTAAATTTACATTGCTTTCTTTTTATTTTTCACAATCTAACCTCATTACCTAAGAGTAATTAAGTTTATTTACATGGAACATCACCTCACCCACTTATTTCTAAACAGCTAAATCTAATATAATTACTTCCTAATTCTTAAATTTTTACCTTTCCTAAACATACTGTTACGTGTCGAGCAAACCCTACTTCATGTGATTTTTTTTGGTTTTGAGATTTTAGTTTGTAATGTTGGTTAGCCATGAATTTAGTATGTTATTTCATGGATTCCAATAATGTGTGATTTTAAATTTCTATTTTCTTAAAATTTATAATATGTTAAAAATTAATAGGATATTCAATCAATCAAACCAACTTATTAAATCAAATTGAAGATTCAATTTTTAAAAAAATTACATAAATCTCTAATATCATTTAATCCAATCCAATTAACTTTAATTAGTTAGTGTTGATTCAAGCTTACTTTTAAATGTTAAATTAGTAATATAACATTAACCATTTATCAACTGAGAAAGTAGATTCACTGAAATACGATAAGAAAGAATCAAATCTTTATACTATGTAACACAATAACTATTAAAAATAACAAAACTTATTTCAATGCACATTTATAAATATGCAATTTTATAAGCAATATATTTTATTCATTTTAAAAGATGTATTACACATTAAAAATTTGGAAGGACTATGCATTGATTTTAAAATTAGGCTTAATTTTCTTTCCTTCAATTTTTTTTAAATATTTGATTTTAGACCTCTACCTTTTGATTCCATTATTTTTTTCACTTAACTATTTGATTTCTTAATATATCGTCCTCAACTTTTAATTATATAATTTTGATTTCTAAACTATTTAATTTATAAACATTTGATTCTTTAACCTTTAATGGTATAATTTTATTCATTAAACTATTCAATTTATTAACACAATTTCATCATCTTACCAAATTTCTATCCAATTGTATGGACTGTAAATTACAACACATGTTTTTCTATAACAAAATATTTTAATATAATATTTATATTATCATTTCTATAATTCAGTATATTGCATTATAATATAACAACCATAAATATTCATAAAAAATCAATTGATAGTATTAACAGTAAAATTATGATTCATAATGGTATATAGTAAAATATTTTGACATAATATTTATATTATTATTTTTGTAAATCATTATTTTATAGTATAATGTAATATCTATGAATATTTATAAAAAATATGGACAATAAAATTATAGTACATACAGACAACAAAATATCATAATAAAATATTTGTATTATTAGTTCTTTTAATTAGGATTTTCTATTGTAACAATAACTACGAATATTTATAAAAAAATTAATGAGACAAATATTATTAATTAGAAAAAAATTAATTCCCAAAATATCAACAAATTAAATACTTTATAAACTAAAATCAAACATGGTACCCGGAAGTATAATTCAACCTTAAAATTATTATGGAAGAGGATCGATGGATTAAATGGGTATACAAGATATCCCTGTAATTAATTGAAAGTGACAGGCAATTTCCGTCACTTTCGTATAAGAAATAACAAGTAGCATATCTAATAGTTGGTACCTTCAAACCCCAACTTCTCTCTTAGTTATGTAATTATAATTTTTTGGATCTGTTCTGATCTATACCTAAACCATTTTACCACTCACAATTTATTTAAAGACTCTAAGTTTGTCTCTTTCCACGATGAAGACTTGTGGTGGGGTTTCATAAATAGCCAACTTTGCACAAGTTCATCCTTATAACTTGATGTTTCTTAAGTTTATGGTAACGATTTGAATGAGTTTGTAGTTTATTTTATTAGTTTAAAAGTTTGTTAGAGAAAATAATTGTGTTTAATAAATATGTTTATTTTAGTAGTTTATATGATTTTTGAAAAGTTGACTGAAGTTATGTGAGGAATAATGGTTAATCATTTCATCCTCAAATGATAAAGCATTGCATTCATTTAAAAAGATTTCACCTTGAGGCTAAACAATATAGCATGTAAAATTATTCATTATTGTGTGTTCTTAGGAAGCATTGTTGTTTTGGATTCATGGAATGGTTTTTGCTAATTGCTTGAGGATAATCAAGGTTTAAGTTTGAGGATGTGAAGAGTTTTTAAAGGACTTGGTGTTTTAATATTTATTTAATGACAATTTAAATTAAATTTATGCAAAATAATTATATTTTTAATGATATTATTTATGAAATAAGGCATGGGTTATAATTATTAAGAGTAGAGAAGTATTGTTGAACTATTGATAAATTAAGCATGTTTTATGCAGGAAATTGTAAAAAAATAAAGGAAAAAAAGATGAAAAATAACTTATGTCGTCAAAATTTTAGTGAGGCATCAGTGAGGAATCAGCAAGGGATTAGCGTGGGTACGCTAGAAGCAGGGCGGGTATGCCCAACATTAGAGTTGGAACATTAGAGTTACGCATGGTACGCTAGAAGCCAATGTGGGTACACCAGAATCAGAGTTAGAGCATTGGAGTTGCGTATGGGTACGCTACATAGTGTACATGCACACTCATACTAGCATTTTGATAGATTTAGAGACAGTGGCTGGGTGTACTTATGCCCAACCAACGTAGGCACATGCTAAACATGTTTTGGACCATAAATTCTCGGTCAGTAACCCAACGTGCTTACGCCCCATGATACTAAGTTGTGATGTAAAGCCAGCATACCTCTATGCTGGCCAGCGTGGGTACGCCCATGTGTGAAATCTTTAGTTATTTAAGTGACTTATTTATTGTTTCGTTAAGGACATTTGTGTAATCTTAGCATAGGTTAGTTAGTTAGTTCACTCAGTATATATTTGTAAGATGACTTTAACACATAGACAAAGAGTTTACTTTAGATTTCATTTTTTAGATTTCACTATCTCTCTAATATTTCTTTCTCTTTAAATTCTCTCTTTCTCTAAATATGTAGACCATTGTGATGCATCTCTATTTTTCCATGAGTGGCTAAATCCCTAGGATTGGGGTTGATAGAGTTTGCAATGGAACTTTCTCTCAATTAATTGAAACATTTGGAATCAGTTAAGACAAGTTTTGAACATGGCAAATTTTGAGTTTCAACTTCTTGGATTAGGAAATCCAAGACCTAATTGAGATGTGTTCATTAGAGAGCAATCGCGATGAATGTCTCAGGTTTGAAATCGCTAACCTAGTTACTTCAGGCCTAAGGAATTAAGGTGAATAGCTAGCTTCCTTTAATTTTTGTAATTAAATTCAATAAAATTTGATACCTAAGGGATTAGGATTGATTTGTGTTGAATTAGTGATAATTGCCTAAGGAATTAGGAACATCTGTGAAAGTTGAACATTGCATTAACTAAGTCCAATGCCACAACTATGCGAATTTAAGGGGAATTACAAATGAAATCACTTCTGATCTTTTGTTAGTATACTTCTTATCTCTTTTTATTACTTTGATTTCTATATTACTGTTAGAAAATACAAAAATACAAATATTATTCAAAAAACCTACAAACAAATGTCTTGCCACAATCCTTATGGGACAATACAAAAATTACTACTTTTAAACGATATTGTATGCATTCACCCCAGTCAACCATAATGTTGTACGGTTCGTACGATAATTTCCAGACCCATTAATGATGCTAATGGGTGGATACGTGCACCCTTCAAAAGGTGCCTTTCATTCACCAGCATTAGCATTGAAAAAATGAACATAGTAATTGAAGCGTTGCGTCAAGACTATAAATAGTCTGTCATCTACAACATAGCTACGTTCTATACTAATCTCAGAATCAGTCAGAAGGAAAGGAGGATTGAGTGCTACAATCCACACTTCATTTTCAGCATCGTAACTTTCAAATGATATGTCATTCTCAGACTTCTGGGGGTGTGCTTGATTGCCCATGTAGTGGAGAACATAAATGACACCTTTAAGATTGGCCATAATTAAAGGTTTGTGCCCATCAAGAGAGGGGTAAGCTTTAGAGCATTTAGGAGTTTGCCATTGTTGCCATTTAAGGCAAATAACAGATCAGAGTCAAACTTGTATATTGGAATGTTGAATTCTTCTAGATTTTCTTTTTGGTACTCCATCGACAATATAAAGCTTGTCGTCCAGTTTGAGTGCTAGCATAGAATGTGAAATTTTATCATCTTCCATAAGGTAGATGAAAAGAAAAATGGGCGTTTGCTGCTCAAAATTCCAACCCTAATTTTTAAGAAGATTAAGATCGATGCCCAGCAATCGTTTGCCTTTCTCTATAAAGAGAAATTCTTTTTTTTACTACTCTTATTTTTTCCTGCCTTTTTTATAAATGCGGTTTTTAAAGCCACCACAACAGACTGAGTCTCAGCTACTCCTTTTCTTTTTCTCTTTCTTGTACATTGTATTAGATCTTTAGGAAGAATCACTAAGGTTGAAATCACTAGAGTTGAGGAAATTGCCGAGGACAGAGTGTGCAGAGAGGAGCTAGTGATCACTCGAGTCGAGAGAGAAATGAGAGATAAAATTATTCTCCATTTTTTGGGTAATGGGATAAAATGAGTGTCAGGTATTTATAGGGATTTGCATTTTCTTTTGCAAAAATGCAAACTTAATTGATTCTATTTGAACTTAATTTTAACAAACTTTTCTCTTGTCATGGTAGGTTCTGATACCATGTTAAAGTTTAGGTTGGTCAATGGACCCATTATGTAGGTTAGAGGTCGGTATGCCCCTAATGAATCTCTCATCTTCTCTCCGACTCCGGTCCCTAAGGACTCTAGTCAAGAGATCAAAGTTGCATGAGTTCATCCAGTGTTATGTATTGCGCGTTGAAGGGTGTCTCACATCTGAGGAAAATATGTGGATAGGTGTCATCTGAGTATCAAGCTAGATAAAAAAACATTAAAAATATTTAAAAATTAGTAAAAATTTATTCCATTGCACGTGTCCTTTAAGGCTTCAGCTTCAAGCATTTTCGTTTTAGGCTCGACCTTATTCGCCGCCCCACCCCTTTTATTGATGAGTTTATATTGACTATTTATTAAACAAACATATATCTGAATTATTTTTAATAGATAGACATTAGATATTTTAAAGAGTTCTGTCTGCAACTGCAACTGATTCAACAAGGTAGCAAATAAGTTTCATTGAATAAGAATTGTATGAGTTATTGACTTTTTGTGAGGGACGTGTATAATATTTATTCTTAAAATAGTAACTTGAAATTAAATATAAAGAATTAAAACAACACAAGAACAATACTTGAGACCCTAATTTGGTAAATAGTCTTACAGTGTTCTACCTCTCTTTTTATCTATCTTTTCATATGAGTTTAGATTTGGTAATTTATAAATATAAGTTGTTTTAGAAATCTAAGATAATTTCACCCAAAAAAAGAATCTAAAATAATAAATCCTCTTTCCCCAACTATACTCTTAAGAAAGCTAATGCTATAAATATTAAATATTCTTTTTAATATGAGAAATAATGATATATTAGGAAAAATTATGACAAAAAACCATATTAAATACATTTACTATATAAAAGAATTAGGAATATTTTATTTTCCATTTCTAACTTTTCACAGATTAAAAAACATTCATTTAGTTATATTAATCTAATCTCATGTAATTTTTAAGATAAGTTGAAACAATGATAATAATAATGTTTTTTTTATTTTTGATTTTTTTACTTACACAAATAAGTTATACAGCCTAGAAAAATCTGATTATATTATATAGAATTTCTAAACTTTTTGATTGAGATTTGTTAACCAGTCTTGAATATTAGTAGGCGCGGAACTGGAAAACAGAATGCGTATGAACCCTTACCTTGAAATTTTGCTGGGAAATTAGAAACTATGAAGTTGTTATATATATTATTCCAACATGTTTATTCCTTTCCAAAGTCAATTTTATCCAAGTTGAGACCAATGACAATTCAACCATATCTACCCTATGTGGAGATAACTTACGTGTGCAACCCAGTTCCTTATGACTGATTATTCTGCAGATATTCTTCACTTTTGAAAGTGATATATAAGATTCAACTTGTAATCAAGTTATTTTTCACAATTAAAGGAATACCATTCTGGTATTTATTCAATGGCTTAGTTAAGAAGACATAAGCTGATATAGTTTAATATCTCCATCGAAATCATTTGTTACCCCTCCAAGTTAACAAGGGATTAGAAATGGTAAAAAAATAATGGGTATGTTTCATTTGTTGTAAAACAATATTCTTAAAAAGAGTGCACACAAGAATACAATTTTTAACAATAGAAGGGAAAAAAAAACCCGTAAAAGAGACACGCTGAAAACAAGATAAACACTATACTTTTGATTCTTAACTTTCAATTATTCAATTATATTTAGCTTTTTTTTAGTTTCTGCCAAATTTTAAACCGGGACTATAATAGTATATTATCATAACTGAGTAATACATCGTCATCGTCATAAAAAATTGATCATAAAAAATTGCAATAATTTTCTTTTGTAAAAAAAGAAAATTTTCTTGAAGTGATGAATTAACCCTTAGACAAAAAATTAACAGAGTCAAAACATACCCCTAGAATCTAATCGACCAAATTATAAAATGTAAATAAGTTGGCCCAGCAATGATCCAATGGACAGAACAGCCCCAGGGAACTACGTGTAAGTTTGCATGGAAACGTCAATAGTAAGAGTTGAACAAAATTGAAGGCTTTTTGTGTCATTTCACCCGGTTAAAAAAGAGAGAGGTTCCTATTTTCTGATATATATCACGCTATGTATTGATTTAAGTATTAGAGTGTCTTTATATAGATAATATTTTATTTTTTATTTTAACACGATATACAAAAGTATTAATCAAAGGAAATCATACTAAGACTTTATCAATAAGGAAAGTTTTATCCTCCCAATATATATATATATATAATATAAATTTGAAAAAATTATCAAGTACATATTGTTTTTTAAATAAACAAAAACATTTTACTGCTATAATATTTGTTAAGCGGTTTTTCTAGAGAGAGAGAGGGGTAAGTGTTGACATGAATTCGAAGATGAGAGAGAAAATGGAAGAGATGTAGAAGAGAGAGAGAGAGGGGGGAAAAAGAAGCTTTGTCTTTTGTTTGTTAGCATTGAATTCAAATTTTCAGTGAGTAGCTAAGTTATTTGATCATATAAGTTCATTAACCGACTCTATATTATTCCTCCTTGTCTCTCTCTATGCGTGGTCTAAGGAAATGATTTTAAGGGGAAAAAACAGAATGAAGGCGGTTTCACCATTAATGGTTCAATCAATTTCCTATTCCTATAGCTATTAAAAGAAGGAGAAGAAGAAGATAACTTTTAGCTTCTTCCTCGTTGATTCTCATGGCTTCAACTGTCAAAAGCACCAACTCATCAACAACTCAACCTGAACCACTCCCACTCCCACTCCCACCACCTCCACATCTTCAACAACAAATTTCTTTTGGATCATCCTCTATCCCAGGAAATTACTTGTAAGTTTTTAATTCTTATAGCATCTGCATCACTCACTATATATATACACACACTAGAAGAAGAAACAGATAATTAATTTTATTAATTAATTATCCTCTGTGTTCAATTGATTATGTCAACAGAAGCAAAGATTCCGGAGCTTATGATTTGGGGGAACTGGATCAAGCGTTCTTTTTGTATCTTGATGGACAAGCTGATCAGCCCTCCAGTGTTCAAGACCAAAGACGTGAGTTTTTATTCATTTTCTCTCTCTAATTATACTACACTTGTCACAATTAAAAATTTGTTTTTAGCTTCCAACTTCAAAATCAGAAAGAGGGGTCCCTGCTTTTTCATTTCATTTCAGTTTTTTTTTTTTTTTTAGCTTTTGAAAGATTCTCTGGAGAATGGTTTGTTTTGGTCACAGCAAAAGCATGTTTCAGGAGATACATATCTGATCTGCCGTATAGTACTTTCTTTGACCAGATCCTTCACTCAAGGAAAAAAAAAAAAAAGAAAAAGAAAAAACTGGGTGAGAAAAAATTGAATTAGAAAAGACATTCTTAATTCTCAAAAAGGAAAAAAAAATCTGTTTCTTTCTTTCTCTCTCACTCAATTGATTTGGTTTTATTCATTTCTTGTTTTATAGCCTGGCAGTGAGACCATGACATATAACAAACTAATTGTGTCATGATCTACATTCCACATGTAATGAAAAAAATATAAAAGATAATCAAAGATAGGGCATGGGTGCATGCTTTCTGCTTTTACTTTTTCCACTCTCCACCTTTTTCCCTTTTGATTACAAAGCTAGAAATGCATGACAATTTCCCACACCTCTCTTGCTTGCTTCTTCTTTGTTTCAATCATTTTGTCCCTTAATTAAAATACATATCTTATTTCCTCAGTCATTCACTTCTCACAATTTCTCTGTGATCATATATATGCTGCTGAATTCTGTGCTTGCATATATCCCTCTCAACAGATAACTCATCATCGGGAATGAGGCCACCAACTCTCAACATTTTCCCATCCCAGCCTATGCATGTAGTGCCACCTTCCAATTCCAAGGTATAATATAATAATAATAAATAATAATATCTCTATATCTTATACTATTTAATGTTGATTATCTGCTAATGATTTTGGTTAAATAGAATTTAACCTTCAATTATTTCCATGTAGGTTACCATGGAATTACAATCTCCACAAACCAGTGGCTCCAAGATGGATTTGGCCAAACCCAACCCAAGACATGAAGGACCTTCTGCGCCTGAGCCACCCAAAGTTGTAAAGGTACATTATATAATTACGTTACATTATATATTATATTATTATATTATATACATATATATATATATAATATTTTATTAGATTAGATTATTATATTATATTCGTAACATGATAAGGTTCTATCAACTTATAATTAATATCATTTTTTAACACCGTTTCGCTACTACATAAACATTCAAATTATATTTACGTTTCTATTCATTTTTTTATCCAATATTCTATATACAATTAGTCTCTCTCCATTTATCCCGTTGACATATATACATTAAGTAGAATTCGATTTAACTTTGTTTTCTACACTTCTAAACTTTATTAAAAAAAAAACTTTCTTTTTGCATTTCTGTCTTACGAATCACCTGTGTAATATGCATGTGCTATAACAGCGAGAGAACAATCGCAAGGGAGCAACTTCAAGTTCAGAGCAGGAAGGACCCAAAACACCAGATCCTAAGGTCGAATACTCTAATTAATTTAAATTTGATTTGATTTGATTTTGTTGGTTATGATAATGATAACAAATTAAGAGCTGAATATGTTTCAAAACGGTGTGCACAGACGCTGAGAAGACTTGCTCAGAATAGAGAGGCAGCAAGGAAAAGCAGGCTTAGAAAAAAGGTGCAGTTAATTCCTCTGGAAAATACGTATATTATAACTCCACTGCGTTGTTTTACACATTAATTTTAAAGGGTCTCTCTTGTTGTTCTTACATTTACGGTTTGAACTATTTACCAATTCATTATTTGATGCTTCATTCTCTAATCTCTATGCCTCAGGCCTACGTTCAACAGCTAGAGTCAAGTAGGATTAAGCTTAATCAGCTGGAACAAGAGATACAGCGTGCTAGAGCTCAAGTAAGGAGAATATATTCACTGCAATTTTGTGCTTATATATTTCCATTAAATAATTTATAGGAATGGTTGACCAGTACGTATAACTTTTTTTTTTTTTTTAAGAAAGATCAACTTTCCATTCTTGTTTATGTAATGAATATCTTGAGACATTATGTTTTTATTAAAAAACATAAGGTGAATAAAATATATATTAATTAAAAGTGTGTTGTATTTTAGGGCATATTAATGAGTGGAAGTGCACTTCTGGGAGGAGAGCAAGGCATTCCTCTTGCTATGAGTAGCATAAGCACAGGTAGATCTATATTATACATATAAATAAAAGATTGATTTGTAAATTTGCATGATGATGATGATGGCCTTTGTGCATTAATTTCAGAGGCTGCAATGTTTGACGTGGAATATTCGAGATGGTTAGAGGAGCACCACCGAATAGTGAGTGAGTTAAGAGGCGCAGTGCAAGAGCAGCTTCATGAAAACGAGCTTCGTTTGTATGTGGACAATTGTTTGGCTCACTATGACCAAGTAATGAACCTCAAGAGCTTAGTGGCCAAAACAGACGTATTCCATCTTGTTTTTGGCATGTGGAAGACCCCAGCTGAACGTTGCTTCATGTGGATCGGTGGGTTCAGGCCCTCTGAACTCATTAAGGTATATACCTTATACAACACCTTTATGTCTATCTAAAAATGGCTTCATAGATTGGATTTTGAATATGACGAAATCTCAAACAACATTATGTCCGGAAAGATAAAAATTAACATATATTATTATATTTGATATATGGTTCTATGTTCATAAACGAATCCAATTCAACGTAAATCATAAAATTAATCCAAAAAAATGATATTTAAATAAATCAAACATTAGTTAAAAACTGTAAAAATTTCAAAACTTTTTAATAGATTAGATGGATTTTAGATTTATGCTTTTAAACCAATGTAATCTAATCCTAACCAAATTTTTATTTATATATCTAATTTTATTTATAAAATAAATTTGTCATAGTTATATTTATATATGATATATTGGTAAGACTTTATTACTCATGTATTTTTTATATTTGTTTTTAAAGTTATATGTTTTTGTTATTTTTCATAAACATATCTTAATATTTTGATGTATTTACAAGTTTGTTATTTTTAACATTAATTTAGACTTGATTTTATGTCTTATGTTTTGCTATTTAAGTTTTATATTTTGTATTAACATTAATGTTTACTCTAAATGAAATAAAACTTATTTATTACCTTCTATTTAGATAGAAAATAAAAATATAAAAAATGAACAATCCATTTTAATCTAAACTGCATTTAATGGAAACACATCAATTAATTTAAAAAATTATTTCAACTAATCCAATATAAATTAATATAATTCTATAATAAGATCAAATAACTTTTTATTCTAAAATCAATTCAATCCGTTAATATCTCAAAGAAATATATATATATATATATATATATATATATATATATATATGAAGGGCAATATATTTTTCTCTTTTTTAAAATGTATTTGATATTTAAATGAACATTTATCTTAAATTTCTAAATGATATATATATATATAGTTGAAAAAGATTAATTAATATTATCTTAAAATCATAAAAAATTTATATTTAAGAAAAAGATTTAAATCTTTGTAAAAAATGGATGTTCGAATATGAACAATTAAAATTTAAAGTTTTTAATAATTAATTATGTAAATGATTTTGTTTTAGATTAATTTAGGAATTATAATTTATTTTTAAAAAAAAGGTTAAACAAGACCGACTAAGAATTCTTAAATAGCATGAATTGTTTGTATTTGAGGTATGATTTTTATTTATTGAAGAAGCATCCTTGGGCCAATCGGTTTCCTAATTTTAGATAACTTGAGAAGAAGATGATTACATGAATCCATTGACTTGTCGGTTGGGGTTTCCAAAGAAATTTTGTGGGCGATGAATTTAATGTCATCAATGAATATGGAATTAAAGGTAGCAGCATCATGAGAAGGTTTTCCTGTTTTGGGTAGAGTTGGGCTTATTTCTATAAAGCCATAGCTTTCACTTCAATTTCTGGTTGGAATGAGAGATCCACTGAGAAAGGAAAGGGCATAGGAAAATGGCACACGGGTCTCTATCTCTATGTTGTTGATGGGAATGAAGTCTCTCTTCCATACCCACTTTTTTTTTTCCTTGTTCTCTAGTTAATTAGCATAACAACCCCTCATTGACCATAAAATTGTGACACACACATATGAACAAAAGGAACCTAACTCCTAGACAATGACCATATACTATATAATTTATAATGTGTTGATTATAGATTATTCTGAGTCAAATTGAGCCCCTTACGGAGCAACAAATACTTGGGATATGTGGGTTGCAACAATCTACGCAAGAGGCAGAGGAGGCTCTTTCCCAAGGGCTTGAAGCTCTTAACCAATCACTCTCCGACACTATTACATCAGACTCTTTGTGCTGTCCTCCCAACATGGCCAACTACATGGGACAGATGGCTGTGGCCATCAACAAACTCTCCACTCTTGAAAGTTTTCTCAGACAGGTACATTACAAGCTTTGACTAACTATATTCTTCTCAGAAGGTGTTATATTTTATAATGAATATTTACATGTCACCATTTAAATATTTTTGTTATCAGCAAAACAAAATAACTCACTAATATTGTTCAGAAGTCTAGTTGAATTCATTGAATAAGATACATAATTTGATATTGTTACTAATAAAAAAAACTGACTAATGAATGCATGTTGAATTTGGGTTGGTTTTGTGAGTTAATTAACTAGTTTGATGGTCCCCCCATAAAACTTATACAAATGAAGTTTCCATAACTGATCAGGTAAGAAGGGAAATCTGTTTGGATTGGGTAGGGACACCTACTCTCCAACCCCCTGATGCACAACTACTCGCATCACATGAGGTGGTTATATGGAATCCACAAACAGATTATATTAGGTGGTTGAAACCAATTACACATAAGTTGAAGTTGCACAATGATGCATCAAACAAAAAAATACATTATACTTGCAGAATTCTAAGTTTTGCTCAGCATTTGAGCTTCACAGTCAACTACAATGAAATAACAGTTGAGACGAATCAAAGAATTAAAAACATTACGAAATTATTGTAGTTGCCTTTAAGCTCAAGCTGTTGAAACTTAAAATTCTTCATTGAATCTTCTGCACCAAAGAATTACATATCCTATTACATGTGCAGCCAGCCATGTAAATATTTTGAGTTGAATTTAATTAAACACTAAAATTTGCAAATCATAAAAGGATTGGATAAAATATAGTACTTGATTATATTAAGAAAAAGTTAGGGTAAGGTAGCATACCATGATAAGGATAGGGTGCACGGGATGTATTTGAATGTGGATATTAATTGATCATTGCATTTAACTTTGATTTGAATGCCTAAGGTTGCCATTGAACACGTGAGTCTAAGGTAGATTAGTGGTCCCTCATCGAAAGAAACGTTTTTACCTCCATCCCTCTGTGATGTCATGCTCGTAACCGTAACTTGAAGACACAGCTACACACCACCATAACTTGCTTTCTCATGCCTTTTCCCCCCTAAAATATCAAAATTTAGATAAATTTCTTATTTTATTGCTATCACAAAAATTTTAACTAAATAATATTTCTAAAAAATTTAATGAAAATTCTTATAAAAAAAACCAACGATATTGTTTGAATGATATTATATATATATATATATATATATATATATATATATATATATATATATATAAAACAAACTTTGATTTGGTTTTTTATTTTGGTGAGATATGAACGATTCTTCAATTTAATTGAGTTTCGTTTCTCTACATAAATTATGGAATGGGTTTTACTAGTTGAATATTTAAGATTTTAATGATTAAAATTATCATTTAAACATGAACTATTACAGACTTCTATAGCATACTGTTTTTATTTTTTTTAATTTCACAATATTCTTCCAAAGTACTTTTCCTTTTTTTAAAAAAATCTTCCAAATCAAAGTATTTTTTTCACTAAACTCTGTCACTAAATTTTCTTATACTGCTATTCTTGTGTCACCTTACCTCTTTATTCTCTTTTTTAAAAAGACAGAAGAAGTTTTTAAAAAAGACATAATAAAACTACAAAAAGAAGTGCACTTTACCTTGAATATACCTAAAATTAATCTGCAAGTGTCAACATGTCATGGGTCCAAATTATCCGAGTCATATATTATTTTTATTCTAAATATAAATCAAGTTAATTAATTTTATACATATTAAAAAATATAAATAAAAGATTTCACACATATTAACAATAATAGTTAAAATTACGTTAATATTATTGAATATTTTATATATAATTTTCTTAAAAACCCTTAATATTATTTATTACATAACAAATTGCTCCATTTATCCTAAAATTATTGTCTCTTTAGCCTTTTTCTCAAAACTATTGTCACTGTAAGAGTTTAAGGTGTAATCAATTTATATTTCTCAGTATTGTATCTTGTTGAAATTAATGTATATCTCTCATCACTTTTGACTTGAACAATGAATAAGATTTAAGAAATTGAGAGATTATTTATTGTTAATAAAAAATATAATTAAATAAAGATATTTTAGTTCATATGAGTTTAAATAACTACATATTTAATGGTTTTTTAATCCGTATGAAAAAGGTAAAAAGATAGTAATTTTGGAACGAATGAAATAGTTGTCTTGAAAATATATAAAAAAGAATAAACTTGATAAACAATATTAAAAAAATATAGTTTTAATTAAAATTAATTTATATTAACACGACTTGTAATTAACTAAGCACCATAGACAACCAAGACGATGGAAGCATATACTATAATATTGGAATTTGATGACTGCATTGGTAAGATATCCTAAATTTCTTTGACTTTGATGCTAAGTTGGTCGGTTTACCAACTATGCTTAATTTCTTCAGTGAACAATTGATTTTAGTTGCAAGTCTCCGAATTATACCTTTGAATCTATGTGAAGCAATCCTCCAACCGTCATTTGTTTATTTGTAATTACCTGTCAAGTTATAAATTCAATGTAACATTTAATATTTATTTTTAATCATACACTTGTGATCTTTAATTATTAAAACATATAAATAGAGAGAAGTGATTGTGTTTGATACCTTGCATTGCAGGCTGATAACCTGAGGCACCAGACGATTCACCGATTGCATCAGCTGCTAACAGTGCGTCAAGCGGCGAGGTGTTTGGTGGCCATTTCTGAATACTTCCATCGTCTCAGAGCCCTTAGTTCTCTGTGGTTCACTCGCCCTCATCAAGATTAGTCCCATAGATATCACTCAGACCAGACCTATATATCTATCACCTACTGCTTCCTATATTTCTCTTCAACTACAAATTCAATTAATTTCCACCATCATTCTCTTTTACTAATGGGCCTCCCAAAAATTAAAACATAAAAAATATTTGACACAACGATTAATGAATTGGTAAATAACGGAAAGATTATTTCATAGCTACTCACTCTAACTTCATTTTATTTATTTTTCACGTTTGCGTTGCTTATTTAAATATGTTTTTTTGTCTTTATAGATTACCAGCTTTTCTTACAATTTCAAAAGTAACTTTAATTATTAAAATTTATATTTTAACTACTCAAAATCATGTGTTAATGACGCACTATTTGAACAATCTAACATTTAATTTAATTACTTACATGAAAAATTAATAAATTTATATGTAAAATAAGAACTAAAAATAAAGTATTCAATGCTAAAGGAATGTAAAAGAAACAAAATTATAAGAACCAAAACCAAAAAACAATATTTTATAGGGTAGAGGCCTATTTAAGTTTTCTAAACATTTAATGGCTAGAAATTCAAAAAATATTTAATTTTTATTTTTCAATTACCATCTCCATTCTTGAATATAAGCAAAATATAACTACCTGTCTCTTTTAAAAAAATAGTTAATCTTATTTAATGTCATTGATTTCATCTAAAAAATGTTTTACTATAATGATCTTCATTAAAATTTATTAATGGTGTTTAGTCTCTCTCCATTAAAAAAATTAAAGTATGTATTAAATAAAGACATTTTAGTAATATTTTCACATTAAATAAACTAAAGATAGTTAGATTTGTTTATATTCTAAAACAATTTTTTTTTCAAGAACGAAAATAGTATAATACAAGTGTTCTTTAATTGTTTTATTTATTTTATTGAAATGTGAGAGCAATAATTAAACAATATTATCTATAGAAAGAGAAAACGTACATTAGTACTCCTTCAATCCTTTTTATAAAACCTTATTACATAGATTAGGAAATTTGGTTGTTTGGGGTAAATACATTAAATTTGTTAATTATTCTTGTTATATTTTAAACTTAATTTTCATATAAATGAAGAGAGAAATAAATTTCTAAAAGTCTATTGATATTAAAAAAATATATAATTAATAAAGGTAAGTCATCCAAATAAATAATTAATATTATAAATTGAAAAGTATCTTACAAAAAGACTTAAGGATACACAAAATAAAATCTTAAAAAAAGGATAAAGGAAGTAAAAATAAGAGAAAAATATATATATTAAATCTATTTCTTAATATGTGAAAACATTAAAGTCAACATTCAAATAAAATTAGAATAAGTGTTTTATTAATGGACAAAAATAGGAGGTTTTGGTTTATGTAAGTTAATTAATGTTGATCATAGAGATTCAAAATATAACCACAAAAGGACAATATATTGGTCGCTCGAGGAGTTTATGTAATTGGCTATGTGTCCTTGAATTGTTGCATGCAAAAGCCAGTTGTTTCCTACCATTTATGAACATTAATTTTGGACTTTTTAATGTGGGAAAGTTAATTTCTTTTCCATTGTGGAAAATACGTTCCAATGGAAAGATTTTTTTTTGGACTTACATGACTTGTGGGGAGTGAGGCAACATTTGCCATTGATTTCACACGGTGGAATAGGCTAGAAGATCGTTGGCTGCAAACAATTTGAAAGGGAACCAACCATACATGTTGGAGTTCCCAACATGGTTTTGCTTTTGAAGTTGGATTTCCAATCTAGTCTTGCTCATTGAGTTGTTGACAGTCTTGTATGTAGTTTATGATAGGTATAATGATGAGTGTTATCAGTTGTAGTTTTGATAAAGATTAGTTAAATATCAATAATGGTTTGATAGTTGTTATTAATTTATCATTATAATAAACAAAACTGTTACTTTTGTGGTTCATAAAAAGGAGTAATTTGATTTTTTTAATAGTTTTGAAACCTGAAAATTAACTGACTGAAGAAATATAAGTAGAAAGACGTTGAGATTGAATTATATCTATTCAATTTATGTTGTAATAATTTGGTTCAATTATGTAATCAAAACTCTATTTTTACTAAATTCAATTCCTTGTAGCAAATATTTTAACTTTATCCTTAATTGAACATCTCTCTAACAATTAATAATAAAATTTACATTAGAAACGAATGCTGACGGTAGAAATCAAGAATAAAAGGTAATTCAATCTTAATCTTATTTGAAAACATCAAAACAAATACATGGATCATTCTCCCATTTGAAACATGAATTAGAACAAGAAATTGAATTACTAACGTCAATTAATTATGTAAAAAGGAAACAAAGTAATTACAATATCATAAACTTACTAAGATTGTTCAATCTCAAGAAAAAGAAAAACTAACCACACATTGAGCTCGTTTGTTTAAACTTATTTTAAGACATATGTGTTTTTTTAATTAAAAAAACACTTATTTTAAATTTTGATGTGTCAGTTTAAAGTTTTAAAAATAAACAGAAACTAAAAATAAGCTGATTTTTACTTATTTTAAGAAGCAACTTTGATCCGTTTATTAAAAAAGTATTTATAAAAAAACATTTTTTTAAAAAACACTTATAAATAAGCTTAAACAAACGGGTCTATTATCATAACACAACACTTACAAGTGACTTTTTTTTGCGAAACTTACAAGTCATTCAAAGCAAGAAATTATAAAGAAGCCTTGAAGAATTGGATGATCCAATGAAAACATTTGGAAAACCTTTTTTTTTATAACGTTGAAAAACCTTCAAAACTTCTTTGTTATGTTTTTCCTCTATGTTGCGTGGCCCGAAATTCGTATTTGGGCCTTTTATATGACCAAATTATTGAGTAGAAATGTGTTGTTCAACATGACTCGTTTAAGGAATGGTTCATTCCTAGGTGAATTACTGATAGTCTGCCTCTTCTCTTCTCATGTCTTGCTTTAGCCTTTATATGCTTAATTTTCTATAAAATATGATGGAAAAACATAGTTAGACTGATTTCTAGACAAATGCTTGATATTTATGTAACGGAGACAAAATTTACTAGCCAACAAAGTGCTTTACTGCTCAAAACAAGGTTAAAAACAATAGAACCTAAAATGTATAATTAACAAGTATCACTTAACAAAAGTTAATGTTGTGAGTTGTTATTTGTTTTTGGGGTAGAGAGGTTTAGCATGGTGAGCGCTGAGCGGAGGAAAGATCAAAACACTTGATTCCTTCTTCATCTTTGGCTTAAACAGGAACATTGTCTTTGACAACGAAATTAGCATCGCAGGCACCACCACTCTCTCCTTAGTATGGTATAAGCATTGTTTTGTTGGAGTCTCACAAACGTAAAAGAAAAATTACAGAAAGAATGAATTGCATTGCCCAATCTTTAATCATAAATCAGGCTAATATATAGCCTTACATAAGGATAGAAAAAGAAAACTGCAAAACTACCTAAGCGCATATGACGCACTACTTCTGTAACAGCCCAATTTTTAATTAAATTTGAATCGGTAATTAAATAGCGAAAAATTAAAGTTTCTTAGAAAAATAAGAAATAAATCTTAGAAAATAGGAAATTTTATTCCGGTTACGGGGATATTTTTATTTTATAAATCGGATTTAAAATGAGACTAAACGGAAATAAAATACGACAATAAAACGTAGAAATTATTTAAAAAAAAAAAGAAGAAGAAAAATCTTCGTGAGATTTTTCTCACGAAGCTTCCAGCTCCCTCCTTCACCGCCTTCATCCACCGCCAATCTTGCCTATATAAATGGCATCCAACTTCATTTTTTTCACAAACCAAATCACCCACATCCTTCTATCCTCTATTATCTTCTAATTCAAACCTCCAAACCTTCGTTTCTACAACTCTAAGGCCTTCAATTTTGGAATCCTAGAAACCATTTTCCATTGAAGATTCGAGGAGAAACAAGGAGCTTGAGCACAAACCAAGTTCGGGAATCTGAAATTAAGATAAGAAAGAGGGGATAGAATATCGGATAGATGGAAATTAGATTAGAAATATATCAGTATTTGACTAAATAACATTAAATGTGAATAGTTAATTTTTTTTAGTTAAAGGAATTAAATTTTGAAATTTATATTAATACATTGAAATATGACATATAATATATTTCTAATGTTATATAATGATTTAACATCATTTGGTATGCTTAAATTGCAAATTGGAATGGTTAAAACGTAAAAATTCACAAAAACTACATGCTGTTTTCGTAACAGCATATGCAGGACCCTATTAGTGCGGTTTCTGTTACAACCGCACTAATAGGTAGCGCACTAATAGGTTCAGAATTTCCATTTTAAGTTCTTATTGGTACTTTTGTTAATTTCCTTTATACTATACTACCTTATATGAATATATCATTATTAAAATATACTTTAATCTTAACTACTAAGACATTACAATTTATCAAAATCTAATTTTTTTAACAAAATAATAATAAAGTTATTTAATTAAATAAATTGATGAAATAACCATTTTGAAAACATGTTTCTACATTCCTTGAAATAAAGAGTATGATAAATCAATAAATGCTATGGAAAATGTGTTTCCATAACCTTTGAAATAATAATTATAGTAGTTTACATGAAACATGTTTCCTTATTGTTTGAATTATTAAATATAGTAATTAGTTGATATTATGTTTCCATATTTTTAAATATAGTATATGGATTATACTTGTAAATATGATGAAATGTCGTATCTTCTTGAATTTTACAATAAATTCTTATTGTTAAAATTATGAATAAATTTATTAAAATAAATTTAATGCATTCATGCATCATATGCATTGGTCGTTCAAAGAATCCGCAGGGGGGTTCTTTGAGGGGGTTCCCGGTGGGGGAACGCGCTCTGTTGAGCAACAGACCTCTGTGGTGGTTTTATACCACGGCCGTCTTAAGGGCTAAGCAGTGTGTCCTTAAGGGGGGTCCCGCAACACTTGTTATTGATATTAATGTTATCCGATGTTGGTGTTGCATTATGGGGCGCGGTATCGGTTGGATATCCGTAAAAATATTGTTGTTGAAAATCACTGCAGATTTTCCCACCAGAATGGATCCATCATGCATTTTCATTCGTATAAAGAACGGAATATAATAACAAAAGTATAATACAAATTACTTGTTTGGCATCTGCATCGCATAGCATCCTACTTGTGGTTGTGTTTGTCTAATTTAATTTCTATTTATTTGATATTTTATCTCACTCTTTCTGTTACTTGTGGCAACCCTTTAGTGGTTAATCAGGAAGACATGTGACAAAGTGGATAATGCTTGATGTGGATGAATTATGAAGGCTTTTGATGATGATGCTTGCTTGCATGGCTACTTTGGCTATATTATGCATATGCTATGTTTTGGTACTTTACATCTTTATATTTTAAAAGATCTAGGTGTCTGTTGTAAAATATAATATGTATGAGACTCTGATATTATGTATAATAAAATAAAGTTAGTTATGTAAAAGTTTCGTACTCTGATATTGTATCAGTAACCTCTGGAATCAAGTTGTGAATCACTTGATAATTACCAGGCGAAAGATAAGTTATCCAAGAGATTTTATATGGAGATGGTAATTATCTTGGGATTTTCAAGTTGGCTCCAGGTTGTTACAACTGAAGTGGTATCAGAGCAATGGTTTATAAAATATAAAGAAAACCTTAGGAAGTGACTAGAGATTAATATAGAATGATTTGAAGTGTGTGAACCTTGATTGTTATTTGTTTGAAATTTGTGTGCTTGTGTGTTATGTATGCTCTTTATATGTTTCTGTTTAGTTAGATAACATAAAATTGTTAGAACTCTGAGTATATTAGATACTCAATAACCGAATGCAGTGGTACCTGTAGGATAAGATATGGCTAGACGTCAGAACGATGATGCCATGGCTGCTGCATTCAATCGATTTGCTGAGATCCTTGAAAGACAGGAACAGCAAAGGTTAGCTGAAGGAACCCATGGACTTGACCGTTTCCTGAAAAGGAAACCTACCCAATTCAAAGGAGACTATAATCCAGAGGTGGCTTACCTGTGGATTAAAGAAATGGAACGTATCTTCCGGTCCTTACCTTGCACTGAAGCCCAGAAGGTAGAATACGCTACTTACATGATGGTAGGGGAAGCAGAAAATTGGTGGATCTTTGCTCGCGATAGGTTACTAGAAGCTGGTAGGCTGCTCAACTGGCAGAATTTTAAAGAAACCTTTCTCGAGAAGTATTTCCCTGCTAGTGTCAGGAGCAAAAAGGAATTAGAATTTTTAGAATTAAAGTAAGGGAATATGTCTGTCGGAGAATACACTACCAAATTCGAGGAACTATCATTGTTCTATCCTCCTTTCCAACAGCCAGGGACTGAGGCTTCTAAATGCGTCAAATTTGAAAATGGTCTGAGGCCAGAGATTAAAGAAGCCATAGGATATCAGGAGATTAGGAGTTTTCCTACTTTAATCAACAAATGCAGAATCTTTGAAGAGAACCATCAGGCCAGGATCGAGCAAGAGAAAAGCAGTAAACAATTGAAACCTCAATTAGTGAACTTTAAAAGGCGAGGAGCATTTAATCAGAATCGATTTCGAGGAGGATCATCTTCATCATCTGGAGGACGCGTGAACCAATCAATCACATGGAACTGCTACAAATGTGGAGGAAATCATAGAACCCGTGATTGTACACAAACAGATGTTACCTGTTTCCAATGCAACCAGAAGGGACATATTTGTCCCAACTGCCCACAACTTCACCAAGGCACTGACACTGTGAATGTTAAAACTGAGAACAACAACAATGGAGCCAACAGAGGAGGAGCCAACATTCGAGATGGACGTAATACCAATGGTCGCGGAGGACTTAATGTCAAAGGCACAGCTAGTCGAGGACGAGAAAGTGGACAGCTAGTGAATAATCAGAACAGATCATCAGCAGCTGGCAGAGTATTTGCAATCAGTGGATCAGAGGCATCACAGGCAGACGACTTAGTACAAAGTGAGTGCATTCTTAACGACACTACCTTATCTGTCTTATTTGATTCTGGTGCGACACATTCTTTCATTGCTGAAGAATGTGTTAGGCGTTTGAATTTACCTGTGAAATCTATGCAATATGATTTGCTTGTCTCTACTCCTACTGGTAACTATCTTAGGACAGCTAACGTGTGTGAAGGTTGTTCTATACATATAGGGGGTAGAAATTTTAACGTGAACTTAGTATGCTTACCATTAAAGGACTTGGAAATTATCTTGGGGATGGATTGGCTATCCGCTAACCATGTCCTTGTGGACTGCCGCAATAAAACCGTGATCTTTCCACCTGACAACATGGAGTGTTAGGAGTATGATGTCTCACAAAATCCTATAGGATATTCCTTAAACAATAAAGCCCAATTATTCGTGGTATTTGCACTTACAGAAGGAAAAGTTATTCCTGATGTAAGTAAGATACCAGTAGTCTGTGGATTTCCAGAAGTATTCCCTGAAGATGTTCCAGGATTACCTCTTGAACGAGAGATAGAATTCTCTATTGACCTAATTCCTGGAGCAGAACCCATTGCTAGAACACCCTATAGAATGTCTCCAATAGAACTGACAGAACTAAAGAAGCAAGTAGATGAGTTATTAGAAAAGCAATTCATACGACCCAGCGTATCTCCTTGGGGAGCACCTGTACTACTGGTCAAGAAGAAGGATGGTAGTATGAGACTCTGTGTCGATTATCGCCAACTGAACAAAGTGACGGTTAAGAATAAATACCCGTTACCGAGGATCGATGACCTGATTGATCAATTACGAGGAGCTACTGTGTTCTCCAAGATAGACCTGAGATCGGGTTATCATCAAATTCGTGTGAAGAAAGAAGATATTCCAAAGACAGCCTTTAGAACACGCTATGGCCATTATGAATATTTAGTTATGCCTTTTGGTGTAACTAATGCCCCAGCCGTGTTCATGGACTACATGAACCGAATATTCCATCCATACCTTGATCAATTCGTCATTGTCTTTATAGATGATATTCTTATCTATTCCAAAACCAAGGAGGAGCATAAGAAGCATCTGTACTTAGTACTACAAATACTAAAGGAGAAACAACTATATGCCAAATTATCCAAATGTGAGTTTTGGCTTAATGAAGTAAAATTCTTAGGCCATGTGATATCTAAGAATGGAGTGTCAGTCGACCCTACGAAGATTGAAGCTGTAATAGCTTGAGAAAGGCCGAAAACTGTCACCGAAATCAGGAGTTTCTTAGGACTCGCGGGCTACTACCGAAGATTTATTGAAGGATTCTCCCGAATTGCTCTACCAATGACTCGATTAACCTGTAAAAATAAACCCTTCATCTGGACTCCTGAATGTGAAGCAAGTTTCCAAGAATTAAAGAGAAGATTAACAACTGCACCAGTTCTAGCTTTACCGAACCCCCAAGAAAACTTTGAAGTTTATTGTGATTCTTTAAAGTTACGACTTGGTTGTGTCCTAATGCAACAAAGGAAAGTAATTGCTTATGCTTCAAGGCAATTACGACCACACGAACTTAATTACCCTACTCATGACTTAGAATTAGCAGCCATTGTCTTTGCTTTAAAAATTTGGAGGCACTATTTATACGGTGCAAAGTTTGAAGTTTATAGTGATCATAAGAGCCTTAGATACCTATTTGATCAAAAAGAATTAAATATGAGACAACGTCGATGGATGGAATTTCTCAAGGACTATGACTTTGAGTTGAAGTATCACCCGGGAAAAGCCAACGTGGTTGCTGATGCACTTAGTAGAAAAGCTATTCATATGGCAACTTTAATGATAAAAGAATTAGAAATGATTGAACAATTTAGAGACTTAAACATAGAAGTTGAGGAGAAATCTTCAGTAAATATGGTTGTCGGAGTTCTGAAAATCACTAATGATTTTTTGAAGATGGTGTGTGAAAAACAAAGATTGGATGTATGTCTCCAAGGAATGATCGAGACACAACATAATGGGAAAGATCTGGGATTACAAGAAGGTTCAGATGGAATATGGAGGTTGAAAGGAAGAATATGTGTCCCAGAGGATGCAGAACTAAAGAAGATGATTCTAGAGGAAGCCCACAAAAGCATGCTTAGTATTCATCCTGGATCTACAAAGATGTATCAAGATTTAAGAAAAGACTTCTGGTGGAAGAGGATGAAAAAGGAGATAGCTGAGTATGTTTCATCTTGCTTAATATGTCAGAAAAGTAAAGTTGAACATCAAAAACCATCTGGTGGATTACAACCACTAGAAATACCTGTATGGAAATGGGATGACATTGCCATGGACTTTGTGTCAGGCTTGCCTAGAACACAAAGAGGCAATGATGCTATCTGGGTAATAGTCGATAGATTAACAAAATCAGCCCATTTTCTTCCGATCAACATGAAGCATTCACTTGAGAAATTGGCTCAAGTGTACATAAAGGAGATAGTGAGACTACATGGAGTACCGTCAAGCATAGTGTCTGATAGAGATCCTAGATTTACTTCTCGATTCTGGGGAAGTTTACATAAAGAGCTTGGTACCAGACTGAAGTTAAGCTCTGCTTATCATCCACAGACTGATGGACAGTCAGAAAGGACTATCCAGAGTTTGGAGGATTTACTGAGAGCGTGCGTGTTAGAACATGGTGGAAGCTGGGAACATTACCTTCCACTAATCGAATTCACATATAATAACAGTTATCACTCAAGCATTGGGATGGCACCATATGAAGCATTGTATGGTAGAAAGTGTAGGACACCAATCTGCTGGTTAGAGACAGGTGAGCACCTGACTCTTGGACCAGAAATTGTCTGGCAAACGACAGAGCAAATTCGGATGATTAAAGAAAGGATGAAAATTGTGCAAGATCGGCAGAAGTCATATTATGATCAAAGAAGGAAGCCATTAGAATTCCAAGTTGGAGATTATGTATTCTTAAAAGTATCACCTAACAAAGGAGTTGGAAGAGTGTTGAAAAGCAAGAAGCTTACTCCAAGGTATATAGGGCCATATGAAATCTTGAAAAGAATTGGTAAAGTGGCATATCAGATCGCATTGCCGCCTCACCTTTCCAATCTTCATAATGTGTTCCATGTCTCACAATTACGGAAGTATGTACCTGATCCAGACCATGTGATCGAGACTGATGATATAGAAATTAAGGAAAACCTTACAATTCCAGTAACACCAGTGAAGATAATGGACAGAGACGTCAAGCGACTAAGAAGCAAGGAGATCTCATTGGTGAAAGTAGCCTGGCAACAAGGAGATGAAATAAGCATGACTTGGGAACGAGAAGATGAAATGAGGAGTCAATATCCAGAATTATTCTGACAAGGTACGTTTAAATTTCGAGGACGAAATTTTTATAACGGGGGGAGAGTGTAACAGCCCAATTTTTAATTAAATTTGAATCGGTAATTAAATAGAGAAAAATTAAAGTTTCTTAGAAAAATAAGAAATAAATCTTAGAAAATAGGAAATTTTATTCCGGTTACGGGGATATTTTTATTTTATAAATCGAATTTAAAATGAGACTAAACGGAAATAAAATACGACAATAAAACGTAGAAATTATTTTAAAAAAAAAGAAGAAGAAAAATCTTCGTGAGATTTTTCTCACGAAGCTTCCAGCTCCCTCCTTCACCGCCTTCATCCACCGCCAATCTTGCCTATATAAATGGCATCCAACTTTATTTTTTTCACAAACCAAATCACCCACATCCTTCTATCCTCTATTATCTTCTAATTCAAACCTCCAAACCTTCGTTTCTACAACTCTAAGGCCTTCAATTTTGGAATCTTAGAAACTATTTTCCATTGAAGATTCGAGGAGAAACAAGGAGCTTGAGCACAAACCAAGTTCGGGAATCTGAAATTAAGGTAAGAAAGAGGGGATAGAATATCGGATAGATGGAAATTAGATTAGAAATATATCAGTATTTGACTAAATAACATTAAATATGAATAGTTAATTTTTTTTAGTTAAAGGAATTAAATTTTGAAATTTATATTAATACATTGAAATATGACATATAATATATTTCTAATGTTATATAATGATTTAACATCATTTGGTATGCTTAAATTGCAAATTGGAATGGTTAAAACGTAAAAATTCACAAAAACTACATGTTGTTTTCGTAACAGCATATGCAGGACCCTATTAGTGCGGTTCCTGTTACAACCGCACTAATAGGTAGCGCACTAATAGGTTCAGAATTTCCATTTTAAGTTCTTATTGGTACTTTTGTTAATTTCCTTTATACTATACTACCTTATATGAATATATCATTATTAAAATATACTTTAATCTTAACTACTAAGACATTACAATTTATCAAAATCTAATTTTTTTTAACAAAATAATAATAAAGTTATTTAATTAAATAAATGGATGAAATAACCATTTTGAAAACATGTTTCTACATTCCTTGAAATAAAGAGTATGATAAATCAATAAATGCTATGGAAAATGTGTTTCCATAACCTTTGAAATAATAATTATAGTAGTTTACATGAAACATGTTTCCTTATTGTTTGAATTATTAAATATAGTAATTAGTTGATATTATGTTTCCATATTTTTAAATATAGTATATGGATTATACTTGTAAATATGATGAAATGTCGTATCTTCTTGAATTTTACAATAAATTCTTATTGTTAAAATTATGAATAAATTTATTAAAATAAATTTAATGCATTCATGCATCATATGCATTGGTCGTTCAAAGAATCCGCAGGGGGGTTCTTTGAGGGGGTTCCCGGTGGGGGAACGCGCTCTGTTGAGCAACAGACCTCTGTGGTGGTTTTATACCACGGCCGTCTTAAGGGCTAAGCAGTGTGTCCTTAAGGGGGGTCCCGCAACACTTGTTATTGATATTAATGTTATCCGATGTTGGTGTTGCATTATGGGGCGCGGTATCGGTTGGATATCCGTAAAAATATTGTTGTTAAAAATCACTGCAGATTTTCCCACCAGAATGGATCCATCATGCATTTTCATTCGTATAAAGAACGGAATATAATAACAAAAGTATAATACAAATTACTTGTTTGACATCTGCATCGCATAGCATCCTACTTGTGGTTGTGTTTGTCTAATTTAATTTCTATTTATTTGATATTTTATCTCACTCTTTCTGTTACTTGTGGCAACCCTTTAGTGGTTAATCAGGAAGACATGTGACAAAGTGGATGATGCTTGATGTGGATGAATTATGAAGGCTTTTGATGATGATGCTTGCTTGCATGGCTACTTTGGCTATATTATGCATATGCTATGTTTTGGTACTTTACATCTTTATATTTTAAAAGATCTAGGTGCCTGTTGTAAAATATAATATGTATGAGACTCTGATATTATGTATAATAAAATAAAGTTAGTTATGTAAAAGTTTCGTACTCTGATATTGTATCAGTAACCTCTGGAATCAAGTTGTGAATCACTTGATAATTACCAGGCGAAAGATAAGTTATCCAAGAGATTTTATATGGAGATGGTAATTATCTTGGGATTTTCAAGTTGGCTCCAGGGTGTTACAACTTCCTAATAGTCTGATGGATTTTAAATGAAAATATAACTGTTCCTAAAAATATGGAATCACATCACCTACTAACAAATCCCCCCTTAAATTGAATGTTATATCAGTTTATATCAGATCCTGCACATACTCCTAGTGACCTGCGTAACTTTAAGAAAGTATCCAGCTTGAGTGGTTTTGTCATAATATCAGCCACTTGTTCTTGTGTCCCACAATGCATTATCTTGACCGTTCCGGTGTTTGTAAGATCTCGAAGGAAGTGAAATCAGATATCAATATGTTTACAACGACCATGCATTACTGGATTCTTCGAACGCTTAATAGCAGAACTATTATCACAAAGAATTACAATAGCAACCTGGCTTTGCATTCTACACAATTTTCCCAACACCCTTTTTATCCATATGGCTTGACATGCACATGATACTGCACCTATAAACTCTGCCTCTGTAGTTGATAAACTTACAATTGGTTGTTTCTTTGATGACCAAGAAACAGCAGTTGAACACAATAAGAAAACATAACCTGAAGTACTTTTTCTATCATCCAAATCGCCTGCATAATCACTGTCAGTGTAAGCAAGAAGTTCATTGTTTCCACCCTTTTGTAGAAAATGCCAAACTCAGTTGTTCCCTTTAAATATCTTAGCACTCTTTTGGTTGCCATTAAGTGTAACTCGGTAGGATTCTCCATGTACCGACTAATTAAATTCACCACAAACATCATATCGGGTCGAGTAGATGTTAGATACATAAGACTTCCCACAATTTGTTTATAGTAAGTCTTATCCACCTTTACACCAGTATTGTCATTTGTGAGTTTAACACCAGGAATAATTGGGGTTTCCACCAGATTGCTTTTATCCATTCCAAACCGTTGCAGTATTTCTAATACATATTTCTTTCGACATAAGAAAATTCCATCAGTTCGTTGCATTACTTCAAGACCCAAGAAATATCTCATTTTACCAAGGTTTGTCATGTCAAATTCATGTTGCATGGAGCTTTTGAATTTTGCAAACATCAACTCATTATTTCTAGTAAAAATAAGGTCATCAACATACAAACTAACAATTAATATTGTACCTTCCTTTTCTGTCTTCACAAAGAGAGTATACTCGTAGTCACACTTCTCAAATCCTTCCTTCAAAAAATATGCTTCTATGCGGCTATACTAAGCATGTGATGCTTGCTTAAGCCCATAAAGGGCTTTCTTCAACTTATACACTTTATGCTCAGCCCCTTTTTGTTCATAACCACAAGGCTGGTCTACATACACTGTTTCATCTAGTTCTCCATGTAAAAAAGCTGACTTTACATCCAGCTGATAGAGTGCCCATCCCTTTTGAGCTGCAAGTGCTACAACTAATCGAATAGTTTCTATACGGGCCACTGGTGCAAATACTTCAGTGTAATCTACCCCATACTCTTGTGCATACCCCTTCACTACAAGTCTGGCTTTGTACTTGTCCACTTCTCTATTCTCTTTGAATTTGGTCTTATAAATCCACTTCACTCCAACTTTCTTTGCTCCGTCAGGTAATTCCACCAATTCCCATGTGCCATTTTTATTTATTGCTGCTATCTCCTCATCTATGGCTTTCCTCCATTTTGAAATTTGTACAGCAGCAACAAAGTGTGTGGGATCACTTTCACCAGCTGCAAACATAGCCAAATTAGCTTCTGGACTATCTTCAAAAACTCCTTCTCCAGTTTTATAATCTGCCTTCCAAAGAGGTGGTCTTCTACACCTTTGAATAGGACTAGTAGTAATTTCTGTTATCATAGGATTTGAAGAAATAATACCCTCTTCTGAGGTATCAGGATCATGTTCTGGAGTATCAGCTTCATGGTGTACCTGATGTTCTACATCTGCAACCTCGTGTTCGCCATCTGCATCAACATCCATATCCTGATCGCCCCAATCTAAATCACATAAGATGACTTCTGCATACTTCTTATCCCAATCCTAGTTTTTATCTTCATTAAAGACAACGTCCCTGCTGATGATGATCTTTTGGGAAATTAAATCATAAAGTTTGTAAGCTTTTGATACTTCACTAACCCCCAACAAAACACAACATCGACTTTTATCATCTAGCTTGGTACGTGTAGAATCAGGCACATGAACATGGGATAAACATCCAAAGATTCTAAAATACTTAACTAAAGGCTTAACTCCACTCCAGGCTTCTTCTGGCGTTTTATTCTTCACTACTAATGTGGGACTCCGATTCAAAATATGTACTGACCAGGTGGCAGCTTCAGCCCAAAAAGTTTTGGGCATCTTCTTCTCTGAGAGCATGCTTCAAACCATGTTCATAATGGTTCTATTCTTTCGTTCTGCAATCCCATTCTGCTATGGAGTGTATGCAGTTGTCAATTGCCTACGAATACCGTTGTCAGAGCAAAAATTAGTGAAGTCCTGAGAGGTAAACTCTCCCCCACGATCAGTGCGCAAACATCTGATTAACGAGTCAGCTTCTTTTTCAACATGAATTTTAAAATTCTTAAAGACAGAAAAAGCTTCTGACTTTTCAGTCAAGAAATAAATCCAAGTTTTCCTACTAAAATCATCAATGAAGGTGAGCATATACCTCTTTTTGCTATTAGAGATAGGTGTGATGGGTCCACAAATGTCCACATGAATTAGTTGCAGAACCTGTGTAGCCCTCCAATTACTTTTCCTTAGAAATGAATCTTATGATTGCTTCCCAACCAAACAATCTTTGCACAGTTTTGTAGGTGCTTTCATCATTGGTAAACCATATACCATACCCTGCTGGTAAAGCGTATTTAAACCCCGAAAACTCAAATGTCCATATCTACAATGCCAAAGATGCATTTTATTCTCTGCAACTGTGTGAAAACAAGTGGATTTGGTAGGAGAAGAGATGGCATGCAATAGAAACATACGATTAGAAGGTATTCTAGTTTCCATAATTAATCCATTTTCAGGATGAAACACCTTGCACTTGCCATGTTTGAAAAGAATACTAAGTCCCTTTTCTTGTAATTGCCCAATACTGAGTAAGTTGTTCCTTAAATCTAGCACAAAGAAGACATCAGTAACAGTATAAGTGTTGTTATTCATGTGTAACTGAACATTGCCTTTGCCAGTTATAGCCATACTGGAATTATTGCCCAGTTTGACTAAATCTTTATAAGTTTCATCAAGATTTGAAAAATATTCCTTCTTCCTGCACATGTGATTGCTGCATCCAGAGTCAAGGAACCATACAATGTCTTCATTTGCCTTGGTTAGATCAGTGCAAACCATCAATAGCATTTCTTCGTCATTCTCAACATAGTTGGCCTCTCTCTTTTGGTTTGAACATTCCCAGCTGAAATGTCCAAGTTGATGACACGTGTAGCACTCGACAGTGGATTTGTCAAAGCCTTGTCTACTGCATCCTCGGCCTCGTCCTCTTCCTCGTCGTCCAAAACCTCTATGACTACCACGACCGCGTCCCTGTTCTGCATGGTAATCTGCATGAGTAATCTGTAGGGCCTACTCTTCTATCACCTGAGACGTCATGCGAAGTTCATGGACAAGGAGACTACTTTGTAATTCATCAATGGTCAAAGTGTCGGTATCCTTAGACTCCTCAATGGAACACACAACATAATCAAACTTGGGAGTCATGGATCTTAAAATTTTCTCAACAATTGCAACATCACCTTTATTTTCACCATTAGCCTTCATCTTGTTGGTAATGGTAAGTGTCCAAGCAAAATAATCGTTGACAGATTCTCCCTCCTTCATGTGGAGAAGTTCAAATTCTTTTCGGAGAGCTTGCAACTGTGCATGCTTGACTCGTGAAGTGTCGTGGTATTTCTGTTTCAAGGAGTCCCATATATCCTTTGTTGTGTCCTTGTTAAGAATTGTCTCCAAGACTGAACGATCTAATGCTTTAAATAGATAGTTCTTTGCTTTTAAATCCTTTAATTGTTGATCATCAATATGCTTCTTCTGTGCATCGGTAAGAGGTGTTCCTTCTACTGATTTAGGAAGGCCATGTTGCACCAGTCCCTAATACTCTTTTGAACGCAAAAAATTCGCCCAGTGATCGTAATGCCCGTCAAACTTTGGTATAGCTGGCTGCACAAACAAACTTTCTGATGCCATTGCGTGTTATGCTTAGAAGATTGCTGCTTCTACGTTGGATCAGGCCCCGTGGTGGAGCTCTGATACCATAATGTTGGAGTCTCACAAACATAAAAGAAAAATTGTAGAAAGAATGAATTGCATTGCCCAATGTTTAATCATAAATCAGGCTAATATATAGCCTTACATAAGGATAGAAAAAGAAAACTGCAAAACTACCTAAGCTCATATGACGCACTACTTCCTAATAATCTGATGGATTTTAAATGAAAATATAATTGTTCCTAAAAATATGGAATCACATCACCTACTAATATGTTTATCTATCAGCTATATTGGCGTGGAATCTGCAACTCCTAATGCCCTGTTTGTGTCGTGGAATTGCATGATTATTGCTTTCACGTCTGATCAGAATGTTTGGAGGAAGTGGGACAAATGTTGGTGAAGAGCAAGTGGGTTTGAAGAATGGTTTGTGAAAAATGGATATTTTAGTGATAATGATTTTAAAAAATTTAATGGGCTGGTAGACTTAAAAGATAGCATAATGATTTAAGAACAAAATCAAAAGAATTGTCCTCTTTCACGTGATTAAGTGGGAGGCAAATTTAGATTGAAGATACAGTATGGGGGAAGGACAAAATATAGTTTTTTTTTTTTGGATTGATAAAAGGGGTGTTAAGCAGAAATAAAATGTAAGTGTTGCTCATTAGAAGTTATTTCCATTGTGAGATGGTAGGGAATGAGAACCAAAGTTATAAGGATGTTGTTTAATAAAAGATAAATGGGCAAATAGAACCTGATGCTAAAGAAACTAACTGAAAATACATCTTTATATGATTAACAAAAGACATGTTAACATGTTAAAGTTTTAAAAAATACATAATTTGGTTGATTTATTAATTAAGTAATAAATTTCCACCTAACTTATACTTGTGTAAGTTATGTGTGTATTAGTTTTATAAATTCAAAAAAGTTAGCATTTATATTTTTTGGGCATAAATAGTTTAATGATTTTTTTTTATCCCATGTGCTAATATTTATACTCCGAAATGAATCATAAGGTCAAAATTAGGGTGCATGTTCAAATGCATGATAAGTTTTAACGAGTTTGCATTGTGTGTATAATAATATTCTTTAATATATTATGATATTCATAATTAAGGTTTATTAGCTATATTGTTCAGAAATGATATAAAAAATATAGTTATATGAAAAACGTGTAAAGTCATAGTTATCCTTTACCTAGGTTGTTTGTTTTGTAAGATTAATTTAGCATGTAAAAGATTAAGAAAAGGTGTATG
Source organism: Clitoria ternatea (assembly GCA_037962975.1). Taxonomy (NCBI): domain Eukaryota; kingdom Viridiplantae; phylum Streptophyta; class Magnoliopsida; order Fabales; family Fabaceae; genus Clitoria; species Clitoria ternatea. The sequence goes on from CM075674.1 coordinate 45,720,555, forward strand.
AGCATAAAGCAATGATTAATTGTTTTGATAGATATCTGCTATAGTTTAGGGTCTAAATATGTTAAATGATCAGTTTTGATTAATTATTTTAGTTGTAACATTGTATGAAATTGTACTTTGCACTCCACTAGCAATCCCCATATGGTCCATTTAGTTCCCATTTATTTGTTGATGTCATAATAAGTTACATGTTTGTAGGGTAGTGGTTAAACATCATCATCTGGATAAAGTCTCAAACTGGAGAAAACAATCGACAACATGTTTTTTATTAATTAACAATGGGTTTTCCATTAATTTCAAAAACAATATTAGGGTGATCTAGTTCTAGCATACCATAAATTTGATTGTCCCTTGACGATCTTTTATCTCAATCACCAAAGTCAGAGTTAAGGTGATAAATTTGTTTTTCATCTGAAGAAAGTATGACCAGGTACCAATGACCATTGTCCTTTTATATTGGCACATAAAATCTACCCCAATCCAAAGAAAGTACAACTAGGTACCAATAACCATTATCCTCCTATATATGACATGTTACCTTTGTTAGAAACACCTTTCCTATGGCAAACCCTTGTTGGCACTTCATGCATGTCAAATTCTAAAATCATGAGTACAACAAAAAGACTTCTCCATCCAAACTACCACTTCCAAAGATCAATCCCAACCCCAAAGCAAGCCAACACCCAAGCCCTAATGCCAAACTAGCCAATACCCCAAATGCAACCCCTAAACAAGACCATGAGCGTGTTGGTGTGGGGTTCTGTTGAACGGAACGGAGTTTGGAAAAATAAAAAGTTAATCTTACAATCAAACAAACGATGTGAAAGATTAATATTAACTTTTAAATTTTTTTATTTTCATAACTTTATTTTCTCAATTACAAACCAAACACCCTTTACACTCACAACCCAACCCCAAAGCCAGCCAACACCCCTAATGCAACCCCAGCCAGCCACCACTTCATAGAGTAGAACCGTGGTCAGAAACATGTAGAACAAAGCGATGGACAAGTTGCCACAACCTTTGCAACAAGTTAACAGCAGGAGGAAGAAGAATTGAACAAAAATGATTAAGTCAATGTTGAACTTTACCTTTGCAGCTGAGGGTAATTCATCTATATATCCGCATATTCATTAAATATTATATTATGACCACATGTATTTAAGGATAATCTTTATGATTTTATGACCACAATAGTTCAATTCTAACCAATTAAATTAATTTTTATTGTATTGTATTATACAATATTAATTTATATTTTATTATATTAGCCTTCCTTATTATTATTTTTAAGAAATGTTAAAAATTATAAATTCTCATAAATACCTTTTCATGTACCTGTTATCCATCTTCTACTACGGATAGCTCTAACATAATACTTACCCATTCCATTGCTATCTCTTGAGACAAGAAACAAAATTCACATATTTAATAAGAATAAAAACACGTTTAAGACAAAATTTATATAAAAAACACTACTTTAATTTTTCATTTAAACTCATCCTCTCTGTAAAAATTATAGAAAGTTATAGTCATCATGGCTTTTATATTTTTCTTTCTCAACTTCCTCCACCTGAGAGTCCTATTTCTAAAAAAGAAAAGAATTTTAACGTGACCAAAACTTCCTCAAGGTTATGCTCCCTTCAGCTAGCATTAAGTTAAAGACGAATAAAGATGGGGGAATAATGTTCTAAAGCATCTTTTGAAGGGTCACTTTCTATGATTCTCTCTGTCAACATTCATCTTTGGTTGTTGCAGTCCCTATTTTATTGACTAAATGTCTTTCCCTCCCTATTAGCTACTGGAAGAAATTTGTTCATGCTGCTTCAACCAAATTATATCGATCATCTGTTAAGAAATTCAAAACAGGATCAGTTAAATTACTAAAATACACACATCTCATAAATATGCTAAAAGATTTCCAGATGAGTAAATTCACATTTTATTTCTTAAATGTAAGTTTCAATATCCGCTTTAAATTTTTACTTTATGAGATCACTAATTTTGTCTTTAATGTATTCCATTTTAATCCCTTTTAATTCAATTTTCATTGTCATTCTATATTAAAATAAATATTGTTAGAGACGAAAGTGATTGATAATTTTATAACAAAGTATTTTCTCATTTTCAAAATAAGATAAAAAGGCTTGTTATAGAGGAGGAAACTTTTGTTGCTTCAAAGAAGCTAGAAGGCATCAAGAAAATGGAATATGATTTTAGTAGTTTGTGTAGGGTTAATCTTTGTTATATGTGTTATTGGGTAAGGTGAGTATGTAAGCTAATTTGCTCATCCCTGTTAAAATCTTGGTGTAGGTTATAACATTGAAATCCATTAATGAATGTCAAGTTTGATTTATCAAACTTGTGAAATGTCTCTATTCATTTGCTATTGATTTTATGATTTGTAAGTATAATTTAAGTAGACATACATTACCAATTGTCATTTAACTATGTAATTTAAGGAGATAGACTAAAACGAAAAGGCTTGCCATTCATGTTCCAACATAAAACTATAATATTACTATTTCTCCACATAAAAGCAAAAAATATAGGGCCTAAGGCATTTGTCGACGTAAACGCAAAAAACATAAGCCATAAGTTGGCAAAAACAAAAATTCAACAACAACAATTCTCGTTTAATTAAGTTGGAACTTGGGATTAATCAATTCATCGTAGGTTTTAGGTGAATCAAATTAAAAATGACCCAAATTTAAAATGAATCTTTTTTTAATTCGTTTCATAAAGCTCGGCTCATAGTTGGTCTAAATTCAAAACAAGTTCTTTTAACTCATTTCACAAAACTTAGCTCATAGTTGGTCAAATTCATGGTGAGTCAGATTGATTCGTGGGTTGTTACCTTAATTTTATATATATATATATATATATATATATATATATATATAATCTGTCATTCATGTCATTACATCATATTAATGTTTTATAAAAAATTTCTCATTAGTTTATTATGTGACTATGTTGTTTTAAAATGTGTTTGATATTTCATTAGTTTATTATGAATTATGAATTTATTTACTATAGAATATGTATTTTATAATGTTTTTGTGCTTTCATAGTAATAATTATAATGTTTGTTAATTGTGTATTTTACAGAATTGGAATGTGAGATAAAAAATTAAATAATTTCATTCCATTTTTTAAATTTTTTGGCATTTTGCCCATTTTTATTTTATTTTTAAAATTTTAATTTATAAGGTGGGTCAATCTATAAGTCACTTGATGGGTTAAAAAAATTGACTCATTTTAAAGGTGAACCGAGTTAGGCTGGATCATTAAACTTATCAACTTGAGATGCACCAACCATGTGAGTCAAATTAACCCACAGATTTTTGCCACCCTTATTTATATTTGTAAAATATATAAATTTATTTTTAATCCTCTTATAACATCTTCGACATTATATGGACATGTTGATATCGACTTTAGTTGGCTATAGCATTTAATTTAACGGTTTCAACTTAATGGTATGAAACAACACAATGGTGTGAAACAAAATAATAATATCTAATATAAGTTTAATGTAAATAGAAGTTTAATTTTGTCTAAGAAATAAAATCAAAAAATCTCTCACTAATTTAATTTTTTAAAAGAAATTGGTTACCATAATTAAAATCATTTAATTTTCTATAAATTATAATAATTTTTAAAAGGTATCATTATATATTTATTGAAACTTATAAATCTTATTTCTTAATTAATTTTTATTTTATTAATTACTAATAAAGGTATTTCAATTAAAAAAGTAATTAATGTGTTTGAACATTTTTTTTCACAAAGCTATTATATACTACCTCGGTTCTAAATATAAGCAAACATATCCAATAGTTGGAAGTAGTTATTTGTATTAATGTTATTAAATATTTGATTTAATTTCTTAAACTACCTTTAATATCATTTATTACCTAGTGACATTGAAAATATATAAAATGAAAATACATTTAATAAAAACACTTAATGATATTGAAGAAATATAATTTTACTTACATTAAAGGATTAAAAAGTTTTATTTAGAAGAAAAATAGTATTAAAGGTGAAGGTAAAATTTTATAAGAAGCATGTTTACACCACCAAAAACAAAATGTATAAATTGAATAGGTATATGAAAGGTGTCTCACTTCTACTAAGATTAAGATAAAAATGTCTATAAAAGTAGAGACCGAATCAGATACCCCTTAAGCTTACTGTTCTAATTCTTTTTCACTTTTGTTTTTTTCTTTTATGTTACCATCGTTGTTATGCTTCTTATGTTACGCGTAACGTAGGAAAGAAGCCAAAACTTTGGTTTAACCAAGTGCAAATCTTCCCTGTTTATGGCTGTAATATGCCATCACCATTTTTTTACCTATTAGAATCAGACACGTGTTATGGTTTATTTGACATCATATTCTCCCTTTTTGTTTAATACAATGACTTTTGTTTAATATTGAACTCTATGTATTTTAAATTTATATATAATGAATTTCAAAATGTAGCAGATGGATACTTGACTTTATCGTTGAGACAGTCCCAAATAATACAAGAATCAACAATTTGATGACCAGAGTGGTAAAACTGTGTCCTAAGCCATAAAAGTTTTTAAAAATAAAATCAACAATGCAACAATACAAAATAAACTTTTGATTAATGATATCTTGTTGATCCAATTGTACCCTCAAAGCATGCCATCAGCACAGGATGGCAACCTCTTGAAGAAATTACTAGGCACTGAAGGCATCTTGCTTCTGAACCTTGGATGCCTAAGCCAGAAAATGCCAGCAACAGAAGCAACAACCTTAAAAGGTGTCACATATAATGTCACAGCAGCAATGAGACAGAAAAACACAAATAGGCTTGTGGCTCTTGGGTCTCTCCAACTAAGCAGTGCATGAAATCTTTCACCTTGAGTTGCAATATCTCCCACCACAGTTTGTATCCTACCTGCCACACTCCTAAGCCTATCATACCTCATTCTTATCACATCTTGAGCCTTAGATGTAGGAAATGTGTCAAACTCTTCATCAAGTTCATCAGGGTGTGCTGCTTCTGCCCATGAGAGCTTAGTGTCCATGTGAGGAGGGTGCCTTGGCCTGGACCTAAAGTTCCATATTCCAATGAGAAACATGTAGAGGAACATGGTGGGAAGGATCAGTTCAGGGTAGCATATCAAGATGAAAAAAAGTACATGAACTAGAATTGTGGTCACTGGGTTCTTCCACTTTTGCACGTCACCAAGCCACCTGCTGATAGATATCACACCTGAAAACAATGACACAATTCTGAAGAAATTGGCTTTGCTTCTTCTCATACTCCAAATGTGAGAGTCCACATCAAGCATGTATTCCACAACCTCTTTCCTCAAGGGTGGTTCTGCCCTCCCAAGCCTAACTGCCACAATGTTCATAGCCTGGTACCTCAAGCTGTCTAATTGATTCACAGTGAAAGGATGCAAGTAATGCATTTTTGGCAACAAAGGGTGTCCATAAAGGTAAATTATGTGAGCCATTGAGAGGCAAGTAAAACGAATAGCCAGTTGAAGTTCCCCCATTTTCTTCAACCCATTGGGGCGCAGAACAAGCAAAGGGTAGGAATTAGTGTAGATCCTATCCATTTCCAAGGTTGACAAACGAATTCTCACCTTGCCAATTCTTGAGTCAATTTTTGCACCACTTCCAGCACCTTGCTGACTACCCAAATGAGAGTTGTCAAAGACTCCAAAGGTTATGACAGTGCAAGGGTCATAAACCTCCCATGTGTATTGCTCATTCCATTTTGGATTGAAGCTCTCAGTGATTGTCCTAGTTCTGACCCATTTCTGTCCATACTTTGCAACACAATAGGCATCTGTTGACCCTTTTCCATTGTTTGTCTTCATGGGTTGGAGCCCTTGAGCACTCAAAATCCCAACTTCAAGAATCCCAATTGGTTGCTTCCAAAGCTGCCTAGCAGTTGGCCTTGTGTCACTAATATACATCGTTGACTCATCCAGCACATGATAAGCACCCTCAAGACACACCCTAAGGTGAATCCTACTAGAGAATTTTTGCTCATTCCTCTTATCACCCTCCAGAACACCAAATCCAAACCTTTCAACATTGTACCAACGAGAGTGCACTGGCCTATGATCCAACCGAACCTCAAACTTGTTCAATGGCAAGCTTATTTTGGCCACAACCTCATCTTTGCCTGGGGAGGCCTTGTTCTCCAGTGTGAGTACAAGCTGTTCCTCAAACGGCTCTGCTGCAACAAACACCAAATCCTCATTCCACATTGGGTTTGGGGTCTTTGTTGGACACAGCTTGGTCTTGAGCACTTGTTGCCCAACTTGACCCTTCACAAAAACTTGGGGTGGCTGGCTTTTGTCCATTGGCTCCACATCTTGAGCTTCAATTACATTAACTCTAAGATACCATAGCTTTGGGTTGACATAAACTTTTGATCTTATGTTGTAAACTCCCTCTCCTTTAACTGAAGCAGAATCTGAGTGCCATGCCTCAGGGAATGCTTCATCAGCTTGTGTTCCCATCCAAACAGCAAGCATGATCTCACCCCTTGTCCTTGTTTCCCCCCTAAGGTGCTCCAATCTATACCATTGAGGAGCCAAAGGGCTATCTGGGGGAACCCTTGTTGGCACTTCATGCATGTCAAACTCAACTTTCCCAATGTAATCATCTCTAGCCACCATCTCTTTGTCTCTCACAAACACTTCAACAACTGAGGATTGTATCTTCTCCTTTGAGAATGCAAAGACCTGCTTCCACTCAGGGTTGGCCTTCTTCTCAAAGTGCCTTGTTTTCCCTTTGTAGTTACCAACCTTGACTTCAACATAAGGGTCAACGCTCCCTGTGACAGGGTTTGGTGGAAGTTCCTTGGCCTTCACAACACGGACATAGAGGTAGAACATTTGTTCCACCAAGTCATAAGTGCTAGTGGCTCTCTCAGAGTAAATCCAACCTGTGCCTCCACGTTGGCCTCCATGTGGCCACCTTTCTCCAAGCTCTGGCTTTGTGTCTTTCAACTTGTAGTCCTCTTGGTTTGGCTTTGGTGCTGCTTGAGAACTCATGGTGTGGATGGATACGGTTTGTGACTCTCTCAGTTTTCTTCTTGGTTCAGAACTTCCAAGTTTATCTATCTATCTTGTGCTGAATTGATGTTTTTATTTCTCTTTGGCAAATGATCACAAGTGTGGTGAATTTCTAGTGAAGCTGAGAACTAAGAGGAGAAAGTCTTTTCTACAATTGTTGTTGCTCAAGCACATGGATTCATGAAATGCTGATTAATTAAAGAAATAATAGCAATGAGCTTTGTAACAAAAAAAGAAAAGTGCTTTCTAATCGTGGTAGAGGAACATTAAATATTCTCCAAGTGCATTTGCTTTGTGTAAACGCTCTGTTAACTAAAGTAGAGATAAGAAAAGTCACTTGTTGAAATTCTACATTTTTTGTAAAGGCTATAGCTGAAGCTGAAGCCCCACTTGAGATGACAAAGATTGTCTTTTAGAATAAAAGTAGCGGTAGACTTGCACATAACTGCTGGCTACTTTCTTAGATTCTTTTGTCTTTCTTCCATAACCTTCTTTAATGGAAAAATTTCTGCTTAGAGACCACTTAGCCTATGCTTTGAATTTTTCGCCAAACCATAAATATTTTTGGATAATTGGAGACAATGAAGTTTAGAACCTAGTCATAGTTAAAATGAGAATTTACTCATTTAGAAATCTTGTAGCATATTTCTGAGATACGTGTTTTTCTTGTAGCAAGGTGATTTTGCCAATTAGCTTCCCTAAAATAGTTGGGAAAAAAATTATGAAAATAAAAAAATCTAAACGTCATTCAAGATAGTTAAATCTTAGTTTGAGATTTTGTTTTTGGGAAACCAAACATCCCTGTATCATTTGGTTGAAGCAGCATGAACAAATTTCTTCCAGTTTGCCACACGGCTAATAGGGAGGAAAGACATTTAGTCAATAAAATAGGGACTGAAACAACTAAAGATGAATGTTGATAGAGAGAATCATAGAAAGCTTATGGGGTAAGTGACCCTTCAAAAGATGCTTTAGAACATTATTCCCCCATCTTTATTCGTCTTTAATTTAATGATAGCTAAACTTGGGAATTCTCTTGCTGGTAGGAACGATAGGAAATTCCATAGATTTAATCCAATCATGTGTACTTTTTCACCACCAGGTTCCAATTCCTCGGAGGTGAAGGAGCAACTTAGAGGAAGTTTTGGTCATGTTCTAAATTTATTCTTTTCCTTTGAGATTAGTGGGTTAACTTCAGTCTATTAAAAAAAAGTTTAAGATGATGGATATCATAGTTAAAGACTTTCATTTGGAGGAAGTTGAGAAAGAAAAAATAGAAGGAAAATATATAGCAATGATCTAATGATGAATACTGTTATAAATAAGCTCAAAATTAAGGAAGAAGAAGAATGATGAAGAAGAATTTGAAGAGAGTGATAAGAGAAAGGATATGAAATTGTGTGTGTAATTAATGAAAGATGAATCCTATTTATAGACTAAAATAGACATCCACTATTCATTATAATATTCATAATACTCCCCCTTGGATGTCCATATTTTAGAATGTGTCTCGTTAAAACCTTACTAGGAAAAACCCAGTGGGATAAAAACCTAATGAAGGAAAAAGAGTATATCATTCTTCACAAATTAAATTAAATTATAAGTATTTAATTCTTCCCCTCATCAGAACATTTATGTAAGCCTCGTAAAGATATCTGCCAGATTCTCACATGATCAGACTTGCTGGATGTAACGTCCTAAGTTATTTTTGTATTTATTTTTATTCAAACGATTACATCTTACCATAAATTTTTCCTTTTCTTGAAAATTAATCGATATTTAGAGAAAAACAATTTAATTTGAACACAACGGATGAGAGAAAGGGTGTCGGGGCTTCTCACTTGAGTGAGGCCCCTACTCGTTTAAGCGAGATTCCGGACTCTCACTTAAACGAGGTTTCTATTCGCTGGAGCGAACACCTTTCACACATCGGATTATACCAAGACATGCAACCGAACTCTCACAATTTCACTCTAAAAATGGTTCTGTGAACCCAAAGAGTTACCATGAAAGCACATGCAAATAACAGTGATATATTTTAAAATATAGGTTTACATTCGATCCGGTCTTAATTAAACTCAACTAATAATTATACTACGAAGTTTTTATACACATATATGACTCTATAAAGAGTCACTCAAAGTCACCCGGATCCTGGCACCGTTCTCCCCCTTGGCGCGGCTCCATGGCTCCTTCCCCCTCCCTGTCTCTGGTTACTAAAAAAAATGCAAGGGTGAGTGTTTGGAATTGTAATTAATATAGAACGGAATTTAACACTATACATGCATATTGATACAAACACATCAAGCATCACCTGTAAGTAAGCACACCGAAACATAGTGTATTTCATGCAGTAACTAAATTAAACCAATTACACAATTCCATCACATTCATCGCATTCATCACATTCATCACATTCATCACATTCATCACATACATCATATTCATCACAACTGACTCTCATACAATCTGACTCCTAGTATCCGGATACTAAAGGATTGGCCTTCAGCTGGGGGTCCTACTTGACACCCCGTGAACCCTGCTTGGTTCACCGAGTCCTGCTTGACTGTCCACCTCGACCACTGGGTCCTACTTGACCACTGGGTAGCTCAACTGGGCACGAAAACCACAGGAGCCGGAAATGAGGGGCTATCATATACCGTCGGCCATCCCATACCACATAATCATTCAATAGTTTACCTTTCACATAATAATATCAATTCCTCATCACTCGGGTAGCCTGCTTGCTAACCCGACGTCCCATAACGATGATCATTTCAACATTTGATATCACAAGATCATAACATGATAAACTCAACCACATCCGATCATCCACTAATTAATAAACTCAGTCACACATGCACAAGCATAAACACACAATTACGTTTAGCAACATTTTCCTTAATCTGTTTACGTTACCTCAAAAACCTGAATAAGAAGTGAGTCCTATTCTAATTAATTATAACCCGAACACCCCCTTACTTTGGTTCCACGCTTCGATGATCTGTTCTCTGTGTCGATTCTTTCCTCTGAGCACTGGTTTCGCAGTCTCAACTCCGTCACTCAGTCTTCCGTTGCTTAGCCTACTACCTATGGATCATAAAGTACAGCTCATCACTTCAACACCCTTAGTTCATGGACAACGTCTGGACTCACGCTCACCAGAGGAGTGGAGAACAGCCACGAATATAGCCATGCATGGCTCTAAACGGCCAAAGAATAAAAGGAATAAGAGAATTACAATTGGAACGGATCAGTAGACTCACCTTGAAGTCTCGATCACAGGAATGGGGTTAAATTGAAGTTTAGACACAAATGGAGTCCCTCTCCAGCGCATGCAAATCAGCGTTAAGAGAGGAGAGAAAAAATGAAAGAGGAGGAATAGACCAACAGCAAAGATAACTTGTAAATAATGAAGAGGGAAGGAAGAGAATTTCCTTATATATATAGCTCATGGGCAAGATCGTCTTTTCCTTTATTTTATTTGTATTCTTACTAAATTTAATTAATTTCACTATATTGAACTATTGCATAGTTATCAAATCAATTACACGTATTTATTCCCTCAACGTTTAATTATTCACAATTCTCTAATACTTCGCAAGAGTATAGGCCCAATATGAATATCGGCCCCCGACGTCCTAACTTAGTGTTCATACCTCGGAAATCCGAGCTACAACCTGAGAGATCGGATACCTTATCCGTGCTCACCTCTTGGTTACGTATATCCGTTGTTTCAGTCATTATGAGGTCAATACGGGCTATGACTCCGTATGAGGCGCTCTCCTCACAACGGTTGGACCAGACCGCTTAGCCCTGCCCGCTCTTCTCCTACACTTCCGATCTTTAACTCCGCCTGCTCGCGCTTCAGATACGGACCTCGACACTGGCTTTTCCAATCTTTGGCTCGGACAGAACAAATATTAAATAAAACTTCTAAAATATTTACTAACATTTCCCATTTCTTATAATTCTCATTAAAACATCAGGGATGTTACATCCACCCCCCCTAAAAGGAGATTTCGTCCCCGAAATCAGTGTTCCGGTTGAAAAAGATGAGGGTACATTCGTCTCATATCGGATTCTAACTCCCAAGTGTAGTTTATCCAATGTAAATTTTGCCACTTCACCTTCACCAGCGGTACCTCCTTGTTCCTTAACCGTTTGGTTTGATGCTCTTCAATACCGATTGGTACCGCCTCCACCGTCAAGTTCTCCTTCACTTCAATGGAGTCACTCGATACAATCATGGTATCACACGGAATGTAGGCTCGAAGTTGCGATACGTGGAACACGTTGTGAATGTTAGTCAACGATTGGGGAAGATCCAGTTGATAAGCGACTTCACCAATCCGTTCTAGTATTTGGTATGGTCCAATGTACTTTGGATTAAGCTTTTGGCTCTTCAAAATTCGACCTACACCCTTGGTCGGTGAAATCCTTAGGAACACCCAATCACCCACTTGGAATTCAAGGGGTCTGTGCCGATTGTCATAATAGCTCTTTTGACGGTCTTGGGTAATTTTTATCTTCTCTCGGATTAAAGCGATTTGTTCGTTCATCTCTTGAATCATCTCAGGCCCCAGATGAAGGGCATCGCCGTTCTCATTCCAACATAATGGAGTACGACATTTCCGACCATAAAGAGCTTCGTATGGAGCCATCCCAATGCTGTTGTGGTAACTGTTATTATATGCAAATTCCACCAAGGGCAAGTATTTCTCCCATGATCCGCCCTGTTCCAGTACACATGCCCTTAACATATCTTCAAGAGTCTGTATAGTCCGTTCTGATTGGCCATCGCTCTGGGGATGGTAGGCTGAACTCAATTTGAGCTCAGTACCCAATTGTTGTTGCAAACTTCCCCAAAACCTTGAAATGAATCGGGGATCCCGATCGGAGATAATGCTTGAGGGCACACCATGTAGTCGTACGATCTCAGCAATGTACAACTTAGCTAATCGATCTAGCGACCACTTCATATTCATTGCCAGGAAATGTGCACTTTTAGTTAGTCGATCAACAATCACCCAAATCGCGTTGTATCCGGTTTGAGTGCGGGGTAGTCCGGACACGAAGTCCTTGGTGATACCTTCCCACTTCCAGATCGGAATTTCTGGAGGTTGGAGCAAACCCGGAGGTTGTTGGTGCTCAACCTTGCACTTCTAACATATTACACAGGATTTCACATACTCGATTATTGCCTTCTTCATGTTTGGCCACCAAAATTCCTTTCTTAAGTCATGATACATTTTTGTTACTCCCGGATGTATACTCAGAGAGCTCTTGTGTGCTTCTGATAACACCGCCTGCCTGAAATCTCCATGTGCAGGCACTACCACTCGGTTCCTGAATCTCCATATACCAACGTCGCCCCTAGTTATCTCCACATTTTTGCCTTGGTTCTGAGTATCAATTAGCCTCAGTAACTCTTTATCGTCTTTCTGTGCAACTACCATCGACTCCAGAAATTCATTGGAGATTTTTAACATTCCGATTGTCATTCGGTTTGGTGCGTTCATAACAACTCCAACATTCATATCTCTAAAGCTTTCCAGCAATTCCTGTTCTCTACCCATTAGGTAAGCCACATGCAGTACCTTCCTGCTTAGCGCATCTGCCACAACATTCGCTTTGCCCGGGTGATACTTCAAATCGAAGTCATAATCCTTCAAATACTCTACCCACCTCCTCTGTCTCATATTTAACTCCTTTTGATCAAATAAGTACTTTAGACTCTTGTGATCACTGAATACTACAAAGCGAGCTCCATACAAATAATGATGCCAAATCTTCAGCGCGTACACTACTGCTGCAAGTTCCAGATCATGAGTCGGGTAATTCTCCTCATGTGGCCTCAATTGCCTCGAAGCATAGGCAATCGCCCGATCAGCTTGCATCAGCACACACCCCAATCCAAATTTGGATGCATCACAATATACTTCGAATTCCTGTGTTACATCGGGCAGTGCAAGCACAGGGGCAGTCGTTAAACATCGCTTAAGAGTTTGGAAGCTTAATTCACACTTCTCCGACCACACGAAGGGGTTTCCTTTCCTTGTTAACTGAGTCAGAGGAAGTGCTATCCGAGAGAACCCTTCAATGAAGCGTCGATAGTATCCAGCTAATCCGAGGAAACTCCTGATTTCAGTTATTGATTTCGGCCTCTCCCAAGCCATAACCGCCTCAATTTTTGTCAGATCAACTGAGATTCCCTCTTGGGAAATTATATGCCCCAAGAATTGTACACTACTCCTCCAGAAATCACACTTAGATAGTTTAGCGTACAACTTCTTCTCCCGAAGTACTTGTAAAACAAGTCGAAGATGTTGAGCATGCTCCTCATCCGACCTCGAATATACCAAAATATCATCAATGAATACTACCACAAATTGGTCCAAGTACGATTGAAAAGTCCGATTCATATAATCCATAAAAATGGCAGGAGCGTTCGTTACTCCAAAGGTCATTACTACGTACTCGAAGTGCCCATAACGAGTCCGAAATGCTGTCTTTGGGATATCCTCCGACCTCACTCGGATTTGGTGGTATCCCGACCTCAAGTCAATCTTAGAGAATACAACGGCGCCTCGCAACTGGTCCAGTAAATCATCAATCCGAGGTAATGGATATTTATTTTTGATTGTCAGTTTGTTCAGCTGCCGGTAATCAATGCACATCCGCATACTACCGTCCTTCTTCTTTACCAGTAACACCGGAGCGCCCCAGGGTGAGGCACTAGGTCGGATAAAGCCCTTTTCTAGTAATTCGTTTACTTGTTTCTTCACTTCGGTTAATTCCACCGAAGACATTCTATATGGCGCTCGGGACACAGGTTCTGCCCCGGGAATCAAGTCAATAGAGAAATCAATCTCCCGACTGGGAGGTAGCTCCGGAATTTCTTCCGGAAAAACGTCAGGAAATTCACAAACAATCGGAATATCATTTAGCAGGAGGTTATGCCGACCCTCCGAAGCGAATAAAACAACATACGTGGTTAGAACATCGCTCACCCCGTTCTTCATGTCAAGTTCCTGAGAGAAAACAATATTCTTCCGATAACAATCGACCAACACATGATTAGCAGCAAGCTAATCAAGACCTAGAATAACGTCTAAGTCCTTCAATGGCATACAGATAAAATTTACTCGAAAAGTACGGGCTTTGATTTGCATCTGTAGTTCCCTACACAGTGTAGTTGCATGGGAAGTGGGACCAGTTGGAGTGGAAACAATAAGAGCGTTCTCCATTAAACTGATTGGCAGACCAAGTCGTCGCACACAACTTTTCGAAATAAAGGAATGGGTGGCACCTGAATCATAAATCACATCAACCAGATAACCACAGATGAGGCACTTACCCTGTACCAGATTGTCATTCCTCGTAGCTTCTGAAGCATCAAACGCAAACACACGCCCGGTCATGGCGTTCTGGGCATCGCTAGATTGGGCGTCATATCTTCCCGCTTGTGGGTTCCCTCTACCAGCTCCATTCCGACCTCTCCTCGAAAAGTTGGAACCCCGGGTCCCAGAAGAGTTGGTCCGGTTGTCCATCCTGCCCTGCTGCTGCCTCTGAGGGCAATCGGGCCTGAGGTGCCCTGGTTGTCCACACTGGAAGCACACAATCTGATTGGCTTGGCAATGTTTGGCAATGTGTCCTTCCTGACCACAATTATAGCATGTACGATTCCCAGGGGGATTACCCGATCGACCAGTGGAACCCCGACCAGAGGAGGATGAGGAGGTAGCAGAAGATTTGCCACCCCGGAAGAATTGACTCATCCTCTTGAAATTGAATCTTTTGCCTTCAGTGGCTTTTTATCTTTCGGCTGGGACATCCGTTGTAACTGCACCTCTTCAGTCAGTCTTGCCTTGTTCACCAAGGTTGGGTAGTCCCTAATCTCCATTGGTACGATTACACTACGGAGCTCAATCCGTAGTCCAGCTTCGTATTTAGCGCACTTGCTACCTTCAGTCCCTTCTAACGAGAAAGGGTGGTAAAAATCACACAGCTCATCAAACTTACTGGTGTACTCAGCTACAGACATCCGGTCTTGCTCTAACTTCAGGAATTCCATTTCTTTTCGGATTTTGTAGTTATCCGGGAAGTATTTAACAAGGAACCTCCTTCGAAAATTCGCCCATACCAACGGCTCATTGGCTGCGTTCATCTGCACCTTCACGCGGGACCACCATACTCTAGCCTCATCTTTTAGTTGGTAACTAGCAAATAAAACCTTTTGCTCTTCAGAGCACTCAAAATATTCAAAAACCTGCTCGATATCCCTAATCCAGATGTATGCCCCGTCATAGTCATGTCCTCCCTTGTAAGTCGGAGGATTCCTTTTCAGGAATTTATCCAGAGTGGGACCGGACTCGGTCCTACTCATCAGCTGAGTAAATCTAGAGAAGAAATCATCTTTTCCCCCAGAACTAGTCTCTTCGGCCATTTAGTAATTCTACAATAAGCAAACACATCACCATTAATAACCAAGATCAGTCAGGGGATCATAAATTTACCTTATATTCATAGAATACTACGCCAATGGAGTGCCAAGGGAACGGTGCCAGACCACACATAATCTCAACACAACAAAATACAATTAACTTTCATAAAACTATCACAATCACTAGATCGGCCCACACACCGGCTCTAGAAAGAACCGCTCTGATACCAAGTGTAACGTCCTAAGTTATTTTTGCATTTATTTTTATTCAAACGATTACATCTTACCATAAATTTTTCCTTTTCTTGAAAATTAATCGATATTTAGAGAAAAACAATTTAATTTGAACACAACGGATGAGAGAAAGGGTGTCGGGGCTTCTCACTTGAGTGAGGCCCCTACTCGTTTAAGCGAGATTCCGGACTCTCACTTAAACGAGGTTTCTATTCGCTGGAGCGAACACCTTTCACACATCGGATTATACCAAGACATGCAACCGAACTCTCACAATTTCACTCTAAAAATGGTTCTGTGAACCCAAAGAGTTACCATGAAAGCACATGCAAATAACAGTGATATATTTTAAAATATAGGTTTACATTCGATCCGGTCTTAATTAAACTCAACTAATAATTATACTATGAAGTTTTTATACACATATATGACTCTATAAAGAGTCACTCAAAGTCACCCGGATCCTGGCACCGTTCTCCCCCTTGGCGCGGCTCCATGGCTCCTTCCCCCTCCCTGTCTCTGGTTACTAAAAAAAATGCAAGGGTGAGTGTTTGGAATTGTAATTAATATAGAACGGAATTTAACACTATACATGCATATTGATACAAACACATCAAGCATCACCTGTAAGTAAGCATACCGAAACATAGTGTATTTCATGCAGTAACTAAATTAAACCAATTACACAATTCCATCACATTCATCGCATTCATCACATTCATCACATTCATCACATTCATCACATACATCATATTCATCACAACTGACTCTCATACAATCTGACTCCTAGTATCCGGATACTAAAGGATTGGCCTTCAGCTGGGGGTCCTACTTGACACCCCGTGAACCCTGCTTGGTTCACCGAGTCCTACTTGACTGTCCACCTCGACCACTGGGTCCTACTTGACCACTGGGTAGCTCAACTGGGTACGAAAACCACGGGAGCTGGAAATGAGGGGCTATCATATACCGTCGGCCATCCCATACCACATAATCATTCAATAGTTTACCTTTCACATAATAATATCAATTCCTCATCACTCGGGTAGCCTGCTTGCTAACTCGACGTCCCATAACGATGATCATTTCAACATTTGATATCATAAGATCATAACATGATAAACTCAACCACATCCGATCATCCACTAATTAATAAACTCAGTCACACATGCACAAGCATAAACACACAATTACGTTTAGCAACATTTTCCTTAATTTGTTTACGTTACCTCAAAAACCTGAATAAGAAGTGAGTCCTATTCTAATTAATTATAACCCGAACACCCCCTTTACTTTGGTTCCACGCTTCGATGATCTGTTCTCTGTGTCGATTCTTTCCTCCGAGCACTGGTTTCGCAGTCTCAACTCCGTCACTCAGTCTTCCGTTGCTTAGCCTACTACCTACGGATCATAAAGTACAGCTCATCACTTCAACGCCCTTAGTTCATGGACAACGTCTGGACTCACGCTCACCAGAGGAGTGGAGAACAGCCACGAATATAGCCATGCATGGCTCTAAACGGCCAAAGAATAAAAGGAATAAGAGAATTACAATTAGAACAGATCAGTAGACTCACCTTGAAGTCTCGATCACAGGAATGGGGTTAAATTGAAGTTTAGACACAAATGGAGTCCCTCTCCAGCGCATGCAAATCAGCGTTAAGAGAGGAGAGAAAAAACGAAAGAGGAGGAATAGACCAACAGCAAAGATAACTTGTAAATAATGAAGAGGGAAGGAAGAGAATTTCCTTATATATATAGCTCATGGGCAAGATCGTCTTTTCCTTTATTTTATTTGTATTCTTACTAAATTAATTAATTTCACTATATTAAACTATTGCATAGTTATCAAATCAATTACACGTATTTATTCCCTCAACGTTTAATTATTCACAATTCTCTAATACTTCGCAAGAGTATAGGCCCAATATGAATATCGGCCCCCGACGTCCTAACTTAGTGTTCATACCTCCGAAATCCGAGCTACAACCTGAGAGATCGGATACCTTATCCGTGCTCACCTCTTGGTTACGTATATCCGTTGTTTCAGTCATTATGAGGTTAATCCGGGCTATGACTCCGTATGAGGCGCTCTCCTCACAACGGTTGGACCAGACCGCTTAGCCCTGCCCGCTCTTCTCCTACACTTCCGATCTTTAACTCCGCCTACTCGTGCTTCAGATACCGACCTCGACACCGGCTTTTCCAATCTTTGGCTCGGACAGAACAAATATTAAATAAAACTTCTAAAATATTTACTAACATTTCCCATTTCTTATAATTCTCATTAAAACATCAGGGATGTTACATCGGACATTTATTTCACCATTTTTTATAAGATCACGAGTAAAGAAAAATTTTGGTGAAATATATTTTGTCCTATCTCCGTTAATATAACCCTCCTTTAACTGGGAGATACAAGCTGCATTATCTTCACATAAGATTGTTGGTGGTAATTTTCCAGCGTGCAAGCCATAAGTATCTTAAATATGTTGAATCATAGACCTCAACCAAACACATTCTCAACTTGCTTCATGTAATGCTAGAATTTCAGCATGATTAGATGATGTTACTATGATCGTTTGTTTTATGGATCTCCATGAAATTGTTATACCACCACATTTGAATAAATATCCTATTTGTGATCGACCATTATAAGGATCAAACAAATACCCCGCATCAGTATAACCAATTAGGTTTGCCTTAGATACATATGGAAAAAATAAACCCATGTCCATTGTACCTCTAAGGTAGTAGAATATGTGTTTGTAGACACCATTCCCTATCCTTTTCTTTTATTATTTATGCTTTTCAGAAAGGTAAAATAAAAAATTAAAGAAACCATCCCCTTCCACCCCTCACGCCTGAAACCATTTCCCAACAGCCGGCTCCATCTCTAACGCAAGCGTGAGAATATTTCAGGATTCAAGAAAGCTATTCATAAAAATAATCAAGGGCCCATCCCCTTCTCATGACAACAAACGTGAATAAAAGGAAACCAAGGGGAAGAACAAAGGGTCTTCTTCACTTTTCATCCTCACCATCAAACCAACAAAAAAACTAGAAAGAGCACAACACCACCAACAGCAATAATCTGCCTTCATCCTTATCACCATTTATCAAAAACCAGAGACTCAATAACAACTTTCTTCATCAATCCATCTTCACCATCAACCTACAACAACCAAAGACAATCAAAAGAAATAGAAACCAAATAGCAAAGGGAGCCAAAATTAGAAACCAGCATCAAAAGAAGAAGAGAAGAAGAGGGAGGGGTGCTGCCAGAACCGCCACTGGACTCCCTGTCGCCGGTTTCTTCCCCAACGCCAGCCACCCTACTCACACGCCGCTCGTCCTTCCCTCGCCGAATCCGAACTCCCTCACTCGG
The DNA here is from genome assembly GCA_037962975.1 of Clitoria ternatea. Taxonomy (NCBI): domain Eukaryota; kingdom Viridiplantae; phylum Streptophyta; class Magnoliopsida; order Fabales; family Fabaceae; genus Clitoria; species Clitoria ternatea. Next base: position 45,739,701 of record CM075674.1, read on the forward strand.
TGGCTCTCTCTCTCTCTCTCTCCCCTTCCGATCTCTTTCTCTCTCTTTCTAGCTCTCACTTTCTTTCTCTCTAACTCAACCTCACTCTCTCTCACTTACAACCAGCCGCCCCCCTGTTACCCTTTCACTCTTTTACTCTTTCCCTTACTTAGTTTTAGGGTTTAGTTTCTTTTGGGCCTCAAATAGTGAGGCCCAATCTTTAAGGCTTTTTGTTTTTTGTTGTTGTTATTTCTTCTCTTTTGAGCCCAAAAATTCCTTTTATTTTTATTCTAGAGAAAAATAGTTTCATATTATTTATATTGGTGTTAAACTCAGAAATCATAAAATATTTAAAATATGAGTACCTCATTCTTTAAAAAAAATAAGTAGGTGAACAAGTAATTTTACTCTTTATGTTAAATTAACATACAAAATACTAGAACCCAAATATTCAAGCTAGCCTTTTAAAAGTAAAAATATATTTGGAAATCTAAATCTTACCTCTTTAAAAATAATAGTGATAATAATAATAATAATATTTGATGTTAAATACAAAAATCTAATATCTTTTAATAATTACATATATCTATTTTAAAATGAATGTATTAAACGTGTGTTTCCATCTTATAAGCAATGTCGTGCGAGATTACTTTTGCCTACATTTACGACATAAGACTTTGAAGGTTTATGCACGTGCGAATTACTTTGCCTTGTATTTTTTCCTTCCTCATAAATTTCCTTTTATTATTAAAAATCAAATCAATTTAATAACTTTAAAAATAATTTAAATATTTTTTGAAATTAACTTCCCCAAAGAACTACGTAACCCTGATTTCTCAAAAGCTTGAGAATACGTAGAAGCGGGAATCAATTCCTGTCGAGCCCACTTTCTTTTGTTTAATTTCTATGCCTCTGTTATTATCTCAATTTATTTTATCTATTTAATATTTTCTTTAAATAGTAATTTGTTTAAAATGAGGCTAATTTAGACGTGACGTCTTGTTAATCTCACGTTTTTAACATTTCATTTAAAATAGTAATTTCTTTAAAATGAGGTTAATTTAGACGCGACGTCTTGTTAATCTTATATTTTTAATATTTTATTTAAAATAGTATTTTCTTTAAAATGAGGTTAATTTAGACGCGACGTCTTGTTAATCTCGTGTTTTTAATATTTTATTTAAATAATGTTTCCTTAAGAATAAGGTTAATTTAGACGAGACGTCTTGTTGACCTCATATTTTTAATATTTTATTTTAAATAGTGTTTTCTTAAAAATGAGATTAATTTAGACGAGACATCTTGTTAATCTCATATTTTTAATATTTTATTTAAAATAGTATTTCCTCAAAAATAAGGTTAATTTGGACGAGACGTCCTATTAATCTTCAGTTTTAATCAACTTTATTCTACTTCATCTTATTCAATTTTATTTTAATCTTTGAATTGTTTATGTATAAATTAGGGTTAATTTGGACGGGACGTCCTATTAATCTTCACTTTTACTCTGTTTTCTTCTTTCTTACTATCATTGTTTGGTCAAATTTCATACTGTCACTATTTGGCTCTCATTGTTTGGTCTGTTTTATCTGTTTGTGTCTGCTTTGTTGTTTCGTGTATTTCTTTTCTTAAAAGAAGTTAAAAATAATTTATGGGCTATTTTGAAGTGCGCGCTATCAATTTGGGGTAACCGTTTTATAACAGACAGTTGTGATATGCTAATACCTTCCTCACCTGTAATTCGACTCCCGAACTTAGAATTTTACTTTCATGACTAGTGCTTTAACGAAAGGTTTTCCCGATATTTTATCCTTAAAAATATTGGTGGCGACTCCCTGTTTTCTTTTCGAAAGGATTTCAAAACCCGTTTTGTTTTTCCGAGGGTCGGCCGTCCCGCCGCGATCTTGGTCGCGATAGTTTTTAATCCCATTCTAATGCCTTTTTGTGTATAAAGAACTATGCCTTGCTAACAAATTAACAGCAAATGATATATCAGGTCGTGTATGACTAGCAAGATACATTAGTGCACCAATTGTACTGAGATATGGTACTTCAGGACCAAGTAGTTCTTCATTTTTGTCTTGAGGTCAAAAAGGATCTTTGCTCACTTCAAGTGACCTTACAACCATTGGACTGCTCAATGGATATGATTTTTCCATATAAAACCGCTTTTGCATCTTTTCTATATAAGTCTTTTGATGCATCAAAATTTCTTCCTTTAAATATTCTAATTGTAATCCAAGACAAAATTTTGTTTTTTCCAAGTCTTTCATCTCGAATTCCTTTTTCAAGCAATTTACAGCCTTTGGAAGCTCTTCGGGAGTTCCGATGATGTTTAAATCATCCACATAAATTGCAATTATAACAAACTCTTTTCCTAATCTTTTCATAAAAACACATGGACAAATTGGGTCATTTTTATACCCTTCTTTCAATAGATATTCACTCAGACAATTGTACCACATACGTCCAGATTGTTTCAGTCCGTAAAGAGATTTATTCAATTTAATTGAATAATTTTCTCAAGAATTTGTCTTGTATGCTTCAGGCAAATTAAATCATTCAGGGAGTTTTATATAGATGTCATTTTGGTTCAGGCAAATTAAATCCTTCAGGAGGTTTTATATAGATGTCATTTTGCTTCAGGAAAATTAAATCCTTCAGGGAATTTTATATAGATGTCATTTTCAAGTGTGCCATATAAATATGCTGCAACAACATCCATTAGGCGTAAATCAAGTTTTTCACGAATTGCCAAACTAATCAAGTATCGAAAAGTAGTTGTATCTATCATTGATGAATATATTTACTCAAAATTAATACCAGGCCTTTGTGAGAAACCTTATGCAATAAGCCTTACTTTATATTGTACAATTTCATCATTTTTATTTCTTTTTCTCATAAAGACTCATTTGTACCCAACTGGTTTTACACCTTTAGGTTACAGGTCCAAAAACTTTTCATTTTTGCAAGTAAGTTTAACTCTTCTTGCATTGCATCTTTCCACTTTGGTCAATCATTTCTTTATGTACATTCCTTAATAGATTTTGGCTCATGATTCTTATCATCATTTATAATATCAAGAGCTACTTTGAATGCAAAAATTTTATCAACATCGACTTCATGTCAATTCTATTCCATCCATGACATAATTTATAGAGATTTTTTTATTCTTATCAATTTCATGTACCTTGGTATCTTCTGGATTTGAAACCTTGATTATGTCAGGAGACTCTTCTGGAGTCTTTATATCCTCGATTCGACCATCCTCTTTATTTACTGAGGATTTTTATCCTTAGAACCAACAGGTCTGCCATGTTTTATTTTGGCTTCATACTCATTTTCACTTTTAGATTGTCCTTCAGGGATATTAATCTTTATTGGAGTATTAACAGCTGGTATGTGTGACTTAGTCACTCCTTTTGGATCAGCAAATGTATTCAGTAATTGGTTTGCTAAATTTTACAAACTAATTATTTTCTAAACTTCTAGTTCAGATTACTTTGTTCAAGGATCAAAATAAGATAGAGATATCTCATTCCAACTAATCCTTGTATCCAACTGTTTACTTTCTCCCCCTAATAGTGAGAGAACAAATTCATCAATAATGACAATCAGCGAAATAAACTGTAAATAAATCACCTGTTAAGGGTTCAAGATATTTTATTATTGATAGACTTTCATATCCAACATATATTCCCACTACAAGAAAATCAGTTATTAGAGACCGATTTTTCAGTCTCTAAATTCAAGCAATCGGTCACTAATTGTGTTTGTGACCGATTTAGAGACAAATTTTTAATAGTCTCTATACCTTTGGTCGCTATAATATAGTGACTGATTTAGTGACTAATTTATTAGAAACTGATTTTGTGACTGATATTTAGGGACTGATTTTGTGACTGATTTGTAGAGACTGGATTTGTGACTGATTGATAGTGACTGATTTTATGACTGATTTGTTGTGACTGATTTTGTGACTGATTTGTTGAGACTGATTTTGTGACCGATTTCTAGTGACGAATTTTGTGACTGATTTCTAGATACTGATTTTGTGACTGATTTCTAGAGACTGATTATGTGACTGATTACTTTAATATAAAGTAAAAAATAACCACCAATTTAGTGACCGATTTAACTTTTAGCCACTAACTTAAAAACTAAATTTATTGCCATCAAAATTCTCGTTAATTGAAGAATTTGTAAAGATTTTTTTTTGCTAATGTTCAAATATCTCCGATTTATGATTTCTTTTTATTTCTATGATTTTAAAAAGTCATATTGTATTGAAGGGTTTTTCTTATAACTGATCGTATTTTTTTTTTATAAATTCACTGATAAAATTTTAGCTGTTTTACACATTTTCATCTTTTAACACTAGTAGGTGTAAAAAGTCACCACTTCTTCTACCATTTTTTAATATTCCTGATAAATATAATTTAAACCCAATAATTATATAATTTAAAATATCATTAAAACTAAAATATTGAACGGAAAAAACAAATTATTAAGAATATAAAGTTTAAAGACTAACTAGAGTTAATTTCCAAAGGGCCAAAAGGTTTTACTAAAGAAAATGATGTATTCAAATAGGAGTTGTACAGACTGCTCATGAAATAACCATGTGCCTTTTTAATTTTTCACAAGCAACAATAGTGCTAATATGGTCTTAAGAAAAGAAAAAAGATGAAAGAATAACTCAATTGTAAACCATGTATTTGGGAGTTGCACTGAACTTCTGATATCCTTTGATGACTTTGTTCACTGCATCAAGGAAGTCTTTCTCTGTTACAGTCTTTCTCCGGGCACGAATATCATACATACCAGGTTCTATGCATACACGAAAACAAAAACTATCTACAAGAAAACCAATGTCTATAATTACTCAAGCATGAAGCATAAGGTTTAAGAGTAAGAATTTAGGATAAGAGAAAGAATGAAAGCTGCAAAAATCCCTCTAAATCAGAACAACTTTGACCAAGTATATCAGCTAGAATGATAAAATCCTTGGCAGATTGATGCCACATAGTATAAGCCAAATAGAACGAAAGCACTCATAGAACCATGAAACATTTGCAAAAGAAGTTGCAATGCAACCTTGATTTGCATTTTTTTCCTTACAAGAGGATGGACATGTATTATTCGACTTACAAGAAAAAATGAATTTAGAAGGCCATTTCAAATGCATCATGATTTAGATATGCTCTCAACAAAATCCACCAACCAGTTAGTTGCCATCAAAACTTTGATGTTTCCTCTAGCATTAAACCCATCAAGTTGATTCATAATTTCAAGCATGGTGCGTTGAATCTCATTATCACCACCCACACCATCATCAAATCGGGCACACCTCCAATTACATAAACTTCATAAAAAAAAACACAATGCATGACCGTATTGGTATACTGAAAATATCAAGAATCTTAAGTACTCATCTAAACTAAAAATGAAGGTGAGTTTCCTCATCTTAAGAGACATAATATCCCCTTTCTCTATTGCTATACTTATAAGTCATATTTGCAAAAAATTATAAAGAAAATACTGTTTGAAAATGGGAGGATTAGATATGCTCTTTTTTTTAGATAAAGGTGTAGGTTATAAATTTAAAAATAGTTTATTTTAACAAACTATATTTAAAAATTTATAAAAATAAGTTAAAAAAGCTCACAAATCATGCTCTTGCATTCTAAGAAAATCCCAAGATAAACTTTCTCCAACACTTCGTTTCCCAAACAATAAGAAATAGATTTTGATTTTAAATACTTACTCTTCTGCATTGAAATGCTCAAGACCCATATCCTCATCCCAGATGAAGATGTAACCATAAGTAGCCACAATGTCAGGATGTAGAAAGCTTTTAGCATGCCACCTTGAACAAAATATCAAGATTTATGTCAAAACTGAGCAAAATTGGTTATAACTTATAATGGAACAAAGAAAAATGTCAATGCAAAGAGTCCAACACCAACCATTTAGTTTGCTTCCTGGCACTGATATGGATTGCTCGCTTTGACCACTCAAATTGATCCCATTCACTAGCCTTTTCATCATAGTGAAACAACATAATGGGGAAGTTTTCTGAGAGCTGTAATGTTGTTCAATTCCAGTAGTCAATAAGAGCAAAATCAAATAGGCATTAGGCAGGTGAAATTAAAGGGATTAAGAAAGCCATATATATTGCTCATATATGTGTTTTTTAATACTTTACTAACCTATCAAAGGGATTTAAAAAAATTAAAGTTATCCGTTGAGGCTGGCATTTACTTTCTAAATGTTGTTCAATCCTTCCTAGGTGGCAAAAACCTAAAAAAAGCATTATCATTATAAAGATGTCTATCCATAATCATTTTCTTACAAACTTCAAGGAAACAAAACAGAACATGGTCCCAACCCAAGAGATGCTTCCCATTCACTTTATTTTTCTAAATAAATGCTAACGAGTGGTTTAAACAATTGGATTAAAATATTTAAAACATTTTTTATTTATTAATATAATTCTTTGTTGACTAAATACCTTAGATAATTTTAAATTTGTTAACAAAGATTGAAAAATAGTTTGAATAATATTTGAATTTATAACCTAAAGACTTAAAGGGTAAAAGAGTAACTACTCAACTATTAGATTATAATTTTATCTATTCATATAAATAACAACTATTATTGATGTTAATACTTTTATGTATTTTTATTAATAATATATTTATTAAATTTAAATATAATAAATATATTCAATATTTAACAACTTATTTATTATTGAAAATATATTTAATAAATATGTAATAACATGGAACTAACATGAAAATTATTGAAACTGAAGTGCAATATAACATGGAACTAACATGAAAATTATGCTAAGTTTGCAGTTTCAAATATAATGTCAAATGTGGGGCCTACAGATATCTAAAACTAGCTTTTTGAAAACTGATTTGGATAGTGACTTTGAAGGATATTTATAATTAACTGTGAACAGAGTTTAGTGTAAGCATGACTAATAATATATATTTCTTATAGCAGATGAGTGTGACAATGGGCCAGTACATTGCAGTGACTTTCTTCTTTGAAATTTGGATACATTGAACCAATCCAAGTTCTCTTTGAATCCGGGTATCTATCTGCAATGAGATAGTTAAAGCGTCCAGCACAGTGCACTGCAAACAAGGTCACCTGAAATTTTGTGATAGTGGCAATTCAGCTCTATGAAGAAGTACCTTGAAATTGTAAAGAAAGAAAGCAAATATATATAAGCTTTAGTACTTTTTTTTTTAGCTTAGTGCACCTAGTCCAGAAATAATTGAACCGGATGTCCTTTTCAAGTCTGAAAGAAAAACAACGAAAGTAGTTAGCACTGTCACACTTTTGCAATTAGAAGCCTTTGATGAAAACCAGAACTAGAAAGTACGACATGATGGCAGACCTTGCATATAGAGAACTAACTCGTCTTAAACGCCCTAACCGAAACATGTTAAAAACTTTGAAGCCAAGTTCACTACCATGGCTTTAGTGAAGAGGAAGTTAAAGGATTGCAATGGAACAATTGAGCAGACATTAAAAGCAAATCGGGTAGATAGGTACCTGAAAGTTTGGTTTGAACCATATGGAGTAAGTAGAGTTGTTGGATCACATAAAGAGTGCAAGGATGTTGGGGAAGATGGAGAAAAGAGTACAAAATGAAGTGTGGTTGTTGTATGTTGTGAAATATGAATGATATTTAGGGATTGAAGAAATGGGTCCGACATTGAGAACAGGGAGAACAGGGTGTTATAATCATTGTGCTTAGAAACTGGTTGGATCATCATTACTTGAAAGGTTTTGCTTTCTTTTTCTATGTTCCACGGTTTATAAAATATTGCATCTTCATGAAAACCATTTCCATTTTGTTAATTACAAAATAAGAAGCAAGAACCAAAAGTCCAAAACAATATTTAGACAAGACAAATAAAGGAAAAAACTCGGCATTTTGCCAAGTGAACCCAAAAACCAATAGTGATATCAACATATACGATCTCTGAAGAAAAGTGCATAAAATAATAAAAGAATTTTTTAAGCACAAATGATTAGACCTTAAATAATATAGAATAGAATGGTACTAAATTACCTATTACCCAAATGATTATAAAGTCATACCTGCAATATATTAAGAACAGTCTAGATTATATCTTGATCCTTCAAACAATCAACATTTTGATATGCCTGCCCTATGATTTCCATCTATCTCTGTAGGAAAAATAGGGAAACCATAGAAATTAAAATATTTGGCTCCACAAACAAAAATGCACAGACTGATTCACATAGCATAAGATAAGAGTTCAATAAATCATATGGCTTCTCAATAAAAGACTTGATTTCGGAGCTCCATCAACTTCTAGATTTATTCATATTGTTGGGGTGTATGTGTGTGGTATGTGATGATAATGATGAATACATGCAGAAGCTTCTTAAGATTCTAAATCCAACCCCAACAACATGGTCCAATGACACCTACTGCTACAGAAAAAGACATAAACAAACACCATATCAGAACAATCCAAAACTCTAATTGAATACACAAATATTGTAATCCAAAACCCTAACAAAAAAATCCACACCTCCTGCCTCTTTGACGCAACTGTCAACCCATAACTGAGCAGATTCGCTTCCTTCTTGTTGGGATTGGGACCCTTGAGGACACGAAAGAAGAAGAAGTCGTGTGAGTCGTCGACTTTCACAATAATATCATCATATAGCTAAAAATTAAAAAAGAAAGAAACAGCAGTGGGTAACTAATTGAAAAGAAAAATCCATTCCTCAATGGAAGATACCTAATAGAGAATCGTAAGAAGCCAAAACACAGAGGAAAATACCTAAGAGAGGGGGGTAATAGAGATTGTTGAAGAAACCATGGAAAACGAAGAGGCAGTGGAGGTTGAAGGAGGCGTGGTGATGGGTTGGCAAAAAGGAAGTTGTACGGTGAGGAACAGTGGAAAACGATGGGTGGTGGAGGTTGAAAACGGTGTACATGGTGATGGGTAGGAGAAGGAAGAATCGCATGGTGAGGAACGCTAGAAAAATATTGGTAGTCGAGGTTGAAGGAGGCCTGGTGATGCAAGGAGCGGCGCGATGAAGGAAGGTTTGGAAGAATTAGAAATTTTGAGAGAGAGTCTATTGAAAAGAGAAGTCGCGCGGGAGAGAAAGGGAGGGAGGATTTTTTTTGTTAAGTAAGGGCTTTCTAAAGTGTTTAAACAAAAAAATTAAATTTTGGGAAAATTAGTGACCGATTCTTTCAGTCACTAAAACCAATTTATAATAAATTATATTGTCTTAAATTAGAAACCGATTTTTCGGTCACAAACTTAGAGACTGATTTTTCTGGTCACTAAAATTTTTTCACACTAAACTTTTCTATACATTAGAAATGGAGTTTTTCAATCACTAACTTAAAGACTGATTTTTCGGTCACTACACTCTCTCCATAATAAACACTTAATTTTCTATACATTAGAGACCGATTTTTCGGTCACTAACTTAAAGTATAATAAATTCATCCTTAACTTGGTGAAGAGGATGAGGTTTAAGTTTTTCTCAAGGTTAGATACCAATTTTTTGGTCTCCAAATTCTATTTTTTTAGAAAATTATTTTCATGTGCTAACATGAGTTTTATATTAGATGTTTCTAAATTAGAGACTGATTTTTCAGTCTCTACTGTGACCAAATTAGTGACCAATTCTATATAAAACTTTATCATCTTCTTATTGGTCTCTAAATCAGTCACTAAACTTAGAAACCAAGAAACCAGTCACTAAAATCAGTCTCTAACTATAGTGACCAATTTTTCAGGGGCCATCCTAGTCACTAATTTAGAGACTAAAATATCGGTCTCTATTAACATATTTAGTGACCATTTTTTTACGGTCTCTAAGTTTAGTGACCGATTTAGAGACGAATAGTAATTTGGTATAGTTTTTCATGAAATCAGTCTCTAATTCAGTCACAATAGAGACTGATATATTTCAGTCACAAAATTGGTCACTAAACAACAGTTTTCTTGTAGTGTCCCAACCTTCTTTGAGGTTTCACTTTAGTGCATTATGGAGGAGAAATAAGAACATATACTGCACTTCTAAAAATTCTTAGATGGAAAATATTTAGTTCTTTACCATGAACCAATTGTAAAGGGGAATACTCATGATAACTTGTAGGTCTGATGCGAATAAGTGCTGCTACATGCAAGATTGCATGTCCCCAAGTTGAAATTGGGAGTTTTAATTTCATTAACAATAGTCTTGCTAACAATTTCAAACGTTTAATCAATAATTCAGCAAGTCTATTTTGTGTATAAACATATGCTACAGGATGTTCAATATTAATTCCAATGAACATACAATAATCATCAAAAGATTGAGATGTAAACTCACCAGCGTTATCAAGGTGTATTTTTTTAATTGGATAATCAAGAAAATGAGCTCTAAAACGAATTAATTGAGTTAGTAATCTCATAAACGCCTAGTTACGAGTTGACAATAAGCAAACATTTGACCATCTAGTTGATGCATCAATTAAAACCATAAAATATCTAAATGGTCCACAAATATTACCTTTTATACGCTTTAAAAATATGAGCGATTCACTTCTAATTTTCATTGGTGATGGTCGAGTAATTAATTTCCCATGCAGCATATGAAAAATTATTAGTTTGGAGAATTTGTCTGCTGGACAAGCAATGAACATTTGAATTCTCAACTATTTTTTGCATCATTATTGTTCTAGGATGGCCTAACCGTTCATGCCAAATAACAAAGTTATTCTTATTTGTAAACTTCTGGTTTACAATAACATTTGTCTCAACTGTACTAATATATGTGTAGTATAAATCGGAGGAAAATGAAGGCAATTTTTCCAAAATATATTTCTTATCAAAAATTAACTTTGTGATGTAAAGATATTCATCATTTTTTTCATTTGTGGTCTCAATATGGTATCTATTTCTGCAGATATCCTCAAAAGTCAACAAATTTCTTTGAGACTTCATAGAATATAATGCACTATCAATGTGTAATTTTGTTCCTCCAGGTAACAAAATATTGGCTTTGTCGAAGCCTTCAATTATATTTATACTACCAAATATAGTATTAACATTGACTTCTTATTTTACTATATGGTAGAAATATTTCTCATTCTTGAGAAAAGTATGAGTTATTGCACTATCTGCGATATATATATCTTTATCATTCATATGAGCATTCATTCTTCATTAAATAATAATAAATAAATCATGAGTGAAAATATAATCAACAATAATAAATATTTAACATAAATTCATAACAAAACAAATTACATAAAACATAAAATAATTTATTTAGGGGCACTCTCCTCTCCAACCGAGTGGTCAATGTCTTCTTCAAGAAGAATAAAGAAATCATCAATATCACAGTGAGTAAAACATCATCTAGACCAGTAAATTTGTTTATATTGTTTTCCATTTATTTTTAAGGAATTTTGGTATAGATTAATCAGATGTTTTGATGTGTGACAAACCCGAGACCAGTGGCCTTAGCTACCACAACGATAGCAAATATTTTTTAGTTTGTTCACTACTCTGAACATCTTTTCCTTTTTCCATACGTTCTTTATTTTTCCATACAAATGATGATTTATTATCATTTCGACCACGACTATGAGTATAATGATCATGTGTTACTATATTCACTTCTGGGAATGAAACAATTTTTGTTAGACGACACTTATGATTTTGTATAAGTAACTCATTATTTTGTTCAGTCACAAGGTGATAAAATAACTTATAAATTAACTAAACAAGTTAAAATAAAATTTCACATAAGTGATCGAGTAGTGAAAATTTTAAAATTTTTATGAAATTTTATTCAAGCACTAGTGGTTTAGTGGTATGGTAGTAACTTACTATGGTATTGACTTGAGTTCAATTTCTTATTAATGCATGTTTTCAATCATTAATACCCTTATATAATAAAATATATTATATTAATTATTTAATTTAATATAAAATTCCTTATTTGTCCTGATATAATCATGTAATTTAATTTATAAAATACAAGAGCAGATCAACATATAAAATATATGTAGCAATATCAACATCATATAAAATAAAAGTTATAGTAGAAAGCATTATTATATGTAACAATTGAAGTTAGTAAATGAGATAGCAAATCAAGTGTAAGGTAATATAATTTTTTTCATGTAGCATCACTTGAAATCAGTGAATTGCGCATAGGCACAGTAACACATATAACAATGGATTAATTTAATTATGTACCATTATAAAATATATGTAGCAATTTTAAATAGCAATTGCTTAATGGAATGGATCTGTAGCATAACAATAGTTGTAGTGGAAACACAATATATAAAATAGAAGTTATACATATAAAATAAAAATAAAAATTATATCACGCAGCCATAATGCAGGCTATAGTGGATCAACATCATGAAAATAAATCATGCAGCAATAGTGCAGGTTATAGTGGAACATATAAAGTAATGGAAATAGTTAATGGATAATAGCAATCACGCAAATAAGGAGGCACAGTAGCTAGCAAATAATATGTAAAATAAGGATAAGGAGGTACAGTAGCTAGCAAGAATAATATATATAATAGGAGAGGCTTGCAGTAAGTATAAAATAATGGAGTTAGTGTAGCAATAATGTAAAAGAACAAATCAGAAGCAAAATTACATAATTGGTAAAGTAACAATTAAAATGAATTATAAACATAATACTAAATAGTTAAGAATTTAGTTTTATTCTTCAATTATAAATATAATATGATATTTATTATATTAATAATGATCAAATTATATGACTATTTTGTACATCCTACAAGGATGTTTAAAATATAAGTTCTTCAGAAATCTTTTTATTATTATTATTATTATATGTATAATTCTATAATAAGTTCTTTAGGAACCTATTTTTATTTTATAATATAGATATAATTTTATACATTCTTCTGAGATGTTTAAATATAAGTTCTTCAGGAACTTTTATAATATATATGTAACAGAAGATACATAAATTAAAATAAAATCATGAAGGAAGAAATAAAATAAAATAACCATGTGTTACCTCTTGAAGACTTAATTAGATCTTAGTTGGTCAGAATCTGGTGCTGATAACGTGTTATAAATAAGCTCAAAATTAAGGAAGAAGAAGAATGATGAAGAAGAATTTGAAGAGAGTGATAAAAAGGATATGAAATTGTGTGTGTAATAAATGAAAGATGAATCATATTTATAGACTAAAATGGACATCCACTATTCATTATAATATTTATAATAAATACGACTTTTTTGTTTTTATACTTTAGAAGAATTTCATGGTTTGCATAGAGAAAATTAGTGTAAGATTAAAGTTAAAATACTTTTTTATCTTTTTTTTTTACTTTAATGTCTTTTTATCCCTAATAAATATGCTTGTTTTAATCTTTGGGACTTGTATAATATGTAAATTTTATTTTAGTCTTTATAAGATGAAGTTAGCATCATATGCAGCGGTAGATCTAGTGGGTTAACTAATAAAAAATTAATAACAAATATTATGACATGAAATTATGACATTTAATAGTTAATAAAATTATGATATGGGTTAAATTTGTCACGTTATCCAATCAAATTATGATATATGTTATAATTAAATTGTAATACATAACAACTAATAAAATAAAATTTGACATGTGTCTATATTAGAAAAAATAAAACCTAGTTGAAGCAAAACCAACAAAATATAAGACATAGTTAAAACTCTTTAACTAATTAATATATATTTTAACTATTTTAAATATAGTCAAGTTTAAATTCGATTGGTTTGAAATAATAAAATAAGGATACAACATCCAAAAAGTTATCATAGGTCTACCACTAGCTATGTCAACATGTTGACATAGATTTTAGTTCACCAAATTAGCATTTAACAGTTTCAAGTTAGGGTTATGAAGTGAAATTTTATCAAACCTTTGAGAATGTGATATGCAAATATAATGAAAAAACTATTTTTTGGTTAAAAGAATCGCTTATGGGAAGACTCCAAATGGCTAGAAGAAAGAAAATCCATCTCCTTTTGGCAGAGATTCGCTTTAATAATTAGTTCACATAAGTAGTTTATAATAAACGAATCAGTTATAGGATGATAATTAAAACTCAAAATTATTAGCTCATGCAATATAGATTGATTTATTATATTGCTTGTGCTTCATTCCTAGGTTTCGCTTTTGTCTGTTCTCTAACGTTTCTATTATTACAATTCACCCTTTTAAGTTATTTGTATGTATCCATTTGATCTTCTATGCTAATTCTGTTTTCAAACTTACTTGAGAAACGAATCGGGATTTTATTAATCTTTTAAGCTACATTAATGAAATTAAAATGTTTAAGGATGTTCAGTGAAGTTCAGTAATATATTATAACCATTTTTGTAACCTAAGACAATATTGCATATGATAAAAAAAAAATTCAAGCATTAAAGATTGTATTAAACTAACATTGAAAACCACATAAAAACTACATTAATATTAATTTTTAATAAAAACTCTTTTTATAATTTTAACATATCTAAAATTAAAATTCCCCAGGTTAAAAAAATTGTTTTAAATTAAGGTTATATAAAACTTCACTTCATATCCCTTCTTTACCTAACCAATTAAACCTATACATATATCTCCCAAAAGGATGGTATTAAATACTCTTCTCATTATTATAAATCTCCACACCATAATATAAGTTTATTTCTCATACAGTAAATAAAATGAAAGAATACCTAAGTAATATAAAGAAAATTAAAAAATATCTTACGCAAGGGCTTTTAAGGGGATGAAGACAGCCATTATTATCAGAACCTGACTGAAATGGCTAGTTGAATTATAAACTGATCATGTATCTGATCCAGGTTAAACTTTTACAGCTACTAATTCAATTATGATTTAATTCTCAATTTAATCACAATCCGTTTGAACCGGTATTTTCACCGATTCGATGGTTTTAAAAACATTACAAATGAGTATACAGATCAAATAATTCTTCCAAATTCCTAACATTGTCGCGGGTCAATACTTTCAGTATGAATTCTGCCATCTCAGAATTATAAAAATCAAGCATAACAGATAATTTGTAAAAATGAGACTCACAAATTAATGTACAACACTTTGCTTTTTTCTTGTAATATTATTTCAGATAAACATGAATGTGAAAAATAAATAAAAGAAAGCCCTGATTTAATTAGTCTTATTCTAACTTCATGAAAGTTTCTTGATGCTAATGCTAGGATAACTGATTTACATTTTACAATCCCCACTTCCTTTTCAGGGGAATGGGCCTCTGGAATCTGCCAGCATATTAGGTGGAAGAATAGAGGCAACATGTATTAAAACAATGAACGGAAAAACAATAACTTCCACCTGTGCAATGCCTTATCACAATGGAGACTCCTTCCACGGTAATCTATTAAGGCCATCAACAATAGCCCTTCTGAATTCATCATTGTGGAGAAGGAAGGAAGAGACATGCCCACCTGTGACCCATCTCACCTCAGAACCTGGCCAGGCTTTCTG
Organism: Clitoria ternatea; assembly: GCA_037962975.1. Lineage (NCBI taxonomy): Eukaryota > Viridiplantae > Streptophyta > Magnoliopsida > Fabales > Fabaceae > Clitoria > Clitoria ternatea. The sequence goes on from CM075674.1 coordinate 45,755,235, forward strand.
AAGTTCAAGGACTGAGTGTTTTGGGATGTATCCATCATCCTGCAATAGTCGGTAAGTGTTGCTACTGAAAACCTTCTTTTCAAAGCATAAATACTTGAAACATACATAGAAGAAACCCAGGGGAAAATGCAGTCATCTTGATAAACCATCAGTGTATTATTAAATACACTATCTCCCTTAAATATTATTAAATTCAGAGTTTAAATTTCATTAGACTACGACATGTTTTCTACTGTTTTCTACGTACCCCACCAGGGAACACACCAAACATCAAATAAACATCTTCACACCAACCTGAACATCTCTTTTAAGCATGGTAAATTGTTACTGAAAATATGAACAAGTTTTTCTAATACATTACATTATAAAATGCGTAAGTAAAAAATAAGGAGAGGAATGGAAATTTCAAATTACGTAAGAACTAAACTTGTTGAAATATGATAGGAATGCTGTCAGTTAAGCCCAAACCTAAGTCCCTACAAGTCTACTCCTGAAGAGTGAAGCCAGCAACAGGGAATGTGCAAATGTAAGTATGATGTAAGGGGGGTTGGTTAAAGGAGCGGGGGAAGAGAATCTGATATGAAATGCAAGGGTATTTAACATGAGGAATCATCCACTCATTTTTACATATTGTAAGCCTACAGCCAGGGCAAGGGTTAGGATCCTACATTTGTAGGAATATGGTTTAAAGTATTCCTTATAAGACTTCAGCAATCCTTCTCTCTTGAGCTGGTTTTGGATGTGGGTTAGGCCTAGTGTATTTCTTAAAATGGTGATGACCTAGTAGGGTGGATGGGAGCAGAGGCACATTTTGCCATGCAGGCTGCACCTCCATCAGAGATGTAAGGATCACTATATCCGATCCATCCAAGCTTCCAGATTCTGGGTGGCAGCATCAGGTGTGATCTGCAACGAGGCAATAAATAACCTATTGCTGCCAAAGCCCCTGTACTTGCAACTGGAGCTGTCTTATCAACTCATCTCGAGGATCTGGCAGGAGAAAAATGGGCTACTATATCCAGACTGAGGTCTTCAACTTCAGTTTAGGGTATTTTGGCTGGTGGCTGATTGGACTGGGGTCAGTGAGACATCAGACATCAGTTTTGGAAATTTTGGTACATTGGGTAAAGCTTTCAACACAGAGGAATGGGGAGGTTGTCTCTTACAATTGCAAACACCTCTCACAATCAAATCAGTAAAAAAACCCAGCAGAGGAATGGGGAGGTTGTCTCTTACAAACACCTCTGGCAATCAAATCAGTAAAAAATCCACCAACAAAATAAAGTGAGTGAGATAACATACCTTGTGCCTTAAATGAAGATCTATTTATTTGTAGCGAGTGTGTGGGGTGTCCTAACCTGTAGATTGCTTGTGTGAGAGATAGTGCGTTTGTAACCTGCCAATGATGAGATTTGCATGCCTTAATTAATGTGTCTATCTATTAGGACCATCCGCTGAGGGATGTCATCCTATGTCCAATGTATATTTTGTGATATCGGGTAAGCTCAATTGTATTCTGTTAGGTATCATGGTTGGGACCACTGGGAAATAGATTGGGTCAAATGAAGAGACAAGGGTGTCTGCAGGGGGTGGAGTACCATAGTCTATGAGTATTGTTCAAGTGGTTTGATCAAACTGGTCCAGTCATACCGTATATCAGCTTGTTTGTAGCATGAACCCAGTGGATGAGGCACTTAGACAATTAAAGTTCAAACTAACATGAGACCAACCAACAATGTATAAAAAATGTCAACGATAGTCATTGGAGACATGTCTCCTTGAATGTAGAGGATTAGATTTATGTCAAATTTTGTCCACACAGGCACCAATCCTTGGTGAGATGCATTAATCCTGTTGAAAGCAAGTCATTATGGACCCTTACGAATTTTGGCTTGCGTTGGCACGGTAGCTTATAATAAGGTTGCGTTTGAGTGTGTTGAGAGGGAGACGGAGAAAGAGAAAGGGTTGGGGAATGAGGGAGAAGGAGAAAACTTTCGAGATTCCAAGTTTTGTAATTTCTTTTACCTGGAAACGTGGGCCTTGGTGGATTGGGCCGTTTCTGGAACAAGCCCATTAGTGCCAAGCTGCAAGAAATGTTTCCTTGCATTTCCTCGCCGTTACATGTTTCCAGGACGTTTCCAAAACGAGAAACGACACTTGATTCACGTTTCCATGCTTCCTAGTGCAAAAGCATCTAACATCCATCATTACATCCATACAATTACCCCACTATAAATACTCTCCTTGTAAATGACAAAAGTACACATTAATTACATATTCATAACACAATTTTGTGATACCCTCCGCTTTAACTCTTACATCCCTTATTGATTTGGGCATTAGAGGTGCCCTGTGGGACACACACGCCCCCTTAGAAGAATACCGTCCAGATCACCGTTGCAACATACCATCCTAACCTCTCTCTCCATATCGGACAAATCAAGAATAATCCATTTCGATGCAACAGAATTACATTTTTTTCCTGAGGCTATGTGTTTGACGACAAATCAAGGGTTCAAACATCCACCAAAATGATTGTAAAATAAATATTAACCAAATATTTTCATATTTTGACTTGATGCATATTCACAAGTTGAAAATGAGATCAGAAACTTACAGTTGCAGCAACAAGAATAACAGCGTTAGGGATTTTTGGAATTGGAAAGCGTGTCACATCGGTCAGAGATAGTACATTTCGCAGCCGCTCTCTCACTTCCTCAAGAGTCATTGCAGCCTTATGAGTAGCAAGATCCCCTCTCAGTGCCTCCCAGGCAGTACCATGCTTCATAATCCCCTCACAGAATGCCACAACAGCAGAATGTGGTGACAGAAAAGGGAGCGTTGCAACAGGTGTAGGGTGAAGGGATCCAACCATTGCAGCATGTACTCCTCCTGAGTTTACATATAAACTATAAAATTAGATAAACCACGTGATTCTAAAAGTTAAAAACTAATTTTCTTTACTATTACACCGATAAGGTAATCACTCCATTTTTGTTATCTGAAGTCTAAACTAAGACTTAATTCAAGAAATAACAGTAGTTTAATTTTCATAGTAAATAACTGAAAAATACTCCAGCGTAATTTCAAAAGTTTAAAAAAGACAGTTCACATCAAATACTTGGAGGTCCAATATGGGTTTAAGATGCGTCTTACCCATACTAAGTCCACAGACACCCATCTTGCCAAAACCTGCCTCAGAGTCCAACCAATGTAAGAGACTTCGTGCCTCTTCAATGGTTGCTCTTCCTAATAAAAGCAAATCACTGACACACAAAAGTTTTGCACCACGCTGCAACACTGGACGTCTTTGTCCATAAAAGGGACTGTATTTGCATGTATATGATGGATAAAGAACTTATATTAAATGAATAACAGAAAAAAAGTAGAAAAGAATGTTTTCTATAAGAACATACAGAAGTTGATCCTGACCTCTCAAGTACCATGGTTGCAATGTTTTCCTTCAATAAAGGTCCACCAAGACGCAATCTCCTTTCAAATGTGTGATCCCCAGTTCCTGCAGAAGAAGAGAAAAAAGGATAAAAATTTTAAACCAAATAACAAGTTTCTAACTGCTAAAGACATAATCACATCTAAGAGAAGCTTGATCTTTAAGGTTTTACACATGGTTCCTCTCAAATGATCAACCACATATTCACATAAACCACAAAGCTATAACAACAAAGCTAAAATAAAGGAATATCGTGCTAATAAACAGGGTTTACCTCACAAAGTAAATGTAACCCGCATATGAACCTTACCAACACATCAAATCCCATATGTAACTTAAATGTAACCACAAGTGCACAACTGTAGCTTAAAACCTTACTAATGAAAGAAGTTCTACAAAAATAGGTTACACATAGATAGCTATTATTTTTTTCAGAGAATCAGGGAGCAAAACAGAATATTAAAATAAGGGATATGGATCTTTTAAGTGAATTTGTAAAGTGAACAGGTAAAGGTGTACCTAACATTGATTTAATTCAAAGTGCATTGTGATCTCAACTTACTAAAATTTACATATGGACAGTTGGACACACTCTTGCTCATCTAAGAGACACACTCGCTTAGATAACTTTTTCTGAAAATAAGAATAGTCACGACATTTCTTCCATCCATTGCTACTTATTTCTTACAAATATAAGATCAAAATGAAAGAAACCCACTGAAACTTATACCACATTAGACATCTACACAATGATGGAGAGAGGCAAGCTCATATACCATATTAGAATTGGGAAAAGACTAAGCTGATTGTAGTTTGAATGTTAAAAGCTAGCTGGAGGAGGCGAGCATTGTCCCAAGTCGTTACAAAGAGCATTTTGGCCATGTACCTCATTAACATCCACTACAGTATGAACTTTGCAAGACTTCTCTTCAGATGGCTTAACATCAAGCTCTTATCGACCATATTAGAACTGTGTACAAACATCACTTACCACAATCCCAAAAGGTTAGTAGCTAACACACATTTTGACCATATTCCTATCAGATATAGAATCATACTATTTGTTCCAATTTTATCAAATGTCCCATGACCAAGAGGCACAAATCCTAAACCGGATATTGTCCACATCCAACAATTTGAAGAAAGTAACACTACCCCACTACTTACATTACATCTCTCCCATTAAACCAAAAACTAACATTGCAGCAGACATCAACAAGAACCACAAACAACAAAAACAAATCCAACCCCACATCAGTTCTTAAAATCCCATAAGCCAAACATTCCACTTCCTAAATCTTTCTACTAATCCCATTTTATTAATTAACCACAATTTTTTTTTTATCAGAACCATTTATCGTCAGTTAGAGACTTAGTCCTGATTAAAGTTCTTCAGTCCAACCAATTTCATAAAAAACACATCCAATTGAATATTTTCTTTTCATACCAAAACAACAGTAATGAAAATGACAGTAAATAGTAAAATTAGTCCGATAGGTAGGTCACCAACTAGTTCTCTTTTCCTTTTGAAGTTGTCATCATATATTTCAAGTATCAATTTTCTTTTCTTACATCATATCTTTGGAAGATCAATTTCTTCTTAACATAAACAGTCAAACTCAAATCAATCCAGAACTTATTTGGTTTATTCCAGAGTCGTCATCATCTCTAAGGGACCTAATCAGTGACCATCAGTATCAATTTGACTGATTACTCTTTTAAAAAAAAGGAGCATATGATTAAAACAAACATATTTTTGCAAGTGAGACACCGATAATAATGAATTTGAAAGAAGTGAAAAAAAAATGAAAAGGAGCAGAAGACATAATAAGGTTGAAGATCTGGGTATTACCTGCGAGATGGAGAACACAGGCCATTCGATGAGGGGGGAGAGACTTGGGGAGGAGGAAGGCGACCCTAGCGTTGTGGCTCTCGGGAGGCAATGCAGAGAGCAAGGGGTCATCGCAAGGGGTTCTGAAGACCCCTTCTCTCAAGCAAGCATTTCCGGTTTCCCAAACGGTTCGCCAAATGGGCCGAACCATAGCGGGAGGCCAGTTGTGTGGTGCTGCTGCGTGTCCCTCAACTTCAGGGAACAACTGGTGAATCATCTTCTCGAGCATGTCAAGCTTGGTCCCACCCCAGCCTCGGGAGAAGAACGGCGTCAATATTCTGCTCCGGTGCATCAATGCACCGTATATGTGGTCCAACATGTAGTGGAGCATTCCCAGATTCACCGTCACCATTACTATTGATTTCAATTTCAATTTCAATTAATCCACCAACCTTATATATACCTTACAAAGAAATAAAGGAGAAAAGAGTTGAATTATCAGGATCGGAAATTAGGAATGATCGAATGAAATTGGAACGGAAAAAGGAGAATGGATGCGAACGAAGAGAGACTGAATGTGAAGAAATCTGAAATCCAAATATTCATTGGATTAGAGAGAGAGAGAGAGAGAGAGAGAGAGAGAGAGTTACAGATTAGAATCTGCCAAACACTCAAACTATGGGAGGGACTTCAGTGGACCAGCACCCATAGTTGTTCATGTTTATATATTTATAATGTTTTTTAAGGAGGTTGACATTGCTTGCAATGAAGGTTTTCTTTTTTTTTTTTTTAGGTTTTTTTTCTCAGGTGTCTCTAAATTGAAAGCTAAGAGACTAATCTCTAGTGTCAACTCTTAACCTATTAAACGGTAAAAAAATTGATCAAATAGTTTATTCTATTTACGTGAGCCAAGAATCTTTCTTCTAAATTTGTAAAAAGAAATTGTGATAAAAAGAGAAAAGTAAATCAAGTAATCAATTGTAAACCAAAAATCAATTTAATTGCAAACAAAAAAGTAATTAATTGTAAAAAAAATCAATTTACTTTTATTTTTTAAATATTTATGTAAAAGTCAAGGACATAACATTATTTTATTTTTATTGTATACTCATTTCAAAACAAATTAATAGAGATTTTTATAAGGGTTTAAGTGAGATGCATTTTGTTAGGGTAATTTTTTTATTTTCAACTAATTAGAATTTTTCATAGATATAACTTTTGAAGTAACCATGAATAAGTTAATGAATTTTTCTATGTGGCAATTCATATTGAGCTTGGATTTTTTTTAATTTTGTACATTATTTCGAGACTCTATCTTGTAGGTAACTGATTCGGTCTTGATATCGTCATATGGGTAAGGTAGTAATTTCATCTGTTCTCACACTAGCTACCAGTGTCACAGGTAAACCTCCGGACTCTAACTCCGTATCAGATTCATATCTATACTGGAGGTCTAGGTCAACACTTAGCACACCGGAAAACATCCATGTCACCCGACAAAAAGTATAAGGTACATGTACGAGGGAACATTTGCAAGAGACACGGAGGCGCCCGCGTCGCGTGTCAAAATCGTACACTGCACAGTGTACGATTGGTCCCCTAACCCTAAAAGGACTCTTCATTCTCCGCATGCACGTATATAAATACAAACATTCTCACTACTCTGGTACGTTAGACTCATTCTCGAACTTACGCTTCAGAAACCTTAAAATCATTTTCTGATTACTGACTTGAGCGTCGGAGAATCTTCGCAGGTGACACCACCTTTCGCCTCTCTTCAACGCGAAAGCTTGGTGTGAAGGATCTCTAGGACTACAAATATACCAGATACCCACTGTACCGGTGTACAAATACTTTCAACTGATAACATTTATGGTTGGTCCCACACCGGATCCTTGACCCCGGTTCAGACCAGTTCAGTAACTTAATATAATTTTAAGATAAGTACATCATTGAATTAGTTCTTAAATTAAATTTGCATGAGTCATACAAATTAGTTTCTAGATTTTTGAAATGTCATTATTAGTCCTTGAATCTGTATACAATGTTGCAATTTCATCCATAACAACAACTAACATTTGTGAAACGTTAAAAGTGGATGAATTGTCATGTTAAGTGATAGGCGAATTTCCAATGTTGAGCCTAACAATAGCCACCAATCACGCGAAGGACAAATGTGCATATTTATGAATAGTTTGATGACCAATTTGCATGATTTTTTGTTTGGATAAACTACAACTACCATGCACTAAAATTTTCTTTATTGCAACTCACCCAAAGATTTCACATAATTACATCTCGCCCTTTTTTCTCTAATAAACTAATAGTGTATATTCTCTCACTTAACCATATTCCTTTGCTCTCAACCCCAATCATATTAAACTTCTAACTTAAGCATGGTTACACATGAAACAACTATAATCATCTTTGCTCGTTTTTACACTTTTCAACTTTAAAGCTACATCCCCCAAATCTACTCGAAGGCCAAATACGCAGCATGCCACAAACCAATCATCTATCTCGCACTTGGACATAACATGGGAACTAACTAGTTGCAACAACATACTTCGCCTTACAAAAAATAACTCGGTAGACCAAAGAAGTCAAAGAGAAAGGACAAAGTTGAGATTGATGATATTCGAATGTCAAGAAAAGGCCTAACTTCCAAATGCAGTATATGTAAAAAAAGCAGACCACAACAAGACCAAATGCCTTTCTAAACCAATACCACAAGAAAGCCAAACTGACATTCCACCACAAAACCAATTAGAAAATGTATCATAAACCTAATACTTAAATTTGACTCTACCACCAACCTAAACGTCTCAAACAACAACCTCATCCCAAAACCCTTTTCAGACTCAGCCCTAACAAATTCCACCCAAAGGCAGAAACATTACTGTAAGAGGAGGCAAAGCATTAACACCAAGGAGGAAGAAAGATTGATTCTTAGCTTTTTATGTGTAGAGTTTTATTCTTATGTTTAGATATGTGTCTTTTGTAATGCTATTTGAATTTGTAATGATGTTTTGGATGATGTAGCCTTTTGGAGGATGGGCAACACTTTGTTATGATGATGTATCTGAACTTACATATACCAATCTATCATTTTGAATGAATCTGAATTTATGTTTTCCATTCTCAAGTTATATATTGGACAACACTAAAGTTTCATTTTCCATAGTTGTGTGGCATAGTTACTGTAAGTTATATTTTCCAATTGCAATATGCTAGCAAAGAAGTTATATATACTAGTCACATTCAGGAAGAGTGACAATAATCTTTCTACTAAAATAGTTTAATTTCATTATTCAAATATAACATATACAAAATATATTCCATAACAATTCTCATACTAAGGGATAGTTCTTACAGTACAACACAAAATAAGCAACAAACCAAACCCTAAACCCTTAACAAAACCATATTAAAACCCCTATAACTAAACCTAGGACACCACAAACAAAACCAAGCCACTTGAGACATCTTTGTGACTTCTTCAAAGCTTTTTGCAAAGCCATTATTCGACTCTTTCATCTCAGAATCAACATATCTTTTTCAGAATCAACATATCTTTCTCAGTTTCAACATCATCAGACACCCAATGGAAGACATTACAGTTCCCATCATCCTTTCCACCCTGTAAAATGAACCCTAAATTATAGCGGATAAAAAACAACCAAACCCTTAAAAAATAACTAAAACTTACAGTATATTTCACACAACCCCAGAATCTTCGTCCATAGTTTATGGGTGTCTTTGATGTTCGCATCACAACTTTCAATATCTCAGGGCATTCACACAAAGGAGGATCATCTTCATGCACTTTGTTTCCATAGCTCAATGTTGATCCACATGAGTTTGTCATGCTAAAGGACATGAGGCAAGGAGTTCGCACAAGATTTCTAGGTTTTCTTAACATGGAAGAAGCCATCGAAGAAAGAGCTTATATTGAAGAAGAAGATGACAACAATAACGACGTTACATACACTTGATGGAAGGACTTAAGTGAAATATTTCAAACCACATCAGGGACCAAAGTTAAAATAAACATTAAGGGGACAAAATTAACATTTCATGAAACATAAAGGAACAAAGGATATATTTAGCCATTATTAGATAAACTAATTGCATGTTACTTAATTGTTTTGATCAAATATAAAATAAATTAATATTTCATTAATTGTACGTAACTACAATAATCAAAAGTATAATTGATGTTGCCAAATGTCCATCTAATTGTAATGGTTGAAAAACAAGTTTTATTTAAAAAAATCAAGAATTGAAAGAAATTAATCATGAATAACCAAGCAATTGAATATACACTATAACAAAAAAACACAACAATTTAGCATAGAAGCATGACGTGAGACATCCTCCCACGTCACAGATGGTATAAAGACTTAATGGTTTTAGTGTGTGGGACAACTCTGACACCACTCCAAAGATTCCAAAGGGCACACATTTCTTGGTTTGAAACGTGAGACTTGTTTCTAAAGCCATTTTTTGAATTTTGAATAAGGTGTTAGACTGCTCACATCATATTTGAAGCTTATGAGATTTGTTCATTTAAATATGCGAAGGGCTATAATTTTAAAATTTTAGCATGAGATGAAGGTTTCTGTCCGCGACAACTCTTCCCTCCACCATTCCTTCAAAACTTTAAAAGTGGTTTTTTGCGTAGAGATATCCATTCTATTCCTCATTGGTCCATTATGTTTGTGATGCGAAAAGGAATATTTTAATTGGTGTAGAATTTTAAACAACTCAAAGGTTTCTAACCTATTGAGTTCCTTTACTTTTATATTTGAAACTTCTTTAGGATAGTTTTAGGTATTATTATGTTTTAGAAAAATATTACATTTAAAAATCAGAATCATTAAGTTTATGTACCAGAGTATCTTATACACATCAAGTAAGATGGAAATTTATATTTGTTTACTAGGAATCATAAAACATTAAATGTTTATTTATAAATTACAAAATAAAAAAATTAAAATTCTCAGACGACCAGTCTATTGCTGATAAGGAGGAGCACCTCTCATCATTGTCCCACTGCATCGTACGTCATGAGGCTCGGGAGTAGCCGACCCTCTACGGGTCCCACCCCAACAATGTCCCAGGCCAACCAAATGTCGCCCACCACCGCTCTCGTTACTTAAATTAATTTTTCATTTTTTATTTTACTTATACTTTATTTTATTTATATATATGTTAACAATAACAACCTTAAACCTAAACCTAAACAACAACAACCTTAAACCCTAAACCTGAACAACAACCCACCCTTCTCTAACTTTAACATGGAAGTAATATAAACATTTCAGTAAGTTAATATTCCTAGGGATTACAAATAAAACACTACATATACGACAATAATCTTTACAACAATGATACTCATGGCATTACACAAAGACAGCACTTAAAATCACTTTTTATATTTATCTCTTTCTTTGTGACCTAGAAGGAAAGCGAGAAGCGAGACACAGGGACACAAATCAAAGGGTGAGCCCTTGGAAGAGTCATGGCTGGTTTCTCTTCCATGCTAACCTTCCCATTAACCTTCCATTCAAAACACTGAATCAAAGCAGCAATATTAGTAGGCACAACTTGTAGTGCAAGTGAGGTTCCGGGACAAGCCCTTCTCCCAGTTCCAAACGGCATGAGTTGGAAGTTTTGTCCCCTAACATCCAACTCATCTTCTCCTATAAGAAACCTCTCTGGCCTGAACTCAAGTGGCTTCTCCCAAAGGTTCGGGTCCCTTCCCATAGACCACAAGTTAACAAACAACAAACACTTCGGTGGAATATCGTAGCCACAAACGTTGCAACTCTCTGATGCTTCTCTCGCCATAAATGGCACTGTGGGGTGAATCCTCAGTGTTTCTTTCACTATAGCTCGCAGGTAAGGAAGGTTTGGAAGATCTGATTCTTGGATTAATCTGTTGTTACCTGTTACTGATTCGATCTCTTGCCTTGCTTTCTCCATCACATTTGGGTTGTTCATTAACTCCGCTAGTGCCCATTCAATTGTTATAGCTGATGTGTCAGTTCCTGCCATGAATATGTCCTGCATGTGAAAAATTATATTTAAAAATTAGAATTCCATATTTTAAGAAACCAAGTTCATTGGCTTATGCTCCTTTGCATCCCAAGAAAAAGTCCATTTGGAGGAAGACACAGATGCACTTCGTTTATAGTATATTAATTAGCTGTGTATTATATAGCTGGAACTTATTCACAATTTCACTCTCTTAAACAAGTATGTGTTTAATGAAAATTCAACCATAGAAGAAGGTAAATTACTTATATGCTTATTGGATAACCAAGGTACTGAAATCGGGTTAATATTGTCTAATGATATATCATTGTTGATTCAATACACTCTTTGAGGTATTTATCTGTTTGATAAATATATAAAAAATTCAATTCTAAATAACCTCATCTTAATTAATTGAGAATCAACATACACTATGCGTTACAGAAGTCAAAGCAATCAAAAAAACGTTTCATACAAGTTAAAGAGAGAAATTTTTTATTTTCTGTGTATGTATGTATACAATTAGTAAAATCCACTTGTAATGAATAAAATATAATAGAAGATACCCAAGTAACCGCGGTTTGTGACTTAGTGTCACGAAGATTTTTAAAAGCGCAACATTAAGTATGATTTCAATTATAATTCGAGACTATATACACATTAATATTATGTGTGAATATCCACATCTGTGTGTACAACTGATGTAGTTTTGATTAATTAGTTCTAAAACTGTAAATTAGTAAATATATATTCAGTACTAAAATTGTAAGCTTAACATTTATAAGGAAAAAATAAAACAGGTAACGATTCTTTCTAATTTTCACTCTATCTTATTTAATCAAATTATGACACTTAATTAGTATGGAGGAAAATATGTGAAATATTTTGTCGGAGGTATGACTCAACCTATTTAAAGTTTAATTTGACCTAATATATTTATTTAATATGATTTTTTTAAAAAACTTTTCTATGTCGAGTTAGTTTTTTAAGTTATTATATATAATTTTATAAAGAAATATAATTTATAGTATATTATTATTTATAAATACACATTTTTTATGAATTATAATTTATGAAATTAATTTTTCTTAAAATTACCTTCATTGTACAAAATTGATAATCAAATGTATATTGTATTAGCATTTGAGAGATATATTGATTTGATTAACACCAATTAATTATAATCTATTTAATATATGTTTATTTATTTTTTATTTATAATAATTTAAATCAAATTTTTATATAAACTATTAGACTAAACTAAACTTTTTTAAATAAGTTAGAAAACACATAAAAATATAAAGAATTTTAGACTTTAAAAGTAAGTATCACAAACAATATGAATTGAAGGAAATAAAACATTTATAAAATGCTTAATTACCATGAGGAAGGCCTTGATATTGTCTCTGCTCAATTTAATCTGGCTACTATCATCTTCATGTATGTCCAACAAAATATCAAGCAAATCCCTAACACCACCTTCCCCTTTCTCCTTCTTTTTCTTCCTCTCTTCCTCATGCTCCCTAATCACCCTCTCCACCATTCCATCAAACCTCTCCAAAATCTCCCCAAGCCTCTTGTTCATCCCATGCAAATCCAAACCCTTACAAAACCAAACAAAATCCGCAATATTAAACTTCCCCGCCAGCTCAGTAGTATCCTCCACCATCTTCCTCACGTGCTCCACATCATCATCACCACCACTACTTCTGCCTCCCATTGCCATCCTACAAATAACGCCGTTCGTTAGACCCAAAAGCTCGCCCCCAACATCCACCTCCTCACGCGCCTCCGCTTTCGCCCTAAGAGCCTTCAGAAACCTCAAGGTTTCCTGCTCCCTCACGTGACGGAACGTGTGGAGGGTCCTCCCGCCGAGAAGCTCGGAGACGCAGATCTTCTTCATGAGTTTCCAGTAGGTTCCGTAGGGCGCGAAGGTGAAGCCCTTGGAGCCGTAGGTGAGGCGGTGGACGGCGGCGCTTATGAAGCGGTTCGAGAAGGAGTGTTCGTGGGTTTTGAGGAAGTGTTTGGTGATGTCCGGGGACGAAACGACGACGCATGGGATGGAGCCGAGGTAGAGGTGGATGATGGGGCCGTAGCGGGAGGAGAGGGCGTGGAAGCTTTGGTGGGGTATGAAGGAGATGAGGTGAAGGTGGCCGATTATTGGCAGCGATGGTGGTGAAGGTGGAAGACGAGGTTTGTGGCGGCGCGTTTTTGTGAATATTGCTCGAACCACGACGGTGGATAGTAGCCAAAGGAAGAATAGTTGGAGATAGCCTAGACTTTCAGATGCCATGAGGAACTCTTGTTGTAAAATATGCATATACACTTCCCTTAAGTAACTTCATTATTTTATAGTTTTCTAATTAAAATTAAATAAATAAATAATTACAATTTAAAAATAACTTTATACATTTGTTTGGTTAAAAATTAATAGTATTACTTTTAAAATTTTCAATTTTTATTCGTAATGGTATACTATATCACCTTATAATCCTACGGACACATAATGATGTTAACGTGTGTGATGAGCGTTACTTATGGGATTCAACAAAGTCTCATTCACGGGATAAGATATGGATCTGCACAAAATATATAACAATAAATAAATTGTCCTATAATTTCTTCTCATGAACTGGCCAAAATCCACTTCATTGAACACTGGGTCGTTGTCAAATATATATAGATTATAGACACAGCGGCTTGTACATTACACATAAAAAATCAAAATCAAAATTAGATAATATATGGTTATTTAAAAATATTATGTATACTTAAATTTTAATCACACGCAAAAACAGATATTCTAATTGTCCAATCCTCTTGAATCTCATTGAAGAGTATCTTGAGATACTTTAAAGGTACCATTTCTTGATGGTCTAGAAATTAATCAATGATGGCTAGATGATGCACCACCGAGGCTAAAATTAAAAGCATGACCATTATAACTCAACAAGTTCTCTAGATACAGTTTTTTATGATTAAAGTGGGTCTTCCTCTACTTGCTCCTATAATTCTACGTGACAAGAAAAAAATGTTGTTGGTCTTTCGTATAATTTTATTCTTCATGTCAAAACCAAACACCTTGAATTAGATTTATTTTTCTTGTGAGAAAATGTCATGGCTCATGCATTTCAAGGTTCATCACATTTCTACTCTTAATCAAATTATTGATGTCCCCCATTAAGTTTCTATAGTGAAATTTCAAGTGTTCAAGACATGCCTTGAGAAGTCTTTCTTACTATGCAAATCCAGGAAAACTTGTGTAATTAATTAGTTACAAATGAAATCATAATTCAGTTTTATTTTCTTTCTCTAAAATTCTATTTCTCTATCTTCTCTATCTTCACTCTAAATTCATAAATATGATAAATTAATGACTTTAAAATACATAATATAATTACAAGGGAGACACAAGTTGAACTTTAAAACTTATGTTATTTTGTGTATACCAACAAGATCTATTCACTTTCAAAAAATTATAAGCTCAATAAGCTATTTACCAACTTAACAATTCGTGAAGCATATCACATTCTCCAATCAATTTCAACCAATAAAAAAGTGCATATATGAAAGATGAATGAAAATGGTTCTCCCAAAGTATGTTTCATTTATTATTCCATAAATTAAAATGTGTTACATCAATTAATTATTAATTATATTAAAATTTTATTTCATTATATCATCATACATTTTAACTTTCTAAATTTGAGAGGTCAATTTTTTCTTTTTTATACTAATTGTTTTTTTAACTGATGTAAAAAAATATTTTTTTATATTAGTTACTAAAACAGTCAATGTAAAATATTAATTTTTATTTTGTTTATTTTAATAATTAGCTATAATAATAAACAAAACCCCCTTTTGAATGATAATTGTATTCTAAATCCCCTAATTTATTGGTCTTTAAAAGATGACTTAGCCTCACACCCTAACACTACATTATTTTTTATTGTTTTAATTTGACCGACCGTAACAGCCGATATGACCCTCCCATCCACAATCGTACCATGGCCAGCACCATTGTCATCCAACAAACACAACCAACGTGTCCCTACCATCCAAAATAGAACTCCCTATCTAACCTCATCAAACCATAAAAAGCATAACCTTATGAAGGCGCAACATTAGGAGTGAAGACGTAGAAACGAGAAATGTGTCCCCTGGGTTAACCAAGAGAAAGGTAAGGAAAATAAGGGTGAGTTTCAATTTGCTATTTTTTTACACAATACTTGTGTTAAAGATCTTGCCAAACCTCCCACGTAACGTGTTGTTTTTTTCTTTAAATTCTCGTGCTTCTTACGTGTAAGATTGTCTGATGCAATGGTCATAACGATTGTTGAATAATAACCTACACTAATAATAAAATTTCCAATGCAACATTACATCAGAGTCATGTTTCAATGCAACGTTTCCATATACTAAATACACGTTTTCTTACAGTGCCATGCTTATAGGACTGGATATTGGGTCATCTCATTTCAAGTCTAAACCACAACAATATCCATATCAATGTACAAATAAATTAACTCATTTTTAAATGGTTTTTTTTTTTATTGTTTCTTTATATTAAAGAGATCCTTTTATGTTTTACAGATTTTTGTAAAATCTTATTTGACGGTTTCTAAAGAAGATAGGTTCAAACTAAATTGACTTGATTGATCCACGATTGAAAAGACTTATACTAGGATTATAATATACTCTTGTAATTTTACTCCAAAGAATAGAAGCATTATTTCACCCAAAAAAAAGCTAGACGCATACCTAGTTTATTATTATAATAAATAATATTTTGGTTCGCATATAATGTATGCCCAACCTAACAATTATTAAATAAACTAATTGCATGTACTTAATTGTTTTGATCAAATATAAAATAAATTAACATTTCGTTAATTGTATGTAAATACAATGATCAAGATGTTGCCAAATGCCAATTCTGCCAACTATATATCTTAAAATCCATCTAATTGAAATGGTTGAAAAAGAAGTTTTATTTTTTAAAAAAAAGATCAAGAATTAAAAGACAAGTTAATCATGAACAACCAACCAATTGACTATACACTACAACAACAACAAAATAGCAACTTATCATAGAAGCATGACGTGCGATATTCTCCCACGTTACAAACGGCATGAAGACTTAATGACTTTAGTGTGTGGGACTATTCTCATGCCATTCTAGATATTCCAAATAACACGTATTTCTTGGTCTGAAACATGAGACTTGTCTTACAAGCCAATTTTTGAATTTTGAATAGGGCATGTGATTGTCCACTCCATATTTAAAGCTTATGATATTTGTTCATTTGAACAAATGAAGGGCCATAATTTGAAAATTCTGACATGAGATGAAGGTTTTTTGTGCACCTCAACTCTTCCCTCCCCATTCCTTCAAAACTTTATAAGTTTATTTCAAAATCTCTCAAGGTCTCAAATTTAAGCATGTGTAAGTTAAAATAAATTACTACCATGTTTGTTGTCTTTCGGTTAACCCATACACTGACTTTATTCTTCTTGGTCATTTGCATGACCTCGATCGTACAATGAAGGCTCGCAGTGCTCCTTCAGCTCCTGTAATTCACAATGTATTGAAATTATTAGTGGAAAACACGTTTAACCATTCATAAAAAAATGTTTAACAAAATATTTACAAATCTTTTTTTACAACCCTACTAAATATGTAACATCCCGGATATTTATAAAAAATTATGTGAAGTGGAAAATATTGATAATTGTTTTTAGGAATTTATTGGATATTTTTAAGAATTATTGGTTTAGTATGAAAGGTGTGATTAGAAGAAGAGAGATTTAATTAAAATTATTTGAGAAATTATAAAGGGAATGGAGAAATGACCTGTTGAAGAGGTCACCGGTTGGAAGTGACCGGTTGAGCAGGTAATAGGTTGCCATGAGTTAAGTAAAGGCTTCTCTCTCTCAATCATTCATTTTCGAGAACCTTCTTCTTCTTCTTCATCCATTTCTCTCTTCTTCCTTTCCTTCCTCCATTGTTGTGAGCTGCATGCTCTGTGGGGAAGTCCAGTTTGCATCAAAACCTTGAGATAATCACATTTTTGTGGCAGTGGTTTCAAGGTATGTCCATGGGTACCATTAATTTTGCCTTTTCCCTTCTCTTTTCTTTTTGGCAAATTCGGATTTCTTGGGGGTAACGGAGAAAATGCTGCGTAGCTTTCATTTTCATGGCATTTAAGCATGAAGATGAAGCTTAGTAGCATGGGTGATCCATTTATGCATTCCTCCTTTTCTCCCTCTCTTGGTCGAACCATGTACATGCATGTGGGGGTACTGTTCCGATCTCCACTCCGTTTGGCTGTGAGCCTTAGAGTGGCCCTTAACCGTGTGAGTGGTGGTGTGATGTGACGTGTTTCAGGTTCCAGACCCGTAGGTGGTGGAACAACACGGGTGGAATGCTTAAAGAAGCTGGTGCTGGAATGAACATCAGTAAGACGATTAAAGGAGTTGCTACTGGAACGGTGGTGGAACGGTGCACCCAACAACTGTTGAAGCTCGGAACAGAGGTAAGGGGGGTGTTCAGGTTATAATTAATTAGAATAGGACACTGTCTGAGTCGTTAGAAGGACTAAACCGGGTAAGAGATGATGCTAAGTGACAACTGTGTGAATATGTGTATGAATATATGTATGGATGTACACACCGATCGGTTAGGATCATGGGTGTGGGTGTGTGTGTGTGACCTAAGAAATAATAGGGATGTTGTTGAATGAAATTTGAGAATGTATGAATATGCATGTGTGTGAGCACCGATCAGTTTCTGATCGTGTGTATGTGACTTGAGGAGTATTTGATGTGGTGATAATTGTGATGATGCCGAATGAATTGTATATAAATATGAATGAATGCATGTATATGTATAGACACCGATCAGTTTCTGATTGTGTGTATGTGGCTTGAGTCGATTGAAATTAAGATATTTGATGATGTGACAATCGGTGTTTTGTGGTAATATGGAGTCGGGTTTGACAAGCAGGTCTCCCGAGTGATGTTGTTAACGAGTCGGGTTTGACAAGCAGGTCACCCGAGTAATGTTAATGGCCACTTATGATGAAAAATGTGAAAATATGTATGTGTGGCATGAGATTGGTAATGTTTGTTACATTGAGTTACATATTATGTATGAGATACTCCGTATACTGTTGAGGGCGGGGAGTGGTCGCCGGTGCGTTGCACGAGCAAGGAGCGGCTCCTGACAGGCTTCCAGTAAATGGATTGTATGATTATGATACGTGATTATGTGGTGTGGGACGGCCGACAGTATATATAGCCCCTTATTTCCGGCTCCCGTGGTTTTTGTGCCCAGTTGAGCTACCCAGTGGTCAAGTAGGACCCAGTGGTCGAGGTGGAGAGTCAAGCAGGACTCGGTGAACCAAGCAGGGTTCACGGGGTGTCAAGTAGGACCCCCAGCTGAAGGCCGATCCTTTAGTATCCGGATACTAGGCGTCGATTTTATGTGAGAGTCAGTTGTGACAATTGGTGATTTGATGATTTTGCCGAGTGTAGTTTGTTTTAATTGTCGAACGAGAATTTGATATATTTGATGGGTATGAATTGACTTATTTGCCAAATGTGATTGGCTGTATTTCCCAAGTGATTGGCTGTATTTGCCGAGTGAGATTTGTTGTACTTGCAGAGTGAGGTTTGCCATATTTGTCGAGTGAGAATTAATAAGTATGATGTTATATTTGTTGAGTGCAATTTATTATATGTGACAAGTGTAAACGGGTATAATTATCGGGTGTGCTATGTTACATTTACTGAGTGGTAAATTATCATATTTGCTGATCGAGGTTGAATATAATTGCTGAGTGTGAAGTATTATAGTTGCTGAGCATGAATTGTTATGATTGCCGAGTGTAAATTGGTTATAATTGCTGAACGAAAGTTTAAATCGTTGCTGAATGAATTGATGTAATTGCTGAGTGTAATTTCATATCTTTGCCGAGGGATTGATATATTTTCCGAGTGGAAAAATTGTTATATTTGCTGAGCGGAAGTTACTTGTTGAATATTACTTGTTAAGAATGTCGAAGGAGAATTGTTATGCTGATGAGTGCGAATTATAATAATGCCGAGTGATAATGGATATGTTGCCGAGTATGAGTGTATCGCCGATTGAGTTAATTGCCGAGCAAAATGTGCAGTTTTGAGGATAAAGCAATCGGACGGAACTTCTACTCGTATTTTATTTGAATTCCGTTCTAGATTAATTATAATGCTAAACACTCACCCTTACTGTTGTTTTCAATTTTTAGTAACCAGTGACAAGGAAGAGGTCGGAGCCATGGAGGCACGCCAAGTGGAGGATTGATGCCAAGGAACCGAGTGCTTTGGAATGAATTCCGAGTGTAATATATATATATATATATATATATATATATATATATATTGATTTTTCCGAGTGTGATGCCATCTGTATGATGAATCGGTATGCTGTGTGAAGTGAGTATAAATTCTTGATGATTATATGAATGGTGTTCATTTGAATGAATTCGTATTTCTGTAGTATAGTCAATTACCGAGTGGATCATTCTTGTCCGAGCAAGGGTCCATTGAGTTGGTACCTGAGCATCCTTCATTTTCTTTCTGGGAGAAAAATAACCGAGAGACTCACTTCCGAGTGAAAATGTTAGAGCGACTCCGAGTGAGCTATGGCTGAAACTCCGAGTGAAGAAAGATAAGAGTGCTTCCGAGTGAAGATATGAGTGAATCTTTCCTGAGTGAAGGGACGTTAAACTTTTCTGAGTGATGAAAGACCAGTGGTTCCGAGTGGACTTATTTTCCGAGTGATGTCGGATCGAGGGAGCCTTTGTTGAGTGAAGGTTAAGCTGTTTCCGAGCGAGAGATACCCGAATGCACCTATTCCGGGAGAAATCCGACTTGTTGGCTTTACTCGTATGTCTTGTACGCTCAAGTTGATGAGTAGCACTCGCTCAAGCGAGTCGGCACTCGCTTAAGCGAATCAGGGGCTCGCTCAGGCGATTGACCCCTGACTCCGTTTTCCTCCTTTCGTTGTTTCTAAATAACTATTTTATTAATGGATGTATTTTGGATCTGTTTCAGTCAGAATTTGCTAATTTAAGTGTGATTTTACTACTTTGAACATATTTAAGAAAAGTAAATATTTTTATATTAAGACCGAGTGGATTTTTATACTAAAACATGAAAAATTATTTTGGAAAAATGAGAAAATTGACGAGGGATGTCACAAAATATGTATTCATTTTTTACATAATTAATTTAGGTTTGTTTTAGGTTTGTTTTAATCATAAAATTATTAATTTCTAATTAACTACAAAATAAATAAATTAAAATTTCCTTATTAAAGTTTTAGGGTATGCAATTTTGGATAATACATATGTTGTAATGTAATGGTGTTTTAATAGGGTTGTCTAGGAGTAATCATGATGCAGCACTAGACGTCCAATCTATGTCTGAGAAGGAGGAGCATCTTCGTCATCATCACCCCTACCGTATTGTATGTCACGAGATTCAAGAGCAGCTGACCATCTAGGGGCCCACACAACAATGCCCTAGACCCAGCCTGCCAATGTCACCCACCACAGCTCTCTCTACATAAATTTATTTTTCATTTTTCATTTTACTTATAATTTATTTTATTTATATATTTCTCATGTCATAATAACAATAATAATTATAATAATAATAATAATAATAATAATAATAATAATAATAATAATTATTATTATTATTATTATTATTATTAAAAATCAAAACATACTTGAACGTGAAACATAATGGCGTCGCACCCTTTTTTTACTTTAACATGTCGGGTTTTTTTAATGAATGGTGCCCCTAGAAATTTAATTTACGAATCCAGGGTTGTTTTTGTTGAAATTACATGTCTGGGGTACAATTATATGTCGTATAAGGCATAGACGACAAGGGTGTCACATTTGAGGGGGACGACTTAGCTGGAGGGCGCTACGTGTGCATGTTGCCTCATGCACGTACGACTTAGGGTGATGCATGTTGGAGATACGATACCTAGTCGTGTGGTGCACTAGCCACATATGATACACCCTCCTGTGGTGCACCAACCACATACCACAGCCCCTATATATACACCCTCCCCCAGTATTCATACTCACTCCAACCCACATTACTCTCTCACATTTCTTGCAATTCATTAAACCTTTTGGAATTTTTTTTGTTCCAATTCATTACTTTCAAGTATTTTTTTCCTACTAAATATTCAATATGAATTATATATGAAATGAGGATTCTGATTATAATTTACCATTTGAGGTTGATAGTAGTGATTCATGCGAAGATGACAAATTATTAATGGCAGATTCAGACACTGAGGGTGATGCAGCTTGGGGAGCTGTAATAGGTGTTACTGGATCATCTAATTTAATCGTTTGTCAACCCTCTGGTAAATTATTTTGAAAGTTGATATATTTAATTTGAAATTAACTTTTGTTTACACGGGTTTATTTTACTTAACGTAGGTACTGTTGCGACGCCGTTTTGGAACACGACACCACATTATCAAAATCTAAATTTACAACATCAAGCTGAAAAAATGAATCTTGATGACTGTAGTAGTTGGAATATTGAAGGTAAGTTGTCAGTGGGGTTAGAATTTGATTGCAAAAATGAAGTGCAAAATACATTAAAACAATATACAATAAAAATGCATCAATCTTATATAGTTATGGAGTCAAAGCCGAATAAATTCGTTGTGAAGTGTCCCAATCAAATTACTGGTTGTGGTTGGCGAATGCGTGCAATTCTTTCAAAGAAGTCACAGAAGTGGGTTATTAGTCAATATTGTGGCCCGCATACCTGCGTTAACATGACCCTCTCACAAGACCATGCAAAACTAGATATCGATCTGATTTTCTCTGTCATAATAGGTAATGTGATTATTTTTTATATTATTTTATATTATTTTTATTTTACTAATTTAATAATTTATATATATAGGGATGGTGAAGAAGGAACCATCGGTGTCAATTGCTTTAATTCAAAAAAGAGTTAAAGCGTAATTTGGGTTTACTATTTCCTACCAAAAGACGTGGAGAGCAAAACAAAAAGCCCTTGTTAAAGTCTTTGGCGATTGGGAGAAGTCATATGTTTTACAACCCCGTTGGCTAAGCCGTATGACCCAGGTTGTTGAAGGCTCAATATGACGTCCTGCATCAATTTACATTTATTTCTACTTGCTTTATTAATTTTCACAATAAATTTTTTAACTTTTAAATAATTAGATTATATCGCAATTAGAAAACATGTCATTTTAATAAAAGTACCAAAAATATAAATTAATTGATCCATTTCGAAGTTTCGAAATCATTTAGATTGAAAAGAATTCAAAAACCTGAAACTGACGTATAGCGTCAGCCCTGCACTGCGCACCTCACCTGTAGCGTGGGTATGACAGTAGCAGACCTAATGCTGTTACACAATTTAGGCCATTCGACCAACTTCTAACCTATCCCATTGGCTGACGCTACGCGTGGGCTTATCAGTGACAGCACCTGATGCTGTCACACATTTTAGGCCTTTTGGCCAACTACTAACTTATCTAATTAGCCCATTTCAAATTCAATTGCCACGAAATTTCATGGGCCAAATGTTTTTCTCATTCTGGAACTATTGGCGATGTCTGTTTACCAAAATTCCAGTGTAAGCGTAAGTTATGCGCAAAATACAACTTAACCACTTTACGTGTAACACTGTTACACCAAGTACCCTAAATGGTTCTCAAATGACCCTAGGTAAATGTACACCACTTTTAAATATTCTCATGAGCCTATTAATACCTTGCAAAGGTACTGAAACTTACCAAAACTCAAATTCACCTATTCAATTTCTCAAAGTCATAGGGATGACTACTAGTTTAAATTTCTAAATCTATTTGATTTATCGATACAACATTCAATCATTTCAAGCAATCATTTCAACACACATACATCCACAGAACCTGCCTATAGCGCATGATTCACTACAGTATGGCTCAATACCATAACTATAATCATCCAACTGTACCTGGTCATCACACATGCACAATATCTAATGGCTCAATGCCATTTCATAATCACATCACCCAAACCACAAACATATCATACTATGCATAAGATCGCACTCCCACAACTTTACACACATATCTGCATATATATCATACTCAGTGCCATTAGTCACCACAAGCAAATAACCACAACACATACTACTGCAAGTATACAAGATAATATATTCACATATGAATATATACAAAATATACATTTCAAACTCCTCTGGCATTACTCCTTGCTCACTTTGTACTGGTTTTCCGCAGCGTCCGCAACATCCTTGGGTTCATTCACTGTGAATATAAAGTAAGGGTGAGAATTTATCACAAAAAATGATACAACTACATAATCAGAGTTGATATCACCTGGAGAATCTCATTCTCCTGCCTGGGTTATCGATCCACTAAAGTTTCCTCATATGAACCAAACATATCATAATCCATCATAAATTCATTATGTTCACATCATAACAAATATCTCTCAACATCGAGATGAATTAATTATAAGCATCCGTGCTTAACCAAATCATTTTACAATTCATTGTTTCAATCATATCATTATTATGTCAATGCAATAACCTGCATATCAGTCAAGAAGTATGAATCACAACTGACTCTCATATACATCAGACACCTAGTATCCGGATACTAACAAATCAACCACCAGCTGGGAGTCCACCGACATCCCGTGAACACATCCTGGTTCACCGAGCCCGGTATCATAAACCATCTCCCCACCTCAACCACTGGATCACTTCCTGGATCACTGGGTAGCTCAACTGGGCCTCTACATGGACCACGGGAGTCAAAAGCGAGGGGTAATCTATACCGAATGGCTGTCCACAACACATATCATGCATATACAACATATAACAATATATCTCATCATATACACATTATTAATTTTAAATCATGAATATACATTATACAATCATTAAATGATTTTGGCATACAAGCCAACTCATAACATAAGAACCACATCTCGGCATAAAAGCCACATCTCGGCATAAAAGCCACAACCTTTAAATATCATAATCATACTTAACATTCATAATATTCACATAATCAAACATAACTTTATATCTTTTATATCACGATAATTCAATATTTCATCACTCTCCATTATGCACATTCTAGGCATACTTTATACATTATTTCCCATCTTATTCACAATTCACATCTCATTTATTACCATTTTATTTTCCATAATTGTCAAATACAACATATGACCATATACCTAAACTAGTCATATATTCTCCCATATATATATATATATATATATATATATATATATATATCAATCTCATACTTTCACAGATTTATTTTCAAACATAATTATCGTAAATCTGTAACCAAATATATACTATAATACTCCCCTTACCTCACTGTCGACGCTCTAAACTCAATCACCAAGATCAATGCGCCGCAACCACTAAAAGATAGAATTACAAAAAGGTTTAAGGTTTTAACCGTTCAAACCTTAATCCAACTTAGAAATATGCTCGGAAATTACTTTCTAAAGCTTTAGAAGCTTACCACAACTGAAACCACAAGTTCTCCAAGAAACTCCTTTTTCCGCTAATCTTTCAACGGCCCGTTCACAACCTATATAAAGCGGAATTCAAATTCGTCACTTAATCCTCCTTTTGAATACCATAAGAAAACTTTTAATCGGTTTAGAATCTTAAAATTCAAAGTTCCCTTGTTTTTCCCAAAAATGGATAAAGATAGAAAATCTTCATGGAATTCAAAATTGAAAGATCCCATGCGTTAATCTTAAGTTTCTTACCTCTAATCCGCAATTAATTTCAGATTCCAACCTCTTGTTGGCCTTTGATTGTCGTAGGGAAAAGAGAGAAGAAGAAGAACCCCAAAGCTATATTTTTAGCTTCTGCTCTGTGGGCTGTCATCTTGGGTCTTTATTCTGCCCGCGACTCTGACGCTACGCATCAAGTCTAAATTTTTATATTGACGCTACGCGTCAGGTCCCAAATCAAAAATTTCATTTTTATTTTAATTTTACATCTAATAATAATCTTACTTTATTAAATATCCAAACTTATGAATATAAAACATAGGGATGTTACACTCACCCCCCCTAAAAATAGATTTCGTCCTCGAAATCAACATACCTCTGTAAATAGATCCGGGTATTGTTGTCGCATCTCAGATTCTAATTCCCACGTGTGCGAAACTTCATTGAAATTTTGCCATACGACTTTCACTAAAGGAATATTCTTATTCCTTAACTGTTTGGTTTGATAACCCTCAATACGAAGAGGAATAGCCGGTACCGTCACATCTTCTCTGATTTCAATAATGTCATCTGGAACCACCATATCATCTCGAGGAATATACTTTTGAAGCTGGGAGACATGAAAAACATCATGCAACCTTATAATTTCTTTCACATAAACATTAGCAAGCTTTTCCAAAGACCATCTCATATTGATAGTGAGAAAATGAGCACTCTTCGTTAATCGATCAACAACAACCCATATAGCATCACATCCAGCACGAGAACGAGGCAAACCTGATACGAAGTCCATAGAGATACCATCCCACTTCCATATCGGAATATCAAGTGGTTGTGCTAACCCTGAAGGTTTCTGATGCTCCACTTTAGACTTTAAGCACACTACACAGGATGCCACTTATTCAACTATCATTTTCTTCATCCCCGGCCACTAAAATTATTGTCGTAAGTCTTGATACATTTTTGTCACACCTGGATGAATACTTAATGAACTCTTATGAGCCTCTACTAGAATCTGTGTTTGAAATTCACCATTGGAGGGCACTATAATACGGTTCTTAAACCGCCACAGCCCATTAGAATCTCTATTCAAGGGTAGATTCTTGCCCCGATCTTGGGCATCAATCAGCTATTTTACAACAGTATCATCCTCTTGACATTCAGATAGAGATTTTAAAAACTCATTAGTAATTTTTAACATCCCAGTTAGCATACAATCAGGAGAATGAACCACTACAGCTAGATGCATATCATGAAAACTCTCTAGCAGTTTATATTCCTCTATCATTAAAGATGCAATATGAAGAGATTTCCTACTCAAAGCATCGACAACCACATTTGCTTTGCCCGGATGGTATTTTAATTCAAAATCATAATCTTTTAAATATTCCATCCACCGCCTCTGCCTCATATTCAATTCTTTTTTGATCGAATAAGTACTTCAAACTTTTATGATCACTAAACACAACAAAACGGGAGCCATAAAGATAATGTCTCCAAATTTTCAATACAAATACAACCGCCGCTAACTCTAGGTCGTGAGTAGGATAATTCTTCTCATGAAGCCTCAACTGCCTAGAAGTGTAACGTCCTTAATAATTTTCCGAATAAATTTTTCGCGTAAAAGTTAATAAATGCGGAACAGTGTCATGCATACTAGTCGGTAACAATTAATGCGAAACATTATCATGCATACTAGTCGGTAACAATTAAAGCATAAGACATTTATATAGCGGTAACGATATGGAAAAATAACAGTACATGGTATATTATACTATTACAACCCATTAAATTAAAAATGAAGCCAAAGTCTAAGCAATAATTCATAAAAGCTTCATTCATGGCATCACTCATCATTCTGTGTAGCATGCACTGTAAAAATTAATGTAAGAGTGAGACAGAATATAGAATAAATATAAAATAAATAAAATTGCACAAACACAATCAACAAACCATAATGATATGATGAATATGTCAAACAAGTTCATTTATATTTAATAAATCTTTAACTTAGTCAAATAATGTCATGCTGGATCCATTTGGTTTGGTGGGAATACTGTAGTAAAAAGTCTCATAGAGACACAAGTAGGACTTAGCATAATACCATGAATCCCTACACTCCATGGCGCTCAAGTACCGAAGTACAGAAGTAGGACTTAGCATAAACCATGAATCCCTACACTCCACGGCGCTCAAGTACCGAAGTACACAAGTAGGACTTAGCATAACCATGAATCCCTACACTCCATGGCTCATAGCGAAAATAGGGCTTAACTCATCATAGAGTAACCCCCCACCAGGGTAGGCAATCATGGAACCCCTAAATTCCATGGTGCGTCCAAATGCTTATGATGCATGAATGTCTTTAATTCTCTTTATCATTTAACATACCATGATATCAATATTTCCAAAACCACTTGGAAAACCACAAGTCCTCAAAGGACACATCATATATAATAATTTTCAGAATCATGAATTTACTATTCCAACAACATTTCTCAATAAACCACAAGGCATTCATGTATACAATAATTTCGCCATTCATAATCATTCATGACAAAGATATACATACTGTATGTCATGTATAGGACACTCAATAACACCCATAATAACCCATAGTTTCTTAATAATTCAATAATAAATCATCACTCATATGGAAAATATTATTTTCATCCATAAAAGCCATTATGAGTAAATTTTAGAATTTTTTAAGAACAACATATATTAGTAGAACAGCCATAACATGAGCAAATCAAATCCTTTTTAAGTGATTCCACTTTCTGTAGTTCAATAATAGAATTATCTACATCTTTCATGAAGACCATAATTTCAAATTCCAAACAGAAACACCACTTATTCATAGAATATAGGACCACCTCAAATAGAGTTTCAAAACATACATATGTTAGTATTTTCCACGTTTCTGGAGCTACAAAAATAATTTTGTCATGAGACCAGTTCTAAATTACTCATAATACAAATACCTAAAACTTTCATGAAGATACCAATCGCTAATGTTTATCACAAAATTCCCAGTTTTAAAAATAAAATTCGTATTTCATGTTAACATATTTTCAGCTTGAGCATACTTCAGTATTTTAGGCATAACTAGAGCTAAAAACATCCTTTTAACTTGAAACCACTTTCTATAGATCCAAAACATAAATATCTACAACTTTCGTGAAGACATCAAAGGCTAATTATACATGTATAATTCCCAGAATATGAATTTATACACAAAATATAAGATACGTATTCCAAACGGACATGTTGTAGTATTTTGGCCATAACTTTTTCTATACATATCCAAATAAGTTGATTTAGGTCTCAAAATTCACATAACAAAAAGATCTACAACTTTGATGAAGAAGTCAGAGTCAAATGCACACGTTTGCAGCTTCAAAACGGAGAAATAAGATATGAACATAATACTGGAATCCTAGATCAGCATACAATTCTACCCATTTCATAATTATTCACAACCCTATCCCCTCTTACTTGGATTGAAGATCTTTGGCTGATTGGAAATTGTTCTCCTTACTGTCCTAGCTTCAGTTCGAGGGTATCTTGATGGAGAAAAGTAATTAAGAGATAGAAAATTCACTAACTTATTTGTTCTAAGAGTTCTGGAAGAGGTATGTTAGTTTAATAATGCAAAGGCAAGTGGGGAACAACTTTCTCATGAGTGGATTTTTAGTGGGCTGTTAGGTGTGTTTTATTGTGGAAATAATGGAAGTTCAAATAAGAAATGAGCTGTAATATTGTCCATTTCTGCCGCCTACCTACTGGAGTGTGTATGATTGAAGAAAAGTATATTAAAATATGCATAAAATGATAAAATTAGTGTAAAAGGTCTAAATTCTGACTCCAGTTCGGTATTCTGGGTAAATGCCGACTGGAATTCTACCCAGTCAGCGTATATGCCAACTGGAATTCTACCCAGTCAACATATATGCCGACTGGAAATTTCCAGTAACGTGAAGAGAAGGAAATGCAAGTCCTTCTCGCTTGAGCGAAATCCTCTCTCGCTTGAGCGAGTGCCATACATTGCACTGGCAGGGGGAAGTTTCGCTCAAGCGAATACCGACTCGCTTGAGTGAGACACACAAGCCTCACTTATTCACTTTCACTCGATTAAGCGAGGAATTCATTCGCTTAAGCGAAATCCGACTAGAGGTCGTCATTCCCCAAAACCGACCCTTCATCCACTCGGTTTCCACTCAACAAATTAATCCAAACCGACTCCCCATACTCGATTTTCACTCGGCATAATTTATTCCCAACCGAGTCATCCTTCTCTCAGTTTTTCACTCGGCAATTACTCTAAATGACTCTTTTCCCATTCACTCGAGTGATCTTCCTAATACAAGGTCTTCCACTCGGGTGAAGCTGTTCCAGAGTTCTTCTGGACAGACTCACACGAATCTCCTCAATCGGTGTCTACCCACTCGGAGTCACACTCAGAAATCTTTCATTCGGCAGAGTTGCACTCAACTCTGAGCTAATCCATTCGAAATTTAACTACTCGGTCATGAGTTTTCCTTCGGTTGAATGTACTTCTCTCAGAAACGTTGTACTCGGAGAAATTTCATTCGAAAATAAGACTCTTGATGATGATTGACTCAGAAATGAGTCATTCGGAAGTATTTGACTCGGAAACGAGTCTTTCTAAGCAATTTGACTCGGCAGTGAGTCAAACCAAGGTGAGTCACTCGAATCCTTTCACCCAGAAGAGGTTCTATCAAACCCACTTTACTCATAAGTGCCTCCGAGACAAGGACTCCACTCGGAAGAAACCCTCTCGGCCATGTCCCACTCGGAAAAGATACCTTCACTCGGAATTGTCATTCTTCACTCGGAATTTCTCTCGATCACTCGGAGACACAACCTTCACTCGGAATTTCTCTTGTTCACTCAGAATTGATACCTTTCTTCACTCGGAAAGTCTTATATAAGACATGTTTCACTCAGAATATATAACTTCATTCACTCGGAAGAGGACTCCTAGAACACCTCAATCAGAACCACCACAATCATTCTCCCCTCGGGAGAGGTTCATTCGGGATTTTCCACTCGGGAATAATTAGACCTATCATTACTCGGGGAATTCTCACAATGACTCGGAATTCTCTCCAAACACATTTCTCTCGGAATCCTTTTAAGCCTTCATCACTCGGAAAAAGGTCCAATGGCTATGGTCTCACTCGGAACGGCTCACAGCAACATTCCACTCGGGAAGTCCTGTCTCAGACATAGCTCGCTCGAGATTTCACTCAGAAATTTATCACCTCATGAAGTTATTAAGACTCCAGCTCGGACATAATTCATCCAGTACACCACTCACTCGTCTCGCTTGAGCGGAAGGCTAGCTCGCTTGGGCGACATTGGTCTAGAAGCTAATTCCTTGAAGCAGGGGACTCTCGCTTGGGCGAGGTCCCATCTAGCTTGAGCGAGACCACTCGGACATAAGTAGAATCAACAATTCCTTACAACTTAACACCTGAAATCTCACTCTAGGCCAACTGATTCCTCACTAATACATCATACTCATCACATGAGGCATATAAAACTTGCTCTACGTATTCTCACTCGGAATTCATCCAGAATCAATGTCCTCCCCTGCTCGCTCAAGCGCAGCCACGCCCGCTTGAGCGAGATTTGTCCAGAACCTCACCTGATCTCAACACACTCTACTCGCTCGAGCGGAACACTCACTCGCCTGAGCGAAAATGGTTCATAGACCATTATACCAATACAGGGGGATCCTCGTCTGAGCGAGATCCCTTCTCGCTTGAGCGAGAATATCAGGACAGAGGCAGGAAATGAAAATTCTTACAACTCAACATATGATTTCACACTTTAGGCCTACTAAATCGTATCCAACACATCATATACGATATTTGAGGCACATTCAACTCGTTCTAAAAGTTCTCACTCGGAAATTGGATAATATTAATAATGACCTAAATTAAAAATAATTACACATGAGATTGAAATTTTTGGGATGTTACAAGAAGCATAGGCTATAACTTTATCTTCTTGCATTAACACACCTCCCAAGCCAGATTTAGAGGCATCACAATATACAACAAATTCTCTGGTCACATCAGGTAAAGCAAGCACAGGGGCAGAAGTCAATTTCTTTTTTAATTCATTAAAACTTTGTTCACATTCATCAGTCCAAACAAAAGGACATCCCTTCCTAGTTAATTTGGTCATAGGAAGTGCAATACGAGAGAAACCTTCTATGAAACGCCGATAATACCCAGCTAAACCAAGAAAGCTTCGAATCTCAGTAATAGATTTGGGCCTATCCCAATTCATAACTGTAATTGTTTTGGAGGGATCAACAGAAACTCCATCACTAGAAATTGCATGCCCCAAAAACTGAATACTTTTAACCCAGAGTTCATATTTTGACAATTTTGCATATAACTGCCTCTCTCGCAAAATCTGTAGAACAATGCGGAGATGCTGAACATGTTCACCCTCGGATCTTGAATATACTAGTATATCATCAATAAACACTACTACAAACTGATCCAAGAAAGGATGAAAGATTCGATTCATATAACTCATGAATACCGTTGGAGCATTAGTAACTCCAAATGGCATCACCACATATTCATAATGACTGTATCTTGTTCGAAAAGCGGTTTTTCAGAATATCCTCGGGTTTTACCTAATCTGATGATATTCGGATCGTAAGTCAATCTTAGAAAAGATATATGCGCCCCATAACTGGTCAAGTAAATCATCAATCCTTAGTAAAGGATATTTATTTTTAACTGTCAATTTATTTAACTGACGATAGTCAACATACATTCTCATACTCCCATCTTTCTTTCGTACCAATAGCACAGGAGCACCCCAAAGAGAAGCACTAAGTCTAATAAAACCTTTACTTAACAGTTCCTCAACTTGCTTTTTCACCTCAGTTAACTCTATAGATGACATACGATACGGTGCGCATGACACTGGCTCAGCACCCAAAACTAAATCAATCACAAAATCAATTTCCCAGTTTGGAGGTAACCGAGGAATATCTTCCGGAAACACATCAGAAAATTCACATACAACAGGTATATCAACAGGAATCAAATTACATATCCTTGTAAAATAACAATAACAAAAAGAAATATCAACATACCAAATCATTAGGAGTGGATTCAACAAGAAAAACAACCACTTTACGATAACAATCCATTCCCAAAATAATATCTAGATTTTTCAATGGCATACAGATTAAATTTGCATTGAAAATTCGACCTCCAATGGATAAATTTACTCCTTCACACATAGTCATAGTCTTAACCTTGGAACCAGTCGGTGTAGATACAATTATAGCATTATTCATCAATACCATAGGACATTCAAGGTCTCTAGCACAACTTTCAGCAATAAACGAATGTGTAGCTCCAAAATCATATATCACATCTACAAGATTGCCAAAAAAGAGAACACTTACTGTGCACTAGTTGATCATTATGAATGGCATCAGAAGCATCAAAAGCAAACACTCTCCCAGTAATAACATTCTGAGCACTAGCAGACTGTGTGGTATCAGATTGTCGGATTGGGCCTCCTCGAGCCCCACTATGTCCACCCCTCTGAAACCTACCGCCCTGATTCGCGGGAGTAAAACCCCTACCCCCTTATACATTCTTGAGCTGTCTCATAGGACAATCGGGCCTAAGATGCCCAATCTGACCACAATGACAATATATAGGCAATTCAAATCTACAATTTCTAGCCAAATGTCCTTCTCCGCCACATTTAAAACAAACTCGACTATCAGGACGAGTACCACCTCGACCTCTAACTGGAGAAGAAGATCCACTTCGATTAAATCGACTCTGCTTTTTAAATTCAACTCCTTTAATTCTCAACTGGGATTTATCTTTTCTGAAAGAAACCCTCTACATCTGAACATTTTCAGTCAATTGTGCTTTATTAATAAGTTCAGCATAGTACCTAATCTCCAAAGGTACAATAGCAGTACAAAGCTCTATTCTCAAACCAGACTCATACTTAGCACTTTTGTCACTTTCAGTACCTTCTAAGGAAAAAGGGTAATAAAAGTCACATAGCTCATCAAATTTAGTTGTATATTCAGCTACAGACATCCTTCCCTGTTCAAGATGTAAGAATTCCATCTCTTTCCTAGTTTTATAATTATCAGGAAAGTATTTTGCCAAAAACCTCTTCTTAAAATTAACCCAGTTTAAGGCCTCATTAGCATTGATCATCTGAGGTTTGACACGTGTCCACCAGACCCTAGCTTCATCACGCAACTGATAAGTAGAGAATACCACTTTTTATTCCTCAGTACATTCAAAATAATCAAACATTTGTTCCATTTCCCTGAGCCAAATATAAGCTCCATCATAATAACGTCCACCCTTATACACTGAGGGATTACGCTTTAAAATTTATCAAGGGTTGGGCCAGATTCAGCCCTTCCCATCAGCTGAGAAAACTTTTCTAAGAAGTCACCCTCAAGGGTTGAATTAGAAATACCAACCATTTTCAATTAACATAACACACCATTAATACTCAAACAAATTGAATATAGTATAGAATCAATACCTCAATACCAGGAGATGCAGCTAACGGATAACCAGTGAGCACAATGCCAGGATTCCTAAAAATTCACTTTCACACATATACAATTCCATCCATACAGATGAATACACAAACAAATCTCACTACTTTCTACCATTTCTACCCACAAGGTTTACAATCCTGAATAGTCTTGCTCTGATACTAATTGTGACATCCCTCCTTAAATAATATTTATTTTTACCCAATTTATTGATCTTCACAATAAATTTTTCACGTTTCTAACAATTAAATTACATCACAATTATAAAAAAAAATGTATCTTATAAAAATTACCCAAATTATAATTTAAATAAACAATTTATAATCCTCAAAATCATTTAAATTGAATAAAACGCAAAACCTGATACAGGGGTCTGACGCTACGCGCCAGCCCCAGGCTAGGCGTGAGCGTGCATTCGCAGTCCTTGCGCTGAGCGCCAGGCTGACGCTACGCGTGGGCTTATCAGTGACAGCACCTGATGCTGTCACACATTTTAGGCCTTTTGGCCAACTACTAACTTATCTAATTAGCCCATTTCAAATTCAATTGCCACGAAATTTCATGGGCTAAATGTTTTTCTCATTCTGGAACTATTGGCGATGTCCGTTTACCAAAATTCCAGTGTAAGCGTAAGTTATGCGCAAAATACAACTTAACCACTTTACGTGTAACACTGTTACACCAAGTACCCTAAATGGTTCTCAAATGACCCTAGGTAAATGTACACCACTTTTAAATATTCTCATGAGCCTATTAATACCTTACAAAGGTACTGAAACTTACCAAAACTCAAATTCACCTATTCAATTTCTCAAAGTCATAGGGATGACTACTAGTTTAAATTTCTAAATCTATTTGATTTATCGATACAACATTCAATCATTTCAAGCAATCATTTCAACACACATACATCCACAGAACCTGCCTATAGCGCATGATTCACTACAGTATGGCTCAATGCCATAACTATAATCATCCAACTGTACCTGGTCATCACACATGCACAATATCTAATGGCTCAATGCCATTTCATAATCACATCACCCAAACCACAAACATATCATACTATGCATAAGATCGCACTCCCACAACTTTACACACATATCTATCTATCTATCTATATATATATATATATATATATATATATATATATATATATATATATACCAATGGCTCAGTGCCATTAGTCACCACAAGCAAATAACCACAACACATACTACTGCAAGTATACAAGATAATATATTCACATATGAATATATACAAAATATACATTTCAAACTCCTCTGGCATTACTCCTTGCTCACTTTGTACTGGTTTTCCGCAGCGTCCGCAACATCCTTGGGTTCATTCACTGTGAATATAAAGTAAGGGTGAGAATTTATCACAAAAAATGATACAACTACATAATCAGAGTTGATATCACCTGGAGAATCTCATTCTCCTGCCTGGGTTATCGATCCACTAAAGTTTCCTCATATGAACCAAACATATCATAATCCATCATAAATTCATTATGTTCACATCATAACAAATATCTCTCAACATCGAGATGAATTAATTATAATCATCCGTGCTTAACCAAATCATTTTACAATTCATTGTTTCAATCATATCATTATCATGCCAATGCAATAACCTGCATATCAGTCAAGAAGTGTGAATCACAACTGACTCTCATATACATCAGACACCTAGTATCCAGATACTAACGAATCAGCCACCAGCTGGGAGTCCACCGACATCCCGTGAACACATCCTGGTTCACCGAGCCCGGTATCATAAACCGTCTCCCCACCTCAACCACTGGATCACTTCCTGGATCACTGGGTAGCTCAATTAGGCCTCTACATGGACCACGGGAGCCAAAAGCGAGGGGTAATCTATACCGAATGGCTGTCTATAACACATATCATGCATATACAGCATATAACAATATATCTCATCATATACATATTATTCATTTTAAATCATGAATATACATTATACAATCATTAAATGATTTTGGCATACAAGCCAACTCACAACATAAGAACCACATCTCGGCATAAAAGCCACATCTCGGCATAAAAGTCACATCTCGACATAAAAGCCACAACTCGGCAAAAAAGCCACAACCTTTAAATATCATAATCATACTTAACATTCATAATATTCACATAATCAAACATAACTTTATATCTTCTATATCATGATAATTCAATATTTCATCACTCTCCATTATGCACATTCTAGGCATACTTTATACATTATTTCCCATCTTATTCACAATTTACATCTCATTTATTACCATTCTATTTTCCATAATTGTCAAATACAACATATGACCACATACCTAAACTAGTCATATATTCTCCCACACACATATATATATATATATATAATTCTCATACTTTCACAGATTTATTTTCAAACATAATTATCGCAAATCTATAATCAAATATATACTATAATACTCCCCTTACCTCACTGTTGACGCTCTAAACTCAATCACCAAGATCAATGCGCCGCAACCACTAAAAGATAGAATTACAAAAAGGTTTAAGGTTTTAACCGTTTAAACCTTAATCCAACTTAGAAATATGCTCGGAAATTACTTTCTAAAGCTTTAGAAGCTTACCACAACTGAAACCACAAGTTCTCCAAGAAACTCCTTTTTCCGCTAATCTTTCAACGGCCCGTTCACAACCTATATAAAGCGGAATTCAAATTCGTCACTTAATCTTCCTTTTGAATACCATAAGGAAACTTTTAATCGGTTTAGAATCTTAAAATTCAAAGTTCCCTTGTTTTTCCCAAAAATGGATAAAGATAGAAAATCTTCATGGAATTCAAAATTGAAAGATCCCATGCGTTAATCTTAAGTTTCTTACCTATAATCCGCAATTAATTTCAGATTCCAACCTCTTGTTGGCCTTTGATTGTCGCAGGGAAAAGAGAGAAGAAGAACCCCAAAGCTATATTTTTAGCTACTGCTCTGCGGGCTGTCATCTTGGGTTTTTATTCTGCCCGCGACTCTGATGCTACGCGTCCCCCTGATGCTACACGTCAAGTCTAAATTTTTATATTGACGCTACGTGTCCCACTGACGCTACGCATCAGGTCCCAAATCAAAAATCTCATTTTTATTTTAATTTTACATCTAATAATATTCTTATTTTATTAAATATCCAAACTTATGAATATAAAACATAGGGATGTTACACATTTCATATCATACATACATTACCAATCATACATCAATCCTCAGATGCATATTTCACAACTGACTCGTATACATGTGACTCTCTAGTATCCGGATACCTAAGGATCAACCTTCAGCGGGGAGTTCAACTTGACATTCCGTGAACCCGACTTGGTTCACCGAGCCTGACTTGGCTCTCCACCTCAACCACTGGGTCCGACTTGACCACTGGGTAGCTCAACTGGGTACAAAGTGTGTTTGAAAATTGTTTTAGGATTTTGATAATGACAAAGTAAACAAATTGAAGAATCATGACATGACAAATGAAGTTCATGAAGACTCAAAATGCCAAAGACATATGCATAAACTTCTGGGAAGTTTAAAATGAAAAAGTACAAAGAGTCTACAATAAATCAAAGACCAGACTTGAGCTTTATGCATAAGATAATTGATTACAAGATGAAGCTAATCGATTATAGAGCTGCGAAACAGAAAATAAAATGTATCAGGTATGTGTCCTAATCGATTACAGCACTGGGATAATCGATTACCTTGATTTTGGAATGCACATAATCGATTACAGCAAGGAGGATAATCAATTACAATGTTGCAATAAATGGTATAATGCATAAGGTATTTTGCCTAATCGATTACAGGGCTAGGGAAATCGATTACATGGGTTCTGTTTCACTCATAATCGATTACAACATAGAACACAATCGATTACAGTGTTGCATACAGAAATTAAATGCATCAGGTATAATGCATAATCGATTATAGGTGTATGCTAATCGATTACATTGACTCTTTCTGACCACTAATTGATTACAAGGAAAGACATAATCGATTACACAGCTTCTGGACACTTAAATTAATGGAATACAGCGAAGCGTAATCGACTACAGATTGAGACGTAATTGATTACCTAAGTGCCAGAATGTGGGGAAATGTTTTTAAAGTGCAGATCCAGCTCACTTCTCCATTTTCCAATCGTGTACCCATGTTGTGCAACGACTATGAAATTCTGAAGCTCCTCTCCAAGGCCTATAAATGCACCATTCATTCAAGCTACTAGATGCAATCAAGGGAAAATCATTCATAGCTTGTACTTATGCTTTGTGAGTTTATTTTCTGTGAATAGTTTCATTATTCTGAAACTTTGAGCGTGAATTTGCATATTCTCTCTTCTCTTAGATAGTCATTAGATTAAGAGTGCTTTCAATTGTATATCTACTTTATTGAAAAAGTTATTTGCTTGTAAACACAAACACCAAACACAAAGCTTCACTCTAGTTTTGAGTGGTCACAAAGGTTAGGGTTCAACCTTTGGGTATTAAGAGTTTGAGAGATTGGGTAGGGTGCCCTTGTGCTAGTGAGGATTGAGTTCTTGAGTGTGGGACACTAGGAAGCTGTAATTGCTCATAGCTTGTATCTCTAAACTTTAATAGTGGAAATCCTTCAAGTGGGTTGCTTGAAGGCGAGACGTACACTGGGGTGATGGAACTCGTTATATCGGTTTGCAAGTTTTTCTTCCTTACTGTCTTGCATTTACATTTTGTATCTGGCTTGTGATTGCATTACTTAAAATTGATTGATTTAGCTAAGTTAAGTTCTTGCACACCAAGTGTTTGATATATTACTAAAGTGAATTCTGCACATCTTTTCTATCTTATTTCTTGCACCATACTTGTTGTTTCTTACATATAATTATCTTTTGTGAAAAGGAATCAAGTTCAAAGGCTTTCTAAGCAAAAGTTTTAAAAACTCAATTCACCCCCTCTTGAGTATTGAGGCCACTTGACTAACACAAAGGCCACAGGAGCCAGAAAATGAGAGGTATACATACCGTTGGCCATCCCATACCACATAATCACATATCATATCTCATAAACATGGCATATCAATCCATAATCAACATATGAAACTGCCAAAAACTGGCGTGTGCTCACAATACAGGGCGACCGACTTGTCAAGCCCATCAAATGTCATCACACACACACACACACACACACACACACACACATATATATATATATATATATATATCAATTCACTAATAATCCATAATTCCACAATCTTAGTCATATCAAATATGCGCATACATCTCAAAGTAGAATTATCACATACATATATATTACTATCATCATTCAAATCATTATTCACATCAATCAAAATAGTTATCCAATTATATAATTAATTCAATCAACATATTTCTTCCACATTCAGCCATCTAATATGCCACCTCACGTACTCATATATTTATAACAATTATATTTAGTCAATCTATGCTATTTATAACAACTCTTAAACAATTTCTAAACTTCCATAATCCATTTACATATCAATTCTAATTAATTATGACATGAACACCTTCCTTACCTCTATTCCAAGCTTCTAAAATTTTTTCTTGGTGTCGGTTGCATCCTCTGATCACTTGATTCACCGCTCCACTTCCAAATTTGATGCCTGCTTCGTCAATCATCCGCCCAACGCTCGTTTCGACACCTACAGTTAACGAAACATGGAATCGGTTAGTACATTTCCTTCCTTACACTTCCAAACTCATCATTCAAGCTTCCCAATTCCATAAAACTCAGAATCCAAGCCCAAACTCCCACATGCATGGTTCAAATTTCAAAAGAGAAGAGGAGAAGAAGAGGAAACTTGAAATGGGAGGTTCCACGTGCCTTACCTTGGTTCCAATCTCCCAAAACCTCAAGAAATTAAGCCTCCACCGAGTCCCATGCCAAATTGCGTGAAAATGAGAAGAAAGATGGAAAAGAGAGCTTTTGCCCATCTGTTTTGCATGCACTGCTTAAAACTGAATCACGACGCTGACGCTACGCGTCAGCTCATTAATTCATACCTGACGCTACGCGTCTCAGCCACGCTACGCGTCCCAGCCACGCTACGCGTCAGGGTCCTGATTCCATTTTCCTTTAAATTCTCATTCTAAATCCCATTTCCCTTTTCTATTCTTTATTTATTATTATTTTAAACTCAATAACATATTTTATTTATTTCCTAATATTAAAACATCAGGGATGTTACACTCAACATACGTTTTGCAAACCCATCCATTTGTTGTAGAGGGTGAGGTTAACCAAAGGTTTCATAAATTTCGTTGTATTTTTTGGACATACAAGGCTTGTACTGATAGTTTTAACTTTTGCAAGTCTGTGATCCAAGTAGATGGCACCCATTTGTATGGGAAATACAAGGGTACTATTTTGATTACCACAGCCCAAGATAGCAACAGCTCTGTTGTCCCCTTGACGTTTGCAATTGTTGAGGGAGAAAGGTTGGATGATTGGAGTAGGTGTTTAAAGTTATTGAGGATGTATGTTACCCAGAAGAGTGAATATGTATAATTTTTGATCTTCATAGAAGCATTTTGGGTGCAATGTGTGACCCAGATTACGAATGGACACCACCTATGGGTTATCGTAGGTACTGCATTCGACATGTTGTCAGCAACTTTAACTTGAAATTCAAGAACCAAGAGCACAAGAAAAGTCTATTGAAGTTAGGTATGACATTATAAATTTAAATGTATTTATGCATTTTAGTTGGGACTGCATCATATGGTGTTTGCTAACATGTATGTTGTTATATGTGCAGGATACAATCCAAGTAAATATTCCTTTGTAACATGTTACGAGGTGGTCGTCTATCGAGTTGTTCTTCGACATACCTTTGCCAATCATTGCAACCCGTTGGGGCTATAACAGCAAGTCCATCAATGTTTAGACTAACCAACACAACAATATCCTGGAGAGTAATGGTGCACCCCCCAATTGGTAGATGAAAAGTATATGTCTTCGGCCTCCATCTCTCAACCAATGCAGATATCAACTCTGAAGACACAAGAAAATACGCAACTTTTGCAAACTCTTAAAAATGTACCCGTCGTAAGTAAGGAATAATTGCTTCTGGTATTTCATTTCTAATCTAAAGTGCTTTCCTGATCTTTAGTACATGATCAAGTCGTCTATTCCATACATATGTTGATACGTGTTTGTCTTGGAATTTTAACAGGGACGGGTCCAATGGTTTGGGGTTTATAGACCTCTCCTTAGCCATTCTGCAATAAATAATAGTAATTAATTATTGAAATTCATAAATTTAATATATTTGAAAAAACATTATAATATTTTGTCTAACAACATTATATTCAATAATGAGTTAACAACAATAAACCCTAAATAATAACAATTAATTATCACTATTTTATCTAAATATTTAAATCAATAATAACTTAATAATATAAAATCCTAAATATTAACAACTAATTATCAATATTTTATCTAACAAAATTATATTCAATAAAAACTTAATAATATAAAATCCTAAATATTATCAACTAATTATCAATATTTTATCTAACAATATTATATTCAATAAAAAACTTAATAATAAAAAATCCTAAATATTAACAACTAAATATCACTATTTTATCTAAACATTATATTCAATATAACTTAATAACATAAAATCTTAAATTTTAACAACTAATTATCAATATTTTATCTAATAAAATTATATTCAATAAAAACTTAATAATATCGAATCTTAAATATTAACAACTAATTATCAATATTTTATCTAACAATTATATCCAATAAAAACTTAATAATAAAAAATCCTAAATATTAACAACTAAATATCACTATTTTATCTAAACATTATATTCAATATAACTTAATAATATAAAATCCTAAATATTAACAACTAATTATCAATATTTTATCTAACAAAATTATATTCAATAAAAACTTAATAATGTCAAATCCTAAATATTAACAACTAATTATCAATATTTTATCTAACAACATTATATCCAATAAAAACTTAATAATCAAAACCCTAAATATTAACAACTAAATATCACTATTTTATCTAAACATTATATTCAATATAACTTAATAATATCAAATCCTAAATATTAACAAGTAATTATCACTATTTTATCTAACAACATTATATTCAATAAAAACTTAAAAATAATAAACCCTAAATAATAACAACTAAATATCATTATTTTCTCGAACAATGTTCAATAATAAAATAATAATATAAAATCCTAAATAATAACAACTAAGTATCACTATTTTCTGTAACAACATTTTGTTCAATAATACAACAATAATATAAAAAATCCTAAATAATTACAACTAAATATCATTAGTTAATATAACAACATTATATATACCCTAATAACTTAATAAAAGTTAATATTAAATAAAAACAACTTAATATCATTTTTCCTAACTATAAAAAAATAAAATAATAACAACATAATACTATTTTATAAATAATATGAAACCAAAATAATAAAATATAAAAATGTAAAATACCTAAAAGTGCATAAAATGAGTACAAGACACTAGGACCACAACTTTAAGGACCACAAAATGCACAATAAAATGACAAATGAAAGGGACCCTTTCTATGTTTCAGTGGGGGGCACACCTTAAAGGATTTAAAAATGGAAAGTGGGAGTTGTTGGGGAAGAAGAACCCCCACCACCCAATTTTAAATTGCCCCTCGTGATGCTGGTGTCGTCTCTAGCAAATACACCTCAACCTGTCGTTTTTGCGTGTCCAATCCCCCATGTATATAAGTCGTCTCTGTCATGGGTGACAGAGGAGTCGTCTTCCCCAAGGAAGACATACGTGTGTCGTACGCCCCACCAACGACTTGCCTACGTGGTCCAATTAGCGTGTGTCGCTTCTCCTGCATGCCAACTGCATGTCGTATCACATGGAGACGACTCATAAAGAACAGCCCCGGATTTGAAAATATTCCCTAAACAGCCCCAGATTCATAAATTAAATTTCCAAGTGCCTCATTCATATAAAAAAAACCCTAACATGTCCCACACGTGTTTTCTTGTAGCATATTCGATTACAAATAAAACACTACATATACGACAATAATCTTTACAACAATGATACTCATGGCATTACACAAAGACAACACTCAAAATCACACTTTATTTTTATCACTTTCTTACGTTTTAATTTTGTTGAATAATGACGACCTAGAAGGAAAGCGACAAGCGAGGCACAGGGACACAAATAAAGGGGTGAGCCCTTGGAAGAGTAATGGCTGGTTTCTCTTCCATGCTAAGCTTCCCATCAACGTTCCATTCAAAACACTGAATCAAAGCAGCAACATTAGTAGGCACAACTTGAAGTGCAAGTGAGCTTCCAGGACAAGCTCTTCTCCCAGTTCCAAATGGCAAGGGTTCGAAGTTTTGTCCCCTAACATCTAACTCTTCTTCTCCCATAAGAAACCTCTCTGGCCTGAACTCAAGTGGCTTCTCCCAAAGGTTCGGGTCCCTTCCCATAGACCACAAGTTAACAAACAACACACACTTTGGTGGAATATCGTAGCCACAAACATTGCAACTCTCCGATGATTCTCTCGCTATATATGGTAGTGTGGGGTGAATCCTTAGTGTTTCTTTCACTATGGCTCGCAGGTAAGGCAGGTTTGGAAGATCTGAATCTTGGATTAATCTGTTGTTACCTGTTACTGATTCGATCTCTTGCCTTGCTTTCTCCATCATATTTGGGTTGTTGATTAACTCCACTAGTGCCCATTCAATTGTTAAAGCTGACGTGTCTGTTCCTGCCATGAATATGTCCTGCATGCATGTGAAATTAAAAATCATATTTAAGAAACCAAGTTCATTGCCTTTTGCTCCTTTGCACCCGGTGAGAAGAAAAAGTCAATTTAAAGGAAAGAGACACTAACGCACTTCGTTTATTGTATCAGCGGGAACTTATTCACAATTTGAAAAAGTTAAAACCACTCACCCTTACTCTCAAGTATGTGTTTACCATAAAAGAAGATACTGAAATAGGGATAGTATTATGTGATGATATATATCATTGTTGATCCTCGTATTTATCTGTTTGATAAATATATAGATAAGAAATTTAATT
This sequence comes from Clitoria ternatea, assembly GCA_037962975.1. Classification (NCBI taxonomy): domain Eukaryota; kingdom Viridiplantae; phylum Streptophyta; class Magnoliopsida; order Fabales; family Fabaceae; genus Clitoria; species Clitoria ternatea. The sequence goes on from CM075674.1 coordinate 45,799,121, forward strand.
CTGAATAACCTCATTTTAATTAACTGAGAATCAACATACACTACGTGTTACACAAGTCACAGCAATCAAAATAACGTTTCATACAAGTTAAAGAGAGAAATTTTTTTTATTATATATATGTATATATAATCAGTAAAATCCACTTGTAATGAATAAAATATAATATAAGATACCCAAGTAACCGCGGTTTTTAACTTAAAAGAAAATAAGTGTCACGAAGATTTTTAAAAGCGCAACACTAAGTATGATTTCAGTTACTATTCGAGACTATATATACATATTAATATTATGTGTGAATATCCACATCTGTGTGTACAACTGATGTAGTTTTGATTAATTAGTTCCAAAACTGTAAATTAGTAAATCTATATTCAGTGCTAAAAATGTAAGCTTAAGGCCGAATAACATTTATATTATTTAATCAAATTACCCCACTTAGTATTATTTAATCAAATTACCACACTTAGTATGGATAAAAATATGCCACGTTATCTTTCATCTAACTTATTTAAAGTCTAATTTAACCTAATATGTATGAAGATTAAACTAAGGTATTTCAAAAAGTTTATTTGAGATTTAGGTTTTTGAAAACAACCTTTGCATTTCGTCGAATTGATTTTTTTAAGCTCTAATATATAATTTTATTAAAAAAGACATAATTTATAATATATTATTATTTATAAATACATATTTTATTATGAAATTAAATTTTCTTAAAATTATCTTTAATATGTAAAATTGATAATTAAATGTATATTTTAGGTTGTTAGTTTTTGAGAGACATATTAAATGTATATATCTTTAATGTTTAAGACTTATTCATTAATCTATTCAATATATGTTTATTTTTTTTTTATTGATATAATGTAAATCAAACTTGTATATAAACTATCAAACTAAAATAAACTTTTAAAAAGTTATATATGCTTAAAAATATAATCTATGTCAGACTTTAAAATTAAGTAAAAGCTTTATCAACTCAAGTAGGGATGGAAATTGATCGGGTCAAGCAAGACTTTGAAAAACTTGAGTTTGATCTACTTTTAATTACGAAGGTTTGAGTCTGGCCTATTAACCCTTCATAAGCCTTTTTTAAGACCTTATTTAATTTATTTAAAGGTCTAACTCGTTTAAAAATGTTTATATGACTTGTTTAAATTAGACTTCAAAATGTCAACAACCACCTAAAAAGCCTATCAAACCACATAAACTGACAAATCTATCACTATAAATAGACTTATCATTATAAATGGGTCTATCAATACAAATGAGTCAAATTCACTTAATTTTAAATTCTGTAAGACAAATACAACTTCTCATGCAAAGCAAAGGTAATTAAATCTACAATAAAATTTATTTTATTCAAATTATAAAATAAAATTTATATTATAAAAAATTATTATAACTGTAATATTAATTTATATTATGTAAATATATAATATATATTATTTTTATGTTATAAACATATATAAATAATTAGTAATTAGGTCAATTAAATAAACCAGCTTACTAAGTTTTAAAAACTTTTTAGAAAGCCTATACCTTAATGTGACCTTACATTCAACCTATTCATATCCCTATTAATTAGAAAAGCCAACAATATGAATTGAAGAAAAAAATTTGAAGGAAATAATACATTTATTATTATAAATGTTTAATTACCAAGAAGAAGGCCTTGATATTGTCTCTGCTCAATTTAATCTGGCTACTTTGATCTTCATGTATGTCCAACAAAATATCAAGCAAATCCCTAACACCACCTTCCCCTTTCTCCTTCCTTGTCTCCCTCTCTTCCTCATGCTCCCTAATCACCCTCTCCACCATTCCATCAAAGCTCTCCATAATCTCCCCAAGCCTCTTGTTCATCCCATGCAAATCCAAACCCTTACAAAACCAAACAAAATCCGCAATATTAAACTTCCCCGCCAGCTCAGAAGCATCCTCCACCATCTTCCTCACGTGCTCCACATCATCACCACCACCACCACTACTTCTGCCTCCCATTGCCATCCTACAAATAATGCCATTCATTAGACTCAGAAGCTCGCCCCCAACATCCACCTCCTCACGCGCCTCCGCTTTCGCCCTAAGAGCCTTCAGAAACCTCAAGGTTTCCTGCTCCCTCACGTGACGGAACATGTGAAGGGTCCTCCCGCCGAGAAGCTCGGAGACGCAGATCTTCTTCATGAGTTTCCAGTAGGTTCCGAAGGGCGCGAAGGTGAAGCCCTTGGAGCCGTAGGTGAGGCGGTGGACGGCGGCGTTTATGAAGCGGTTCGAGAAGGAGTGTTCGTGGGTTTTGAGGAAGTGCTTGGTGATGTCCGGGGACGAAACGACGACGCATGGGATGGAGCCGAGGTAGAGGTGGATGATGGGGCCGTAGCGGGAGGAGAGGGCGTGGAAGCTTTGGTGGGGTATGTCGGAGATGAGGTGAAGGTGGCCGATTATTGGCAGCGATGGTGGTGAAGGTGGAAGACGGGGTTTGTGGCGGCTCGTTTTTGTGAGTACTGCTCGAACGAGGACGGTGGATAGTAGCAAAAGGAAGAATAGTTGGAGATAGCCTTCACTTTCAGATGCCATGACTCAAGTTTACTTTGGAGGAACTTGTAAAATACACTTACGTTAATTAACTCTTCATTATCTTATAATCTTGTAATAACAGTAAAAAAGTAAAAGATATTTTTACCATCCAAAAAGTAACTTTATATCACCTTATAATCCTACAGATATTGATGTTGACGTGTGTGATGAGTCGTAACTCAATGGGAATCAACAAGCTCTCTCTCTCTCTCTCTCATAGTAAATAAATTAATTGTTCAATAAATTCTTCTCCCGGTTGGGTAGCTGTCAATTACTCAAAATATGTATACAAAGCCGCTTCAACATTACACATCAAAGGCTTTTTTTTATCAATAGCGTATTTCAAAAAATTATTTATGAAAATGGGTTTTTTACTTAAAAAAATTATATGTGTTATATTAGGCCTATACAACACACAAATCATCTTTATACTACGTTACACAATAGGAGCATGACATATGGTTATGTTGTATCAGTTACGGACGACACAACTATTGTCAACAGTTAAAAGTTACAACCACAAACAAAAATACATGAATTTAAGAAAAAATTATGCCTTTTTAACATCAATATATATTAATAAATTTAACATGCAATACATAAAATACCACAAATATTTAAATAAAATACTACATTATTTGAATCAAATATACTATATTTACTATCTAAAATTTTAAAATTAATTAAAATTCAAATTAAAAATAAAATATCATTCTTAATATCTTTAGTTATTATAATTACAAGTTTTATTTTTGTAAAATATATTATCTTTTCATATTTAGATTAACTCAATATGTAACAAATATAAATTTAAATATCATGTATTACTAAATAAAACTAATTGGAAAGAAATAGATTTTATCATATGTATTTTATAATAAAAGAGATAAGTGTTTTATTTAGTTTTATTTACTAGTGCATGATATTTAAATTTATTTTTGTTAAACATTAAGTTAATCTAAAGATGAAAAGAAATTATAGTTTAAAATAAAATTTATAATTGTAGTGCGTTGTAACTGTTAACCCCTGATAATGTTACAAAGTGTCATCTGACGTTTTGGATGTCAGATGAATTGTTTGTGGTTATGATTTTAACAACTAATAATAGTTGTGTCGTTTGTGATTAATACGACACAGTCATGTGTTATGCTCCTATTGTGTCGCATGGTGTAAAGACGATTTATGTGTTATATATGGACCCAATACGACACACTAAAAAGACCCCAACATGTAACATTTTTTTAAAGAACCTCATTTTCGTAAATATTTTTTTGAAATGCCCTATTAATAAAAAAACCCATATCAAAAATCAAAACTAGATAATATATTGATCATTAAAAAATATTATGTATATTTAAATTTTAATCACACACAAAGAGATATTCTCACTAGTGCGAAAAGAGCCTATGAACACAGAATATAAACTCTATTGTCTGGGAAACGAGTTTAAATTAGACCCGACAACATTTTTGAAATTATCAAATTGGATCTAAGAACACGGTTCCAGGGGAACCGAGTTTTTAGGCCGTACTTTTTTCTTTTAATTTTTTAAATACACTTATGAACTTGGTTCCGAGGGAAACTGAATTTGTAGGTTAGGCTGCACTTTTTTTATTTTTTAAATACACTAATGAACTCAATTTTAGGGGGAACCGAGTTCGTAGGTTCAAATTTCTTATACTTATAAACACAGTTCTTGTGGGAACCGAGTTCATAGAGTCTCTCACGTACTTTATTTAAAGTCATATGTTCTGCAACGGTGCATGTTATATGTCTTAAAACCCTTTGTGTTTGCTTTAACCCTTTGCACACTTCTTATTGCATACGTGAGTCCCTAAAACCTACATTGCATCCATTACTTCCTTTCCTGTTGGAACGTATTACGCATGAAGTTGGTGGTGTTTTCTTCTTCCTTAACATACTAATGGTTAGTATACTTTTCAAATACCTTAATACACATGTATATATTGTTACGTGAATATATTTCTTCGTGTTTCTTTGCCATTGTATTGAGGGTGCCTGAATCTGTATTTTTTTGTTTATCATTGAATTAAGTGTGGGTTATGCATTAGGACGTAGCATGAATAGAGGGTTGATGCATACTGCACACCATGTGTTTGACAAAATATCTCCCTTAATGTAGTAGTTTATACACATACCACGATTGTTCTACACATATACCACGACTATGCTACACCTTTCCTTTCCTAAAATTTGCTTATACTTAAACTTAGAGGTAGTGTAAGATAATTGATCCGGTCCCAACACCGGTCTCCAAGAGCATGGTTTTAATACTTTGCCAAATCAGCATTTTAAACAGGAGAAGTACCTCTCAAATACCTTATAATTACTTTTATACGGAGTACATACCGCCAGGGCACGTAACTCCGCCCCACGGCAAGTAACTCCGCCAAAGCACGTTACTCCGCCAAAGCTTATTACTCCGCCAAGGTGGAAAATATTGAATATCTTATACACATGCATAAAGTATTTCCAATGCATACTACTCCGCCAAGCCATAGGCGGAATATTGAATTTCCTATATTGCGTAGCGAGCCCATACTTATAACCCCGGCACGAGATTGACTCTGTCTTGAGAGGTTGAAAATGGGAATCACGTTGTCATGCATAAAAGGGAACAATGAATAAAATAATAAGGCATTAACGCTTTCCAAGCAAGTGGAAATACCCACTACAGCGATGGTGCTCGTGAACGACACAGGGACCCACTACCTTTCTTGCATTATGCCAGAAAACAAGGAACGGGTCCTACCAATAATGGAGCACCAGTAACAGGTATATAAACCTCAGCAAAAAGGTATAAGGGGATCCCCCCTCAATTCTGAACCTTACACTTTTACTTGCATAATTCTCTTAGATTTGCTTTCTAAGTCTTACAGTATTTCAGAATACTGACTTGAGCGTCGGAGAATAATTGCAGGTACCACCACCAATTGTGTCAAGGCAAAGGAGGTTATTTCAGGCGGACTGTCACACCACCCAGAGTGCATTATATTCCGCCCCAGTATACAAGGATACTCCGTACTTGCACATTTACAAATATCTCCTTGTACCAGATTGACATTACATGTACATTTTGAATTGTTCATCAACCATACTTTTACACCCCTAGTAAAGAACAGTTCAATAATTAATTTAGTGTAAAATATATTATTATATAATAAATTAAAAATAATGTATTTAGTAGCCAATAATGTCTTTTTAAAAAATACATAAAAGAATATTTTTAAAATTTAACTACTTGTTGAAACTTATTTGTATTCTATAATATAAATAATATAACTTTTTCATTAAAATATAAATAATAATAATTTTTCCTAATTTGGACCATAAATTTAAAGACTAACTTTTTAGACAATAATTTTAATTAATTTACACTATTCATTCTTATTTCTAGTCGACTAGGTGTATTGTGTATTGAATAGTATCACACCTCAAGTGTTGTATTGGGCCAAATTCATGGACATAAGTTGAATTAATGCATCACATATAAGTGAAGAGTATGAGAGTGGTTGAAACGTTTCTAGAGTCTGTAATTCAAAATAACGAAGATGTGAATATAAGATACTTTTGCTCTTATGTTAAATATGGGAAAACGCGCTTGCTAGGCTTAGAAATATTGAGGGAACATGTGTTATGTGATGGTTTTCTCAAGAACTATACACATTAGATATGACAAGGTGAACATGTTGACATGTCGAGTGTGATGAATGAAAGTTAAAATGAAAGTTTTACACATGATGTTGATATATGGATGATCAATTTGAGGATTCGTGATATGGGTAAAGAAAATTTTAAGAAAGCGCATGTGTATGAAACTCTCTGTGAGGATTCAGAGAAACCATTATATCCAAATTGTATTAATTTCACAAGGTTGTCGACGGTTTTACAATTGTTTAATTTGAAACCAAAAAATAGATGGACGAATAAAAGTTTCATTGGATTACTGCAACTATTGAAAGAAATACTTCCAGCTAGTAATACCTTACCAAATCGTAACTACAAGTGAACTCATTGGTTCTCATCATTGATTGATATATTTTTGGGACTTGGATCCCTACGATCATAGTTACACTCTGTCATTTAGTCAAAGTACACCAGAATTGCATCGTCTCACCCGGCTATCAGGCGCGACACTGATGCCATTGGGTTTCCGTTCCGGTTGTACTCCCAAGATTCTTCATGGAGATCAAACGTGAATGTCCTCCAGCGTACCAGGTGTATGCTCTAGATAATTTTTCTCCTTCAAAAATATTTTCATGATACGAAAATGCATTCTTTTTATCATTTGATCCTTGGGTATCTTATGTGTTTCCATTCTCTTAATATTTATTCACAAATTCTTGGCTAAAATAATGCTTCGTTTAAAGAGTAAGTAATATGTTTCTTATTCCATTACTCATAATCAAAACAATAATAATATCAATAACAATAGTAATAGTTAATAATAATAATAATAATAATAAGAATAACAATAATAGTGGTAATAGTAATAGAAATAAGAATAATAATGATAATTGTAACATCCCAATTCTTAAGATTTTAATAAAAATAATTCAAAAAGGATTAAAGAAAAGTTTCTAAATAAAATCTGAGTGAAAAATGTCAAAAATTATATTTTCCGAGTGCAATGAGCTGATTCCGAGTGAAAATGTTAAAAACCAGATTTTTCTGAGTAAAATAAGTTTGATACCGAGTGAAATAAGTTTTTCGAGTAAAATAAGTCTGTTTCCGAGTGAAAATGAATTTTCTGAGTAAAATGAGTTAGATACCGAGTGTAATCAATAGGATTCCGAGTGGAATGAGTAGGATTCCAAGTAAAATTAGGCTGAGATGAGTTTCTGGGTAAAATGAATATGAATCCGAGTGCAATCAGACTAAAAGAGTTTTCTGAGTGAAATTACTATAATTCCGAGTGAAAATGAGTTTTTCAGTGAAGTTAAAATCTTTTCCGACTGAAACGTGATTTAAGAAGAGTTTCCGAGTAAAATATTTGATTCCGAATAAAATCAAACTGAGAAGATGCTTTCCGAGTGAAAGTAGACTGGGAAAAGTTTTCTGAGTGAAATAAGATGTTTTCCGAGTGAAATTAGTCTGAGAAGCCTTTTTTTTAGTGAAATAATGAAGATATTGAGAAGAATAAACAACCAAGTAATGATCGGATCGGTTTATGTATAAGTAAAGTTATGTATTTGTATATCTTAGATGATCCGGTCAGTTTGATAAAAACCGAGCTTGTTATTATAGAATCCGACTTCTGCTTATAATTCTTCACTGGAATTCACATAGACACCCATGATTCTTAGTATTTTCACAGTCCAATGCAGTTCATATCTATTCACAATTCAACACTGAGTATATCCACTTAGCAGCAAATATATATATACAAATAGTAACAATTAAAGCATTTAATTCACAACAACACCGAATCTGTCCTGGAAAGGTGAGGACCAAATGTACCTTAACCCTTTTCTTTCACTCGAATTTCCCCAGAATACCCGAGAATATACACCCTTACCTTAATGGAGTTGCAGACGTTCCCTTCACTGTCCTTGCTTCAGCTCACAATGAGGAGGAAAGGAAATTGAGAGAGGAAGAAGCTTGCATGAAGAGAAAGTAATAAAAAGGGTGTGTCTGCTGCTAAGTTTAGTGTGTGTGTGTGTTCCAAGAGTTGTAGTATTGGGTTAATAATGAGAAAGGCAAGTGGGAGACAAGATTTCTCGTGAGTGAAGGTTAGGTGAGAATAATGGAGACTTTTGGCCATTTCCACCGTCAGCTTGCATGATGGAAAGAGAATATATATTAAAATATCTAAAGGTGAGTGAAAAGGTGCAACTTTTCCCTGTAATTGGCTCGTTGTGACAGTCCTTTTTGGATTTATATGGATAAGTGGACCAGTCAGCAGCAGGAATGAAAGGAAATAGAGCTACAGGGTCATCTCGCTCAAGTGAAATCTGACTCGCTTGAGCGAGGCACAAGGCTCGCTTGGGCGAAGTGAAGAATATGCATCAGGGGTCCTTCTCGCTCAAGCGAAATCCGACTCGCTTGAGCGAGTCATCCAATTCTCGCTCGGAATGCCTCTGATACTGACTCAAGTACTCCTCTTCTCACTCAGCAGAACCTATCCAGACTGAGTTCTTTCTCTCACTCAGACTTCCTGCTTGGTAAATTTATTCCGAATCCGAGTCTTTACTCACTAGGAGTTCCACTCGGTTATGCCTTTCAGAAACCGACTTCCACCTAATTGGACACTCACTCGGAATTGTTTCTCCTTAACACACTCGGTTTTACTCGGTGTACCTGTTCTAGTACCGATTCCTCTCACCTTCTGTCTTTCACTCGGCTAATTCATCCCAGACCGGTTCCAAAGTCGTTCAATCTATCACTTTAGTTAAATGTTTCTAAAACCAACTCATCTTGCTTGGTTTCCACTTTGTAGAATCAATCTAAACCGACTTCTCTTGTTCGGTTATCCACTCGGCAACATCAATACAAAACCGACTCGTCTCTCTCGGTCCTCACTCGACAATTTCAATTAAATCTGAGCCATCTCTTAATCAGCCGTTCACTCGGCAATTACTCTAAAAACCCACTCATCACTCGATCAATTTTCCACTTGGTAAACTCATCACAGCCAACTCCTTTTTCTTTCACTCGAGCGAGGCTTCCTATCACTAAGTCTTTCACTCGGCAACTTCACTCAAGTCCGAGTCATTTCTGATGGTTCTCACTCGGTTAATCATTCCAAACCTAGTCTTTTCTCACTCAAAAATTTACTTCAAAAACCGACTCTTCTGGACAACACATCATAAATCCCCATAGATGCCAATCCCCCACTCGGAGTTACACCCTCGGACTCCATCATCAAGTTCCATTCGGCATTACTCTGACTTCTCATCATTCGGAGGAATTCACTAAACTGTCTCACTCAAACCTAATGAAATCTTGTCCACTCAGATTTATTCAAACTCCACATCACTCGGAGGGATTCACTAAGTGAAGTCTTACTCGGACTTATTTCATACTTAGCCACTCGGAATAGGTACCCTTAATCAATCGGAATATACATATAACATCGTTCACTCGGAATATGACTCCTAGAGTATACCTCAATCAAAACCATCACAACTCTTCTTCCCTCAGAAGAGGTTCACTCGGATTTTACCACTCAGGAGCATTTAAGTCCTTCCCCACTCAGGGTTCACTCGGCTATTCATGTCTTAGCAACACAGACTATCCTTTCTCAAAATACGTTTCACTCGGAATCCTTTAAGGCTTTCACCACTCGAAAAAGGAGTCATAAACATAAGCCTCACTCAAAAATTTGCTTTAAGCCTTATATATATTCTACTCGGAATGGGCTCCCATCACTATATTCCACTCGGCATTTCATATTCGGGGCATGCCACTCAGGACAGGTTATACTGGGCTCAGATATGCCCCTACTCGGAACTCCATTGCCCAAAATACCACACTTGGAGATCTTTCTACCCGGAATGCTATCCCCTTCCTCACTAGGGAGGTCCTGACTTGGACAAACTTACTCGGATTGAACTTGGATATATCCCTGACTAAGTCCCTTTACTCAGAATACTGCAATCAGAGAAGTTTCATTCGGAAAAGGAAGCACTTGGCAAGGTTTGACTCCGAAACAAGTCATTCAAGGGTGTTTTGACTCAGAATTTTCACCCAGAAGTGGTTCTCTTGAACACACTTCACTCCAAATGTCTCCGAAGCCAGGATTCCACTCGGTAGTAACCCTCTCGGTCATATGTTACTCGGACAACATAACCTTACACTCGGAATTTCATCCTTCAGTCGGAATTTCTAATCCTTCACTCGGAATTTCTCTCTGTCACTCGGAACAGAGCCCTTTTTCACTCGGAATTTGAATAATTGCATTATTGGTCTATATAAATTCCATAATTACACAGAAAAATGAAATTCTTGTGATATTACAGACCATCTACAGAGTATTTATTTACCAATTCTCACTTACAGACCTTTAATACTTCAAAATTTACCAAATAAGATTGTTACTAAAAACAGGGATGTTACACGTTGCAGGCAACAAAACTCGAGGCGGAGCGATAAACACTCAAGTTGTTAGGACGCGATCGATATTAAGAATAATTAACGAAGGTTAGAAACAAGGTAAGGGGGTGTTCGGATCATAACTAATCAGAATTGGTAAATGCATACTTAGGTTCACAAGGAGACTAGTATGACAATGGTGTGTAAGGAAATGGAAGTGTGGTTAAGTGAAATATGCGTGAATATGGTGTTAAATTGATGAATAAAAAGGATTGGTAATTTTAAAAACTATGTGGAATGGTCAATTAATTAAGAGCGTAAAATGAATATGATGTGAAAATGTCCAGGTTCTATAATTATGTGAATCATATGTGGCATTGAGCCATTTTGATGATAATGGGCAGGACATGTGTAATTTCTTTATTGATGTAAATTGTATGTAATTTGATACTTGATAATGATATATGTTGTTAATGGATATCAATGGTGATATGATTTGAAGTGATTGATGAGTAGAAGTGAGGTTGTGAATGTGATTTATACAAAACTAGTATTTAGAAATATTGACGAATCGAGTTTTGAGGACTTATGACATTAGAAAGTAAATTGGAAGTACCTTTATGGTTGTAATGTGAGTTTAAAAGGTAGGATCATGTGAGATGAGTTTGCATAATGTGTAGAAATGGTTAAGTGGATCTAATTGGGTAGAAAATCAAGATTTGGTATGTTGCTTGGTTGAAGCTAGTAAAATTTAAATGAAATTCAAGGAACTGGACTAGTGATTTTGTGATCTGATGGGTTTTTAGGACCTAAAAAAAACCAACAGGTTCCCTACCTCATTTAGAACTTGTGCATATAGTCCTTACCAAGTTTGAAGTCCATTTGATAGGTTTAGTGCATTGGTTTGCATTACTTTTGGTTTAAAAGCATTTTTCCACATATCTTGAGCATATGATGGAATTTTGGCAAACAAACTATGCCAACAGGTTTGAAATAGGGAAAACATAGTGTTCATGAAGTTTCATGGCAATCAGAGTTTAAACGGGCAGAATAGATAGGTTGGAAGTTGATTTGTGGGTTATGAGCTGTCATGTTTGCTCAAGCGAGCCAATTCTTGCTTGAGCGAGCCTATGTATTTGGGGTGCATTCAGTTAAAATCTCACTTCAGTAAAGATATTTTTGCTCAAGAGATTGTCAAATGAGTGGTTTCTACCAAATTTTTACTCAAACGAGAATATTTTTGCTCGAGCGAGTTGATTAGGGGTGGTTACTCTCAAATTCTCACTTGAGCAAGAGCTTGAGCGAAAATCTTGTTTAAGCGAGCAAATTTTCACTCAAGTGAGCTGATTAAGCTTTTTCTCCCTTCACAAAAGTTGTATAAAATTTCGTCATGGTCGTTTTGACACCAAATTTGAGTCAATCGGAGGTCGGTAGCCCGAGTTATTCCCAAAATAGTACAGGGTGTTTAGGCTAAAAATTTTAACAAGGCTGGTTCTATAAATTTGTGAATTAGGTAATCTCCGGGGCATAATTAGCCCTTGGCTTCTTCATAACAATTGTGAGTATTTATGTTACGGAGGTGTACCAACTAGATTTACCTCAATTATAGTTGTATAACTCTGATTGGACGTAAATTACTGAGTGGTGTGCAGGTAGTAAACGTGTTGAAAATTTTTTCATTTTAACATTTTCTTACCCAGGTCTTAATTTTTTATATTTATTATATTATTTAAAATGATATTGAGATAAATTGGGTTTAATTTCATGATTTAAACTTTAGTTATAGGTAGGACATTACATTTTTAGTAGTGCATGAGTGCGGGTACTATGTCATGAAGAGCATGTAGACTATAGTAGAAGTAAACATGGTGGAAGCATGGGCAACCGTAAGTTTCATATTAATTCTTTAATTTTAAACAAATTTGGGTAATGAAATGACATTTGTATATTATATATATATATATATATATATATATATATATATATATATATATACATATGCAAGTTTTTCAAGATTGGTCATCATACAATGTCAAAGACATTAGAACAATTCAAGAGCAATGGGCTGCATATTTTCTTCAAGTTATGGGACAATATTCACTAGACATATTCATTTGCTTGGGTAGTTGTGACATCCTAAGTCGATTTACCTTTTATTTTCACCCGGTTAATCATTTACACAATAAATTTTTCATGTTTGATAAAAATTTAGGTCTTAATATAAAATAATATTTACTTTTCTTAAACATATTGAAAATAATAATCGATCGGGAATGATTTAACTCAGTCTTAATATAAAATAGTACTTAAGTACAATAATAAAAGCGTATGCAAGTAATATCCAATCGAAAATACATCTTTGAATAAAGTGAAGTTAGAAACAGTGAAAGAAGAAAAAGAAGAAGAAAAAGAAGACAGGGAGGTCACTCGCCTGAGCGGGACCTTGATACGTAGGCGAAAACCGAGGGAGTCGCTTAAGCGAGTTCCGACTCGCCTGAGCGAATACAACCTGGCGAACCAGGCCTACCCGGAAAACTCACAAGTTGGGGTTTCACTCGGTAAAAGGGTTCACTCAGTCAACTCTCTCTCTCGGAAACATCTTACTCATACATCACTCAGAAAAGGTTTATTCAATCTTATATCACTCGGAAAGACTATCGGGTATAATGTAACATCCTATTTTCATCACAAATAGGAAATAGATATTAATATATGTTTCTTGAGAAATACTTACTATAAATTAGTTTATTATTATCATTTTTTTAAAATGTTGGTATTTATCTTTTTATTATTTGTTCTTTTAAAATAATAATAATAAAAAAATGAAAATATTTTTGAATGAGAATTTTAAAGTGACTTAATTAGTATTCACTAATTAAGAAAATTATATTAAGAATTTTTAATATCTTTATTATTCACCATTTTTATTTTATGTTGTTATATTTTTGTTTTTTTACATATTTAAGATTTAACTCTTATTAGAATTTTAAAATAAAATTTTGAAGGAATTAGACTATGGTTCTTTTGAACTTTTTGATCTACATAATATTTATGATTTTCTGGAATTTTTTGAAATTTTTTAATTATTTTAATAAAATAATATATTTTAAATAATTTTAAATTCATATAAAGTTGCTTAAAATTAAAAATATTTACAAGAATGTAAAGTTAAATTATAAGAAAATTTTATAAAATCCATTTCAAGTAGACTTATCTAAAAATTATCGGTTTGAGAAAAATCTTGATTTTTTCTAATCGTTAAAAAATTAGAAACGTATCAATAAATTTTTATTAACAGAAAATTTTAGATTTTTAAAATTTCAGCTTTATATTACTTATTATAAAATTAGTGAGGACTGATATAATATCGCTAAATTTCAAAAAGGACTCATTTTTGAATATTTAAAATATACCGAGTGAAGGGTTACTATTTGACTTAATAATTTTGCCGACAGTTACTATGCAAAACACTGTGCGTGTATGAAATTTTCAAAAGATGCACAGTAACTAGGAATAAAAAATTCAAAAATACATAGTACTTTTATATTAAAATAATGGAATGCATAGTAAATTTTTTCCTATAATTACCGAAGGATTTCTTCTTTAGAATTCACAATTTCAGATTAAGTTTTTTTAATATAGTAGTGCTAGTGAGATAGTGGTGGAAGTGAGAGAGAGAAATAATTTTTTTTGGAAGAAGGTTCTGCTAAAATTCTAAGGTACGAATACCTCACTTTTATATTTTTTGGATTATTTTCATATCGTTTTTAGAAATCTGTTATTATACTGGAAATAATATTATTTTAAGTTACTATTCTGCATAGTAACACTATTTCAATAGTAAATTACTATTTCAATAGTAAATTATTATTCAAATAGTAAATTACTATTTACTGTTACTATTTACCTTTACTGTTACTATTTACCTTTACTATTCACGTTTTACTATTTACCGTTACTATTCACGATTTACTATTTATCGTTACTATTTACGATTTACTATTTACTGTTACTATTCATGTTTTACTATTTACTATTACTATTTACTGTTACTATTCACTATTCACTATTCACTATTCAAAATTTACCATTTTTTATTTTAAGTTGTAATCTTAATTTTCATCTTGTAATTATATTAAAATGAAATTGGTATGTTTTAGAACTCGGAGACGAGGCGCGCATGGATTTTCAATAACGAATCGGTATACAAGAGGTAAGGGGGAGTGAGATAAGAATATAATATGAAAGACATAAGAATAAAGGGAGGAGTCCCCTACTCCTTTTAAATTTAATAATATTATTATTTTAAAGTAATAGCTTCTCAACTTAAAATTTATAATAAATTTAATATATTGTATAACTTATTCTGAAATATCTATACATGGATCTGAATTATTATAACTTATACGGACTGGACTAAACCTATGCAAGGACTTGGATTTTTATATCCTATATGGATCGAACTAAACCTATGCAAGGACTTGGATTATTATGACCTGTCTAGACTGAACTATATCTATGCGAAGACTGGATATATGGACTTATATAGACCTGTGCGAGGAATGGACTATAAGGACTCAAAATCAAATCTACTAATTTAAATAACCATTAAAAATTTGAATTATATTTATAAGCGATATTTAGTTGATTTGACTTGATTATAATTAATTATATTTGATTTCGATTAATGATATTGTGATTTATAATATTAGACTGTGATTAATAATAAGCAATTATGATTGATGAGATTACTATACTTGATTGTGGTTGATGAATGATTGATGACCTTGTGATATGAAGTTTGAGCATATAGCAAGCATGACGGAAAGTTAAAACTCAGTAAGAATTTTCTTACCTTACTCTTTAAATTTTTATTCCAAGAGAAAGTATTTTATAATTATTTTAGTATTTTATTTCTTCTTAGAAATAATTTTTATTAACTTTATTTTTAATCTCTATAATAAAATCTAGTATTAGAAAGAAGCTATTTTATGAAAATCAGAGGTTGAGATAATTAATTCTTGAATTAAAAATTTTTTTTATAGTTTTAAGTATTCTTAGTTAATGATTTTAAATTATTTTCTTTAGAAATTAGAAGTTTAAAGTAAATTATTTTGGTTTTCCCCAACGAAATAACTAAAGAATATTTTGTGGAGATTTCAAAAACTCAATCTAGTTAAGATTCAAATTGAGAAAGATTATGTAAATATGTGAAGATTTTTAAGAGAAAGCTTTGAGATATTTAAGGCTTGGAAACTCAATTTTGGTAAAATCTGAATTTGAAGACTGTACTAAATTATTTCAGTATAACAGAAGTTCAAAGAAGAACTTATGGAAATATACAGTTTATTGTGATGATTTTGTGAACCTTTATGGTATTTAATAATTGAGTTTCTAAAAGCCTTAACCAACTAAATATGCGAGTAGTTCATGCATCATGAATCATTAAAGAGAAATGAGATGTGATATTGTCTGGGGACGGATTATAGAAACCGAGGATACATTAGAGGAAGCTTAATTGCGAGCCTTGGGATGAGAGAGTGTGAAAGGGTGCTTCAGGTGACCTGGGGTCGCTCCCTAGTGTCGGGTACTTTCACAGTAAAAACTTTCTCAGTCTGACTAGTCTCTAAGTGTTTCCACGCCAATTGAGTTGTTCATATGCCATGAAGGCATTTATGTTATTATTATCCAGAATTTATGAAACAGTGTGATCCGGTCTCAATACCGGTATCCGATCTACAAGGTGTATTTCAGCATCTTTGACAGTCAAACAAAGTATGACCGGTGTCCTCAGTATACATCCAGACTGTAAT
The DNA here is from genome assembly GCA_037962975.1 of Clitoria ternatea. NCBI lineage: Eukaryota > Viridiplantae > Streptophyta > Magnoliopsida > Fabales > Fabaceae > Clitoria > Clitoria ternatea. The sequence continues at coordinate 45,815,566 of CM075674.1, forward strand.
TCCGTATCAGGCGCTCTCCCTATACCGGTTAGTCTGGATAACACCACACACACCGGATACTATACACGTCGCCCCACAAAGGACAAAGGGCATTGCTACGGGGACCGATCAATAATTCCCTGCACTACGAGCCAAAATCTGCTCACGGGAATGGTCCACTTGTCCCCTAATTCTGGTCTATACACTCTACGCTCAATATAAAATAGCCACTTGACCCAATCATGCTGGTAAGTGCGCAATAAAATAATGCTAATGGAAGTTAGTGGTTCCCCACTAACGAGTCCTCGTAAAACGAGCCAATCAGGTATATGAACTCTCTTCATCAATGAAAGGGGGGGATTCGGAACTTAATCTAAAAAACGATTACTCTCTGAAATACATTCCTTACTTGGAATATTATCACTGACTTGAGCGTCGGAGAATCTTTGCAGGTGACACCACCATTCGCCCACTTCAACGCGTTAGGTCGGTGTGAAGGATCTCCAGAATGTCCAATCCGCTCTCCTCACACAAGGACAACGGATATTTATACCGGATACTTATACATCCGGTCTTCTGCACAGTATTTGCATACTATTTGTGATTGACTTGAGTCCGGATCTCTAGACCCCGGTTCAGGACAGATCACAGTGTAAACTCCTGGTTGGCCCAGTGTAAACTAAAACTTTAAGGGCCCACATACATAAACTGAATGAGATAGTAGCATAAGCATTACATAACATTCATGTGATTGTGACATTCTATATGGATGGTTATGAATGAAAATATAAGTGTTATGTATGTGGAAACCCTATATTCATAATTGATTGTATATGAGATTATGACTGATATTACTATATTAGTTTGTGAAAACCCTTATGCTTATATCTTATCTGTAATATATTATATTTTGTTTCTCACTCCTTGTTTGAATTTTTGTGTCCAAAATATATGTTATATGATATATAGCTAGCAGTCCAAGATGGAAGGATATATAATTACAAGAGGATAAAGTGGTCTCATCCTCAATCGATTAGATGAAGAGATATGACAAGAGTAGGATTCAAAAACTCGATGGTTCAAGGACTAGGAAATGATTGTTCACATTGGTAGTAGAGGTATAGTTTAGTTTTATTTTGCCTTATTACAATATCAAGTAGATAATTGTAACAAGGTAAAGGTTAAACTTTGATAAACTCTTTCATTCGGATATAATATTGTAATGATTTATCACTTATGATTTCTATAAATTATTTTGTCATTATGGACAAATATTGAAAGACAATTTTTTTTTACTTTCAATATTCAAAGGAAATTAGATGTATATACGTCCTTGTATACACAAGATAAAGAGTGATAAATATGTATATCTTTCTAAAAGTTTTTTTTAAAAGTAAGAATAATACATATATATCTCGTGTATATAAGGGGGTGTTACATATAACACTCGGAATTTTACTCACCTTCACTCGGAAGGAATCTACTCTTCACTCGGAAGTATTTTACTCTTCCTTCACTCGGAAGGGTCGAGGGATACACACAGACGGACAAATATCAGACTAACTGGCCCTCACTCGGACAAGGATAAATTCAATTCGCTCGGGAAATATTTATCCGGGAGTCGATTTGGCTACAACACACACATGAAAGTAAATACTCATTATAATATAACAGAAATTCACACCAGATTCAATTCACTTCAGCACGCAGCATGTGACACCACACACTCGGAAAACTTATCATACACATATGTATATATATTACACAATTCATTCTAAGTCACTCGGGCCTTGGCATCAGTTCTCCGCTTGGCGCGCCTCCAGGGCTCTGACTTCCTCCCTGTCACTGGTTACTAAATTGAAAACAACAGCAAGAGTGAGTGTTTGACATCATAATTAATCTAGAACGGAATTTAAATAATAAAAAGAGTATAAACTCCGTCCGATTGCTTTATTTTCAGCATACCAGTCACACACGGCAGTTAACTCACACTCAGTAAATTTAACACATTGCACTCAGCAACATAACTAATCACGCTCTGTACATATAACAATTCTCATTTGGTAATTTTCGCAAAGCACTCATCAAATGTATCAATTCCTACTCAGTGAAATAAATTCCGCTCGGAAATATAACAACTCATACTCGGAAACTGTAACAAACAGTACTCGGTAAGTACAATTAATCACACACACACATCATAATCAATAATATAGTTATCACCACTGACTCTCATACAACTGACGCCTAGTATCCTGATACTAAAGGATCGGCCTTCAGCTGGGGGTCCTACTTGACACCCCGTGAACCCTGCTTGGTTCACCGAGTCCTGCTTGACTCTCCACCTCGACCAATGGGTCCTACTTGACCACTGGGTAGCTCAACTTGGCACAAAAACCACGGGAGCCGGAAATGAGGGGCTATACATACCGTCGGCCGTCCCATACCACATAATCACATATACACATTTCTCATGCATCACAAATGGCCATTAATAACATCACATACTCATCACACAGGCGACCTGCTTGTCAAGCCCGACTTCACATTGCCACAACACCGATCTTCACAACCTTAAATATTTCAAACTCAACATAATTATCTCAAGCCACATACACGATCCACAACCGATCGGTGTCCATACCCACTTACATACACATATACATACAATTTTCATTCAGTAATATCATCATACCATTTTCACAATCAACTTAATCTCGGACTCACAACATGTCCTATTCTAATTAATTATCACCCAAACACCCCCTTACCTCGGTTCCAAGCTTCTATAATCTGCTCCTGGTGTTGGTTACGCCTGGGTTCACAGTCTCTCTTCCGAATGCAGCACCAGCTCCTTCACTGCTACCTATGGGTCGGAATGCAGAACTCATTAGCTTTACACCATTCTCAACTCTAAGGACCACCTCCGAGCTCACACTCACCAGAGGAGTGGAGAACAGGCCCACACACAGCCATGCATGGCCACTCTGTCACTAAAGAAACGAAAGGGGCAGGGAAACGGAAATGTAAACGGATCAATGGACTCACCTTGAGGCCACGGTCACGGAAATGAGCTTAGCACTCAGTTTTGGTGCAAACAGGGTTCTCTCTTAGAGCATGCAACTCAGCGATGGAGGAGGAAGAAGATAAACAGGAACAGAAGCAAACGAAGAAGAAGGGAAAGGAGCAGTAGTTCGCGCGTGTGAGTGATAAATGAGAGAGAAGGGAAAAGAAGCCTTTTAAAGTCCAGGGGTAACCGGTAACCTTCCCAACCGGTTACCACCCCACTTTCCTTCACCCATTCGCTCAAGCGTTTTTCCCCCTCAACTCTTCTCTTCTCTCATTTGGTCTTCACTTTATTATTAACCAACCAAGTGATTTTATTTATATTCACAATATTTAATTACTCATAATTGTCCAGTAATTCATAAAAATACCGAATAATTTCAAAAATAATTAATAATATTTTCTACTACACATAATTTTCCTAAATTGTCAGGGATGTTACAGTAGTTCTATAACTTGCATATATATTAAGAACAAAATTATTACATTGATAATAATTTAAGTGGCAATTCTGTTAATTGTATCTGTTAGTGATGAATAAAAAAAGTTGATATTTAAAAAAAACACCTATAAACTCGGTTCTAACTTTAATTGAGTTCATAAGTGTTGTGTAAACTCAATTCAAAGCAGAAGTGGGTTTGTAAGCTGGCTATGAATAACTTTAAACTCGGTTGTGCCCATAATCGAGTTTGTAGGGTGAATCTATAAACATGTTTCTGTAAAGAACTGTCTTTATAGCCTGTATCTATAAGCACGGTTCTCCTGAAACCAAGTTTATAGATGCACCTTAGGAACTTTGTTTCGAATTGAGTTCACACATTCATACTTACAAACACAGCCAAAATGAATTCGTTTTGACAACCGAGTTCATAGCCGAATTTAATCTAGTTCATAGACCTTTTCTGCACTAGCATTTAATTGTCCTATCCTCTCAAATCAAATTAGATAGTAGTGAAGAATATCTTGAGATACCTTAAAAGGTACCATTTCCCATGAGTTAAATCTCTCAGTTGCCCCTTCTATCTCTCAACTTACTTGCATTTTTCTTAGACCAAATTTAATCTTTTGGTGGTCAAGAAAATAATCAATGATGGCTAGATGATCCACCACTAAAGCTAAAAATAAAAGCATGACCATTATAACTCAAGTTGTTCTCTAGATACAATTTTTTATGATTAAAGTGGGTCTTATTCTATTTGCTCTTATAATTCTATTGGACAATATAATCTTATTTCTTCATGCCAAAACCAAACACCTTGAATTAGACCTATTTTTCTTGCGAGAAAACGTCATGGCTCATACATCTCAAGGTTCATCATATTTCTCTTCTTAATCATATTGTTGATGTCCTTACTAAGCTTTTCTCTCTCATTAAATTTCAAGTGTTGAAGACATGCTCTGAGAAGTCTTTCTTACAATGTAAATATGGGAAAACTTGTGAAATTAATTAGTTACAAATGAAATCAATCATAATTTAGTTTTACTTTCTTTCTCTAAAATTCTCTTTCTCTAGCTTCACTCTAAATTCATAAATATGATTTATTAATAACTTTAGAAAACATCATATAATTACAAAGGAAACAAAAGTTGAGCTTTAAAGCTTATGTTATTTTATGTATACTAAACAGTTCTATTAACTTTTAAAAAATTATAAGTTATAAGGCTCATTTACCAACTTAACATACATTTTAACAATTTTCATCTCATGAAGCATCACATTCTCCAATCAATTTCAACCAATAAATAAGTGTATATATGAAAGATGAATGAGAATAACTATCTTTGAAGCATCTTTCATTTCTTATCTCATAAATTAAAATGTGTTACATCAATCAATTATTAATCATATTAAAATTTTATCTCCTCATGTCATCATCCATTTTAACTTTCTAAATTTGAAAGGTCAATTACTCATTGTTTATTTTCATAATTGATGTAAAAAAAATATTTTTTATATTGATTATTGAAACAGCCCATCCGTGTAAAATATTAATTTTTATGTCATTTATTTTAATAGTCAGTGTAAATCCTTTTATATTAATTAGTAAAAAATTTCAAGAAAATAATTTTTATACGGGTAGTCTCAATAATCATGGTAAATATTTTTTGTTCTGTCCTAGAACCGGGATCAAGAGTTGACTGCCTTGACCGGAGTCCAACTCACAAGCTCTCAATTTTACACTGTCTTAGTGAAGTACGGTATTTTATACCTAAGGATCCTAAGTTCTTCAAATACAGGATGAACTTGGTGTTTGAATCCGTATCGAGGTCAAGGGAACACACCGGAGATGCACCTGCAAAAGATTCTCTGATGCTTAAGTCAGTATGAGTATTACAGGAAATACGGGTATTACAGAGGTAACTCTTGGATTAGTTCAGATCCTTGTTTAGTAATAAATGAGTTGTATTTATAGTGAATACCTGAGTAGAGAAAGTGATTTGACCTCTTTCCTAACTTACTCTAGCAAGAGTGCTTGTAGGTACATATTGCCCATACCGATCCTGACTCGTTGTCTGGCTGTCAGAGATGAACTGGAGTCATATCCACTAGACCATAGTCATACTGGCTTCTAGACTCCGGCTATGGCAGTCAAACCAGGCTCTCCTAGAAATTCTGATGACGTGGCATCGTTTAATAGAACCTCGTCCACGAATTAGGAAGTTTGGTTAGCACCTCGGATCATTTTTATTTAATGGAAATGAAATATACTTAATTACCGGGACAGGTGATTTTAATGCATGAAAGATAGTTAGTCTATAAATTGTGTTGCATCATGGGATTTCTTTAAACGATAATGTGAAAAACTTGGGGAAAAAAAGTTACCTAAACACACCACAATCTCTTGTTGCAGGCGATAATTTACATATTAATTACATGGCCAGAGTCTAGGTTTTGGGAGACAATTAAGTGGTTGAGCTCTTGAAAGAATAAATGAAGGTCCTTCTTTCATGTCCACACTATCTTCCTCACCCTTCCACTCAAAGCATTGAATCATAGCAGCAAGGGTGGTATGAGCAATATCTAGTGCTAGTGAAGTTCCAGGGCACCCTCTTCTTCCACTCCCAAACGGCAAAAGTTGGTAATGTTGTCCCCTGACTTCAACTAATTGGCACATTTTCCCACTCTCATCTTTGCCAATAAACCTCTCTGGCTTAAACTCAAGAGGGTTATCCCAGTGCTTTGGATCCCTACCTATAGCCCACACATTAGTGAAAACTTGAGTCTTTGCTGGAATGTCATATCCTGCAATGGTGCAGTTCTCAGTTGATTCTCTTAACACAAATGGTGATGGAGGGTGAAGCCTTAGTGTCTCCTTCACTATGGCTTGGAGATATGGAAGATTGGATATATCTGATTCCATCAATACTCTTTCCTTGCCAATGACAGTGTCAATCTCCTTCCTTGCTTTCTCCATGACTCTTGGATGATTAATTAGTTCTGCCAGTGACCATTCTAGTGTAACAGCAGTTGTATCTGTCCCACCAGTAAACATATCCTGGGAAATTATAAGGAAATTTGTTACTCAAAGCCACTGTTAATCACTTGCAAAAGAAAGTGAAACAATGAGCAAACTCATCTTTCTTAATTCCCTGCTTGATATTGCTAATGCAGATATTAAGAAGTGGTAAGAGTAATATTATTATATAAGTAATAGATTTAAATATATGTTTTTACTCCTATAAAATTATGGTATTTTAGTTTTTATCTCTCTCTATATATAATTTTTTATATTTAATTTATATTAAATATTTTAATTTTGTTTATTATTAAGTTAAATTTTTACATATATAATAAAATTATACATAAGTTTGTTTATATAATTCTAAAAAATATAATTATATATCAAATATAACTCTAGTGATTAAAATACAATTTCTAACTAATAGTTATATTTAAAATAATCATAAATAACAATATTCAAGTTTTTAACTGCCAACAACTATATTGGTTGCTAAAGTCATGTGTCAATAAAATTTATCAGAAGTATATGGATAAGACTATTGATTATGTCAACTGTTAACAAATTTAATTTAATAATAGAAATTAAAAATAAAATATCCAATAAATATAAAAGAAATAAAATGCTTTTTACATATACCAAAATCAAAAGGCCCATGAGGACCCTATTTTATAATATAATTAATAATATATATATATATATATATATATATATATATATAAAAGTCTAAACAATATTACACAACTAAGCATCTAGATGCTTGGTCAGAATATTTATCAATTAATTGTTTGTTTTGACTATCATGTGGTGAGTGTAAATAAACTTCTATAATATCTGTGCTTATTATAGAAGAAAATAAAATAAATCAGAGAAGCAATATGAATATATGTTTTTACCACAAATTTATATTAATTTATACAGCTCACAGATAAATTAAATTAGGAAACTTCTATAAAAGTTTTGATCAGTGATTCTCATAGCTTTCTTCTCTTAATTAGTGTTCATTTGTTTTATCTAAACTGAATTGAATTATTGCGATCATATATGGATTAAATTTGAGAGAGGATTATACATTAAACCTCTTTTAGCCTTTGAGATTATTAGCTGTGGCCACTTTATTCCTTGAGTCTTTTGATTTTATAGAATCCTCAATCTTTTTTTTTTTTTAAGTATAAAATCCCCAATCTTGATGTTATCAGATTTCATTCACTTTACTTGGAGAATGACATTTTACGAAGTAATTATAAAATGGATGATATTTTTCAAAACTGGTCTAAAACAGCAGGTTTAAATTTTAATAAAGTTATATAGGAATTGAAGTGAAGTGATTAGAGATTATCAAATATTGAAGTGAAGTTTTAATGATATCATTACCAGCAAGAAAGCTTTAATGTTGCCTCTTGTTATTTTGACCTCAGAGCTTTGATCATCAGAAATGGTCAAAAGAGCATCAAGTACATCCTTTGCAGCATCACCCTTGTTCCTTGCATCTTCATGCTCCTGAATGATACTCTCCATCATGGTGTCAAACCTATCACGAACCTCCTTTAGCATCTTCCCAATCCCCTGCAAATCCAATCTCTTACAGAACCAAAAATAATCTGCAAGGTTAAACATTCCACTCAACTTTGCAGACTCTTTGACCCTTTCTACCACCTTGTGACCCTCATCATCATTTCTGCTGAAACAGCTCTTGCCAATTGCCATTCTCATAACTATGCTATTTGTTAGCTTCAAAAGCTCATTTCCAACATTCACACTCTCACATGCTTCCCCTTTTTTCAGCATCACATGCAAGAACCTCCCTATCTCTTCTTCCCTGATGGGTAAGAGCTGATCCAGCATTTTCCCATTGAGAAGTTCTGACATGCAGAGTTTCTTCATGAACTTCCAATAGGTTCCATAAGGGGAAAATCCCAGATCAGAGGAATTGTATGTGAGATAACTAATGGCAATATTTGCGGGTCGATTAGAGAATGAATGTTCATGTGTTCTGAATATTTCTTTGGCTATTTCTGATGAGGAAACAACAACGATGGCCGTGGAGCCAAGATACATGTGAATTAAGGGTCCATAACGATTTGAGATCTTCTCAAAGGCTCTGTGAAGGGGTGGTTTTAGTAAGTGGAAGTGTCCAATTATTGGTAAGGCTAATGGACTAGGTGGAAGGCGAAATTTTGATAAGGATTTGGTGAATATGGTTTGAATCAATATTATGGAGGCTAGACAAATTAATAAGATTGGTGTGTATTCTTGAATATTGTCCATTGTTTTGAATCTATTTTCTATAATGCAGTATGTACTCCAAAGAGTACTATTTATAAGGGTGTAGTTTGATTTGGAGTACATCTTCTGTGAAAATTGAATGAATTAGATAATTGTATTTTTAATATATTAATATTTATTTTTCTACCTCATTTTCAATCTCACTTCTTTTATCATACTCATTTATAAAACGCATGTCATCTTTAATTAAAGACAAATTTATAAGTTTAAGATGGAGTTATTATTTAATTTGGATGAGGTGTGGGGAGTAATTAACGAGGGAGCATGATGTACATTTCTTAGTTGGAGAAGGCATTACGTCATTCAATACTATAACTTATCTAAGAGTTCTGACAATTACGCATTACCTCTCTCAATACTTGTCTCTTGTGAATTATATGACACAGAGTTTTATACCATTTTATAATATCAAAATCGATTGACGATAAATATATGATATGTGGGTCTATTTATTTATAAACTAATTTATTGACTTATTTTTATTTAATGTGTGATTTCTTCATTTATATCATTTACACTTAATGCGGGAAGGAATAATTTAAATAACTGATATTACGCAGAGTTTTAGACGAATGAGTGAATAAGTATATGATACCATTTTGTAATATCAAAATTGATTGACCATAAATATATGGTATATGGGTCTATTTATTTATAAACTAATTTACTAACTCATTTTTATTTAATATGAGATTTCTTCATTTATATCATTTACACTTAATTCCGAACATTAAAAAGAATTAGATATGCTTGTGGTGTTACTTAACTTAATAAATCATAATTTAACTAATGCCGAAGGAATAATCTTAATAACTGAAGGATATTCTTATTTTAGAGTGGAGGTTGTACTACAACTTTTACTATTACGAATCTCTGTTCTGCAGTGCTATTCATTTATGTTAATTTAATGTTTTTACTTTTCATAATTTTATTGTAGTGATATATATTTCATAATAAATTTTATAAAAAAAATATTAAAAATTATATTAAACTTTATTATACATAATTTTCTATAAAAATATTTCACGCTTTTATATTATTTAAAATATACACTAAGATACACATTGAAAATCTTGTTGTATTAATCGGTTAATAGTTTAGTATATAGTATATAAATATCAAAATAAATATTTAATTATAACATCAATGATATATTTATACATGAAAGATACTATACGTCACTTTATACTCTTCTCTTTAATTTTTTCCTATCAATCACACATCATATATTTCTCTTTCCGCTTTCTTTGTTTTTTTTTTCTTCTTCTCACTCAACCACACCACAGGCAGTCTTTACTTATGGCTTTTTGCTATCTTCTATCTATCACATTCGTTTGCCATTCTTTTTGCCAGCAGATATAATTACGCCATGATAAATTTACGTTTTGTTCATTACAATAGTAAAAAAGGGATCGATTTCATAGATGAAATTAATAAGTTAAAATTTACATAAATTTTATTCTTGTTAAAGTCAAGGAATTTCAATTAAATTTCATAATCAATAACAAAATTCAGTGTTAGATAAGTTGTTTTTTATTGATTATCTATGTTGTGTTACAAGAATAATGAAATTTAGAGTAAGGAGTATATCTCACACCAAATTCAAATGTTTTAACTCAACTATAAAACTAGTTTAGTGACCAAAATTTTTGATAAAAACAAAGTTAATTTTTCGTTACTGAGTATTTACAACCGAATTTTAAATTTGTAGTCATTTAGTGACTGACTACTTTTTTTTGGTCTGGAGAGGGGGGAGACAGGACTCAAAACCCTGCTGTTTTAAGTGATCTCACATACTCTTAATCACTTGAGTTACAAAAAGTTCGTAACTTACTAAACTAAGAATTAGGCTGGTCTCTTGCTAACTCAACCCCATACTCAAATTGGGTGGCCTCATCATCCTTCAGACCTTCAATTTGTGTCTTTAGCCCAACCTTTTTCTCTTACCATCCTTCTTGGACCACTCATCCATAGCAACCTTTTGAAGCCTTCAGAGCTTTCTTTCCAGCCTCTAGCTTTATGACCCTCTCCTGGCCAGTCCCCATATCCTCCATAACTTTGTTCAAGAGAGAAATCTCTTGCTTGTACTTTCATTTTCCTCTATTATGACCATAATCTTCTCTTGCTCGACACCTTCTCTTTGTTTCTTACAACAAGTGCAGCCTTAATTTCTTTGTTATGTTTCCGATGCAGTATTCATTTGGTATGTAGTTGGGGAAACAAAGTTATAAAAATAAAAAATCTAAAAATTAATATTGATCTTTTACATAGTTTGAGATAATCAAAACTGTCTTATGACACCCGTCCAAAACATATTTGTGTTGCTAGCCTTCCAGTCCATGAAATTCATCTAATTAAAATGCTCTTCATCAACAAAAGAATAAGAAAATCATTCAAGAGAGACATGGGATCAAGTACAGCATCCCACAATGAATCAACCCTTCACCCCTAAAAAATATTGGTAGAGAGTATACCAAGTTGACTACCTAGAAGTCTTGATTTACTTACACATTGAGATAATAAAATCTAAATAAGTAGTGTGGGGAGAAAATTCACCATTAGCTTTTCTCCTATTGTATTTTTTTTATTTGCACTACGACCAGGATGACAAATCAAACATTTCATACATAATGCACAGATACACCAAACAATATTTACAATGTATACAAGATCTCATGATGATTTCACTCACAAGAAAGCGAAAAGGTTGGTTTCTAAGCACAAATATGTTAATAACAAAACACTGTGTTTTTTGTTTTTATCAGCAACAAACCATCGTGTTAATCTTTAAGATAAAATTTGATAATTAAACCAAAGGAAAAGGATAGAAGTTAGCCACGGGGACACAAAGGAGGGGGTGTGCTCTAGGAAGGGCCATTCCAGGCCCTTCCTCCATGTGAACCATTCCATTCCCATCCTCACCAACTTTCCATTGAAAACATTGAATCATTCCAGCCAATGTTGTAGGAATAATCTGCAAAGCTAGTGAAGCACCAGGGCAGGTTCTTCTTCCAGCACCAAATGACAACAGTTCAAAATTTTGTGCCTTCAAGTCCAATGGGCTTTGTCCCTCTTCATTCATGAACCTTTCTGGCTGGAATTCAAGTGGGTTCTCCCAATAATTTGGGTCCCTACCAATAGCCCAAACATTTATAAACACAGTGGTCCTTGCTTGAATGTCATACCCATTAACATTACAATCTTCAGTTGATTGCCTCACTATTAGGGGCCCTGTGGGATGAAGTCTCATTGTTTCCTTTACTATGGACTGAACATAGGGAAGATTTGGAATATCTGATTCCTCAACTAATCTATTCTTACCAATTACTGAATCAATCTCTTGTCTTGCTTTTTCCATCATTTCCGGATGGTTGATTAACTCAGCCAAAGCCCATTCTATTGTAGTGGCTGATGTCTCAGTTCCAGCACCAAACATGTTCTGGAAATTATATGTATGACCAAAAAACATATTAGTTTGTTCTTATATCATATTTTAGTAGAGATATTCTTTTAAATTATTTATTTTTTTGGATGAAATGATAAAGAAGATTGTTAATTACCATAATGAAGGCCTTGATGTTTTCTCTGGTTAATCTAATCTCTGAATTTTCATCATCATAGATATCAAGTAAAATATCAAGTAAATCCCTCACTTCTTCATCTTTCTCATTGCCCATCTCTTTCTTCCTTCTTGCATCTTCATGTTCTTTCATGATCCTCTCTATAATAGCATCATACCTACTTCTAACACTCTCTAGCCTTTTACCAAACCCTTGCAAATCAAACTTCTTGACAAACCACAACATGTCACCCAAGTTGAACTTCCCACCCAATTCAGTCATCTCTTTCACCAGCTCAATCAATTGGTGCCCCTCCCCTTCAACATCACAGCACCTTCTTCTCAAAGCCATCCTTGTGATTATGTTATTTGCCAACATGGCTAGCTCCTTGCCAATGTCTACCTCCTCTTTCAAGCTAGCCTTTTGCATCATTCTCTTCAAGAAAAGCTCTGTTTCCTCTGCTCTAATAGGAAGGTGTTGTTGAAGCATACGGCCACCAAGGAGTTGCGTCATGCAAAGCCTTTTCATGAACCTCCAATAAGGTCCATAGGGTGCCAACACAAAATCCGAAGAACCATATGTGATGTAGTCCAAATTGGTTCTTTTGGGTCGATTTAGGAAACAGGTTTCATGGGTTTTGAGGAATTGTCTTGCCATTTCAGGGGATGAAACAAGGACACATGGTTTGGAACCAAACAAGAGGTAAACCAAAGGGCCATAACGAGATGAGATGTTGTGAAATGCTTGGTGAGGGAGCTTGCCAAGGAGGTAGAGGTGTCCCAACACAGGGAGGACCCTAGGACTTGGTGGAAGGTTTGGTTTGATGTGAGATTTAGTGAAGATCACATGTAACAAGAAGATTGAGGCTAGCCAAATTAGAAGTGCCACAAAATAGTCACCAAAATCAGCCATCAATGTGGAAAATTTTGCTATCTTGGCTATGAACAACAAAACTGAATTTGATCAGCTATTTTATATGGTAGCCATCTAGCTTTAACATGTTTTTCTTTAATAAAAAAAGGTATAACGTAAAATTATTTGTTAATATATATCATGTATCATATTTTTAATATAAATTTGACAAGTGTGTACTAACCGTTTATTAATTTTAATGAGACGTGTTAATGGAAAATAGTTTATAAATTCTTAATATTGCAAATTTTGTTTTTATAGAGTAATGAGATTGAATGTAATCGAATGAAGATGAATTATCTGTTCAATATAAATAAGAAGCCAACCAACTTAGCGTATAAAATGTTAAAAAACCGTACCTTTAAGATTTTTTTAGGAGCTGCATTATACGTCAGGTGGTCCTATAGAAGTTTGTTTTCTTGGTTTCTTTCCTACGTGCATGTGGTCCTAATTTTCTCTTTTATATATTCTATATAAAAGTTTTTGCATTCTTTTCTATTGTGTGGGTATCATGTAAATGACTATATATATAATTTTCCCTGTAAATGCTTGTTGGAAAACAGACTCTAAATTTCATTGCTATTGGGAGAGGCGACGGAAACACTGAGTGTAACCGGAATAATAATCATATATCACATAGCTCATTTGGTTGAATTGGTTTATTTTGCATTCTAAAACTGGTATAATTGTCATATAGTAAGGATGTAAGTCCCCAAACTATAATAAAAATAATATATCACATGAATTTCAACTGCAGGCCAAAAGTAAATACATGAGAATGTGCTTGTTTAAAAGTTGACAAGATCAAATGGAGTTCACTGGAAGGAACTTTCTAATCTGGTCCAACCAACACGCATGGAACGACATGCCAGATTAACCGCAACCATAGACTTCATCATGCCAACGGAGTTTGGATTGTCCAACCAGTTACCAAACGAGCACTGATGGGTTACCCAGTTTCCATTTCTCTATCTGAACTGAACCATGCCCTCACAACCGAGAATTCGTATATAACAAATTTAAATCCTAAAGCTGGGAAGGGCCAAAAAAAGAAGAAAAAGTGTGGGGTTGTTGCAACCAACAAGATATAGCCAATATTTTGCTGATGGGATAACCAACAAGATATACCCTCTTTACAAACTCAAATGGAGACAGGAAACAAGCAAAATCTAGGACTATATACAGCAGCCACCTTTCTTTTCACCAGCATTAATATCTTGGCCAGGAACAATTATCCTGGTTCCCTTCAGAAGCCCTGCACTACCGTTTGGATCTGAATCATCATTAGCAGAGAGTGTTTTCTTGCTGATAAGTCTGTATATTTCAGTTAGAATAGTCAGGAAAGCAGTTTCCACGTTAGTGGACTCAAGTGCTGATGTCTCCATGAAGAATAGCTTCTCCCTTTGTGCATAATCCTGGGCGTCTTCGGTTGGCACTGCTCTCAGAGTTCCCAAGTCACACTTGTTGCCAACTAGCATTACGACAATGTTTTTGTCGGCGTGACCTCTCAGTTCCTCTAACCACCTTACCATGTGATCAAACGATAGACGCTTAGTCATGTCATAAACTAACATTGCTCCAACAGCACCACGGTAGTATGCACTAGTAACTGCCCTGTACCTGAAAGAGAGAAGTAGTGAAACAAGCTTCAAACTTTGAAATCAAACGATTCAGGTTGCAGTCAACTAAGACCAAACTAATGCCGTGGGAGAACATATATCAATTTGGTTATCTGTAATAACCCTGCATCCAGAGACAACTACCTCAAGTATCCTTCAGAGTGGGTTCAACTGAGTTTTATTATGTTGAGAAGAGCAACTGTTGATATGTATACCGTACAAAGTTTGAAGTATGTTTAATGGATGGAAAAAATTTCTACTATACATAACTAAGTTTGGGAGATCAAAACTTTATACCAGACACACACCAAGTCCTAAACAACCCAGAAGGCACAACAAACAAGTTAGGAACAGAATTATAAATTTATAAATGTTCATTAGAAAATCAATAATCGAGATTTTAAAGGCTTCATATTTGTCTACACATGCATCTATTTTATCACAATCAAAGTCATTGATTTTTAACCAACAGCTTTGTACCCTATTGACAAACACAACATCAATTCCTCTCACTAACTGTGACACACACGGCAGGATAAAATCTGTGCTAGGAATAATTTAGCACACATCCTAATCATCATGTTAAATGGTTCAAAATCAATTCCATCTCAGTTTAAAACAAATGGGCCCAGAACTCCGTATTTTACCTTTTAAAGTGCACCCTATAATTTATTAGAGCTAAATCCCAAAAGGCACAGTTCAAAGCATGACATCAAATTCAATAACCACCATGCAAATCTCGATCACATAATCCTCCAATCAAAAACAATCCTAACTAAATTTGATGACTGAGGGTACCAAATGATCTTCCTTTTCCACTGACATTGCAATATGTAGGGTCATGACTGACAGCCTCAACACAACCATAACCATTCAATACTTTCCATTCGTATTCTTATATTCCCTTTAGTCTCGAATATAAGTCATCTTGAAGGATTTTTTTGGGGTTAGATTTTTCCAAACATCATTTAATATTTATACATCAAATATATTAATTCTTTGGGTAAGAATTAAGGATTTAGGAAAGCATATCAAATATTTGACAGCATTAGTAAGAGTAACTGCAAAGTTTAACAACATTCTATGTGTGAGGATTTCTTTTTTGTTTATACATGAAACTAGTATTATGTATGGTGCTTATCAAAGGCTCAAATTATCTCAGTCCAAAGCATAGTTTCACAACTCAACTCAATAACAAAGCAGTTTACAAAACAGTTAGCCTCAGGAATTGCACTGGTAACTTTTTATGCATCTTATTATAATAACTTAAACCATCATTAAACTCGCACTCGGATTGAAGCTTCATCAGTTGCAGATAATGAACTTCCCCAAGTGGCTCATCTACAAGCAACTGAACCAAATTAATTAAAAACCTGTTCTTTATTATGAATTCGAACTAAAAGCCACCCTATTTATTCATATCATAAAATATCAAGTACTTTGGTCCTTATCACCAGGCACACATAAAATATGATCAAATCAGACCTAAATTTGTACCCTAAGCACATAAGAAAGTTCAAAATGCAAGCTCAACCTAATTGATGAACAAAATAACTTCAGAACTTCCAAAAAAAATGGAAACTTGACCCGCAAGTAATAAATCAATATGGCATGCAAAAAAAGATTTGATGAGAAAAAATGGTTGAAAGAAAATAAAACCTCCAATTCTATCGGGCAAGGCCTCATGGCATGTTAGCACCCACCTAGAAGATTACTGCATAGGCATAAACCGCAAGCAATTTTATCGAATTCCAACTATTCAAGTAACTCCTAAGCACCTCTAGGGGATCTTCCTAAAAGGAGAGATTGCAACGTGGAGGCATATAAAGGTGTTTTATTTGTCTTTAATAATTCAATATGACACATTTGTAAACTGTCATCGAGTCTTCAAATCTGAACCTGATGGGTTCTGAGACTGGGACCCAACTCCCTAAACTTTAAATATCAAAAAGAGATAATGAGAGAAACATAACGAGATGCGGTTGAATGGAAAAGGAAGGACCTTTCTTGGCCAGCAGTGTCCCATATTTGGGTCTTGACGGTTTTGTTATCAATGATGAGCGTTTTGGTTTGGAACTCGACGCCGATGGTGGCTTTGGTATCGGCGCTGAATTGGTTTTTGGCGAAGCGGGCGAGGAGTTGGGTCTTGCCAACGGCGGAGTCTCCGATCAAAACGACTTTGAAAACGTAATCGATCTTCTGGTTGTAATCGCCGTACGGATTCGACATCCCGCGGAATCAATTCAATTCCCCAATGCCTACGTACGCGAGATGGCATCAACCACCACGCCTTCCCTTTTATTTCGTATTGTTATTCTTATCAAAAAGAAGAAGAAGAAGAAGAAGAAGAAGAAGAACCCACCAACGAAATTGAATATGATCGATAACGATGGTGTTCAAAAGCAAAGCAAAGCAAAAACATAAATTAAAACAAAATCAAAGGTTGTTTCTTGTTATTGAAAAGGGTGGTGGCGGTTCGGTTCGGGATGGACGTGGAGGGTCGGGTACCTACATACAACGATGCAAATTAACTACGTACATTTTCTTTTTTTAAATTTGATGGATTCATGTGTAAAATTATTTTATACTATATATCAAAATGTTGTTAAAATAAAATTTGTTTACTTTAATAATAATATTTTTTAAAAACATATCTATCTAATTTTATTTTAAATTTATTGATAAATTGATAACATAAAAATTCTACACAAATAATACATCAAAAGTAAATATTTTTAATTTAAAACATAAATTTCATTGAATTAAACAAAAATATTCTTTTTCAATAATGAAAATTGAGATTTAAATTTCAAATCTCAAGCTAATATTCAAGGTTAAATTGGAATTTTATTAAACAGGAGCTCCCCAACCTTTAAACAGGAGCTTCGTGGTTTTAAATGAAAATTAAAATAATGTTTTACATGGACATTCAAATAACACTTATGACAAAAAAAATATTTTAGGCTATAATAACCACAAAAAATCCATGTTTTTCAAAGAATATCTTCCAAATGATAAATCATCATCCAATACCGTTATTTGTATTTATTGTGGTTATCTTAGACATATTTTTTATTTATGTAATTATAGAAAAAATTAAAATATGAGAAATAAAGTATCATGGATTCCTAAAGTACTAAAAGTGTTAGTCACCAACCCTCAAGGACCTAAGATGAAATGAGTACCAAAATGTACAGCTAGTGATTTAATTGTGCAAAAAAAACTCTAAAAAACATGAACAAATTGATCATGAGAAAGGAACATTACCAAGGAAAATGGTTCCTTGACCAAAAGATAGATATGTGAAACATGAAAAGAAAGTGACCTTAACCAAAGTTTCTCAAAGACAAAATATGAATATAGATAAGTTGAACTCTCGGAAAGTGAAGCGGTGGGTAAAGAAAAATATTTTCTCAAATGGTAAGGCCATCAAACTTCTTTACCTTCTTTGTACCTATATTAATAGATTTAAGGTATGCATCTTACTAGCCTAAGGTAAAAAATTATAATAACGTGTCTTGCTAAAAAAAAGTTGAATATTATGTTTAATCATATGATGAAATTTAATTATACATATACCTTGATCAAAAGTTGTTACACACCGAAGTATGCTTCTTTTGTTGTTGATCACATTCGAGTATCGGTTTTTGTGTATATGCTTATTTGTTGCCATTCTACCAACTTGAGCATAGTGACGGCCAAAGTGTGATTTAATCTCGTTAACGGATTAACATGGCTAAAAATATTGCTCTTAAGTATTGTTTTAGGCAAAATAGGTTCAAGAGAAAATGTCTTAAAGCTCAAAATTCAAATCAAAAGCAAAAAGTTTGAATCTAAGCAAGTCAAGCTTGAACCTAGAGTAAAATATTCAAACCTGAAGGCATTAAGTTCGAATTTGGGACTAAGAAGTCTGAACCTGTTACTAAGAAGTCTAAACTTGAATCTCAAGGCCTAAAGAAGTTCAAACTTGCATATGATAAGTTTGCACCTAAAGCTTTTCTTTTGATCAAGTTTGAACCTAAATCAACCAAGTTCAAACCTGACGGATCACCAAGAAGTTTTCTTATGATGTTAGACCTTGCTGCTTAAAGCCTATTCCTATGGTGGCTCACAACTTTTATACAAGACAATCCTTATGGTATTAGTTTCCATGTGTTGTTGAGAATGTTATTTAGTGAGATGAAGAAACAAGTTTAAGAAATGAGAAGTGCTTCGTGCAATCGGTTAACACAATCGATTAAAGTAAATAACAAATCTTGGTTTGCAAGTTCTCTTATCTCTATTCTTAATCTGTTTATTCTACATATATATCTTCTTGTTGGGCATATTCCTTCTTCTTCTTTCTCATAATCACAAAATAAGTTGGACCATTATTTTCTAAAATTGATGGTCAATTACTAGTTGGTGTTTTTAATAAAAGATTTTATTGTAAAATCCTTCTTTTAACACACAATTGGTATCATTTTCATAATTTTCTTAAAACCTATTTTGAGTAAATAGAAATGGTTCTTAGAAGTCTTTTTGGAAATTATCTACATGAAGAATCTTTTGACCAACAAGTGATATTACGTGAAAGGATCCAAAATTAGTAGATATCAAAATATTCTCCTAACATTGTTTTGTAGGTGATTGTCTCAAGGAAATAAAAGTGAACATCCCTTATGAACTTGAGATTTTAGAGAATCAAAAGAAGCATGGTGAAAAGGAAATAACCTAATCTATGAATGAAGTTGGCACATTGGATTTGATGTCACCAAACCCAAAGCTAACAAGCAATAAAGGTTTGAACAAGTGGAATTTGAAATCAAACTTGACCATGTCTTACATGGCGAAAAGGTTTCATCGAACTTATGGAAAAAGGATAAATGACCAAAAATGAGATTGTCCTCAAGAGATACCATATAAATCTTGAAAAGAAAGAAAGCTAAGAAAAGAGTTCTTTCTTAATAAAGGAGCAATTCATGAAATCAATAAGTATCTCAATCCCTAAACTTCTTTGATATTCTATATATTGATTGTATGATGCTAGTTGATAAATTGGTTATTTTTAATACTTCCTTTTCTTGACGAATGTGCATGATAAAAATGTATTGCCTTACCTTGACATATATTATTTATTCTCTTTTATCATAACTATCAAGTGATATCTAGTGGTATATATATTTTGGACATTGATATACATGACTTGGTTGGGATTTATGCTTTGAATATGTTTTTGAAATGAAGATGCCTTTCTAAAGTTCCTTTTGAAAGAGGGCAGAAAATTTGTTTTCTTAAATGTACTTGCTTGATAATATGCATATGTTCCATCATGTACTTTACTAGGGGGAGTTTTTGAAATGGTGTCTTCGTCTTTGTCCATCATATGCTTCTCACAGGAAATGAATATGTTTTCATATTTGGATTATATATGGCTAGATTTGTGGAATCATTTAATCATTTAGACAATATTTCTTGCAAAATTCCTTTTCAAAAGATATGAGTTAGGATTAATTGATCATTATGCATTGAGTGAATACATGTTCATGTTATCATGTTATTTTTACTAACATAGGCTTAGAGAATGAATGCTAGTGTCTATTTCAAATGAATCGACCAAGCTAGTATTGAAGGATCAATCCTTGGCTAGATCAACTAATCTACTAGAGTAATTGATTGACATAGTTGATAACGTAATCTCATCTTGATGGCTTTACATACGACCTTATTATCTAAAGAAAGGTCTAAATGAACAAAAGAAAAAAATGATCATGCCTGTCATTAATGTGAAAGATTGCACAAAAAGTGTTAAGTAAAGAAAACAAAGGGTAAATGGAATTGGTACACAGGCAATATTACTATTGCAAAAGTAGATAGATTTTATCAGTCCCTCAACATATAATAAGTAAATTTGTTTCTCCTTCTTATGATTCACTATGATTTTTTTTATGATGTCAAAAGGGGAGAAATTAGGCATAACATATGTTGTTTTTTAAAAAGGGGAGAAAAATAATCATGACATGTATTATTGGGGTGAATATATTGTGATATGCTAATTGTTGTTTGTTTAAGGGAGAGTATATGTTTGTTTATTATTTGCATGTTTGCATCTAAGAGAATTTTATGAGATGGTTAGCCATCATCAAAAAAAAGGGAGAGTGGGGATGTTGTTATGAAATAGGTTTTGAAGATGTCAAACTATGTTTTGATTATGTCAAGTTTTGATGGTTTCAAACAAGATGTGTAGATATCAAACAAGTTTTGACAAACAAGCTAATATCAAAACAAACATGCTAATATCAAAACAAATATGTTTGGGACTATGTTGTGGCGTGCCCCCATAAGGTGTGGCGTATGAAATTTTAGCAGCTTTACCCCCACGACAGTGGCAAATTCCCACTGCCAGGCTGTGGAACACTCTATTTGCTTCCCATGGTCAAGCTCTTCCTACCACAACCAGGTCATGACATTCCCATTTCAGTGCCTTTCGAGTCCATGACCGTGGAGGCTCCTCATGGCCAAGGCATGGACTTGCTACCATGTTGCTACACCTAAAATGCTTCCTCCCATGCCTTAGTACATGGATTTTTTCCCTGCTTGCTTAAAATCCTTCTCTTTAGGGCTATGTTCCATGTTCTAATCTTTTGTTTTCCTACACACTAAAACACAAATCAAAACATCCCAAAACACATAATCATAAGGCTTAAAAGTAAAAGACTAATAAATCAAAATTGACCAAAAAGAAAAAGAAAAAATGTTAGGTCACCTCCCAATAAGTGCTAGTTTAAGGTATGAGCCAGACCAAACCTCAGCCAGTGCTCAAGGCACCCTTATTATGGACCATCGAGGTCCCAATGCTTCCACTCTAATCTATTAGGCCTAAAGGGAAGGCTCTTCTTAGATGAGATGGTTTAGACCATCTTTCTTAGAGCATCCTTATTAAAACTCGTTAACTTATATAGGCACAAATATGTGACACCTCATTTAATAATCGATAATTAAAAATAATGTTTTTTAAACTAGACCAATCATTGAACCAATAAGGATATCAGTTCAAAAAAATTGGAGGTGAAACCTCCATTTAACCAGTAATAAAAAATAGGAAAAATAATGTTTCAATCCTTTAAATTTCATATTTTCATAGTTTAGTTCGTTAAGTTTTTCTATCAATTTAATTATTTAAGTTTTTAAATGTTTGTAAATTTATCACTTAGTTAACACGGTTAAAAATCCTAACAAATGACAAACTCATTATCATTAAATAAGAGATTTTAAAATCAATAGTGATGAGTGATGACATAACCCTTATCTATACACTTCCCTCTTCCTCTACCATTGTCTTCCACTATTATCCTTTTCCATTTATTTTTCCTCACCACCACCTACAACAACTTTCCACCACAACAATGTTCACTATCGACACTAGATTTTAAATCTCATCTAATGTTGAGGAGTTTGGCAAATGTTAAGATTTGTAATGGTTATCAACAGTTTTTGGATGAAATTACAAATGTTTAAAAATTTTAAAAACAAAATTAACAAAAAAATTAACCTAGGAAAAAACCTAAAAGACAAAAATTGATTAAAAATTCAACGGGATTATGGAACTGATCCTAACAATAATCGTTAAATATTAAGTATTTAGTTTAACGACAAATTAATATTTACGGGTAATACTCATCAGATGAAGAGATTAATTTATCTGTACTCAATCTCGTCATCTGGCGAGTCTTACCCGCGAATGTTCATGAGTGCAGTTTTCTCCACCAGTTATCCTCTCCCTCTCTCTGCTATTGCATACCAATATTCAAAATATATATAGAGAGTATGAGAAGGGTTCTCCAATGTGAGAGTAAGAGGAACGAATATGGACCGTACAACCATATAATAGATGGTTAAGATTAAACATGTGAGTTTTTAAAAAGTTATGTGACCTTTTAAGTGATCATGTGACTTTGAAAAACTTTTAATCTCAATCATCCATTGTATGGTTATACGGCTCAGATTTCCTCATCTCACTCTCACTAGAACTTTTCCCATAAAATAAATTCTCTCTATATATATATATTAATACATCCTTTCTGGATATTTATCCGTATATAGTACTTGTTTCATTTCAATTATTTTTTGTCAGTATCAAAATAGTTTTTTCTATAAAATTTTACAAAAATAATATTAAAGAAACTAAGAAAGTGTTCTATAAACCAAGAATACAAATTATTTCAAAACATGCAGACGGCAAGATTTTGTCAAGTAGGTCCAACTCTCTTGTATATTTTAGCCTCTTTTAGTATAATTAATAGATAAATTAGTTTAAAATTTATAATCTAATTGAAAGTTATAAACTAACTGATTAAATTAAAATATGTTTGTTAAAATTTATTATTAAATGTAAAATGATAAAAAAAATATTTTTTAAAATAAATATGAGTATTTTAAAAAATATATTAACAAGGATAAATATATAAAAAGATAAATTAAGTTTAGAGCTTTTAAGTTGAAGAGCTACTTCAAGGTTTTCAAAAAATGTCACAAACTATTAAAATAAGCTTTTTTTTTTTACCAAACAAGGCTATTTTCATTATGTTTGAGAATGACATGAATAATTATTAAAATTAACTTGTAACTTATTTTACTAACTTAAAAACTTGTTAGACAAAATAGTTCCATTTGGTAAATGAGCTTATTGTGGTAACTTGTAACATTTTTAAAAAAGCTATCTAGCATATGTGACTAACAGATAAACTAACAAAAACTAGGTTAAAATAAAACTAGTTGAAACATAAAATTGATAAACTAACTGATTAAATTAAATTATGTTTAGTATAGAATAACATAAAATATGTACTTTTTTGAAATAAATACAAGCTGATTTAACAATGTAAGATTGAAGTTTATAAATTCAAAAGCTATTTTTACAAACTACTAAAATAAATTTATTTACAACTAGTTTTAATTATATATATATATAAGGATAAAAGTTATTTTACGTAACTATTTAAAAAACAATATTAATTAGTAAAATAAACTCTATTACTAAACTATTAAAATAGATTACAAATTAACTTAAATATCTATTCAGTTACGAGACTTTAAAAAAACAAGAGAAAATTAGACGATACATATAACGGTCATTGATTATTCTCTTTCCATTTTTACATTAGTGACGAGGAAACCGGTGGGTATATATAGGATAAGAAGTTTGAAAGCAGAGTAAGAAGAAAATGGTAGAATATTAGAATGGGTCATCATGCATTGCATTGCACTGCACTGCACTGCACTGCAGAGTTGTAGCTGGTCATGAATGAATGCGTGCGTCAACCTTTTCCTCTCTAACTTGTCAGTATCAGTCATCAATGGCAATTTACAGGTCCCATTCATCTATTTAAGGCCAAAACAAATGAAATGTTCTCCATCAATACCCATGCATCTCAACAATGAGAGCCCACAAATAGACCTCATCTATATCCTACCTTAAATTCAACTCACATATATCTGGTCCAAAAAAGAAAAAAAAAAACTCATATATAGAAAAATAAAACAAAGTACATTACTTTAAAAGGAAAACATTTATTATAACTCTATACAAAAGTACAAATATACTCCTATTTCATTTCATTTCATTTATTTGACTTTGTAATTGAAACCCTGTTAGCTCAAAAGACCAACACTTTTTAAGAGGTGGCTAGTTTAAACAATACATGTGTAATTTCTCTAAGTAAGATTTCAACTTCAAACCATAGTGTAATGTTCACAGCTCAAAAATGATTACTTTTGATGGAGATACCTGAAGTTATATATATAAATAAAAAAAAACATGTTGGGGTGAAAAGCTACATGCTATGCTAGTATCTTTCTCTGTACTCATCGTATTTATCATGGAAGTTTAAAGAGCACTCCTTCCAAGCCATCTTTGCATACTTCTATGTATTGCTTGTAAAGAAAGGTGGTCAAGCAATTTGATTTGTATTTGCCTTCTGCATTCCCATGCATTTGCAGTTTGCCCGTTTTTCACTTAGAGTCTGCATGTGAATGAAAAATGAGTGCAAAAATGGATGAGTCAATAATAATTACATGATGTATTGTTTCTGAATCTTAATTTAATGTTTCAATTCTTTTCTTTTTCTACGTACCTTGAACTGTTTCTGAAGATCTTTAATGTATTCAACAGCCAGGTCCAACATGTCTGCTGTGTTGGTTTGCTGCCAAGAGCATGAAGAATCTTAACTTTCCAACCACACAACACAACTACACCATAATGTTTCTGTTTGGTTAAGATTGCTTATAACTTATTTAAAAACTTATAATTGCTTATAACTTAAAGCTTTTCAACTGTTTACCATATGTCCTTTTAAGTCGTTTAAAACAATTTGATTATTTTGTAAGCTAATTTCTCCAAACATTTCTAATTTAAGAAACTACATGGAAAGCTACAAGTTACAAGTTAAAGCTACCTAAAAAGTCATAAATTACAAGTTATAGGTATAAGTTCATTGGATGGAGGAAGGGAAGGGTAGAGGTTGCAGGATCAAATCTCCTCTACTAACATTTCTAACAATTAACTAACAACTAATATTTGCTGACAAGAATAAAAAGGTACAAGCTTGTTTTACCAAACATAACCTACATTTTATATAGCTTACATATTCCATAGTCAAATGTGCTTGATGTTTCTTACCTTGTCCATGTTTGGCACAAGCTCTTGTAGTTTTCTCATTCTTTCACTGATCCGAGTTCTTCTCATCTGAAAAAACAAATTAATTACTTCTGTGAATCAAGTTTTACAAATTACTTGGTGTATTCAACACAGTCTAGATAATGTTATGGCTTAAAAATAGGACTAAGAATCACTTCATTCCATCAATGAAACAAAAAACTACTCCCTAATTGCAATATCATAGGATGCTTTGAAAATGGAAAAGTACTTGATTTTTGTATATAGACAAAATCATACCCTTTCAGCAATGCTTCTAGGATGAGTAGCACAACCTCTTTTTGCTCTAATTTTACAAGGAACAGAATCAGGGAACTGAAGCAACTTCTCCATGGTAATCATCTCTGCTGAAGTTTTTGGAAAACTCAAGTGATGTGATAATGAATTAACTTGATTTCCAAGATCTCCATTCTGAGTACAATAATTAATTTGTATCAAGAATAAGAAATGAAATTGGAGGACCAAGATAAGAAAGGTTAGTTTAGTACACTCTGGTTATGTATACCTGAGCATCACAAAAGATCTTTTCATTACCACTTCTCCCTCTTTTCAAGCCACTGAGATTTTCTGATAGTTGTGCAGTGTCATTCCAAGAACCATAGGGGAATCCAGGGCCATAAAGTTGAGCATCACCATTGTCATTACCCTGCCTCCTATCATCTTCATCAGGGCTAGTTGGCTCGATGTCTTCACTCCCTAATTCGGAGATCTGTGACAACATTCCTAAGGAAGAAGCACTTCTTGATGGGAAGCTAATCTGATTCTTCAATCCGTCGGTACATGGACTAATTTCACCATTACTGCCATTTATCCCACCATAGTTTGCAACACCTTTGATGGTGTTGAACCCTGTCATTTAAAAAGTCATAAGAATGTCTTAAACATAAGCTTAAATTTCCAATCTTGTGTCTCAGCTTACATCAAGGCATAAAAGAAAGTTAGAGCATAAGTGAGTTTGAGGTTTCATATCCCCTCCATCAGATTCTAAAAATATATAAATTGTATAAAATGCCCACCCCTGAATCACTATTTTCTATTTTCATATACAAGCATTTCCATCTAGGCTTCTAAGTTGTGACTGCAACTCAGATCAGCACAGCCAGTAGAGAAATACCCATTCTATTGTTACTCAAAAAAATTGAACTAGGGATTCCATTACCAGATGCATGAATATAAACATTAGAATGGCCTAATAATAATAACAATAACAAAAATAATAAATCATATAAAATGTCCCAACAAAAGACTAAATAGTCAAATTAGAACCTGAAAAATAGAGTTGTCACTAATTAAATATTTCAAAGAGGATATCACCAAATAAATTTTCTAAAAATTGATTTGACTATCATATTAATTACTGTACCTTCAGCGGTTAAATATTGCTAAGAAATAGTTATTTAGTTGCGAAGAAATGGTCTAGTAACCTAACATATTAGCTAAATCAATCTTTATAAATTTATTGACAATTCTGAGGGTCCTACTTACTGGCTACTCCATCTTTCCAAAACCTATTTAAATTATTAATGCCAACTAAATTATTGTTTCCTGTTCTCATATAGTAGTATTTCTTGGCTTGTAAATTGTCATTTCTAATCAGATCAGCATGGCTAGCAGCTAACACTCATTTAATCAGATAAAAAAAATTTCTGTTCTATTCACAACTAGAAATTCTAACTTAAACATCAAAATTTACACAAGAGTGTCCTTATAATATGAACAGAAGAAGCAGAATACCATTTTGAAAGGAAAAGTTGTTGTTGGAGAAAAGGCCAGCAGGGGAGCTACTCTGTCTGAGAAGATTAGAACCAAAGCTCTTAAGGGGTGTTTCATGATCCACTCCCATTGACCCCACCAACCCATAACAATCCATAGCAGAACTCGAAGTAGCAGAAGCAGAAGAAGAGGAAGAAGAAGAACCATGCCTCGGGTAGTGAGGTGGCAACCCAGCAACATAGACTTTATTTTGCGAATTCATAACACTCAAAACCTCAGAACAAGCCTTGTTGTTGATTTTATGCTCTTGCAAGTCTTGGAAACTAGTGGAAGCAACAGCAACAGAATCGTTGCAGCTGCTGTCACCACTCACAAATCTCAAAAGCAATCTCTCTGATTCAGAACCTTCCAAGAGGCTGTTATTGCTGTTGCTGGTTTTGGTGACAAGAGAAGAAGGTGTGAGATTTGAAAGAAGTGAACTTGGTGCAGAACGAAAACGAAGCAACCCAGAGGAGGGTTGGTTCCGTTGTTGTTGGAGTTGATAACCTTGGTGA
Source organism: Clitoria ternatea (assembly GCA_037962975.1). Taxonomy (NCBI): domain Eukaryota; kingdom Viridiplantae; phylum Streptophyta; class Magnoliopsida; order Fabales; family Fabaceae; genus Clitoria; species Clitoria ternatea. The sequence goes on from CM075674.1 coordinate 45,843,409, forward strand.
TGATGATGATGATTAGAATCCATTGTTGTTACTGTTATATAATATATCTGGGTCAATAGTTGTATGTGAGTGTAGAAATTTTTAAAAAATGAAAAAAGAAAAAGAAAAAGAAAAAGCAAGGTCTCGAGGACATAAGAAGCTGGGGAATCATTGATGAAAAGACTGGTCGCTTTTTATCACAGAGAGAAAAATTCTGAGAATTTTTTCTGTGAAAGAAAAATAATTTCTTTGTATTTATTTTTTTAAAAGAAAGTAGGGTGGGATAAGATCTTGTAGGAGAAGGAAAAGAAAAGAGGGAAAGAAAGAGGTTTGCACACAGTTCAAAGGAGGAGAGAAGTAGCAGAGAGGTGGATGGGAAGATAGATCCAGTGAAAGGGACAGGGAGAGATAAATAAAAGGGTAGTGTGTGTGTGCAGTGTGCAAGTGTGCAGGAGGTGCAGCTTCAGATTTGCTTTTGAAAGCAGTGAAAGCTAGGAAGATCTCATAAGGACAATTTTTATTTTATCTTCAATGTGCTGCTGCTATGTTGGCCAATCACAAAGTACACAAAACCATCAATAACTCTCCCAACCAATTCCTCTCTTTCCTCATTAGCTATGCTCACAAGAGACCAAATTCATATTTAATGCCTACCTGTAAATAGGAATCATACAATTGTAAGTATGGTTACTGTAAATTATAATATCCATCTTTAATCTTTTTAATATATTTTTTATTTTTTATTTATATATGTGTAATTATAAGTTTTAGTTTTTGATGAGTAATTTTTTATCTCGACACTAACAAGATAATGTGTCTTGAAATTGATATTTTACTATATTTTTATATTTGTTTAAAATTTTATTAAATATTTTACTGTTATTCCTTTATAATGCTGATATGAAATATTAATTTTATTTAACTTATTATGAAATTAAGTATGTGATAGTTTCACGTATTGATAGTTAGGTATTAAGAGGGTACGAGGAATGAGATTAATGAGATGAAAAGAAATATAGGGAAACAATTTAAAAATAAAATGGAAAAGGTTGTTGTTTATATGAATAGAAATTAAAGATAAGAAAGTAGAAAAATAAAAATTTGTTTGGTTAGTGATCTGTCCTGGACCGGGGTCAAGAGATCCGATCTCAAGCCAGTCACGAATAGTATATCAATACCGTCTAGTAGACCGGATGTATGTGTATCCGATGTAGTTATCCGTTGTCCTTGAATGAGGAGAGCGGATTGGGCGTTCTGGAGATCCTTCACACCGACCTAACGCGTTGAAGTGGGCGAATGGTGGTGTCACCTGCAAAGATTCTCCGACGCTCAAGTCAGTAATTATATTCCAAGTAAGGAATGTATTCAGAGAGGAATCAGTCGTAAAAGAGCTGAGGAAGAAGATCCCTAACTTCAATCATGAAGTCAGTTCATATACCTGATTGGCTCGATTAACGAGGACTTGTTGGTGGGGAACCACCAACTCCCATTAGCATTATTATATTGCGCACTTACCTGCATGATTGGGTCAAGTGGCTATTTTATATTGAGCGTAGAGAATGTAGACTAGGATTAGGGAACAAGTTGACCATTCCCGTGAGCAGAATTTGGCTCGTAGTGCAGGGAATTATTGATCGATCCCTGTAGCAACAATCCTTGTCTTTTGCACAGTAACGTGTGTATTGTCCGATGTCATGGTGTTATCCTGAACAACCGGTATAGGGAGAACGCCTGATACGGAATTACAATCCGGATGTATACCGATGACACCGGTTACACGTAGATGTCTTATCAAAGACGTTGAAATATGTATAGCAGATCGGATACCGGTATTGAGACCGGATCATATGTCCCCTAGCTTGTGTGAGGGACTGAATAGTTGTTCACATAAGCTACTCAACCTGCGAGAGGTCTTAATATCGGTAAGCCTACGTGTGTAACAGTTCCTTAGCATCTGTTGTCATTCGTAAAGAACCGCTCTGAATTTAATAGAAAAGACCTTTCGGTACTGTCACAACGGATTCAGACAAAGATTCGTTGTGTGAGAATTTCAAGAGTTTATTGGAATTGAAAGCTCTTGAAGTTTGTGTAACGGCTGTAAAGCGTAAATTGCGTTGCATGATTAGACATTAATGCTTTTAATCACGTGGGCAAGCAATTATTGCGCCTGAGATGAAAATCTCATTAACCGTCGTTTTGGGCTTAATGGGCCTGAAATTTTCGAAACTTTTGGGCCTAGTGGATAGCCCTTTGCTGAGTCGCTATCGTTTTGGCGTCCAAGAATTTGGAACGGTTGTGTCGTTTCGCTTGTGAACGGGTGCGTTTTATCGAGAACGACACAACTTCAAGAGGAGGTAACCGATCCTCTTTGTTTCCTATAAAAGGAATACTTAGTGGATTCTGGGTTCCACTTGCTTTTGCTTTCTCAACGAAACTCTGCAGAAATTTTGCAAGGAAGTTTATCGCCTACATTGCGAGGGTCTCATCGTTCCTCAAATTCATCACTGTCATCTGAGGTAACTATCTTTTCCTTGTCGCTTTAGTTTCGCTTTGACTTGTTACTCGTAGTTATAGAAAGTAGGCTTCATCAAAAAGGGGGGGAAATCAGTTTCCCTCAACCCTAATAGTTGTGGGGAAGAATCCTTGTGATTCTTCCTAAGACTGAACCGCGTCGCTCAGAAAGGGGATCTTACTCACTGCGGGAAGTGACCTTTCCCTTCTCAGAGTCGCCCTCTGATTGTAATTGCTTTTAAAATGCAGTGAGTAATGATTGCAACTTTCTGACGACATTTTATTTCTTATCATAGATTAAGGAGTTCGGTCTAGATACTTCCAATGGCAACTGGAGAAGGATCTTCTGGAGATAGTGCCATTTCAAAGACAGCTGAAGGTCTCTTCAGCGTAGTTGCTTCGAGGCTGAATTGGGAGGAGGTTCAGGCTAAATGGCCTTTCTGTTGGGTGTCTAGCGAATTTAAGGACTTGGCCTCTCGTCATGCGGATGAAGAGGGATCTCGGATTCAACCGAGGTTCACGCTGAGTACGGATGAGGAGACAAAAAAGTGGTATAGGGTTTACGCACCACTTCTGACAGAGCGGATATGTCATGTCGTCCCCAACGATCGTTCAGTGTACATGTATGACTTTATATTCCATAATCTGGGAGTTCGTTTTCCTTTAACCGAACTCCAGATGGGTGTTTTGAGGTTTCTGAACTGTGCACCCTCTCAACTTCATCCCAACGGTTGGGGCCTCATCCGAGCTCTCGAAGTGCTTGGGGAGCACTTCAATTTCACGCCAACAGTAGCGATGCTGTTCTACTATACTCAGGTGGTTAGAAGGGCGAATAAGCAGGGCGGCGTTGGCCTGGTGACACTCCGGACTCTCTGTTCCTTTGTGAACTTTGAGTCTTACACAGATTCTGCCAAGGTTGACGGGAAGTCCTTCAAGACTTACTTCACTCGCATCTCCATCAAGAAGGGCAAACCAAAATTTTGGAAGGATGAAGAGGACGTTGACAAATTTCCCTTGAGCTGGACACACGAGCATTTCCTCTTGAGCTCTCACGCGTACTACACTGATCAATCCGATCTGTCTCGTGAGACATCGAGAGTGTTGTTCGCGCTTGAATCGCACACTACAGGTCGTCACGTCTTTTCGTGTAGGCGTCTGCTAAGTAGCTCAAGCGGAGTCCGGGAGGAATATTTGCGTACTTCTCGTTTTATTTCATCTTTCCTCCTTTATCAAATATATATAGAATATTTGCAGTTGCTGACATCTTGTGTTTGTTCATGTAGGTGAAATAGAACAGCAAACTCCGGAAATGGATAAACTGAAAAAATTCAAGGCGGCTGGTAAATCCGTTGCTCGTGAGAATGAAGTAAAGCCCAGGCCCTCAACTAAGGATCGTCCTGAGGTAATCATCTTGACCTCGGATGTTGAAGGGGACATCCCATTGGTTGAGGGCGGTACGTCCGATGTTGGTGCAATCTCGGGTCAGCCTCCCGTTACTGAGAGGAGAAGAAAGATCCAGAATGATCCTGCAAGGCGTCAGTCCAAGAAGCAAAGAGTTTCGGAGGATCCTGCTGCCGGGGTTTCTGGATCAGAGCCGACCTCCTTCCCAACTACCTCGTTTCTCACCCCCTTCCTCTCTTATGAAGGTTCTACTCCAGCCACTCTTCCTCCTCCGATGTACAAACTCCGGCCTACACTCAGTCCTAAAGAAATTACGGAAGCGTGTGAGGCCGGAAGGTGGCAGTTAGCCGAACTTGCTGGAATGCTTTCTTCAATCAGCGAGTTGGCTAGCAACGCCGATAAAGTTGAGGAATTGAGCGACGAATTGAAAGAACTCAAGCTTTCCTCGGAAAAGGACAAAGCCGCCGTGAAGTTAATGGAAGATCGTCTTCACAAGTCTAAGGAGTTTGGGGATCTCATCACCAAAGAGAATCTCAAACTCAAAGTCGATCTTAAAAACTTGGAAGGCAAGGTGGCAGAGAAGGAGGAAGAACTCCGTAGCAGCCAGGATAAACATAAAGCTGATGCTGAGGAGTGGTCTCAAAGGGAGAAGAAGCTCCTTCTTGAGATAGAGGGACTGAAGGCTAGGAATGCGGAGTTCGAGGTGTCTAGTGAGGAGCTGTCCAAGTTGCGGGGAGAATTGGCTACAGCGAAAGCTGAGAGAGAAGAAGCTGTTGACATATGCAGCCGGGCTGTCGAAGAATCCTTCGGCCTAGCTATACGCCAAGTTTTCTACCGCAACCCCACTGCGAAACTTAACCTTTATGGAATGGATCCGTTCTATGAATTCCATGGGGGAAAGTTAGTCGCAGTGGTGGATGGTCGTCACGAAGATCCACCGACGTCCCTGTATGGTTTGCCTCCTCTTCCTGAGGGTCAAACCATGGGACCGGATTACGTCTTTCCTATGTCCGAGGTTCCCTCTTCTGAAGAAAGGGCTGAGGCTCCTGGAGGTGAGACTCCTGCGGAGGTCCCAAAGGAAGGGGGACGAGAGCCTTGTGCTGAGGAGGCGCAAAAAACTGAAGAACAGATTCCTCCTCTGTAATTTTGTTTTCATTTATATGTATAGTTGTGTACCGGGATCAACTCCGGATTCTGAACTATTGTATGTAATTTCATTTCAATGAATGAATTTTGGTTGAAGAAATTTGTCTTCATTGTTTCATGTATATACAAATCGTTACTAATCCGTTCAGTGTAATTAATCTTAAGGCCGGATTGAAATAATAGCCTAGGAAGATTAAATAACAAATAAAATTTAGAACGGATAAATATATACATGTCCCCAAGTGCGTATTAAGAAGAAGGTGCCTGTCTCTGGGGCATGATCCTTAATTCTTTTGGGGAAAGATGGGTCGATCCGCTGTTTAGCAAAGTAGTGTAACAGGACGGATGACTGCTTCTAATCCGTAATATTCTTACAGGAGATGATAATATTGTTCCAAGTTTAGGGAACTGCAAGGAAGTGGTGTTTGAGCCCTTTATCATAAGGATGATGATGGGAGTTTTTTTCTGCACCAGGAGTTACGTCGTTGTATCACAGAATAGGTGATAAAGAGTATCCGTCCTGGGAGAATACCACTAGAAAGCGAAAGTGCGGGCTGACTTTCGGAATTTTCCATCATAAAGATGATTATGAGTATTGATCATGCCAGGTGTTTTATCATTAAATCACTTCATAAGTGATTGAGATCATCCGTCTTGGGGATGTGTACGATACCAGGAACTACATCATCAGGTCGCATATTAGGTGATTGAGATCATCCGTCCTTTGGGTGTGTATTGCGCCAGGAGTTACATTGTCAGATCACAGCATGGGTGATTTAGATAATCCATCCAGGGGTTACATCGTCGAATCACTTTATAGGTGATTGGGATCATCCGTCCTGGAATGATTCACACCAGGAGTTACACCATCGAATCACAAAATATGTGATTGAGATCATCCGTCCTGATGAATTTTTACAATCAAGGGAGTGCGGATTCAATTGGCAATTTTCGCTCCATCCGAAATCCGAGTCTTACCTCTACTAGCCCCCTAGCTGATGTGAGGAAGCAGTTGACTTGCTCATATGAGCTATATTGATCGTAGCACGTCTGGATTTCGGGTTTGTACCGAAGTGTAAACATCCGCTCTGGGAACCATGTTCCGTAGTGGTGAAATTTTAAGGGCGGATTCGACAATGGGAATATCAAAAGTTTATCGAATTTCGCAACCCTTGGTATTCGAGTAATGGTGGCCACGTTTCTAATGATTGGACATTTAATGCCTTAATTCACGTGGGCGCGCCATTATTGCGTTAAATGCGCATGTCTTAATAACCGTCACGTAGGGGCTTGTTGGGCCTAAAATTTGGATTTAGTAGGCCCATTTAGAAAGCTCTGTGACAAAACGATGGCATTTTCGCGCCTTGATGTACTAAACGACAATTTTGGTCCACTAAACGGGGAGTCGTTTGGGGGTAAACGACAGGTTATGTTTAGTGGGTATTTGAAAAATTTTGGTGCCCTGATATAGGCATATTTGGCAATCTCAGTTACCATTTCTCCTAATTCTCTTGACGAACTTCTGCAAAAGTTTCGAGAAGATTATCGTGTCTGCCTCTGTGAATCTTAATTCACTATCCTCATCCATCCTTAGGTAACCACTTTCTTTCCATACTTTGTGTCTTGTTTCAATTTCTGAAAATGTCTAGGAAAGGTGTTAGTTTTAGTGGTATCAGCCCTAGAGGAAGAGGAGGAAGGGCCTTCAATCAAAACCCCACAGTTCGTGGTGGGAGGATTCCAGTGGTCTTTCAATCGAAGCCACTAAGCTCAGAGAGGGAGGCGTCGCCGTATCAGAGGCGAAGGGCGATTATACCCTCTTCAGAATCCTCCTCTAGTGAGAGTGCTGAGAGCGGTGACCTGTATGTATCTGACGATGTGGATTTTTACCGCAGTGTAAAAGCTTTCACAATGGTGGTGAAGAAAGCGACTGGGAGGAAATCATCTGAAGGGGGATCTTCTTCCGAGAAGTATATCTTGAAGACCCAATCCGGCCTCTGCAATGTGGTTGCACACCGGATAGACTGGGTGAAATTCCAACAGAAACGCCCATTCAGCTGGGTGGCTGAGGAATTTCGTGAGACACCGTCCGTCCACGCTCGGGAGGATGAAGGGGAGCTGGAGCCGCGGTTTACCGTATGGAAGAAGGACAAATACAAATGGTGCTTTCATGTATATGCTCCCCTTCCATCGGTTCGGATATGCCACACACCGGACGAGAGGTCCTTGTTTATGTATGATTTTATATTTCTGAACTTGGGTGTGCGTTTCCCCTTGACGAAGTTTGAGATGGGAGTCCTGAGATTCTTGGACTGCGCCCCCTCGCAACTTCACCCTAATGGATGGGGATTGGTCCGCTCTCTTGAAGTGCTTGGGGAGCACTTCAACTTTAAACCGACGGTGGCCATGCTTTTTTACTTCACTCAAGTGGTCCGCCGTGCGAATAAGGAGAAAGGAGGAGTGAGCTTGATATCCCTCCGGACTATCTCCAAGATCATCAACTTCGAGGCGTACACTGACTCCGCCAAAGTTGATGGGCGTTCATTCAAGTCCTATTTCACGAAGATTAGCGTCCATCCGAATGAATCAATTTTTTGGTTGACTGAAGAAGGGATTCCAAAATTCCCAGTGACTTGGACGCACGAACATTTTTTGTTGACCTCCCAAGCGTACTATACCGAGGAGGACGAACTGAGCCCAACTTCAATCTCAGTTCTTTCGGCTCTGCAGTCCTACACAGCCTCACACCAATTTTTCTCCTGCAGGCGTTTGTTAGGACCAAAGTCTACTCGCGAGGAGTATTTACGTAATTTCCCTGCCATTCTTCATGCGTTATTATGTCATGTCTTGAAACTTTTTCGTCTCTGATTGTGTCTTTTAATTGTGCAGGTGAAATTCAGAGCGGATCACCAGAGATGAATAGACTAAAAGGTCTCAAGGCCGGAGAGACTTCCGTTGCGGCTGAAAATGACATTCAGGCAAAGCGGAACTCGAAGAAGGCTACTGCTGAGACGATAATATTAACTTCGTCTGCTGGTGACGATATTCCTCTGATTGAGGGCGGATCTGAGAAGGTGGTCGAGAAAAAGAAGAGGACTAAGCGTGATCCTTCAAAGACCTCAGACCGTCAATCCTCGCCCAAAAAGCCAAAAACTTCAAGAGGGGCTGCTGAGCCAGGGCCTGCTAAAGAAAAGAGAGCGGAAGTGTCTATTCCGGATACTCCAAGTGGTGTTATAACACATGGGGCGAAGCCAATAACGACTTATTTCGCGCCCAAAGCCCCCTGCTCTCTTGAAGGTAATTCCGGTCTTGTTCAACATCCGGTGTACGAGGGCTCCGTTCCTGAGGGCGTTCCTGAATCCTCACCCAAGGTGAAGCCCTCGTTAAAGAGTGAAGAAATGATGAGAGCTTGCGACGACGGACAGAAGCACTTGGCTGATTTATCCAAGCTCCTCAAGTCAGTTCGCGAGCTCACAGAAGAAAACGAGAGGCTCACCTCGATGGTTGGCAAGGACAAGGCAATCATCCTCCAATTAGAAGGGAAATTAAAAACTTCCGAAGAGGAAACTCAGAAGAAGGATGAAGAAATTGCCAAGTTGAAGAAGCTTGCCAAGGAGCTGGAGGGTCAGGTTCTCGATCAGAAGAAAATCAACGCTGACCTCCATGCCAATTTTTGTGTGGAGAAGGAACGCTCTTCGAAGCTAGATGAGCGGTTGAAGGAGGCTAAGGTCGTCTATTCCCAAGGAGCGGATGATTGGTCACGTAAGGAAAAGGAGCTGCTATTAAAGCTGGAGGATTCGAATGGCGAAGTCAAGACCCTGAAAGCAGACTTGGACGATGCTGTAAACATGTGTGATCAAGCAGTCAAGGAGGCTTTCGGGTTGGCAATTCGTCAGGTGTTATACCGGAATCCCAAGGTGTCACTTAATTTGAACGGTATTGATCCGTTCTATGAGTTTCACCAAGGGAAACTGGTGGCCATCGTTGACAATCGTCAAGAGAGTCCGCCTAGAACTCCTTATAAGTTTGCTCCTTTACCTAAAGGTCAATCAATGAGACCTTCCCTCCTGAAACCCATAAGTACAGGACCGAGCTCTCGCACTGAAGGAGGCAAGACCGGAGACAAAGGCAAAGGGAAGGAGGGAGACTCAAGCCAGAAAGAGTAGCGCCTTTCTTGTTTTCTTTTTCGTTTTATTGATTTGAATTCGCTGTGTTCCGGGATCAGCTCCGGATTATTACACGAATTGTAATTCTTATTGAATCAATAAAAGAGTTTTTTACCTCCATTCTTGTTTAGTGAAAAACAACTTTAACAGAGGGACTGCATGTGTTATTGTATTATTCCGGATTTAAGTAATGAAGATCGGATTGTAAAACAAAATCTCCATACCGGACATATACATGCGAAATGAATTTCATAATAAAACCACCGCTTGTGAGGGAACACATCAGTGCCTCAAGAACGGCTTAAGGGGAATGATTGTGAGATCGTTTAGACGAGAGTTCATTCCTCAAATTATTCGTTAAACCGTTGATGTTGTCCCCCAGTATCATTTGGTGATTATCACTTTGAATAAACTCTGAGTGAGATTTTCACGTGAGAGATCTTGAGAATGAGGATTTAAAATAGAAATTCCTCTTCAAATATTTCCGACTGAGGAATTTCGGGTGAAAATGCCTTAGATTGTGGCGTACCCGAGTGAATTGTTCGTGTCGGAGTTTATGAGTCAGATCTCAATTGAAGAATTGATGACTCAGAATTATAAGCTATAAAACTCCCAAATAAAGAACTTCACGAGAGTATTAATTTGGAATTCAGTATAACTTACTTGTTGTGTTTGGAGTTCGGTTTGATCCTACTGTCCATGTCATATTTGGTGTTCGGTTGAATCCTACTAGCCGTTCTTCAATTGGTCTTTGGTTTTACCCAATGACGATTCTTCACCGACGTTCGGTTAATCCTACTAGTCGTACTCAGAGTTCGGTTTAATCCTACAATCCGAGCCTTCGATACGGGGTTCAGATCAGGGTTAATCCTGAACCTACTGCGCCCGTCACTTGGGGTTCAGCGTGGTCTTGAAGAAGAACCTGCTTACTACGCCCAAGCCTTCGCATGGGGTTCGGTTTGTGGCCTCGAAAGAGGACCAGCCCTACAACCCATGTAGTCTTCGAATGGGGTTCGGTTTGTGGCCTTAAAGAAGGACCAGCCCTACAACCCATGTAATCTCTGAATGGGGTTCGGTTTGTTTCGGATTGGAGTGCCATCAAGGTTTTCAAGGCGATAAGAGCCTTTGCCAGTGACCTCGGATACCCTGTATGGGCCTTCCCAGTTTGGGGCTAATTTGCCTTGATGGGCGAATTTGTTCCCTATACTTGCTTTCCTCAAAACCAAATCTCCAACGTTGAAAGTCCTTGATTGGACTCGTTTGTTATATCGGAGAGCAACTTTGGCTTTGATGGCTTGATCCCTGATGAAAGCGTCTTCTCTGAGTTCTTGTATGACATCCATTTCAGATGCCAAGTTAGCGTTGTTGGTTTCTTCAGAGAAGTACTTAACTCTTGTGGAAGCAATTTGCAGTTCCACAGGTATCATTGCCTCGACCCCGTATGTTAGGCGATATGGGGATTCATTGGTGGACGAATGAGGCGTTGTCCGATATGCCCATAGGACATGACACAGCTGGTCTGTCCATCCGCCCTTGGCTTCACCAAGGCGCTTCTTTAGTCCCTTCAGCACCTCCCTGTTGGCCACTTCAGCTTGACCATTAGTTTGGGGATGTTCGACGGATGAGAATATTTGGGTTATTCCTAACCCTTCAAGCAAATCTGTGAATTTTCTATCCGTGAACTGGGTGCCATTGTCTGTGACAATCCGTGCTGGGACCCCGAACCGTGTTATGATGTTTTCATACATGAAACGACGAGTTCGGGCTGAAGTAATATGCACCACCGGCTCTGCTTCTATCCACTTAGTGAAATAATCGACCCCTACAATGAGATATTTGATGCCCCCAGGAGCAGTTGGAAAGGGGCCCAGAATATCTAATCCCCATTGGTAGAAAGGCCATGGAACAGCGGATGTGAAGAGTTCTTCCGCCGGTGTGTGGTGTAGGTTAGAGAATTTTTGGCAAGCGTCGCATTTTTTGACGAAGTCAATGGAGTCTTGCTTCATTGTGGGCCACCAGTATCCAGCTCTGAGGATTCTTCGCATTAAGCTTCTTCCTCCGGCGTGGTGTCCACTTTGTCCTCCATGCACTTCCTCCATTACACCTTGCACCTCATCCTCTTTGAGACAAACTAAATAGGGCACAGAGAGTGCCCTTCTGTAGAGATTACCATCAATCATAGTGAAATACGGTAATTCTCTCCTTAACCTCGTCTTTTCCTTCTCATCTGTGGGTAGCTGTCCATCAGCCAAATAACGGATGTAAGGAGCCATCCATGTATCTCCGTAAAGGGAGTCAGTCATTATGGCGTTTAGAGAAGGGAAAAGAGGGATGCTGGGCGACGTTAGCGTGCTTTGAACCAGAGTAGTGGTGCTACCCGGTCGTTTAGTGCTTGCTAACCTGGAGAGTATATCCGCTCTCGTATTCTCTTCACGTGGAACATGCTTGAACTCCACCTTTGAGAATTTCTCAGTCAACTCCTTGACACAGTTCAAGTATAATTGGAGTTGAGGTTCGCGAGCTTGATAATCCCCTAAGATCTGCGAAATCACCAGCTGTGAATCGCTACAGAGTGTCGCCTCGGAAGCTCCGATGTCAATTGCAGCTCTTAGCCCGGCCAAGCAAGCTTCGTACTCAGCCTGGTTGTTGGATGTTTTGAAATTGAAACGAAGGGAGATCTCCAGGTGTACTCCGTCATCACTTTCGAGAACTACACCTGCTCCAGAGCCTCTTTGGTTTGATGAACCATCAACGTAAATGGTCCAGTGGACTCGAGGGTAATCCGGATCAGTCCCTGTCATTTCCACAATAAAGTCAGCCAGGACTTGAGCTTTAATAGCGCTGCGGGGTTCGTAGGATATATCAAACTCAGAGAGTTCAATAGACCATTTGATCATCCTCCCAGCAAGATCGGGCTTGATTAAGACAGAACGGAGTGGCAAATCCGTTCTCACTATGATTGGATGGGCGTGAAAGTACGGACGCAACCGTCGTGAGGCCCAAACAACAGCGAGGGCGGCCTTTTCAATTTTCTGATACCGGATTTCAGCACCTTGCAAGGTCTTGCTAGTGAAATAGACCGGTCTTTGTCCATCAGGAGTTTCTTTTATCAAGGCAACGCCCAAAGCTTCATCTGAAATAGCCAAGTACAGAATGAGTGTGTCTTCGGGGTCAGGCTTTGTGAGAATGGGAGGTTTGGACAACACCTCCTTAAGCTCTTGGAAAGCTTTTTCTTGTTCCTGTCCCCACTCGAATTTCTTGGACTTTTTCAGTATTTTGTACAGGGGGAGCGACCTGTGAGCCATCTTCGGCATGAATCGTGCCAAAGCTGCTACTTTGCCATTCAGGGATTGGACTTCTTTAAGATTCTTAGGACTTTGCATGTCTAGAATCGTTTGGCACTTCCCTGGATTGGCTTCTATACCACGTTGAGTTAACATGAAACCCAAAAATTTCCCAGTAGGGACAGCAAATGTGCACTTCATCGGGTTCAGCCTCATGTTAAATTGCCTCAAACGGGTGAATACTTGGCGCAGGTCTTCAATATGATCGCCACCTGCCGGTGTCTTTGCTATTATGTCGTCAATGTATACTTCAACAAGTTTGGTGTGCATACCTTCGAAAACCTTGTTGATCATGCGCTGATATGTCGCCCCAGCGTTTTTCAGGCCAAAGGGCATGACTGTATAGCAAAAGACACCACGATCATTTATGAAGGCTGTCTTCTCTTGATCCTCTTCGCACATCGGAATTTGGTTGTAACCAGAATATGCGTCCATGAAGCTCAGGTATTGGTAACCAGAGGAATCATCTACCATCCGATCTATATTAGGAAGAGGATAAGGATCTTTTGGACAGCAGCGGTTGAGGTCCACGTAGTCAATGCACATTCTCCATTTACCATTGGATTTAGGGACCATCACCACATTCGAAAGCCAAGAGGAATATCGGATTTCCCTGATAAATCCGGCCTTCAGCAATTCCTCAGTTTGCTGACAAGCTGCCTTCTGTTTCTCTGGGCCTAATCGTCTTTTCTTTTGGGCCACAGGTTTCGTCTCTGGATAGACAGAAAGTTTATGACAGCAGAATTCAGGGTCTATGCCTGGCATATCGGCTGCGGTCCATGCAAAGAGGTCTTTAAACTCTTGTAAGAGAGCCAGCAGTCGCTGCTCTATTTCAGCATCTAGCTTGTCATTGATATGGGTGATCTTTTCTGGGGAATCTCCCAAGACAATGTCCCTGGAACTTCCATCCGGTGTGGGCTTTGATGGGTTGAACGGATCAATGTTCAAATCCGCTCTAGGATCCAGGTCGACAAGACTTACAGATCCAGCCGATGTTCCAGTATCATTAAGTTTCCTCTTTTTATTGGAGGCGTCCAGCTTTGTCATGTTGAGGCTAAGGTTGTAGCAGTACCTAGCCATCTCTTGATCACCCCGGATAGATGACACAGCATTATCCTTGTCAATGAACTTGATAAGGAGATGTGGGGTTGATACAACTGCCTCCATTGCATTCAGAGTAGGACGGCCTATGATGCCATTAAATGGTGATTTGACATCAATCACTAGCACCCGAGACCTAACCGTCCTGGCTCCTGGCTCGCCTTCAAACGAGATAAGGGTATCAAGATACCCTCTAGTTAGTTGCTTTGCGCCATTGAAAGCTGTTAGTTCCTGCGTGTAAGGCTGTAAGTCTGAGTCTTTAAAACCCATTCTTTCAAAGCAATTATAAAAAATAACATCGCAGGAACTTCCCTGGTCAACAAGGATTCTTCGGACGTCCTTGTTGGCGATCACAGCAGTGATGACTACAGCATCGTCACCACCAGGAACGGTTGGGCCAAAATCCTCGTCAGAGAAAGAGATTATGGGAGCCTCATTCCCTCCTCTGTAAGGGCGGTTGTCTTTGACTTTCCCTTGCACAGATAAAATCATTCTGTGATGATTCTTACGGGCTGTAATTGAAGCTCCTCCTCCAGCGAACCCTCCAGCAATCATGTCAATGACTTCACGTCGGCCCTGACGTTGTTGCTAGGGCATGCTGTCTTTCTGTGCTGCATTATCGGTCATTACACCTTTTTGCTTCTCTGCAGCAGAGAACTTTCGAACCGGACTGGGGTTATTGTCATCCCCATCGTCGGGATCTCTTTCTCTTTTCTCATTCCGTTCTGCCCTGTCAAAGGATTTTTCTTTGAACAGGTATTGTTTTAATTTGCCTTCTCTAATTAGCGTCTCAACCGCGTTCTTTAGAGCTTGGCATTCATCAGTGGAATGACCATTTTGTTCATGAAAATCACAGTACTTTCGTGAATTTCCTGGTCTTTTCATAGGAGCTGGTCTCCTGATGCCATATGTGCTGAAAACTGGCCATCCGACCTCTCTCAAAATCTGAGATGGTCTGGCAGATAACTGTGCATAATGGCTGAAGGAATTGACATGCCTTTCTCGAGGTCGAGGGGGGTGGTTACCCACCTTAGGATTGGTGAATGGCCTCTCCATGCGTTCTGACCTCGTCTTTTCCTTACCCTTCTGGGTTTGGGGAGATGGTGTTGGTGGCTTTTTCTTTGCAGCCATTGCCTCCAAGTGCATCTCTATGCTCACATACTTTGAGGCTTTTTTCCTGAACTCCTCAAAAGTTGATGGGGGGCTCTTCGCTAATGAAAGAGCGAAAGCTGATCCTGGCTGCAATGCCTCAATTACGATATGCAGCTTGATAGATTCTGTGAGGTTAGGAACCAGAGCTGCTTCCTTATAAAACCTCTTCAAAAAATCTTTTAGGCCCTCTGTTTCACCTTGCTTAATCTGAGCCAAGGTATGAGACGTCTTGGGTACGTCTCTGGAGATGACAAAATGGGTTTCAAAGGCAGCTGCCATTTCTGCCCAAGAATCTATGGATCCAGAAGGCAAGCCTTTAAACCACCCGAGGGCCTCCTCAGACAATGTTCGAGGGAACATTCGGCACATCACGTCTTCATCAGCCCCTAAGTACATGGCTTCAAACACATAAGCATCAAGGTGCTTAGTTGGATCAGTTTCACCATTATACTTTCCGATGGAAAGTGGTTGAGTGGTTTGAAGGTGCTTGGGGATGCTGATGCCCATAAGTCTCCTTGAAAAAGGAACCTTCAGATTGTAAGACAATGGGGGTGCTGTTGTTGAATCTCTCTTCCTTCGGGAAGCTGCATCCTCAGAATCGCGAGTTTGTTCTCCCTCCTCAAACGTTGGGATCTTCGAGTACTGAAGAGTGGTGGACTTTTCACCATCAGTTGTGTGGGGAGTGTTTCGCGTGCGAGATGACTCTTTATCCTCGCTTTGCCTTTTTTCTCTTCGCAATTCAGCGAGTTCCCTCTGAAGTTGTTTGATCAACTCATCACGAGGATCAGGATCAGACACTGTTACTATCTTCTTTGAGTTGCCCCCATGAGAATCAAAGTTGAGTTTTCTGAAGGCGTTAGGATTGGTTCTGCCTTCAGCTTGATTCTCCACGAAGTCTTGTGCTTCGCCTTCCATGGTGGATTACCTGCTCTGTCAAAGGATATGGGAATAACTTTATCGTGTCCCACCGGGCGTGCCAATGATCTGTCCTGGACCGGGGTCAAGAGATCCGATCTCAAGCCAGTCACGAATAGTATATCAATACCGTCTAGTAGACCGGATGTATGTGTATCCGATGTAGTTATCCGTTGTCCTTGAATGAGGAGAGCGGATTGGGCGTTCTGGAGATCCTTCACACCGACCTAACGCGTTGAAGTGGGCGAATGGTGGTGTCACCTGCAAAGATTCTCCGACGCTCAAGTCAGTAATTATATTCCAAGTAAGGAATGTATTCAGAGAGGAATCAGTCGTAAAAGAGCTGAGGAAGAAGATCCCTAACTTCAATCATGAAGTCAGTTCATATACCTGATTGGCTCGATTAACGAGGACTTGTTGGTGGGGAACCACCAACTCCCATTAGCATTATTATATTGCGCACTTACCTGCATGATTGGGTCAAGTGGCTATTTTATATTGAGCGTAGAGAATGTAGACTAGGATTAGGGAACAAGTTGACCATTCCCGTGAGCAGAATTTGGCTCGTAGTGCAGGGAATTATTGATCGATCCCTGTAGCAACAATCCTTGTCTTTTGCACAGTAACGTGTGTATTGTCCGATGTCATGGTGTTATCCTGAACAACCGGTATAGGGAGAACGCCTGATACGGAATTACAATCCGGATGTATACCGATGACACCGGTTACACGTAGATGTCTTATCAAAGACGTTGAAATATGTATAGCAGATCGGATACCGGTATTGAGACCGGATCAGTTAGATTTATAAAAAAGAATGTGAGAAGAAATAAATCAATTATATATGAATAAATTAATTCTATATATGAAAAAAAATTATTATAATAAATTTTAATATATATAAAAGTGTTTTATTTTTTAATAATATTATTAAATGACTAATATTTCTTAAAAAAATATCACTACATTTCCTTTCAGGCCTATGTTTTTTATCTCCTTCCTGACAAATAAGGATTTTTTTCTTCTTTTTTTATTTCATCCTCCCTCCCTTTTTTTTCTATCAATCCAAACAAATACTGCAAAAGATTAAAATAATAGAGTTTTTGAATTAATTCTAGGGTCTTTCCGTAATACTTTTTAATCTTAATGGATCTGAGTACCTCCTCTAACATCGTCTAATTAGGTGTTGTTTATTATAAAACTTATTTTATTATCTATGTTTTGTTTGGATAAATGGGGAAATTAAGAGGAAAGAAATAGAATGGAAAGATAATAAGTTGAAATTAGAGAAAAATTATATGCTTTTGAGTTAGTCTAAATTAGGGATGATATTGAATACATATTTTCTAAGGGTTGTTTGGATGAGTATAAAAATCTGAAAGCAAATTTATGATATGACTAACATGAGCTTAAAAATTGTATGTCATGTTAATGGTTTGTGAAAGTTACATGTGGTTGTATCCATGTATGGATATTTTGGTCAAAAAGATACATTTATTCTTTGATTTCTACCCAAATCAACCACTAGAGAAGGGGAATTAATAATTATGAGTGTTATGAATAATTTGATTGGGAAATTTAATGGCAAAGAGAAGGAGATTCATTAGCTCGTTATTTAGTTTGAATTGGTGAAATGAAGGAATCCATCAACATAATTCAACAGGCTTTGGAAGGAATTCCTAGCAGTCCTGATCCGGTCTGGATACCAGCCCCCATTCCTGTGACGTCAGACTGACCTCATATGAGGAAAACCGGTGTCCCGGTTCAACTTTACCACACCGGATATCCGATATCTGGCCGTCCGTCCTCATCTCATGACTGCACCACTTATTTTCTCTATAACGGTTCTTTGTTCATTTTCACAGGACATTTATATAACTGTTGGCTTTTCAGTCACAGCAAGATAAGAGCCCCTAATAACTTATCAGCGAAGACACTGTATGTAGCAAAATATGTCACGTCAATGGCCTCAGAAAGCAAGTGGATGTGTCAGCAGATTATGCGGAAAAGGTGATTATCCTCCCCTCTTCCTAGAGGATCGTACTCTGATAATTGACTTACCCTTCTGACACATTCTGAAAGTTGAGCCACCCTGATTGACATAATGTACACGCTATCAGAACTAAGGGACCCACCTGTACCCAACGACTCATTTTCTCATGTACAACTATAAATAGCTCGTTTCAATACACATGCATAGTATCGTTGTTCTATCTCACACTTTTACTATTACTTCGCTTAAGCATTCACTGAGTTCTGACACTCTACTAACTTGAGCGTCGGAGAATCTTCGCAGGTGGCACCACCTTTCGCCCCCCTACAATGCGAAACGCTGGTGTGAAGGATCTCCAGGACAACAAGACCGGCCTCTCCCACTGAGAGACCGGATTAATACATCGGATATACACTGTTCCGGTGTGCAAACCCTAAATACACCTATACTCTTGTGGCTGGTCCCACACCGGATCCTAGACCCCGGTCCAGACCAGTTCATTGGCACGCCCAGTGGGACTCGTTAGAGTTATTCCCATTTTCGCAGAAGTTTGGTTGTCACGATGGAAGGTGATGGGAGAGATTTCGTGGATGGTCACGTGGAGGATGTGACCCATCAACAGACTGGAAGGAGACTCGTCTTTGAGTCCCCTGTAACTCAAACCCGGAGGATGGTGCAAGTGCAAACGCCTGACCCTCGCGATGAGGTTATCAGGCAACTCAGGGAGGAGCTGATGGAGTTGAAGCGGGAGAGAGGAGGAGCTGGGGACAGGGCAGCGTCCCATGCAGAGGATGCTCATCATGTATCAGCGAGGGATAGATCTACAACCCTCCAGTATTCGAAGATCCCCACATATGAAGAGAGAGAGCAGACGTAAGACTCTGGTGATAGAGTCAGTACCAGGAGAAGGGAGCAGGCGGTGATGACTTCAGGGACGTACAAGCTCAGTGTCCCTTTCTCAAGAAGGCTGATGAGCATTATCATCCCGAAACATTTGCAAACAACTCAACCATTATCGATAGGGAAGTATAATGGAGAAACTGACCCCACAAAGCATTTGGATGCTTATGTTTATGAAGCTATGTATTTGGGAGCAGACGAGGATGTTATGTGCAGAATGTTCCCAAGAACGTTGACGGAGGAGGCTCTCAGCTGGTTTAAAAGCTTACCCTCAGGATCTATAGACTCTTGGGAGGAAATGGCTGCTGCATTCGAAAGCCATTTTGTCATCTCTAGGGATATCCCAAGAACTTCTCACACCCTGGCCCAGATAAGGCAGGGAGAAACTGAAACTCTTAAGGAGTTCTTGAAAAGATTTTATAAGGAGGCAGCTTTGGTCCCTAACCTCACGGAGGCCATACAACTCCATATTGTAGTGGAAGCTCTTCAGCCTGGTTCAGCCTTTGCCCTATCTTTGGCAAAGAGCCCCCCAACGACCTTCGAGGAGTTTCAAAGGAAAGCTTCCAAGTACGTGGGCATAGAGATGCATCTAGAGGCAACTGCAACAAGAATGAAGCCTTCAGCACCCACTCAGTAGCCACGGAGAGAAAAGGAGAGAGTGAGGCCTGAGAAGCATGCCTTAGAGAAGACTTTGTAAACGCTCGCCCACATCCGCGAGATAGGCGCGTTTCATCGTTCGACAACTATGCTCCGTTGAACACCAGGCATTCACAAATCATGAGGGAGGTTGGTTGGCCAACGCTGAACGTCTTCGGGATAAGAAAACCAGCCTCAGTCAAGAGGGGTGGTAACCCACGTAAATATTGCACTTTCCATGAACAAACGGGGCACAACACTGATGAGTGCAAAGCGTTAAAAAATACGGTGGAAACTCTCCTTCGGGAAGGAAAGCTGAAGCAGTATTTGTTTAAGGAGAAATCTGTGGACGAGCCTCAGAGGATAGAGAAAAGGAATAGAGATCCTGATGACGAAGATGATAATACACGTAACCCAGCAAGGAAGTTCACTACAGCTGAGAAGCAGAAGGGAGTAGTGATTGCTGAAGGTGCCCAACAAAATAACATGCCCCAACAGCAGAGGCAGGGCAGGCGAGAAGTGATTGAGATGATAGCTGGAGGATTTGCGGGAGGAGGAGCATCAATCACAGCACGGAAGAATCATCACAGGATGATTCTGTCTGTCCAGGGCAAACCGAGGGATAACCGCCCTTTCAGGGACGGTATGAAAGCCCCGACGGTGTCATTTACTGATGATGACTTTGGCCCAACAATTCCAGGAGGTGATGATGCGGTAGTTATCGTGGTAGTCAAGCCAACAAGGATGTCAAGAGGATCCTCGTCGATCAGGGAAGTTCTTGTGATGTTATCTTTTATAATTGTTTCAAACGAATGGGTTTTAATGATGCAGATTTACAACCCTACACGCAAGAACTCAAAGCGTTTAATGGAGCCAAGCAACCCACTAAGGGGTATCTTGACACTCTGATTTCTTTTGAAGGAGAGCCTGATGCGAGAACGGTCAAGTCAAGAATCCTGGTGATTGACGTGGAATCCCCATACAACGGTATCATAGGCCGTCCAACACTGAACGCGATGGAAGCAATTGTATCCACTCCTCACCTCTTGATCAAATTCATTGACAAGGACAACGGTGTGTCCTCTCTCCGTGGTGATCAGGAGATGGCTCGATATTGTTATAACCTGAGCCTCAACATGGTTAAGTTGGAAGCGTTCAACAAGAAGAGGAAGCTGAATGACGGAGGAACAGCGGCAGGGTCTGTCAGTCTCATAGATCTAGACCCCAGAGCGGAATTGAAGATTGATCCACTCAATCCCTCTAAGCCCACACCGGATGGTGGTTCCAGGGATGTTGTATTAGGAGATTCCCCAGAGAAGGTCACGCACATCAACGATAAGCTGGAGTTTGCTATGGAGCAACGCTTATTAGCCCTTTTGCAGGAGTTCAAAGATCTTTTCACATGGACAGCAGCAGACATGCCTGGGATGGACCCTGATTTCTGTTGCCACAAGCTTGCAGTGTATCCTGAAACAAGACCGGCGGCCCAGAAGAAGAGGAGGTTGGGACCGGAGAAGCAGAGGGCGGCTTGCGAGTAGTCAGAGGAGTTGTTGAAAGCAGGTTTTATAAGGGAGATACGCTATTCATCTTGGCTTTCTAATGTGGTCATGGTGCAGAAGGCTAATGGCAAATGGAGAATGTGTACAGATTATGTGGATCTTAACCGTTGCTGCCCTAAAGATCCATATCCCCTGCCCAACATCGATCGCATGGTGGATGATTCATCTGGTTACCAATACCTCAGTTTCATGGATGCCTATTCGGGGTATAACCAGATTCCGATGTGGGAGGGAGACCAGGAGAAAACTGCCTTAATCAATGACCGCGGTGTTTTCTGCTACACCGTCATGCCTTTTGGATTAAAGAACGCCGACGCTACCTATCAGCGCATGATTAACAAAGTCTTTGAAGGGATGCATACAAGGCTGGTCGAAGTTTATATTGATGATATTATAGCCAAAACGCCCACTGGAGGAGACCACATTGAGGATCTGCGCCAAGTCTTCACTAGGCTTCGGCAGTACAACATGAGGTTAAACCCCTTAAAATGCACCTTTGCCGTTCCAGCTGGGAAATTCTTGGGATTTATGTTGACCCAACGAGGCATTGAGTCTAACCCTGGGAAGTGTCAAGCAATCCTGGACATGCAGAGTCCTAAGTGTCTAAGGGAGGTCCAATCGTTGAATGGGAAAGTGGCCGCCCTAGCTCGTTTCATGCCCAAGATGGCGCATAGGTCCCTCCCCTTGTATAAGGCGTTGAAGAAACACAAGAGTTTTGAATGGGGAGAGGAGCAAGAACAAGCCTTCCAGCAGCTCAAGGCCGTTCTCTCGAGTCCACCAATTTTGGTTAAGCCTGACCCTGGTGAGACTTTGATCTTGTACTTAGCAATCTCTGATGAAGCCCTAGGCGTGGCCTTGGTTAAAGAAACCCCTGAAGGGCAGAGGCCGGTGTACTTCACTAGTAAGACGTTTCAGGGAGCGGAAGGAAGATATCAAAAGATTGAGAAAGCTGCCCTAGCAGTCGTGTGGGCATCACGACGGTTGAGGCCCTATTTCCACGCACACCCAGTACTGGTGAGAACGGATTTGCCTCTCCGTTCAGTGCTCAGCAAGCCAGACCTCGCCGGAATGATGATAAAATGGTCTATCGAGCTGTCTGAATTTGAAATTTCATATGAGCCTCGAGGAGCCATCAAGGCGCAAGTGTTGGCCGATTTTGTTGTGGAGATGACTGGGGCGGACCCGGCCACCCCTCGAGCGCATTGGACCATTTACGTTGATGGATCGTCGAACAGCAAAGGTTGTGGAGCAGGTGTGGTGGTAGAAAGTGATGATGGTGTGCACCTAGAAATTTCCCTCCGATTCAATTTCAAAACCTCCAACAACCAAGCTGAATACGAAGCATGCCTGTCCGGTCTCCGTGCGGCGATTGACATCAGAGCATCAGCAGTCACACTGTGTAGTGATTCCCAACTGGTGATTTCGCAGATCCAGGGGGAGTACCAGGCAAAGGAGCCACAACTTCAATTGTACTTGAATTGTGTTAATGAGTTGAAGGGAAGATCTGAAGTTTTAGAGTTCAAGCATGTGCCCAGAGAAGAAAACACCAGAGCAGACATCTTGTCTAGATTAGCAAGTACAAAGCAGCCCGGTAGCACAACAACGGTGGTTCAAAGCACTTTGACATCACCTAGCATACCTCTGTACCCTTCTCTGAACGCTATCATGGTGAGTTATCCATATGAGGATTCTTGGGTCATTCCCTATATTCGCTATCTAGCTGATGGTCAACTTCCCACTGATGAGAAAGAGAGGAGACGAGTGAAGAGGGAGCTGCCATATTTTACTATGGTCGATGGTATTCTCTACAAAAGGGGATTCTCTGTCCCATATCTTTTGTGTTTAAGAGAGGACAAGGTTCAAGCGGTTTTGGAGGAGGTGCACGAGGGGCAATGTGGGCACCATGCTGGGGGCCGAAGCTTAATGAGAAAAGTCCTCAGGGCTGGATATTGGTGGCCCACTGTGAAGCAGGATTCTGCAGATTTTGTGAGGAAGTGCGACGCTTGTCAAAAATTCTCCAATCTCCACCATACACCGGCTCAAGAGTTGTCCTCATCTGCTGTACCTTGGCCGTTCTACCAGTGGGGCCTTGATATTTTGGGCCCATTCCCCACTGCGCCAGGAGGTATCAAATACTTGATCGTGGGGGTAGACTACTTCACCAAGTGGATCGAGGCAGAACCAGTAGTGCATATCACTTCTGCGCGAACAAGACGTTTTGTGTATGAAAATATCATAGCTCGGTTCGGGGTGCCAGGGCGGATTGTGACTGACAACGGCACCCAGTTTACAGACAAAAAGTTCACGGATTTTCTTGAAGGACTGGGGATAATCCAGATATTTTCATCTGTTGAACACCCCCAAACCAATGGACAAGCGGAGGTAGCCAACCGAGAAGTACTAAAGGGGTTGAAGAAGCGTCTGGGAGAAGCGAAGGGAGGATGGACTGACCAGCTATGTCATGTTTTATGGGCATACCGCACTACGCCTCATTCTTCAACTAACGAATCCCCATACCGGCTAATGTACGGGGTTGAGGCGATGATTCCAGTGGAGTTACAAACAAGATCGACTCGTGTGGAGTATTTTTCAGCTGAAGATAACAACGCCAATTTGGCATCAGAGCTGGACGTCCTTCAGGAGTTGAGGGAAGAGGCCTTCGTCAGAGATCAGGCAATAAAAGCAAAGGCAGCACTCTGGTATAATAAACGTGTTCAGTACAGAGCTTTCAACACCGGAGATCTTGTTTTGAGAAAGGCAAGTGTAGGGAATAAATTCGCCCACCAAGGGAAGCTAGCACCGACGTGGGAAGGTCCTTATAGAGTTTCTGAAGTGACTGGAAAAGGGTCATACCGATTGGAAGAACTTGATGGAATTCCAATCCGCAACAAATGGAACACTCAGAACTTACGTGTCTATTACAGCTAGTTGGTAAGACGGCGTGTACTCTTTTTCCTTACTTGAGTTTTTTCCCATTGGGTTTTCTCAAGAAGGTTTTAACGAGGCATGACCCCAACTACGCTTTTCATGTAATGTACTTTCAATTTTAATGAGAATACATTTTAACCGCCCTATCACTCTCACGTTTCTTATGTGTTGTGATTTATAGCCGTAGTTAATACGCATACACCTCAGGACGGATGAACTCAACTACCAATTCTGTAGTTGATGATATAACTCCTCGAGGAACTGATGAAGACCCCTCAGGACGGATGATCTCAATCACACATCGTGTGTTTTGACGATGTAACTCCTTGAGGTGGAATGGGTTGTAGGGCTGGTCCTTTTTCAAGGCCACAAACCGAACCCCATTCGAAGATAACATGGGTTGTAGGGCTGGTCCTTTTTCAAGGCCAAAAACCGAACCCCATTCGAAGATAACATGGGTTGTAGGGCTGGTCCCTTTTCAAGGTTACAAACCGAACCCCATTCGAAGACTACATGGGTGGTAGGGCTGGTCCTTTTTCAAGGCCACAAACCGAACCCCATTCGAAGACTACATGGGTTGTAGGGCTGGTCCTTTTTCAAGGCCACAAACCGAACCCCATTCGAAGACTACATGGGTTGTAGGGCTGGTCCTTCCTCAAGGCCACAAACCGAACCCCATTCGAAGACTACATGGGTTGTAGGGCTGGTCCTTCCTCAAGGCCACAAACCGAACCCCATGCGAAGGCTTGGGCGCAGTAGGCCGGTTCATACAGAAAACCGCGCTGAACCCCGAGTAACGGGCGCAGTAGGTTCAGGATTAGCCCTGATCTGAACCCCGTGTTGAAGGCTTGGATTGTAGGATTGCACCGAACTCCAAGTACGGTTAGTAGGATCGAACCGAACACCGTGTGAAGACTTGAGATGTAGGACCAAACCGAACCTCAAAAGAAAGGCGTAAAAGCTTACCCTTGTCAAAGCTATACTAAAGTTCAAAGGCAATGTCCGTCCTCAATTGTGGAATATCCACCCTGGAGCGGTTGAACGCTAACGTACCCGCTCTACATCTTCGAGGACAGATAAGCATTTCTATCTTTTTAAAAAGTTAAAAGGTAATCCTTGAGATAAACTTTCCCTTCCCAATGTACTTACACTTGGGGACAGGGCATGCTTTAACTTAATTGTCACTTATTCGTTACAATTTGTTATCTTAATCTGGTGTGATAAGTACGCTTTAAGCAGCTAGGTAACCACACAGAACGGATTCGCAAAGCATTGAAAACAATAAAGTGTTTGGTATAGCACTAAGTTATTCAGCAATCATACATTCGATGTAAGCAGTTGAAGAAAAGCAACAGTGAATTTTATTTCCAAAAAATAAAAATTGTTCAAGACACAAGGTAGTTAAAGCCGAAGCTGATCCCAGTACACAGCTATGAATAAAGCATAAATTAAGAGGTCGGTGCTTGATCCTCCGCAGTGGGCACTCCTGCCTTCTCCGTTTTGTCCTCCACTCCAGTTTGGGCACCTTCTTGTGCTTCAGCTCCAGAGGCAGCGGTAGACGTTGTGGGCTCCATACTTTGACCTTCTGGGAGGGGAGGAAGTTCATAAAGTGATGCATGGGGTTCATGGTGCGAGCCTTCCTTGTGCACTTCGACAAGTTTTCCCCCATGGAATTTGAAGAACGGATCTAATCCGTACAAATTCAGCTTCACTCCAGGGTTAAGATAGTAGACTTGACGAAGGGCCAGGCCGAAGGATTCATACGCCACATTTTTGCATATCTCCAAGGCTTTGGAAGCCTTGGCCTTCGCAACAGCTAGTTTTCTTTGAACCTTGGCAAAATCCTCTTCTGAAGGCCCAGCACTCGCACCACCCTTCTTGAGTTCATCAATTTGGGCTTGCATCTCCTTCCGAATGATCTCCCACTCCCCAAGGTCTTTGTTGCGACCGTCCTCCATAACTTTGAGATCGTCAGCAAGCTTAGCCGATCTCTTCTTCTCCAGTTGTAATTCTTCTTCAAGGAGGGGTATGGATTTATTCTTTTTCTGGAGGTCGGCAACTTCCCGCTCTAGGGCCTTGTTCACAAAATGCACTTGGCTCGCCTCTTCAGTTTTCCTCTGGAGCGTTTCCTTAGTTTTCTTCAATTCTGACTCGACGCCCCTATGAACTTCAGCTTGCTTGGTCGCCCATTTCTCCTTCACCGCGAGTTCGGTCTCAAGTTTTTCAACTTGATCCATATAATCTGCCTTCTCGCTCAGGGAATCAAGCAGGCCGGACAATTCATCAAGCTGCCAACGCCCGGCCTTACAAGCACCTCGAACCCCAGCAGCGTCGAGGGAAGGGCGGAGGCAATACCGTGCCTTTGGGAGAGTGGGAGGCATGGACCCCTGAAACCACAGGTAAGGGGAGAGGAAGGAGTCACGCGGAGGCTCAAACGCCGGAGGAGGACCATTCCCAGAGTCCGGCTCTGAAGCATTCTGTGAAGAAGGGGTGGAGGATTCAGGAACGGGTTTCTTTCCCTTGTCCTTCTTCGATTCAGTTTCTTCGGCCGTCCTCTGACACTTCTTCACAGGGTCCTCAGAGGAGGGCTTCTCTTGATCTGCCTTTTTCACAAGATGCCTCCTTTTCCTCTTCTTCCCTGGGACGGCCTCCTCGTCGCCCGCTCCAGTGGCATCAGCTGGTTCTTCAGTTTCCTCCTCATCGAAGAGAGGAACCTCATCTCCTACCGCAGAGGTCAGAGGAATGAGGGGAGTTTTGGTGGCGTTCCTCTTCGCCTAGATCTCATTTTCTTCTGAGGAGGAGTCATCGTCAGCCATCATGGTCCTTAACGACAACATCTCTGGGCAAGCTTTTTCGATTTGTTCTGCAAAACAAGAAAGGTTGAATAAGCATACAAGAAGAAAAAATAATCAGAGCAGAATAACTATACAACACAAAGAGATTAAGAGCGGATATTACGGAGGTAGGTGTTTCTGATGTCATCCTCGGCCAAGAGGAGCTGACTGGAAAACCCTTTGAGGGTCTTTGAGGTCGTCTGCATGGCGCTCAAGACCTCAACAGAGTGAGGGGAAAGTTCGCTCTCGTCTGTATAATAAGCACGGCTCATAAGGAGAAAATGCTCGTGCGTCCAGCTAAGGGGAAACTTGGTAAACCCCTCCTTGTTCCGCCAGAAGACCGGCTTATTTGGTTGAATCTGGACCCGTGTATAGTAGTGTTTGAAGGAGCGTCCATCCACCTTCGCGGATTCCGTATAAGACTTGAAATTTACAACCCTTGAGTCACTACGGAGAGTAATGAACCCAAGGCCGCCCTTCTTATTAGCACGGCGGACCACTTGGCAATAGTAAAATAGCTTGGCCACAGTGGCGGAGAAGTTGAAATGCTCCCCCAGAACCTCCAGAGCCCGGACAAGACCCCAACCGTTGGGATGCAGTTGTGTGGGGGCGCAGTCTAGGAAACGCAGGACGGCCATCTGGAACTCCGTCATGGGGAAGCGTACCCCCAATTTCAAGAAGACGAAGTCGTACATGTAGACCGACCTCACATCAGGGACGCTGTGGCATATTCTTTCAGAGGGATGTGGTGCCATCACAGCATATCGTGCCTTGTACTTTTTATCTGTATATATTTTGCAGCGGAAAGAGACCGTGCATTCCTCCTCACTTGCATGGTGCGAAGGGATCTCTAGGAATTCCTCCTCCACCCAGCAGTAGGGTTTCTCCCTGTTGAGTTTCTCCCAGTCAAGCCGGTGTGCAACAACGTTGACACACCCTTCAGCAGAACGGAGAACCGGTGTTTTTCCTCGTCCTGGAAGGTCCATGGTTGTGCAGGCACGGTGGAACGCGTATGTACTGTGGTAAAAAGCAACATCGTCAGAGAGGTAACCTTCAGCACTTAACCCCTCATCAGAGCGGCTGGTAGCCCTCGAGTCAAGGGGAGCCTCAGAGCGACGTTGGGAAGAAGACGCTCGTGAGGAAGAGGCTTCGGCTCTCTCTGAGCGACGGGGCCCAGCCACAGGAGGATTCGCTGGAATCCTCCCCCCACGGTGGCTAAGGGGGGCACGAGAGCCAGAACTCCCCCTGTTTGAAGGACCAGCGTGGCCTGCTCTAGGGCGCAGGGCGGAAATAGAATGAACTAAAATTGCAAGGAGTTGAAGGAAAGGGAGGTTACCTAAAGGAATAAGATCTTTGAGAAGTTTGAAGACGACAGAGAAATTCCAAAGAAATTTGAGCAGAGGTTCACTAAGCTTGAAAACAAGAGTGGATTCCAAAATCTGCTAAGAGTTCCTTTTATAGGTAACGAAGAAGCACAGTGTTTCGTCGAAGGTCACAAGGCTTGCATCAAAACGCAACCTCTTCAAATTGAAATGACTCCGTCGTTTCGTCACGTACGGGCGCGAAAATGGTAACGTTTCAGTAAACATTTTGGCAAAATGGGCCCCCCATTCAGTTTGAATCCAGGCCCAATAAGCCCAATCGACGGTTACACTCGTGGGTAATGATTGCTCGTGCGTAAAAAACGCATTTACTGTCCAATCATGCCATGCGCATTTAATGCCTCCCAACCACTTTTCGAATACCAAGGGTTTCGATTCTCAAAGACTCTTGGGATTTCCATTACTTATTTATGCTGTCTGAATCCGTTGTACACAACGCGAGAAGAGCGGTCACCCGTCTATTAGAGCGGATGCCACAGAGCTCCCAGAGACTTTCCAGAATGTACTACCGGCATCCAGATTTCTCTAAGAGTTGTGTAGCTCATATGAGCAACTTAACAGTCCCTCATACAAGCTAGGGGACAGATGATCTGGTCTGGATACCGGCCCCCATTCCTGTGACGTCAGACTGACCTCATATGAGGAAAACCGGTGTCCTGGTTCAACTTTACCACACCGGATATCCGATATCTGGCCGTCCGTCCTCATCTCATGACTGCACCACTTATTTTCTCTATAACGGTTCTTTGTTCATTTTCACAGGACATTTATATAACTGTTGGCTTTTCAGTCACAGCAAGATAAGAGCCCCTAATAACTTATCAGCGAAGACACTGTATGTAGCAAAATATGTCACGTCAATGGCCTCAGAAAGCAAGTGGATGTGTCAGCAGATTATGCGGAAAAGGTGATTATCCTCCCCTCTTCCTAGAGGATCGTACTCTGATAATTGACCTACCCTTCTGACACATTCTAAAAGTTGAGCCACCCTGATTGACATAATGTACACGCTATCAGAGCTAAGGGACCCACCTGTACCCAACGACTCATTTTCTCACGTACAACTATAAATAGCTCGTTTCAATACACATGCATGGTATCGTTGTTCTATCTCACACTTTTACTATTACTTCGCTTAAGCATTCACTGAGTTCTGACACTCTACTAACTTGAGCGTCGGAGAATCTTCGCAGGTGGCACCACCTTTCGCCCCCCTACAACGCGAAACGCTGGTGTGAAGGATCTCCAGGACAACAAGACCGGCCTCTCCCACTGAGAGACCGGATTAATACATCGGATATACACTGTTCCAGTGTGCAAACCCTAAATACACCTATACTCTTGTGGCTGGTCCCACACCGGATCCTAGACCCCGGTCCAGACCAGTTCAAGTCCATATGAAAATTTTGAAATCCGTTGTTTTGATAAACAAAAGAAACCAGAATGAAATGATTTTGAATATTGATTTATAAGTAAAAAACTGTCTCCAACTTTTGAATTGCCAAAACAAGAACTTCATGTAAGAGATGAGGCACCAAAGGGAAAATTAGGAATTTTTTTAATAGGGGATCAAAATGGTTTTTTGTCCTCTTTCTCAAACGGAGGAAATTGGTGGACAAGCTAAAGCATGGGTGATTAAGGAGGCGATGCTGCTAGCTATTAATCTTGAATTCAAGGACATCCTTATTGAATCAGACAACTTAAACGCGGTTAGGGCTTGCAGGGGAGATATCAAAAATGGCAATATTGAATGCATAATTCAAGACGTTACCTCTTTCTGAAGTGCATTTGAGCATTTTGTGTTTCTGTGGATCAAAAGAAAAGGCAATGGAGTAGCTCATGAGGTGGCTCAATTAGCTCTTTCGAATTCTTTGGGAAGAAATTGGTGGACGTCTCCTCCTATGAAATTAAGAGAGGCTCTCATCCATGATTTGAAAGGAATTCTCCCGTCCCAGATTGTGTTGGGTGTTGCAGATTGAAAACCTATTATCTTCTTCAATTTTCGCAACTTGGCTAGGGTATCCTTCCTTCTTCAAGGGTCACCCTAGGTAAGTTGAGAAAAGCGGGGCTGTGGTTTGTTTATTGGGTTCTAGTTGTAAAGCATGCGAGTATGTTATTTATTCCTTTGGCAAATTACCCTAATTGCATTGCTTTGTGTCCTTTGGGCCTCTAGGCCCAAGTCTCAATTTCTTTCCTTTGAGACTTGTTTCTATAAAAAAAAATGAAGGAAATTAACCTTTTTACTTTATTTATGCATGAAATAAATTCTTTCCATAAAATTCATCCATCCAAACAATGTGTTAATAATTACTAAAGTATCATCTTTGAAACTTGAAAGTACAACCAAATGTGACAAAAATTATTTTCCAAACATAAATTCAATAATGAAAGATGAAACTAAACCAGTAAAAAAAGACAAAGTAGAAGAAACTCTAAAAATAGACTTACCCATTATAAATATTTTTGTCAAGATTTGTCTTTATATAAGTTCAAGTGCCAACCAAGCAAACATTCAATGTGCAATAGTGTCGGTAATAGGACGACTCATATACTAAGAAACAATTTTTAGAAAAAAAAGAAAATCAAAAGTTTTAAAATGTGTCAAGTTAGTCTTAGCTAGAGGTTGACTCAAGTGATCAACATAATGCATGGGCCATAATCAATGTTGAGAGATATAACAAGTTTGAATTGTAATGACTTGGAGTGAAATTAGTGTCCATAATTATTTACGGTATTGCACGAAAGAAGAAGAAAAGGTTGTTGAAAGGGGGAAGAAGGATAATATGAAGAAAAAGAGAAAAAATTATGGGAGTTACCCAAACCTCTAGCCATGTGTCAAAAATGTGTGTTATTTAAACTAGAATTGATCGTGTCTAGTAAGACATCACTTGTAAATAGTCAACACATTAAAACATTTTATATACCCAAATTTGAATGTGACAAGACTTGATCCCACAACATTTTGGAGAGAAAAAAAAGCTTCACAACTAAACTACGTGACACATTTAAAAAATATAAAGCAACTATATATAGTTATATTATATCTGTAAAATGTATATCTGTTAATAAAACCTATCTACGAAATAAAGATTTTTATCTTTTTTCATTTAGTATTAAAATAAATGAATGAAAAAGGGGCTAGAATATTTATTCTACAAATAAATTATATGAATGGATATACATTCTATGAATGTAATATAATAATATATGGGTTATATTAAATCTCTTAAATGTAACCTAGTGGTGATGCTCCTCTTACATCTCCTACGCAAATTAAATGTTTCAGATGCTATCTTAGAATCTAAACAAAAATGATGACTTGAAAAAATATGTGACATAGATTGAGTTGACACGTGACTAGAGACTAATAAATGTGGCATAAATTCAATTGACACATGGCTAGGAGGTCAAAGGCATTAGAGCCCTCAATTTATTGCACTTAGTAATCGGTTAAACTAGTCACTCGTAAATAGTCAACATGTTAAAATATTTATATGTCAAAATTTAAGTGTAAGAAGGTTTGATCCCCTAACGTATAGGAGATGGAAGAGGAGTCTCATCAAATTGAGGGCATATATTATGAGTTTTTCTAGGAATGGATGCCCTTAGCCACGTGTGTGATTTAAGCTACTGGAATGGATGCGTGTCAATTGAATTTATACCACATGTATTAGTCTCTAGCCATATGTCAGCTCAATCTATGCCACGTATTTTTCTGAGTCATTATTTTTGTTTGGATTCTAAGATAACATCTGAAGCGTTTGATTTGAGTAGGAGATGGAAGAAGAGGCTCATCACTAGGTTACATTTAAGAGATGTAATATAACCATATATTATTATATTATATTCATAAAATGTATATCCATGATTATAATTTATTTGCAAAATAAATATTCCCTTCATTTTTTGTTCATTAATTTTAATTTTAATTTTTATACTAAATAAAAAAAGACAAAAATGTTTATTTTGTAGATAGATTTCATTAATTCTACATATATAATATAATTATATATAGTTGCATCATACTTTTTAAATGTGTCAAGTAGTTTAGTGGTGAAGCTCTTCTTTTCTATTTAAAGTGTTACAGGATCAAGCCTTGTTTTAGATTTTGGTAAATTAAATGTTTTAATGTGTTGACTATTTACGATTGACCGAAGACTATTTACGATTAACTTAGGCTTGATGTTAACTAGGTGCATTCTTGTGTTTATGTGGTGAATCATTATAAATTTTGTTGTGCATATTTTCTCTTTCCATATCATGAGTTGAAACATTGGCTAGGAAATAAGTTCTAAAAAGACTCAACATTTTACTCAACTTTCCTTCTAGTTGTAAAACATTTTATAATTGCCACCATGTTTTTCTACCTTGGTAAATTTGGAATTCATTCAAAAATTTGGTATTGAATGCCTAGATCAGTAGTTATATGCATTTATCTAAAGCTTTAAAAAATCATATTTTTAGAGTTGGACAATTTCAAAGAGGTTTATCTAGAGCTGGCAATTCAGGTGGCGGCCTTTAACGGGTTGAGTTTGATCAAGCTGCAGCTACTTAGGGTCGGGCCAAAAAAAGGCCTGCGTAAATTAGGCTCTGAAATTAGACACCCTAGCCCAGCCCTCAACAGGTTGCAGGCTTGATCAGGCGGCCCATTTAAAAAATATTATTTTCTTAAATATAATTTATAAAAAAATCATATTTCATAACAAGGGAGCACACAAGATAAATTTTTGATTTATAATATTAGAGTTAATTATTAGAGTTTAATCACAACAAATATTTAATAATAATGATATCTTTAACTAGCATTTTGTACATGTTAATGGGTTCTTTAAAGTAAATTTAGAAAAAAATTCATTTAAGGTGAGTATAAATATATGCTAAAAGAGTCCATATTCCATAATATATGCTAAAATAGTCCATATTCTATAAAATTATAACAAATTTTTATTCCTTGAACGACGTTCCCTCCCTCCAAAAGAGTTGGGCCGCCTGTGGGCCCATCGGGCCGGCCCACACTCAGCCCATTTTTTGATCTTTTTAAGTATCAAGATTTTTCCAAATATTAATTTTGAGTTTTTTTTAAGGTCCACACACGATATTTTTAGGGCGGATTCAGGTCAGCCCATTTTGCCGGCTTTAGGTTTACCTTGTGTAAGTGACTTAATTATCATTAAATATATAACTTATTTATATAGAGGTACCAAAATTGTTGTCGATTTATAGATTTAGAAATTATGCCTATGAGTTGGTTCATATATTGTACATCATTAGATTCTTGGAAGGTGTTGGTAATGGAAGGAAACTCTTAATCAATATCAAGAATATCATAGCTCAATTTGAGAGTTTCCAAACTACTCATGTATTTAGAGGAGCAAATAAAATTGAAGATTTCATGGTCAATATTGTAACATCCCAAGTTTTGTAATATTTAGCAAATTCATTTATAAAGGATTAATGAAGAAATTCTGAATGATATTCCGAGTGAATATGGTGCGATACCGAGTGAAGTAAGACCAAGGAACCTATCTCTGAATGGAATTAAGATGTTTCCGAGTGAAACATCATTAAGCAAATTTCTAAGTTAAGAAAATAGTGTCCGAATGAGACACTTTCGAATAAGGAAACCCGAGTGATGATGGTCGGTCTTGGAATTAATTGCCGAGTGAAAGACCACACGAGAGAAGAGTCAGTTTTGAATTAACTCGCCGGGAGAAGATCGATCAAGTGTTGAGTCGGTGTGAGGGTGAATTACCGAGTGAATGACCAATCGAGTGATAAGTCTGCTTAAATGTAAATTGCCAAATGAAGGACCGAATGAGAGGAATCGGTTCTGGAATAACTTCCCGAGTGAAAAACCGAGTGTTGGGAAGGACGACCTTTGGTCGGGTTTTGCTTAAGCGAGTGGATACCTCGCTCAAGCGAGTAAGTATGAAATTCGTTACTGGACATTTTTCGCCCGAGCAAGTGGCTATTTGGAGGGAGCCTCGCTCAAGCGAAAGTATGGAAAATGGTTACTGGGCAGATCTCGCTCAAGCGAGAATCAGGTCTGATGTTTTCCACGTCAACATGTTCTTCTACCTTCTAGTAAAGTCTTTTCTGATATTTTCCTAAGTATGGGACCCTCTCTAATGTGTTGTCCCTTTTCATTAAATGCTTACTCCTTATTCAGCATCTGAAGAAAAGTACAACAGATATCTTTTGATCATTCACGTCTCTTTGCATGAATGATATAAATACCAATTTTCACTATTAAAGGAGTTTAGAAAATCCTTAGAAAGAAAAGATATCATCTGTAATCATCCTCTTCCAAATACTGCTAAAAAAAAGCCATTAACGAAGAAGGAATCAGTCTTCATTTCTTCTTTTATAAAGAAAACACTGGATTAGTACAAAGCTGAGATTCCAGTTGGAATTCGCAAGCTGTGAATTGGATAAAGCTTTGAGTATTGCAAGAGCTCTTAATTCCAGGTAGGGGGAGCATTCCATTTCAAATAAATAGTTTATGAATGGATGTGGGGTGGTATTATTATGTTATATATGTGTGTTATGTGTTTTGATACCCCACTTGTATGATGCTTTATGTTTTTATATATATACCTATACCATTCATATTTTCTGATATCAATACCGACAGTGATATGAGACTCATGATGAGTATATGCTTGAAATGTGTTAGTGTAAGGTATGTTATGATTTTCACAAAAGACCTTGGGTGGGACTCAAGGTAACCTCTTGAGCAGGGCTCGGGGTTTGGCCCGTAACACCGAGTAGAGGACCGCTATCACTCTGGGAGTGGTACTTGGTGTTGCATTAGGGGCGTAGAGCGGTTTGGTACCTGTAAAACTGCCGAATCAGTCGAGTGCTGAATTATGGCTCGAGGAGCCAGTGTTGCAACACAAAACTAACAGTCTTAATGGATCCATTTATTTGAGCATGGATATGCGCTAATTCTTGTGTGTATGCCTTGATTACAGATAGGAAATGTTATTTATGTTGTATGACTCGGTTGTGGTAAGTGTATAGTTATGGATTAGACCTTTAATCCAATTCAATAACTATTATTTGATATGTTTATGCTCACCCCCTACTTATTATTTTTGCAGTGGATAGAGGACACGGTGATGGCATTTGAAGTCACTGGACCGACTGGAGCATTATATATTAGTATGCACAATACATAGTGTACATAGTAAATTGGGTAGAAGCCTTGGCCGGCTCTTGTGTGTTTACCGAGTGATGTAAATTTTGTGTTATGAATGGCCGGTCGGCTTTTGTAATGAGACAATAATATTATTAATACAAATTTTGTTTTAATCATGAAATTATTTATGAAAAGTCTATTTATGCTTAAATTGCATTTCAATGGGTCAGTCGGATTGATGAGAAATCGGTACTTTTAATGACCGAAACCGATCTCTATTGGAAATTTAAATTATTTGTGAAAAATTTACTTGATTTATTGAAAATTAATTTAAAAAAAAAAGAGGATGTTATAAATATGGCTAACATGGAATTGTATTTTTAAGGTAAGATACACAAGGATCTCTTGAGGTTTCACTTTTTTACCATTCAACCCATTTTAGAAGCAAAATTACAAGAAGCCTCAAATATGTTTAACTATTACAAGCCGCCCCAAATGGATGGTAGCCAAAACTAAAATATTCTAAAGATTATACCTCTGCTTAACCATGGTTAGCTAAAGACAATTAATGAGAATGTGCAAGCTATAACCACGAACAAGCTAAAGCATGTCACATTGGAATCAATCTCCATGTAAATGCACGTGTAATAAAAGGGATGTCAAAGTGGGTCGAGCTCATTGGGTCTGCCTTCAACCCGCCTAAAACGGGACAGGACGAGTTGACCAAAATTATTTCACGGTGGGTTCAAAGTTAGCCCACTCCGTCCTACATTGTAAGTTTTTAATAATAATATAATATTAATAACATCTTATAAAAAAATTTCTAATTTTTCTAATTTTTCCCATTACATATTACTTTGATTAATGTTTGAGTTAGAATTATTAATATAATTATATTCAATTTTTTTCATTTTAGTGGTATACTATTTTGTTTTTTAAATTTAATTATTTTTTTCTTATTAAAAATAACAAGTTAATTGATTTTTATTAATTTATATTATTTTATATTTTAAAGTAGACCAACCATTAAGCAACACCTTATTAAAAGCATTTCTTTCAAATACTAAAAATAACTTTAATTTTCTAAAGGTTGGCAAGCTAACCCTTTTATTACACGTGTTACTGATGAAGTGACACAAAGGTTAATCACCTTCTCAATTAAGAGCAAGCCTAACGTTTTCTTAAATTCATAAACCCTAAAAATTTTTAAGAGTCAAATGTCTAAAGTTTTTTAAAGATTTTTTCTTAAACCCAAAACTTTAAAAAAAACTGAAAAAAATATCTTAACCCTCGTAAATAATTATAACAATTTTTTAAGGTAATAATCAAATGAATTTAAAAGTAATTCCTATTTTCTTCCCTCATCACATCCTTCCTCAACCTTGGATGATCAAGAGAAAGTGAGTATCTTTTTATTTTCATTGAATTTTTTAAAGGAAGAATATTTTATGTCTTTCATGTATCTTCATATTTTTTGTGTTTTTATTTATATAAAAAATAACACTTCTTTGGGACAAGACATTTTCATCGTGACCACTTCAACAAAAATATGATCTTATTTGCTAATGATATAATGATGCTAAAAATTAATCAATAAAATTATATTTGTATATTTAATATTAGTTGCTCTATAGGGAAAAAATGTATGCTCATTGAATACATGGTTATGAATCAATTTGACCTTTCCTTTATATTACTCACTTTTCATCTCAACTTACTCATCATTTTATTTCAATTTTATTTTGGTTATGGTTGTCCAACAATTCCCAAAATAATGCTTTATGCTATTGTGATTATCTCTTGTATGGTAACTTTGGTTTCAATCTAAAAAAATTCATATGTCCAAGTGAAATAAAAATTATGAGTGTTTCCATTTTTTTTTATTTCCATCGCATTCAATTATAGGATCTTAGATACTATCACATTCATCCAATGTTTTCATTTCCATAACAGATTCTCATATTTTTTTATTTCCAAACAACACAATTGTTTTTGTTTATTATTTTATTGTGTATGTTTTTTATGTTCTCATCAAAAAAAAAATTCTCACAAATAAATTAACAAATTAAAAACAATATTTTTTTTTATATTCCGTGTATTGTAAGGGTGTCAACAACTAACATGCATAAAACCGGCCTTGTTTTGCTTTATATAATGATTTGATTTGATTCGAAGAGCATAACTAGCAGCATCACACAGCATATTATATTCAAATTCACAATCTCATATATATGTTTTAATTAAAATTCAAGCAAATATTTCCACAAAAACAATTTTTTTGGGAGAAACATAGCCCGTTTTAGTGTCCGTTTAATATGCAGTTAGTAAACAGAGTTATGAAAATAAAAAAACTTAAAAATTAATATTGATTCTTACATTGTTTGAAACAGTTAAAATTTTATTTAACTGTAATTTTTTTTTAAAATTGATTAAATCTTGACTAGCCACACTTACTATTGTTTTCTCTTGTTCTTTTGTGGCAAAGAGCAAAACATTGCATAATATTGCATAGGGTCAATTCAATCTCTATCTGTCTCATTCTGATCATGAATATTGAGGATGGTAAGAATAATGCAGTAGTGTCAATTATGGAACAAAATCGGTCTAAGAGAGTACTAAGAACATTATAGAATAGAATTATGCAACATTTCTCTTTTATTCCCAAATGACGTAAAATTTATCATGGTTTGATTCGTAAAGATGAGTTGAATAACTTTGTTACTTTTTATTTTTCTCTGACATCTCTGTTCTGTCTATAATAGTGATGATCAATCATTCACCCTGCCAAAAATATGAAAATCGAATAAAAAAAATAAGTTTAGTATGGATAATTGAGTTAAAGAATTGACTAACTTTAATTAAGTTTGGACGGGTTTAATTTTATATTTTTATCAATCAAATTAATTGTACCCGACCGAATTTTATTATAATTTTTGGTCCTATTATTTTTTATGTAACTTTATACATTAATGTTATGTATAAATCTATATGTTTATTTTATTTTAATTATATTTTAAGTCTTTTATCATATGATTATGTGGTATATATAGTACATATCGTGATAATGTAATAGGCATTACATCATTTTTTCTATCGAATTAATAAGAAAAATGTGTAAAATAAAAGTTTAAAAAATAGATCTAGGCAATTCATTACAAGTTTAAACTGAAATTACCTATTTTAACTTAATTGAAACCGCTCACCTGAAACTCAATGAAACCATGAGATTATTTGGTCGTATTTAGTTAGAAATAAGTTACATTTGATTTACATTGATTGAACTATTTATCACCTGAACCGATAATCATCCCTGCTATATATAGATATAGATGTGCTCTTATTTTGTAAATGATACATTTAATAAACCTATTTTGTATATAATGGGTATGTCTCTAAGTGAAAAAATCAATTAGGTAAAAAAAACTTAAGATTTAAGTATCATATTAAACTTTATTAGTTAGTCAATATGAGATTCCTATCATCCTCCTCTCTTCTTTTAAGACTCGACATGCATGATGGTTTTTATTCTATCAACGCTAACTTGATGGTAGCTCTTTTTTTTTTTATGGCTTCATTAACCTATCAATATTTAGTATTTATGCACCTTAATTCAGTTTATAGGTAGTCCTTTCTATGGACAAGTCTCTTAATAAAAACATCAATTGATAAGACTTAACCACATAAAAAAACTTAACCCAAAAGACAATCCTTTAAGTGAAATAGCATGAAATTTAAGTATTATATTGACTTTATTTAATTTATGAATACATGATCTTAAAATGTTGGAAGTTGAAGAGTTTCAAATGACGTTTGCTAGATGAAGATTTTTTATCATAAGATAAAACAGAATTTTAATTATTTCAAACGACATAAAAATTAATATTAATTATTATATTTTTTTAATTTTATTTCTCTAACTACATATATTCTTTGGTATTTGAATAGTTAGTGGTCCATGGTTTTGTCCCGTGGTATCTGTGCATGTTTGATAATATATAAAAAGGAGAAAGTTAACCAGAAAGAGTAAGAGCCCGTTTGGATTGCTCCTTTGGTTGGTCAAACCTCGGTTTGACCAACCCCAAAAATAA
This sequence comes from Clitoria ternatea, assembly GCA_037962975.1. Lineage (NCBI taxonomy): Eukaryota > Viridiplantae > Streptophyta > Magnoliopsida > Fabales > Fabaceae > Clitoria > Clitoria ternatea. The sequence goes on from CM075674.1 coordinate 45,882,582, forward strand.
ATCCTACGGTCAAACGGAGTTTTGACTATCTCGAACGGCGTGAAGGATCAATATCAACCCTTAAATTTTTCCATTTCCCCAACTCCGTTTCCTCAACTGGAAACCAAACGGACCCTAAATAAAGTGGAAAAGGGATTGAGACCTGATAATCACAAGACAATTAAAGTAAAGTGAAAAGGTGCTGTTTCTGTGGAAACAAACACGGACACGTGACCCTCCCTGCATTTGCTTCTATACCGTTACCATTTCCTTTCTTTATCCTTTTCATTATATACGAATAAGCATTTTAATTTATTTAATTCTTTATACATTCAAAAATAGACAAAAAAAAGATAAATAGGAATTTAGAATAACAATAATAATGTAGTTATATAAATGATGTAACCCTTCATCAAAGGTGAACCAAACTAAATTATTTAATCATGTTATCAGATGTTTAAATTCTATCATATGTATAAAAAAAAAAATTTAGGACTAAAGAGACAACTCATCTTAGTAATTTTAACGCTTTAAAAATAACTGATTATTCTCTGTCGTCTGTTGATGGATACTCTTACCATTTCAACTTAAAAAATTAATAACCAAAGATCAAGGAGATTATATGTTTGATTCTATATTATTTATTCTTTTAATGCATATTCTAAAATAAAACATCAATTAATATTGGTTTTCAGATTATAAATTATCACATAAAAGTTGGAATTTTTGAAATAATTAACATGTTAAAACTTGTTTTTGGATTAGATATATTTTGACCCCTACAAATATAAATATTTTGTAATCCCTAAAACGGTTTCGTTAATTTTGGTCCTAATAAAATTTTAAAATTTTTGAAATTGATTCTTATGACCGCATGTTAATGATGTGTTAAACATCTTAACATGTCTGAAACTGAATGCATTCACATAGTCACTAAGTGGTAACATGGACCATTTAAAGAAAACAATTATAAAGATTAAAATTAATAAAAAAATATGCGACTAAAATTAAAATTACCTATATTTACATGAACAAAAATTAAAATATTTTCTTTTTCTGTGTATCTTATTCAAAATTTATTAATTGGGAGGAATTAATATTGTTATTTAATGAAAGAAAAGGGGAGGTGAGGAAAGAAGATAGATTTTAACTGATTAGAAAAGAAAAAATATAATAGAGGGGGGAGGGAAAAAATTGAAGATAAGAATCTCTCTTCTTTTTTTTTTTGGTCGAAAGAATCTCTCAAAAATTAAATTAAACAAGCATTAGATGGGCCGGCCCAAAAGAGAAGATAATCCCACAAGAGCTTGTGCCAATCCAACAATGACTCATGAGTGTGTGGACAAGAATACAAGACAAATATAAAATATTATCAAAAAAATATAAAATATAGATTCACCAAAAAAACATAAAAATATAGAATTCTTATTTCTTTATTCTATGTTTTATATTTGTCTCATCTTAGACTTTTAAGTTTTTTTTTTTAACTTAGTCTCATATGTTTCAAAATAGTCATATTTAGATTTTATATGTTATATTCCATCAAATTTTATTAACAGAATATTTACATAGTATGTTGCGATGACATGTACCAATTTAAGTAACTTGTTGACTTATATATTTAGTTTAGTGGGGTTTCATAACCTATATTTTTTGTTTCAATTAGGTATTTTTAGTTTCTAAAATGTTTTAAACAAATCTTTTATGATATTGATATGTTTCAATAAGGTCCTATATATTGACAAGCTTGCCCAAGCAAGAATTAAAATTTGGGATTTGAGTAAGGGATAAAATGAGGATTGCAATGCAATCAGTATTGGGTATTGCATTTTGACTATCCTTTTTGTGTCATGCTTTCACTGCATGAATTATTTCGATGTTATTTGACACAAATGTTCAATTTTAGTTTTGCGAGTGGTTTGCTTAGCCATTGAACGAAGTTGATCATAATTCATTTAGATGCTTAAAAACTTCAAGCATGATTTTTTAATTAAAATAGATGGAGAAAACAATGTTAAAAATTTTAGTAATTGCCTTGACATCTCTTCTATTTGGAAAGGTATAACAAGAAGAAGCATGCCTTCTATTTACTCTATATTAAAAGAAGGTCCTTCTCTTCCACGTGTCACCTTATCCTTTATTTTTGTTTATTATATTGTGTTCCAGACTTTTCTTCCCTCTTTCATCCACTGCTTTTTGCTGACAACATGTCACCTCACATCCTATTAAAATAATTAAAAAAGTACAAGGGTTGGAATATTTATTAATTAACTCCCTCTCTGCAGTCTCTTTTTCCCTCACTCCGTCTCTCACTACACCACTCGACCCTTCATTCACTCGGTCACTCTTTTAATATATTGTTCAACTCCGTTCACTCATCTCTCCCTCTCGGTCTTTCACTCCGGTCACTCTTTTAATATATTGTTCAACTTCGTTCACTCATCTCTGTATACGCTTAAAGACCGAGAAAAAGAACGAGTGAATGAAACAACGAGTGCAACAGATACCGAGTGGATGAAAGAGGGAATGGGGCTCGGCATCAATTACAGAGGGAAAAAGCTTAACCCAAGTTTTGGGTATCTCGCTCAAGCGAGAGTCACTTCCGCTTGAGCGAGGTGAGGGCAGTTCGCTTGAGCGCCCCAACTTTTCCAGAGCAAATAGGGGATTTTAAGTATCAGATCCTACGAATGAAGGAATTCCGACTACGAATGAAGGAATTCCGAGCGAGTGATCTATTCTATAAGTCTGACTGATGTATTTCTGATCCGAGTGACTTTGTGAATGGGTCTTTCCGAGTGAAGATCTGGGTGAGGGAACCGAGTGACATAAGTCTGACTGATGTATCTCTTAAGTGTTTAAATGATGTTGCGAGAGCCGTGTCCGAGTGGAGATCACCGTGTAGCCTTTTCCCGAGTGGAAATCCCGAGTGTTTAAGTATTTAAATTTTTGTTTATTATATTGTGTTCCAGACTTTTCTTCCCTCTTTCATCCACTGCTTTTTGCTGACAACATGTCACCTCACATCCTATTAAAATAATTAAAAAAGTACAAGGGTTGGAATATTTATTAATTAACTCCCTCTCTGCAGTTTCTTTTTCCCTCACTCCGTCTCTCACTACACCACTCGACCCTTCATTCACTCGATCACTCTTTTAATATATTGTTCAACTCCGTTCAATCATCTCTCCCTCTCGGTCTTTCACTCCGGTCACTCTTTTAATATATTGTTCAACTCCGTTCACTCATCTCTGTATACGCTTAAAGACCGAGGAAAAGAACGAGTGAATGAAACAACGAGTGCAACAGATACCGAGTGGATGAAAGAGGGAATGGGGCTCGGCATCAATTACAAAGGGAAAAAGCTTAACCCAAGTTCTGGGTATCTCGCTCAAGCGAGAGTCACTTCCGCTTAAGCGAGGTGAGGGCAGTTCGCTTGAGCGCCCCAACTTTTCCTGAGCAAATAGGGGATTTTAAGTATCAGATCCTACGAATGAAGGAATTCTGACTACGAATGAAGGAATTCCAAGCGGGTGATCTATTCTATAAGTCTGACTGATGTATTTCTGATCCGAGTGACTCTGTGAATGGGTCTTTCCGAGTGAAGATCTGGGTGAGGGAACCGAGTGACATAAGTCTGACTGATGTATCTCTTAAGTGTTTAAATAATGTTGCGAGAGCCGTGTCCGAGTGGAGATCACCATGTAGCCTTTTCCCGAGTGGAAATCCCGAGTGTTTAAGTGTTTAAATTTTTGTTTATTATATTGTGTTCCAGACTTTTCTTCCCTCTTTCATCCACTGCTTTTTGCTGACAACAAGTCACCTCACATCCTATTAAAATAATTAAAAAAGTACAAGGATTGGAATATTTATTAATTAACTCCCTCTCTGCAGTCTCTTTTTCCCTCACTCCGTCTCTCACTACACCACTCAACCCTTCATTCACTCGGTCACTCTTTTAATATATTGTTCAACTCCGTTCACTCATCTCTCCCTCTCGGTCTTTCACTCTGGTCACTCTTTTAATATATTGTTCAACTCCGTTCACTCATCTCTATATACGCTTAAAGACCGAGAAAAAGAACGAGTGAATGAAACAACGAGTGCAACAGATACCGAGTGGATGAAAGAGGGAATGGGGCTCGGCATCAATTACAAAGGGAAAAAGCTTAACCCAAGTTCTGGGTATCTCGCTCAAGCGAGAGTCACTTCCGCTTGAGCGAGGTGAGGGCAGTTCGCTTGAGCGCCCCAACTTTTCCTGAGCAAATAGGGGATTTTAAGTATCAGATCCTACGAATGAAGGAATTCCGACTACGAATGAAGGAATTCCGAGCGGGTGATCTATTCTATAAGTCTGACTGATGTATTTCTGATCCGAGTGACTCTGTGAATGGGTCTTTCCGAGTGAAAATCTGGGTGAGGGAACCGAGTGACATAAGTCTGACTGATGTATCTCTTAAGTGTTTAAATGATGTTACGAGAGCCGTGTCCGAGTGGAGATCACCGTGTAGCCTTTTCCTGAGTGGAAATCCCGAGTGTTTAAGTGTTTAAATTTTTGTTTATTATACTGTGTTCCAGACTTTTCTTCCCTCTTTCATCCACTGCTTTTTGCTGACAACATGTCACCTCACATCCTATTAAAATAATTAAAAAAGTACAAGGGTTGGAATATTTATTAATTAACTCCCTCTCTGCAGTCTCTTTTTCCCTCACTCCGTCTCTCACTACACCACTCGACCCTTCATTCACTCGGTCACTCTTTTAATATATTGTTCAACTCCGTTTACTCATCTCTCCCTCTCGGTCTTTCACTCCGGTCACTCTTTTAATATATTGTTCAACTTCGTTCACTCATCTCTGTATACGCTTAAAGACCGAGAAAAAGAACGAGTGAATGAAACAACGAGTGCAACAGATACCGAGTGGATGAAAGAAGGAATGGGGCTCGGCATCAATTACAGAGGGAAAAAGCTTAACCCAAGTTCTGAGTATCTCGCTCAAGCGAGAGTCACTTCCGCTTGAGCGAGGTGAGGGCAGTTCGCTTGAGCGCCCCAACTTTTCCTGAGCAAATAGGGGATTTTAAGTATCAGATCCTACGAATGAAGGAATTCCGACTACGAATGAAGGAATTCCGAGCGGGTGATCTATTCTATAAGTCTGACTGATGTATTTCTGATCTGAGTGACTCTGTGAATGGGTCTTTCCGAGTAAAGATCTGGGTGAGGGAACCGAGTGACATAAGTCTGACTGATGTATCTCTTAAATGTTTAAATGATGTTGCGAGAGCCGTGTCCGAGTGGAGATCACCGTGTAGCCTTTTCCCGATTGGAAATCCCGAGTGAAGCTCTCCCGAGAGAGGAGTGATTGTGATGGTTCTTACTGAGTGATCTTAGGGAGTCCTCTCCCGAATAAATGAGGCTATGTATATATATACCGAGTGACAAAATGTTCGATAAACCCGAGTGAACCACCTCAGAGATAAGAGTTGTTGTCATGGCTTAGATTGGGATGTATTCTAAGTTTATGAGATATTTGTATAATCTGAGTGAATAAGGTTTTATACCCCGAGTGATTATGATCTGAGTGAGTCCGAGTGGGACTTAACTTAATGATGTTCTCTGAATGCATAAGATGACATATGCCGAGTAAATCTGGCTGGAATACTCCGAGTGAAGTACGATTGTGGAGACCTCTTCTGAGTGAAGATCCTACGAGTGAAGCAAACCGAGAGGGTGATTTTCCAAGTGCGTGACTTCTTTATCTTGCATAGTTCCTAAGAATGAGGGCACCGAGTGACATAAGTCTGACTGATGTATTTCCGATCCGAGTGACTCTGTGAATGAAGGAATGCCATTTTTAAGTATATTTCCAAGTGGGTGACTTTTGTATTGACTTCGCTCAAGCGAAGGGGTGTTTCGCCCGAGCGAGTTGGGCTGCCTCGCTCAAGCGTGTTGGATCTCGCCTGGGCGAATGGGTCTTTCTGAGTGAAGATCCTACGAATGAAGGAATTCCGACTACGAATGAAGGAATTCCGAGCGGGTGATCTATTCTCTATAAGTCTAACTGATGTATTTCTGATCCGAGTGACTCTGTGAATGGGTCTTTCCGAGTGAAGATCCTACGAATGAAGGAATTCCGAGCGGGTAATCTATTCTCTATAAGTCTGACTGATGTATTTCTGATCCCAGTGACTCTGTGAATGGGTCTTTCCGAGTGAAGATCCTACGAATGAAGGAATTCCGAGCGGGTGATCTATTCTCTATAAGTCTGACTGATGTATTCCTGATCCGAGTGACTCTGTGAATGGGTCTTTCCGAGTGAAGATCCTACGAATGAAGGAATTCCGAGCGCGTGATTTTCCAAGTGGGTGACTTCAAGAATGAGGGAACCGAGAAACTGGTTTCCGAGTGGGTCACTTCGACCGTGTTTTGCCCATTCTTTTTTGCTTTGACTGATAAACTCCCCGAGTGAAGTATATCTGGCTGAGGGAACCGAGTGACATAAGTCTGACTGATGTATTTCCGAGTGACTCTGTGAATGGGTCTTTCCGAGCGAAGAGCTCATCCACTCGGAGGGGATTCTATAAGAAAAGAAGACCGGGTCAGAATGCCACGCTGGCAGGACCCAGCTTCAATATAAATTAAGTCAGCAAGAAACAACGCCTGAGCGAGCCCTTCATTGCTGGAGTGAATCCCTCATTCGCTGAAGCGACTCATTCACTCGGTATTATGCACTCGGATTGGGGAATTCCGTTCACTCGGGAACAATCCCAACATGCATGGCTCCCTCGGAAGGCTCTTACATAGCTCCCTATTTTTATTCAGGACGGTCACACACATGGTCCACTCGGAAAAGGGCTCCTATAATACACCCCAATCAGTACCATTACAACTCTTCTCCCTTCGGAAGTGGTTTATTCGGGATTTCCACTCGAAAGTATACAATCCTTTCCACTCGGAATCCTCTTAAAGCCTTCACCACTCGGAGAAGGCCCACCCAATTAAGCCCCACTCAAAAATGGCTCTAGGCCTTCTTCATTAGGAACAGGCTCTCACTACTATAGTCCACTCGGAACCTATTGACTCGACATTATTTCTTTCAACATATTTCTTGCAACATTCTAAATGAACTACGCATATTCCTTCTCTGCTTTTTTTTCTTCCATATCTCTTCACTATTTTTTACATTTTCAAATCCTTCTCTAAAGTCATCTTTCCTTAAATTACCCGTGCAAATGCACGGGTCCGCTACTAGTATTACTTGAAAGATGGGTCATATGGCATTGCTTGGTAAATTTAAGCTATATGTTGCTATCAATTTTAGGCATTAAGCCAGAGTGCTCTCCTTCAAGTATTAGAAGGTGCTGCACAACTTCCTAGGACGAAATTGAAACCTATTGATATTATAAAATATTTATTTTTAAAATTTAAAAAGACCTATTTAAAATTATATATATATATATATATATATATATATATATATATATATATATATATATATAAAAGGTGATCTAACATAAACTAAATATATTAGTTAATAAGTTATTTATAGAGTTTGTATCAGGATGTCACCTAAATACTCTGTTAATAGAGATAGATCAAATATAACAGAAGAAACATAAATGAAACTTTTTTAAAATGTAGAGCACTTGTTAGTAAAAAAAAAGTGTTTCAAATAAAACAAATACAAAAGAATCAAATAAATATTTAGCCTGCTGTTATTGTAACTTGCCTTTACCATTCTTGCATTATTTTTGTTGATTAATTTATAGTTAAGTATGTTAAACAATTTTAATAGTTTTGGGGTGAGTTTTATTTGATAAGAAATAAAGGTCTGGACAGTACAAACAATTTTGTCCAACGTTTGGTTTTAAAATTAGTATTGGGATGAAGACTTAACAAAGATAAAATATTTTTTACACACTAAACTAGGGTACAACTTTTTGTCTTGGATCAATTATATTGAGACATCAAAATTACCCTGTATGATTTTGGTAACTGATATCACTGCTCACGATCCCACTTCTTGTTAGTTGATCATATCTGCAAGTTTTTTTTTATTTATATTTTGGAAATGTGAAGGGTGCAGCCATGACATAGTTGAAGTCGACGATGGTTCCGCGTTTACCCAGCTGAACCTTTAAGGTAAAAATCGCGACTTTTGTTAATTTGAGTGAATTCCTCACTATTGTTGTTGAAATTGGGATGTGGGTACGCTTCTTTTGAGTAAAGACAATATCGAATTCAAAATATAGTGATGCCCCTTTTGAGGTTGAATCGTTATCAACTAGGAAAGGTTTTGACCTCCCATTTCTATGCTAACAATTTCTCCTGCATTGCTCTGAGTCTTTATTCTTCTACAACAAATTCTGTTCTTTCTGCTTGTTACTCAACCACTAGTATTGGAAATGAACATGAGGGTAAATGCCACATTAAGAGTTTCAATGATGGTTTAGGGAAAGTGGGTTCTGGTTTTTCAGGGCATTTAGGTCCTGTTGCAAGTATTAGTGATACTGATGAGTCAGAAAAAGAAGAAAAAGAAGGTGAAGGAGAGGGATCTAGTGATGATGAGAGTCTTGAGTTTATCAGTTCTTTTCATGGAAATCACGAACAGAGAGATACCATGGCCAGAGTTGAAATTGGTGATAGCGAATTTAGACACCCTTTGGTCAGAGAGATTTGTAGGTTAATCTCACTCAGGTCTGCTTGGAACCCAAAATTTGAAGCACATTTGAGGCACTTGTTGAGAGGCCTCAAGCCCCCACTTGTTTGTGCTGTTTTGCGCTCTCAACTTGATGAACGGGTTGCTTTGAATTTTTTCTATTGGGCGGATCGGCAGTGGCGGTACCAACACGATACTATTGTTTACTATACAATGCTAGATATCCTCAGCAAGACCAAATTGTGCCAAGGTGCAAGGCGAGTTCTTCGGCTCATGACTCGTCGGGGAATTGATTGTTCACCCGAAGCTTTTGGTTTCGTGATGGTATCTTACAGTCGGGCAGGCAAGTTTGGGAATGCACTGCGAGTACTGACCTTGATGCAGAAAGCTGGAGTTGAACCTAATTTATCTATATGTAACACTGCTATCTATGTTTTGGTGAAGGGAAATAAATTGGAAAAGGCATTGAGATTCTTTGAACGGATGCAGGTGACTGGAATCAAGCCCAATGTTGTCACTTACAACTGCTTGATCAAGGGTTACTGTGACTTGAATAGGATTGAAGATGCATTGGAGCTTATTGCAGAAATGCCATCCAAGGGATGCCCTCCAGATAAAGTTAGTTATTATACTGTGATGGGTTTCCTCTGTAAGGAGAAAAAGATTGAAGATGTCAAACGTTTAATGGAGAACATGATTCAGAATAATAACTTAGTACCAGATCAGGTTACATACAATACTCTTATTCACATGCTCTCAAAGCATGGACATGCAGATGATGCTCTTGCTTTCCTAAAGGAAGCAGAAGACAAGGGTTTCCACATTGATAAGATTGGGTATAGTGCAATAGTTCACTCGTTCTGTAAAACAGGGAGGATGGGCGATGCAAAGAGTTTAGTGATCAACATGTACTCAAGAAGCTGTAATCCTGATGTAGTGACATATACTGCTATTATTGATGGATTTTGTCGCTTGGGGAAGATAGATGAAGCAAAAAAGATGCTACAGCAGATGAACAAACATGGGTGCAAGCCAAATACTGTGTCATATACAGCTTTGTTGAATGGCCTCTGTCACAATGGAAAATCGTTAGAGGCAAGGGAGATGCTAAGTGCAAGCGAGGAGCATTGGTGGACGCCAAATGCCATCACTTATGGTGTTGTGATGCATGGGCTCCGTAGGGAGGGAAAATTGTCCGAGGCCTGTGATTTGTCCAGGGAAATGGTTGAGAAAGGTTTTTTCCCAAATCCAGTTGAAATTAACCTGCTAATTCAGTCTCTTTGTCAAAATCAGAAAATAATAGAAGCTAAAAAATATTTAGAAGAATGTCTGAGCAAGGGCTGTGCTGTTAATGTTGTAAACTTCACTACTGTAATTCATGGTTTTTGCCAGATTGGTGACTTGGAAGGTGCTCTATCAGTACTAGACGACATGTATTTGAGCAACAAACATCCTGACGCCGTCACTTATACAGCATTGTTTGATGCATTGGGGAAGAAAGATAGACTGGATGAGGGCGCCAAGTTAATTCTAAAGATGCTCAGCAAAGGTCTGGATCCAACTCCTGTAACATACAGGTCCGTTATCCACCATTATTGTCAATGCGGTAGAGTAGATGATGTGTTGAAATTGTTGGAAAAAATGCTTGCTAGGCGGCCACAGAGAACAGTATACAATCAGATTATTGAAAAGCTTTGTGATTTTGGGAACCATGAGGAGGCTGAGAAACTAATAGGGAAGGTTTTGAGAACAGCATCAAGACTTGATGCTAATACATGCCATATTCTGATGGAAAGTTATCTGAGCAAAGGGACTGCTCTATCAGCATATAAAGTGGCATGTCGAATGTTTAGACGTAATTTGATTCCTGATTTAAGGTTGTGTGAGAAAGTGAGCAAGAAACTGGTGTTAGATGGTAAGTTGGTGGAGGCTGATAACCTTATGATACAATTTGTTGAGCGTGGGATACAACAAAATGATATGCATTTATGAAATTAGCTGCTGTTCTAACAGCCTGGTAGGATTTTTATCAACGTATTTGTCTCTTTCCTTATCTTGTTCTGAGTTTAGGGAATTCAGATATTGTTAGGTGATCTTGGAGCAAGTGAATTTTCTTACTTTGTGCTGTATGCTACATCAGTTTATAACATTCAGTATATAATTAAGGTGAGGGATACTGATATGATAATGATATACATTTAATGGTAATGATTCTCTTACTGAGCACCTAAGAATTTCTTTTTTGAATTATGTTGTGTGTATGGATGCACACGCTAGTGAAATTGGGTCTCCTTCTACAAGGACATTAATGTTAGGTTCACCTGGACTCCAAGTAGATTGCTACTTAGTAGAAAAAATGGTTGGACAGAAGGAATTAATTGTAATAACCAGAAAGTATGTATGTTTATTGTTTAACTGTTTACATATCAGTGCACGTATTATTACGGGGAGAAAACACAAAAACATGAAATATTTTGCTTCTTTCCTTGTTATATTTGAATACGCTAGAGTTGATGGCTCAAATTTCACCTTAGTTTGGCATGTCAAAATCAAATGATATAGGAGTCTTTCGTTTAAGTGGCAATTATTGAAAATTGTAGTTGGGTTAGATACTGCAGTCTTTTCTAGTATAGTTTTACTTGGTTGATAATATTTTGGATTTTGAAGTTTTAATTGTTAAACAACTAACTTCTGGGTCAAACTATTAACAGCCTTGTTCTGCTTTAAACCACCATTATATTGACTACAGACAAGTTTATACAAAAATATGTGGGTCTGTATAATAATATTTATCAAGTTTAAGGGAAAAACTCATCTTCTCAAATTTTCTTTAATGTCATGGTTGTAGACCATTGTGATTGCTGGGATGCTAGCAGTGCTGAGTACCTATATATTAGTCTCAACATTCCATGTATAAAAGGATCAAACGAAGAGACAAATTTGAATATAAGATAAATATTGTTGGGTATGTTTATAATCATTTTGAAGACTGTTTTAAGAGCCGGTAATCCCTACCAACTTTTAGAGTGTTATTGGATTGCATTCTTCTGAACCTAGCAAGGAAATTGTTAAATTTGATGTTGATTTCAGACAAGTCCGTTACATTAAATCCCTTTTTTCCTTCTCTCTTGTTAGGGACCACAATATGTATGCACAAATTTCTGGACGTTTGTTTGCACAAACTGTAGTGGAATATAGTAAGTACAAAAAATCTACCATACACCTGGTTTTAGGAAGTGTAACTAAGAATCACCTGTATTATAAGTAGGATTTGAATTCAGGTTGTGATACTTTTAGTCCTAATATTACTTTCATTTAGAGAAAAAAAAGTCATGCTTCTCATTATCTACTGAATCAAAAAGATTAACTGAGTTGGTCAAAAGGACTAATTGAGTCGGTTGAGCAGTCTATTGTTAGGAATCTCCAATGTCTGCCCCCATTGTTATTAATATTATCACCAAAATCTTTCGTAAGGGTGGTCCATGCCCAACTCATGTCTCCCTTATTTGCCTGTTTTCTTGCACATGTAATATTACTTGCTTGTCCAAAGAATTCATACCTGCAATCGCACCTCATTTAGTTAGCATAGTTTGAGACTTACAACACTTGATTGATCAATATTATCACAGGTTTGAATTGCAAATTATGTTGCATGCATGACAAGAGCCCCGGGTCGGAACTTCTATTTCCTTTCCTTCGGCATGTCACGTACCAGTATTTATGCTTGTGAAGAATATGTCAATTATGTTATGACATTTGTGATACTTTCTTTATTAGCATATTATTAGAATTTATAACATTGTCAACTCAAGATTGGACTGAATCGGATTGATACGTTGTACAACTCAAATCAAATTATGCCTGGAGAGGGCATGGTCTGAGTTTCCATAGAGATTAAGAAAATGCATTTCATTAGCTTATGTCAATACATCAAACAAGCTGCATCTAGTGTTCCATACGTCAAACAATCGTCGTACAAAACCAACACCACTCAAACAAAACAACCAAAGGTGGAAAAACAAAGAAATGGTTAGCCACATGAACAAATAATTTACAAGGTTTCTCTGCCTTTCTTCACTGTATTGTGATGCAATCAAGGCTCTCGGATACACTTCTCATTCTTGGTCGCAATTCTGGATCAAGTTCTGTGCAGTTCAGTGCAACATGAAATGCTGCAATAACTTGTTTTTTAGCATAAGCTTCAGGCAGAAGTGCAGGGTCTATAATGTCTGACAGGGGCAACTCCTCCCTGAATGCTTTCCTGACAAAACTCTCGAGCTCCTTGCAATCATTTTCTGGTCCTAAATCTGGAAGCCGACCGGTTAGAAGTTCTAATACCACTATACCAAAGGAATACACATCAGATTTCTGAGTTAACTTTCCACCAGCTATGCGAACCTCAGGAGCCAAGTAATTGTTAGAACAAGCTGAAACTTTTGAACCAATTGCTGAGGTTACCATAGACAGGTTTGAATTTTGCTGTTTCTTTAGGGTACCCAATCCGAGACGAGTAAGCCCAAAACCGGATATGTAAGGATGGAAATCATCATCCAGAAGGATTTTTGTTGATTTAAGGTTGCCATGGACATATTTCTTACCACTGAACTCATGTATGTACATTAAGCCCCTTGCAGCTCCTTGAGCAATTTTTAACCTTGCTGCCCACAATAATGAATTGGAATGCCCACCTGTAACCAATAAAGCACACCAAATTCAAAGCAGAAAAATGCTTCAAAAAGCCCTTTTAAACAGAAAGTGTAAACTGAAAATGACCTTACAACCACCACCTAGCAGGGTTTTAGATAGCAGAAAATGAAAAGCAACAATAATTTTCCTAGGAGGCCTTGCATGTTATAGAGAAAATGACAATGACCTCACATGTAAACCATAATATTGCACATGTAACAGAGTTAAAACATCCCTCACTTTTAACATCTAATTGGCAAAATCACAAAATACAGAGCTAGAATGTTCAACACATTAACAGAAGAACAAGACTCTAATGTGAGGACCACTATCACCCCACGAGCATGATATTAAGAGCACAAGTGTGGACGCACCCCAGGATCAATATTGAAATAATGATCACTGTGGCCCATTATCTAACGAGACAAATCACCAGGGAATGACAAAGATTGTTGGAAACAAAACAAACCATGGGATTTCAGTCACTCAAATGGGGTCAATATAAATTTGTGCATTCATCACTATATCTGCACAAAGCAGGACCACGAAAAATATACTTTGGAGTTTGGATGAATTTGATTGTGTGTCCATTAGAAATACTAGAAACAATAATAAAGATACCAAAAATGTACCTGCGTAAAGTTATAACAATGTGATCACGGACAAAAGCAATAAAAAAGTTGTTTCAATTCTCAAGTGCAGGAGTACAATTCACTAAAGGACAGGATAGCCCGTGGCCCCCATAATGCACAGTGTAAATATAGAGTTACACAACTGGTTAAAGTTTTGCCATTCAGCTCGTGTATACACAGTACAACAACATCATGGCAATAATCACATGGCGACATTATTTGCTCTCAAAAGTAAAAAGAACCCAATTTAAACTCAATCACACGGTGACCATATGATGAGTGGTATGTTATTACTCACTGAAATCAAACCAAATAATAAGCATACCAAGCACTAGTCTCATGCCACTAACTATACTATGCAGACAATCTAGCCAATGCAGACAACTTGATGATGTATTCTTAAATGCAACATAAATATGAAAAGAGATTCCCTAATTTTGTTGACTTTTCCATGCAAAGCATAGATACAGATTCAAATTCAACGGTACGTTGCTCTGATGGAACATGCTATCTTCATACTGGCTAACTTGACAGTGCATCATTAGAATTTCTTTATTACAAATTCATCTAATTTTGAGGAAATAATTTTTACTTTCCTACACACTTCTCAAAACTTAAGAAGATATTATTTCTGTATAATTAAGCAAAAAACAAATTACATATTTAATTGAGCCTATTTTTAAAGAGAATAATGTTATATTATGTTGATTCACTGAGAGAACTGGAAACAATTTTATATTCTAAGAAATAATAATTCCCAGACATATATGCCTCTCGTTAATATCTTATGAATTTTGTATAAAAAGAATATCAAAAATTAAAAAAATGTATTGTATCTGAGAAATATACAAATTAATTTATTATATAACGATTCAAAATTAAATTATGGAGTAAAAAAATGTACAAGTAATCGAAAAAGAGTGTGAGAAGTGGGTGATACCATGCAATGCGGTGTGCAAGTTTCCGTTGCGGATGAAATCAGTAACGAGCAATTTCTCATCATTCGCAAAGTAATACGCTCTCAGAGGCACAACATTGTGGTGCCGCACCCTCCCAATACCCTCCACCTCATTCTCAAACTCCTTGAACCGCCACGTGGCATCACCCTCGCTCAATCGCCGAACCGCCACCACCGTCATCGCCGCCTTTCCGACGCCGACAACCTTGTACACTATCCCGCTCCTACTCTTCCCGACGACATACGCAGAACCCCTCAACAAATCCTCCAACTCCAACCCAAAACCCCCTTCCTCTTCATCCACCACCACAAACTTCCCCTTCTGTTCCTCACCGCAACCAATCACTCCCCCATTCCCATTCTCGCTTTCCATTTTCCATTTCCCGAACTGCCCCTCGCGGCTCTTCCCTCGCCGGAGCAACCTCACAGACAGAAAAACCGCCGCGAACATCAACGAGGCGCCGCAGATTATGATTATCACAGCGACGAAAGCGAAAAGGCCGTCGTGTTTGTTATCCTGAGGGGCTTGAAGTTTGGGGCTAGGGGTTGGGCCCGGGGTCGGGAGTTTGGGGGGTTCGAGGCATGTGGTTTGCAATGGGAAGCCACAGAGGCCAGGGTTACCGGAGAAAGCGGTGGGGCCTTGGTTGAGCAAGGAACCAACCTGGGGGATTTGACCGGTGAGGTTATTATCACGAAGATCCAAACTGACGGTGACAGGGAGGGTTCCGAGGGAGAGCGGGATGTTACCGGAGAAGCGGTTGTTGGAGAGGTTGAGTGTTCCGACGAGGGAGGAAAGAGCGGAGAGGGAAACCGGGAGGGGACCGGAAAGGAGATTAGAGGAGAGGTCTAAATGCATGAGGTGTGTGAGGGAGGAAACGGAGAGGGGGAGTGAACCGGTGAGGGAGTTGTGGGAGAGGTCCAAAACGACGAGGTTGGTTGCGTTGAAGAGGGTGGAAGGGATGTTGTTGGAGAAGTTGTTGTGGGAGAGGGTGAGCCGTTTGAGGTGGGTGAGGTGACCGATTTCGGAGGGTATGTAACCGGTGAGGCCCTTGAATGGGAGGGTTAACTGGGTGACGCGGTTTTTTCTGCAGGTGACTCCGGTCCAGTTACAGGGCGTGGCGGTTGAGTCAGACCAAGAGGTTAGGGCGCCGGCGGGGTCGAGTTGCGTGGCGGATTTTAGGGCCAAGAGAGAGAGGCCGTCGGAGTTGAGGGACAATGTGAGGGGAAGGGAAAGGAAGAGACATAGCACAAAACCACCAACGTTTTCATGAACTACCACTACCATGCTTGCTTCCTGTTACTCTCTCTTCACCAACCAGAACCAGGTACTTATTTTGCATTTTTACTTTTTTCAAAATTATATTTATTATCACGTTTATTACATTCTTCACCGCTGATTACAGCTTCATGACGTGAACTTAAGATGTTATATACTCTACGGAGAAACCCTCCGCTGATTGCGCAAAATTTTTTATTTTACGGGTCAACAAAGTTTTGATATGAAATCAACTTTTAAATTTTTCATTTACACAACTTCATTTCTTCAACTGCAAATGAAACACCTCTTACATTGATCCCCAGGGATACTATAACAAATTTGAAAATACTAGTATATTTTCTAAACTATTAATAAAAGAATTATCTTTTCTTAATATCTACTCAACATTAAAAATGACATAGGAAATTACAAAAGTCTTTAATGTATTAAAAATTAATCCTACCGTTTTGATATTATATAATCTCCTAAAATAAAAAAATGTGTTTCATTTTATACATTTTTATATACAAAATTAAGAGCATTTGTTATATATTTTTTTAAATTTACCCTTAAGTATTTAATGCCTTTATATTTGTGTGATTAACATTTGATAGTGGAGCTTGACTTTAAATAAGGATAAATTTGTAAAAAAATAAAATTATCTTTTACAATATCGAGATAATAATTACATCCCAAAAATGTGTGTAATTGTAAATATGGACTTTTGATATAAAATAGAGGGAGTACCAATTAAAGAATAATAAGTCTTTTAAGGGATATCAAATATCAAACAATGGTCAATTGAATTTAATTAAACAATAAATATATCAATTAAAAACGTATTTAATTAATACTTATCTTAACACTAAAAATGACGTAGAAAATCATAAATGCATTCAATGTTTTAAAAACTATTAATTAAAAAATATCAATCTAAAAAATAATAAAAGACTTTCGGGAAATATAAAATATCAAATACCAAACAATTGTTGAGTGAATTTAATTAAACATTAAATATATCAATTGAATTTAATATTTATTAATTAATATTATAATTTCAACTTTTGAATGGAATATGTTGAATAGATAAATAGATAAATTAATTAGTTAGTTTTTTTTCCAAACTATTGAATTAATTAATATTTAAAACTTAACATCAGGATGCAATTTGTTGAATATTAAATAATTATAAACCGATTAATGAAATGAATTAAATTAAATTTCAAGCTGTGGAGGAAAAATTTATAAGTTGGGACTTCAAAGAGGGTTGATGTAGATAGAAAAACGAAGCTCACATTTATGTATAACAACCACAAACAACTCTATATACTAGACATGAGGAAAATCTAACAACCACAAACAACTCTATATACTAAAGACATGAGGAAAGTCTAGCAAAATCAGTTATAAATTAAGTATTTTGTAAAGGGATAATGAAATCACATGAGTATTTATAAACATAGTTTATTTGATACAAAATCAATCACAAAAGAAAGATTATAAAAAACAAATAAAATAACTACAATCAATGAATGTGAATGGATGAATCAGTAAATATCAAAAGATTTCTAACAGCAAACCCTAGTGAAAAGTAAAATTTGAAATCGTAGGTGAGTATGTATACCTTAATCATAACAATGCAACTTGCTCCTTTAAAGAAAAACCTATTGTTTCACACCATTAATCTGAACCCGTGGATTGATACCATTGATATTTAACTTTGACATATGGGTTGTTGGAAAAGAATTCACAGGCTTTTATTTCTCTAAAGAGATCAAAAGAAACTTCACAAAATAAACCAAGGTATGAGCAAAGCATCAAATAATAAAGGGGAAATAGGACAAAATTGAAAAGTCATTATTAAAGGGAGAAAGAGAATATTGTGAAATCGGGATAATGGAAAGGATAAACAGAAATTGAAAGAAAATGGAAGGGAGCATTGGTTGAAGATGACAATTTAATAGGGAAAGAAAAATGGGAGAAGTGGGAAGTATAAGAGTTTCAGGAGAAAGTGAAATGAAAAAGGGATAGGAAGAAAAAAGAAGTTAGTATGTTAGGATAAAAAATAGAGACAATGTGTAAAATTTTTTTTGGAGGAAACTTAACTGATAAAAGATTGATCTATAGCATTTTCAGTATCCTAAAACCTTGTCTAATCGAAAGCATTGATTTAAATTAAATGTAGCAGTTTATAAGGAGCAGTTTGGGAGCAGTTTCCCAACAGAGGTTTCTCCGTTAATTGGAAGCCAAAATTTGATCCTATGGCTTAACGGGGTGTTTTGATTGTTTTGAGTAAAAAATTAATATCAACCTTTAAATTTTTCCCTTCAACTCAACTCCGTTTCCCCAATTACAAACCAAACATCCTCTAAGCTTGTTTGGTACAATATGACAAAACTTCGTTGAGTTAGGAGAAAAATTTTCCTACTATCAACCTTTAAATTTTTTTATTTCTCTAAGTTTATTTTCTTAACAGTGAACCAAACACTCTCTGTATATTTAGGGATTATGTATATAAATTGAGGGTTTGTCCGCATTTGAATGTGACAGTGGACTCAGTTTGTTCCTTTTCTGGCGTCAGTGAATAAGGACACCACGCTTCTCTGTCTCTTTACTTTTCCGTTCCCACTCACAATCACAAAGCTGCTCCAAATACAGCTAATCATTTTTATACATTCAAATCGCTACAAATTTATCCTTCTTTTTATTTTTCTTATTGCTTTTAATTATATTAACTAATTCATATCTGTTTTAGAATTTATAACTTTAGGTTATATCTGAATTTCTTTCACGGGTAAACAATAGATTTAATATTTAGAAATGTGCGAGTCACACACTCTAAATTATAGTGCACGTTATTTATAGTAATTTTTATCGTATGTTATTTTCTCGTATGTAATATCTATTTTATTTTTTAAATATAATAACTTTATAAAAAATATTTAAGATTTGATTTAGTATAATTGATTGATTTGATTATAATGATTGACTATAAAAAAATTATATTGTTCTAAAGAAAAACTTACAAACCCTAATTATATTAATGTATTTTTAAGTTTTATGTTTTCTACTTGATTTTTTTAGTTCTCTTTGACAAAATCTCTCTCTCTTTCTCTCTGTTTTGTCAAAGTTCGTTTTTTTAATTCTCTTATCTTTTTACTTTTTAATTTTTTGCTATTTGATTTTTTAATTACAAATTAAACTCTACTTTTTAAAACTTATTATTGGTTATTATTCTCTTGTTAAAACTTCAGCTCATAAGATAAACTAAATAATTTATCAACTTTAAACGAACATAACTTAAACTACAATTGAATTTAGTTAATTTAAACAAGTTAAGTGGATTCAAGTTTTCTATCCCTTTGTTACCCAACCATGTTGCTAACGGAAATATGACAGTTCACCACAAATATGTTCAAATGCTTTGACTCAATGGAAACAAGTAATGGAAATGACGTAACTAACTCTGTTACTTCTTTCAAATCAATGGTTGAAGGAAAGAGAAAAAATATTCCTT
The DNA here is from genome assembly GCA_037962975.1 of Clitoria ternatea. Classification (NCBI taxonomy): domain Eukaryota; kingdom Viridiplantae; phylum Streptophyta; class Magnoliopsida; order Fabales; family Fabaceae; genus Clitoria; species Clitoria ternatea. Next base: position 45,902,270 of record CM075674.1, read on the forward strand.
CTAGTGAACTTCCTGGTCATATTGGGTAACTTTTAAAAATATGTGTAATTGGGATTGAAAAAATAATATTTGGAGTTTTTGGCTATATTAGTGTATCTTTTAAAAATATTTGTGTGACTGAGATTGGAAAAATACTATTTGGTAGTCTAGGATAGACTCTATTAAATCATTTTTTAGTTTCACATTTAAAGGATGTTTTTGGTGAATTTACATTTTCAACTTACATTTTTTATGAATGTGTGTCACGTGTCACACATGCGGTAAAAACACATTTGCATGAGACGTATTTGACCCAAAAAACGTGTGGTGGACCTGTATTTTAACTTTCACATTGTTGAAGTGCGTATTTCCATGAGATTTCACACTTCCAAGGTGCATTTCGCACCCCTTAGATGCATTTTCTGTGTCAATTTTTGCACACTTATCAAACAAAAACGTCAGGGTATTGACACGTGGTAGATGTGTGCCTGTTTCGCATTTCTAATATGCGTTTTTGCTAGACGTGTTTTAGTTTAAAATTGATCCATCCGTTACAAGGTTTCATTTTTATGTTGTGTTCCAGTGTGATGGATTTAGAGGTTTTATGACATTCTTTGAAGATTTGTTCCATGTTACATTGATTACCATTCTAAGTTCATTGTTGTAGTTTTTTTATGTCATTGAATTTTTTAAATAGTTGTTATTGCTAGTAGTTGAAACCATTAAAATTTATTTTTGTTGTTGTATAATTAATTTGCAAGAATGAGTTCTCTAATAACTTTTATTTTGTACATAAATGGGCAAAAAATTGAAGGCCCGAAGGGCTATGCATTTGAGGGTGAGACCAGATTGATGCAATTGAAGTAAAGCATAATGATTGAACAACTGAAACAAAGAATCTCTTCAAAGTTGAAACTTGGAGTGAGCCATGCGATCACCCAATTAACAAGTAGATTGATTATTGATAAAAAAAAAGTGAAAAATTTCCCAGTTTCAAATAAATGATAATGAGTAGATTGAACTGTTGTTGAGAATGTTTGAGTTACAATCTAACATGATTGCACTCGAGATATATGTGGATTTTGATCTCGTGGGATATGTATTGCAACAATAAAACGAGGCGCATCACACTATGTTACACACACAAGAAGTAAGTAGCCTTTTTTGGACATTTAAGTTTTACTGTTATAAAAAAATTTGTGCACCATACTAGTCAAACTATTGAAATTTGGATTTTGTATGTTGTGGAAGATGAAATTAATGTTAGTTTATCAGACGACGATGATCCAAACTATAATGTTGGTGAAAATTATAAAAGTAGCTTGAACAACGACGAAGGAAATATTCCCAATTATAGTGATATGGACATAAACGTTAAAGGTGACTTTGATTCCGCTCCATAGATGACAAATATAGGCAGTCCTCGAACAGGAAGCACCATTTTACTTGGTGGGGTTCCATCGTCTGTAATTATGGTGGGTTAGTAAAAGGTACATTAAATTGTGTCGTTACCATTGGTCATAATTATGTGTTGACGGGTGCCAAATATTATTACTATGTGTAGGGGATCCGGGTATGGCATATTAGACTTCATCACCATATTACAACAATATAAATTGGGACCATCTAGATGAAGAACAAAATTTGACTATGGTGGATAACTAGTCAGAATGGCGTGTCAGCAATGATTTGTTTGTGGGTTGCAAATTTACATCAAAGTCTACAATGTAGACTGCCTTGAAAATATTCTATGACGAAGCATCAAACCTATATTATGGTGGAGCCGAAGCTCATATATTTAGTAGTTAAATGTCCGAATCAAGTTGAGGGTTGCCCTTGGAGGATGAGGGCAACATTGTAAAAAAAACAAACAAAAATGTGGGTGGTCAACAAGTTGGAAGGACATCATACATGCATAAACATCAGACTACCACAGGATCATGCAAAACTAAATTTTAAGTTCATTTGCTCATGCATTGTAGGTTCATTTGCTCCCGAATTCATCTCAGTCCCTAAATACATGCACAATTGCCTTCTATTTGGCCTTCCATGCCTTACTATATGACACTTTGAATCCAAACTAACCAAAAATCCTTTCTTTGACCAATAAAATTGCAATGGATGAGTCTTGATTAACCATCCCTACACAAACACCGTCAAACCATAAACCACCAACATTTTACTAGATGACAACCACAAACATAATCAAATGCAAAACGCTAAGCATTAACCAACCTAGAATGAATGAGCAAATGAATTCAAAATCCAGTTTCACATGATTATGTGATAGTCTAACGTTTACGCATGTATGACGCCCTCCCCACTTACTAGCCACCCACATGTTTGTTTTTTTTATAACGTTGCCCTCATCCTCCAAGGGAAACTATCAACCTAATTCAAACATTTAACCACTAAATATGTGGGCTTCGACTCCACCATAATATAGGTTTGATGCTTCTTCATAGAATATTGTTTCAAGGTAGTCTACACTGCAGATTTTAATTTGTAACCCACGAACAAATCATCGCCGACACACCATTTTGACTGGTTATCCACCCTAGTCAAATTTTGTTCTTCATCTGGATGGTCCTAATTTATATTGTTGTAATATTGTAATATGGTGATGAAGTCCAATATGTCATACCTGGATCCCCTACAAATCAAAATAATATTTGGCACCTGTCAACACATAATTATGACTAGTGGTAATGACATAATTTGATGTACTTTTTACTAACCTGTCATAATTATCGACGATGGAACCTTACCAAGTAAAAAAGTGCTTTCTATTTGAGGACTGCCTATATTTGACATCTCTGGAGCGGAATCAAAAGTCACATTCAAAGCCCGTGTCCATATCACTATAATTAGGAATATTTCTTTCATTGTCATCTGAGCTACTTTCACAATCTTCACTAACATTATAATGTGGATCATCGTCGTCTGATAAAGTAGCATTAATTTTATCTTCCATAACATACAAAATCCAAATTTCAGTAGTTTGACTAGTATGGTGCATAATAGTTTTTTATAATAGTAAAACTCTAAAAGGAGCTACTTACTTCCTATGTGTGCAACATAGTGTGAAGCACCTCGATTTATATGCTACAATACAGAGATCCCACGAGATCAAAATCCACATATATCTCGAGTGCAACCATGTTAAATTGTAACTTAAATATTCTCAACAATAGTTCAATCTCCTCATCGTCATTTATTTGAAACTGGGAAAATTTTTTACTTCTTCTATCAACAATCAATCTACTACTTTATTGGGTGATCACATGGCTCGCTCAAAGTTCCAACTTAGAAAAGATTCTTTGTTTCAGTTGCTTAACCGTTATGCCCCGCTTCCATTGCATCAACCTGGTCTTACCCTCAAATGCATAGCGCTCCAAGCCTTCAAATTTTCACCATTTGTGTACAGAATAACAGCTTTTAGAGAACTCATTCTTGCGAACCAATTGTACAACAACAAAAATAAATTTTAACAGTTAGAATACTAGCAGTAATAACTATATTAAAAAAGTCTACAACATAAAATAACTACAATAATAAACTTAGAACGATAAGCAATGTAACTGGAACAAGTCTTCAAAGAATGTCACAAAACCTCTAAATCCACTGCACTGGAACACAACATAAAAATGGAACCTTGTGACGGATGGGTCGATTTTAAACTAAAACACATCTAGCAAAAATACATACTAGAAATGCGAAACAGGCACACATCTACCATGTGTCAACAACTTGGCGTTTTCATATATTAAGTGTGCAAAAATTGACACAAAAAACACATCTAGGGCGTGCGAAAATGCTTGAAAACACACCTTGGAAGTGTGAAATCTCATGGAAAAACACACTTCAATAGTGTAAAAGTAAAAATGTAGGTCCACTATGTGTTTTTGGGTCAAATATATGTCATGCAAATGCATATTTACTGTATGTGTGACACGTGGCAGACATGCACGTAAAACGTTAGCTAAAATACAAATTTGCCGAAGCACCTCTTGAGAATGCAAAACTACAAAATGATTTAACAGAATCTACCCCAGACCACCAAATATTATTTTTCAAACCCCAATCACACAAATATTTTTAAAAGGTAACCCAATATGGCCAAAAACTCTCCTTGGATTGATCCAACGTTTAAGCAAACACATGTTGGCCAATAAGGAAAGTTTGGATAAGCAAAAACCAAACACAAATAAGTTGTTAATTCTGGCGTTGCATTCTTGATTTCTTTGTTATATATATATATATATATGAACTAATAGAATATTATCTTGTATTCAAGATACAAGTGGTGTATAAATAAAGGAAAAACAAAACTAAGTGTTTTCATAGGAAGGTAGAAATGAGTGGCTAAGATCTCGCAAAGTATAAATTAGATCAGTTAAAATGAATAGTTGAAATGTCACTTTGCAATTAATTGGTAATGTGTTTTAAAACATTACTTCAAGTAGTGTTTTTCAATTTCAGCTACTAATTACTAGCTAAAATCTCTTACTTTTTACTTTATTATTCCTACATATTTTTAATAATTTCTACTAGTACCTTTTATTTTATTTTTTAAAAAACCTAAAACAGAACATCTCTTTTATCTTACACTTTCTCTTCTATTTTTTTAGAGTACGCACATCTTATCTCTTCTTTTTTTTGGTTTCTTTTATCAAAATTTTATGGATATATGAAACTAACTTTTTATTAAGAATATTTATATGAATTATCATATTTAAACTATGTATGATTTTTTTTAATTTATATATTTCATGAATTTGTTATAAAAAATAAAAAAACTTAACCATTATTTTATTAATCTTAATATTAATTAAAACATCTCAAAACAATTACAAGTGTATATATAAAAAATAAGTTTGAGCTAAAGTATATATTAAAAATAAGTTTGAGCTAAATAATAAAGCATATTCTTTTATATCATTTTACATTTTTTAATTACTGAAACTATTAAATTTACCAAAAAAAATTTAATATAATCAACTAGTTTACCAGACACTAAATGCCCAACTTCGGCTTTGTCAGACATCACATATATTATTATCTCAATGGAAGCCTAAGAAAGTACCGAGATACATCCACATCTTCATAGTAGTGGATTCAGAGACACAAAGGGAGACCACAATTTCTACCTTTCACGGAAAGGGAGCACAGAATTTCGTGAATAGTTTGCACCTTTAAGGTCCCCCTGAAGTTAAAGGCTCTTTCTTCTTTTTTTCTTAAACCAACAGAAAAAAAAATACAACATAAACAGCCATGTGCATGGCATAGCAGTAAAGTGAATATAATTGTTCAACGGGGCCTTATGGACCATATCCAAGACCTTAAAAGACATAAGGCTGCATTTTGGGCATCTACAACTGGACCTATACATGACATTATAGAGATTACTAAAAGAAAATCAATATAGGCTTTAATCTCTTCCACATTTTGAATATAACATGCTAGAGTCGTGGCTTAAGACCCTTCCTTTTAGGAATCTCTAATGCATCATAATGACCAAACCCATGGTAGAGAACTCTAATTGGGTTTTCCTTGCCGTATTCTTGGCCATATTCAGCAATTGATATCAAGCCACCAGCATCTTGATCATACATGTATACAGTGATAGGCATTCTGCAGAAAATGGAACCACCTCATATCAGCATCCAAATGTGCATAGCACAAATGACAAAACTGCATAATCCAAAAGGAGGGGAGGTACTCACTGCAACACATGTGAAGCAATGAACAATTCGGGTTCACCTCCCCACACATGAGGCTTCCTTATTTGTGAAATATATGCATCAAAATCACCCTCAATAAACCTGAAGATATCATGAGACAACCATGTTCATTAGTAAATAACCATTTATGATTAAACATTAAACTAAAAAACATTATTGTTCTTGCAGACATGAAAAGCCAAACTTGACATTTATTGTGATTGAGTTCTAGTACATTACTCAGAATGTGATAAATGGGTTAGATTACTATATAAGTTGAAGTAAATAAATAAATAAAAGTGAAGGAGAGTGAGAAAGTAGCAGGAAGGTAAAGAAACTGAAGAAAGAATGTAGAGGTAAGGTAAATTTATATAATCCTGAGTTTAGATAAAGAATTTTAGAACCGCTAACTAATAATAAGTGATAATTATACAAAAAATCAAATATAAAAGTAATCGTAAATGGTAAATTAAGATTGAATAAAGAAGAAAGAGAAATTTTATAATTCTCTTATAATAGGTGCCATTTGAAATTCCTCCTATTTGTACTAAAAATTAACAAGTTGGAATTTTGTGGTATTCTTAAAACTGTTCCTTGACTCTTCGTCAACCAAACATATTGTCAATTTCAAACTTCTTTGGAATTCTAAAATTCCGTATCTAAACACAAGACTTTTATTGTATTTTTTTATTCAGACTCTAACTGCTTTCGAATTCCATATCTTTTATTGGTTCATCAACGGTTGATACTGAGAATGCAAGTTAAAGAGAAAAAAATAACAAATTTTTATTTAAATATATAGTAATAGAATAATTATTCCTTTCTAAATTTCCAAAAGCTCTTTGAAAATTGGAATGAAAGTGAATGTACCTGAGATCAACTTAAAATTACAATTTTCTCCTATTGATTTTGTTAAGATGTCTGGCATTACATAGGAATATAGCCAAACTTCTCCCCAAAAGGCTTGGGCAATCCTTTCCCCTTAAGCCAACTTTATGGCTTCAGTCTATCCTAGTACATTAATATGGCATCAAAGCCAACCAATTTTTCATGTTGGGCCACTCACAAATGTCTACTTCTACCAACTTTACAAGCCAAATGTTACATGTGAGAGGAAGTGTTAAGATGTGCAACATTAGTTGGGGGTATGACCAAGCTATTCCTCATAACGATTGGGGCATTCGGCCATTCTTCCCTCTTGAGCTAACCTATAGGAATGAGTCAAACCTAATCCTTTTCTAATGGTTTTAACATAAAAGATTAAAAGTAACCTTTGAATTTAAGTAATCTGTCTGTACTCTGTACCAAAGCATATATTTACCATGCAATAAAATATGGACTTCTTGAGCACAAAGCATGAAGATTGGAAATGAACCCTAGCTGTTTCTATTAAAAGTACAAATGGTTATTGTGATGTCTTAATCATTCTATTATACTTTCAGTTGTATGTGTTTATGAGGGGAATAAATAGATTAAAAGAACTATATTAGAAAGGTAGTCAATCAAGCAAGTAATCACCATAATGCCTACAGGTATCCATTACAACAACTCACCATTCAGTCTCTTCCCTTCTTTTGATAAATTCATCAGCAACCTGTCAAATAGAACAGACAAAAATCAAGAAGATGAGCTGAGGTGAAGCAGTCCCCAGATGACTACAAACAACTTAATTTGTAAGTTACTATAAGAATAATTTGAAATGGTTATGAAAGCAATCAGAAATTAATATAAACCTAACAATCCCTTTGAATTGTAATTCAATACTGTGTGTGCCTTAATGTTTTTCCAATCAATTTTGGTTGTATTTGATAAAACAAGTTTATAGTTTGTAACTTGTAGTTTATGACTTTTCAAGTAGTTTATAGCTTATAACAAGTAGTTTATATCTTTTAGATAGCCTATTGAAACAGAGCTATTTGACAGACTAACTTAAATTATGTTAAATGACTTAAAAAAAACATATAATATAATAATTATCATGGTTGTCAATCTCGCGAGATGACTCGTGTGAAACTAGTTAACTTGTATGAAACTCACGTCTCATCAAACTCGTCTGAACTTGTGTAAACTCGTGTGATCTTGCAAGATAAACCACGAGTTTGATTTAGAAAATTTTTTTATCACTTTACTTCAAAACGGCATCGTTTTGAATGCTTGATCAAAATTTGGGATTACAAAACCCTAAATAATATTTTTTCTCTTCAAAACTCCATTGCCATTTTTTTCTAGTCTCTTCATCCTTCAAAATATTTCATCATTCCCTCGCTGCAACACTACATGCATCCAAACATCATCCTTCCCTCACTACCTGAGGTCAATCTTCCTTGTTTGACCTCCGTTCGAATATTTCATCATGTCCTAAAATCAAGCTGAAGGAGGTTCGAACATTTCCTGTTATTCATTTTTTCAATGTTCATTTCATCACAATTTAGCAATTAGCCTCTAAAGTCTAAATGCAAAGGCATGCACATGTTTTATGATAGTTTATTTAGTAATTAGCCACTGAAGTATGTTATCTTTTTGTGTTTTATGATAGTATATTTGGCTAAAGACATACATGTTTTGTTATTTTAATATTTTTTAATAAAACGTAAACTCTTGTGAGTATGAGTTAACTCACAAGACGAGGCTACAGGACCCAAACGAGTCTACATAGACTCCCGAGTTTAACAACCTTGATAATTATGCAAGGGGTAATTGTATTTCAAAAAAAAAATATTGTATTTCAAAAAAAAAAAAAAAAAGGCAAAAATGATAACTAAAATATTAATGAGGAAACTTATAACTTTTCCATGAGTTGCTTTTCTAAAGCTAGGACCATGAAGTTTTTCCTCTTATTTTGTGTTTATCAAACTGCTCTAATAGCTTTTAAACAACTATAAGCTGCTAAATAAGTTATAAAATACTTTTACTAAAAACACACTTTGTTTCAAGGTTTCTAGGAGGAAGGGGATGTTGTAAACTTATTGGAATGATGCATAGGGATAAGTAAAACATACTCTGGCCCGTAAATCATCTGCCAGCTGTCTCTGAATGCTTTCAGAGGGAGGGGCTTTTCCAGATCTCAAACAGGCCCCATGAGCAACAGAGCGGAACATGCATCTTCCATCACCTGGTATTCCTGCTCAGCATGGTAAGTTTCATAATCAATACAGTGATTACATACAAATGCCCAGATTTTTATCTACACCAATTTGCACATAATGATATATAATAAAACATGTGAAATTGTGAATAGACTATGTTGTGTATGCATCTACAGCATCTGGGCAGAATGTGCAGCTTACCAATCACAGCATAGTCAGTATAAACTTTCTTCCCATGTGAGAATTTAACATTTGACTCGTACTCATTGCAATCATCTTTCCTGTTCTGATTGTCAGAATTTGACTCAGCATGAGCAGGTTCGGAACTTACATTACATACAAGTAATCCAAAAATCAAGCCAACTGATGCACATCCTCGTGGCCAACTTATTGGTCCCAAATTACACTTAACTTTGCGAAGGATTTTATGTTTAGGTACCAAAAGCCTCATATTCATACTTTGCCATGTCAATGAAATTTCATGATACCTCTTCCGAGGCACTACAGAACTATACAGTCGAGTGTTTCCCTTTTGGTTGGAACAACACGATCCAAGGAAACCTCCTCTGATTGTTTGGCCCATATTAGTGGAAGAAGACAATTTTGTGCAAATAGAAAGACCAACATGATTTGTCTCTGACTGACCAGGAAACAAAGTGGAAGAAAAAGAAATGGATGTTCCTTGGGACCAAAGACTCTGGATGTTACTGCTCATCAGCAACCGAGTACGACCTCTCAGGAAAACAGCATTTATGGTAGATTGACTACTAGGAAAGCAAACAGACATGCTTACATTGCCTGAATCAAATCCAAATAATTCATCAGAAACTATCCAAAGTAACATCCTAAGAATATGCATAGTAGCACTAATAATATCCACATCCACAAATATTATATGGCAGTGGCTAGCTGAGTTTTCAAATATCAAGAATATCAGTTCACTGGATTCGGAAGTCCTAATCACGAGAAGCTTGTGCATAAAATCATATCACTTGGAAATTAGCATAAATTGCATTAGTATACAAAGTTACAAACTAAGTTTTAAAAATACCAAAAATATCATCGATGCAGTCAGTAATGTAATCATCCGTAGTTCAAAATGCCAGATCAACACAAACATATGCTATACAGTCCAGTAGCAGGATAGGATTGGTTAAAATCACATTTGATTAAATAAAATTTATATGTACAAGACCCACAAGTTTGAGATTTAAGAACAGTATGATCAATGACCATATATGTTGTTTTCTTTTTCTTTTTCTCTTGCTCAGTGTCCATGTCTTGCATTGGTTTCCAGTAATTTATGGTGTCAGTATGCTTTCACAGCAAAAAAATCTATTTTACACAATTGAAGGATTACATAGACCACCCTAGTATATGCCAACAAACACTAAATCAGAAAGAAAAACAGAAAACGACCATATGATTGTTTCGAATCCGTTCAAATCCTGCATTGCCTCTTTCCCCCTATTTATCAGCTGGGACTCTATTATCTCACACTTGATGTCTCATTTACTTCAGAAATCTCTAATTGAACACATTATAATGCCTTCTAAAAGGCATAAACTAGAAAAAAAATACACTACAAATTTGAACTATATATATATATATATATATATATATATATATATATATATATATATATATATAAATTGTTCTATACTTTGGGTAGGTTGCTTTAAGATCCAGCTAGTCATGAACCCTTCATAATTATCTAAAATTAACATTTTGTCTTTTCTTTAGTTATTAACACGGAATTACACTAATCACTCCAATCCAACTTGAACCTATCTCCAACAACAACAATAATAATAATAATCCTATTACAATTTGTTTATAACAAATACATTATAAAAATAAAAATTTAAAAAGGGAGCGGAAAAGCGAACCTGTTGAAGGAGGGGGAAAGAAGCAAGAAGAATGGATAGGTTTGGGTATGAAAAGAAAAGAGTAATGTGAAAGAGAAAAGCTACTTTACGGAATTGAAGAAAAGAATAACAATAGTTGCAAGATAAATGGGTGAAGCAATTGGGAAATACGGGACAAGCCCAAACTTGCCTCCTCCATTTTAATATTATCGTTGATATATTAATATTAATATATCAATTTTTACAAGAAATATCGTAATATTTTAATTTTATTCTATTTGAATTTAAATTCTACTTTAATATTAATTATAATATTTTTTAAAACAAGATTGTACATTGGAAAATATTAGATACTTTATGTAACTAAAGTTATTCTTATAAATATATCACTAAAACATTTTTCCTTTGTCATAGATAGAAATATATGGAATATTGTTTTTATTTTAATTTCTGTACAAAAATAATTAACGTCTAACTTGATTTACTTTATTTAGAGTCAGTTTGACAAAACTAATGGTTAAAAGCTTAAAACTGATAAGTTAGTTGGGAGTTGGTAATTAGATACAGAAAACTAAAAATTATGAAGGTAACTGACTAAATTAAGATATGTTTGCAAAATTAGTTATTAAATATAAAATAACATAAAAGATATATATTTTAAAATATAGATATGAGTGATTTAAAAAAAATATCAATGGGAATAAAAGTGTAACATAATTTAAGTTTGAAGTTTATAAGCGGGCTACTTTAAATAATTTTTTTAAAAAAAGTTATAAGCTATTAAAATAAATCATTTACTAAACAAAATAGCTTGAATCATTACTCATCAAATTGTTAAACATAAAGCTTTTGAAAAAACCTTTTTAACTTGTTATCAAAATATGTTTTTACTAATCTTTAAAGAGCATGACATTATTATAGGATTAACTCTTTTAACAAATATTTTTTTATTGATAAGATTCAAATCTAAAATCTTACGTGATCAAATATATAAAACTACTCATCAATCAAATAAACCAATTTAAATAATATATATATATATATATATTAAATTTATTAAATATATTATAATTTAGAATCATAGCTTTATAATATAGTTCACGAAATAAAATATATATTAAAACAATTTTTAACGCATAAAATTAATAGTTAAATAGTTAAAAAAAACTTCCATTATTAAAAAGAATAATTAAATATGTATTTTATATAAGTTACTGATCATTTAGAAGTCTGGAAATGTATTTATGATAGGTTATTTTAAAATAGATGCGTTAGCCTTGTTATTATTAGTCTTACTATAAATTAGATTTTAACACTATCAGATTAAATTAAGTTTTTAAATAGATTATATTATTAATTAGCATTGAACTTCATAATTAGGCTGATATTTTCTATTGTGAATCCTCATAATAATTGATAACAAAAATTGAATAAAAAATACAAATTTTATCATGAAAAAAAAATCAGTTTCTTCTTGGATTTATAAACAAACAGTTTTGTAAGAAAATGGTGGCAGAAGGATTCAGAATTATATAAATACGAAATCATCTGAAATGAAAATGGTAAAAAAAAAAAAAAGGTGTGAGATGTTGTTGTTTGTTGCCGTTGAGTTTGAGTGAGTGTTTTCCGAAACCCTATTCTGCTCCTTTCAATGGGTTGGAAGCTCCTCTTTTGGCTCCTCATTTCTCTCCCTACCAACATTGCACTTCTCGCCTCTACTTTCTACCAGGTTCTTTTCCCTTTCTCTTCTTTACCCTTTATTCTCTTCATAATCAATCAATTAAATGTTTGGGTTTTGGGGGGTTTAAGGTTTTGATCCTCTCTGATTTGGAAGCTGATTACATAAACCCGTTCGACGCTTCATCTCGGATTAACTACTTGATACTACCCGAGTTCATTGTCCAAGGACTCTTTTGTGCGCTTTGCCTCTTCACTGCTCACTGGTTCATGTTCTTCCTCACACTTCCAGTTACTTGCTATCATCTCATGCTGTAACTCAACTCCTTCTCTTTCTTCTTCTTCTTCTTCTTCTTCTTCTTCTTCTTATCTTATCTCAAATATCAATCACTTTATGTTTCTACTTATCTTGTTTTCAATATTTCAGGTATGTGAAAAGAGAGCATCTTATTGATGTTACTGAAGTGTTTAGGGTGCTTAATACTGAGAAGAAATTTCGGATAGCTAAACTTGTTTTGTACTTAATTGTTCTCATTGTCACTATCTTCAGGTTTGTCACTGCCTTAAAATTTTTTCTCATGCTTATATTATGTTTACTGTGCTTTGGCTTGTGTCTTTTTCTAATTAAGGCCATCTATTAGGATTCTTGCTGCAGGAATCATAATATTCTACAATTCCAAGTTTGAAGAATTAGACATTCGGGCATATCCTCTAGGGTTCTAGGGAAATTTTGTAATCCTCCCAAAACATATAATCTACTCTGTTTTTTGTAGATTAGTATTTATATATTGGGAAATATACCATTTTTTAGCTGCCATGGTTTTGGAGTCTCTTAGAATCCTATAATAAAATTTCTTGGCTAGTCCCTCTACTAATATATTTTTCTTTCCTCCTTACCCGCCAATTCCTGTGGTCTCCAATACTTGATATAAATAAGTGAAATTATTATTGTTTACCTTGACTGAGTGATATTATTAAGTTTTGAAATTGCAATTAGTTTTGTGTCGTACACATCAACTTACACTTGTGAGAAAGCTTGGCTGCCTTTTTCTACAGGCATTATTTGACCTACAAAATCTTCAAAATCTTTGTCCTCTAAATTTGAAAAATATAGAACATATTAAATGCAATTGTGGAAGTTAAAAAGATTTGCTTCTTTTAGAAATAAAAGGATTGGGAATTTATTTTATAATAAGGTTATATTCTCTTAAAATAATTATTTTACATATTACCAGTTTTTGCTTTTGCAAAGCTATCTTATGCAAACTTAGATGTGAGTCGTTGCTATGCTGATTCTTGGTATTCTTTTTACCAGATTAAATTGCTTAAATTGAAAAGACACTTGTTGACTTCTTGAAATTTATCAAACTTCAATCTAAATTTACTTAAAAGGAAGTATGTCCATTAATCTGGATTAATAAATCATCTTTGTGTTAGAAGTATATATGGAGGCCTTTAGTACTTCTTTGTTGACCTAATAATGAAGACAATCCTTTTTGTCTCTTCCCTTTGTGGTTGATACCTTTAAATTATTGAGTGTGATCATGATGAGGAAGAGGGAGGGAAGCCACAAATTGAGTGATGCAATGTTTAAAGGACAAGATTTAAGATGCTTACTTTCCTGATCAGAATGAAAAGTGTGTTGTTTCTATTATTTTGGCTAGAGGGAAAGAATTTCTGCAATATATGCCTTGGTGAGTTAGTGTTAGTGTTAATCATGTAGAGGAGTACCCATATCCTGCCTAGAGGATCAGCTCAATTGTTGACATAAAACAAAAATGTGTTACAAAAGTTGGTTTATTCAGAATGCCATATCCTTTCATGCTTCTTGACTTGTGATATCAGATATTGGTTTCGTTTACTTGCTTGCACAGAAAAGAAAGTGATATCTTATGACATACCCAGCAAATGTCATTGATTCATGTGCTAGAAGGAAAAATATACATCTTTAAGGTTGATCATGACATCATGTGAATATGTAATTAGCCTAAAATAGGGTAACTGACTAACTGTATATCTAGTATTAATTACTCTATTATTATAAATACATTAACTCCATTATCTCTTGATTTGTCTCATTTTCAACAACAATTAATTAATTGGTGGTGGCCACATTTAGTCAGCACAATTTAATCATGTTATATAATCTGTATGAAGTATGTGTTTGTCAAATAAAAAATAGAATGCAGGAAAATTGGATGGGTGATTCAATTTATTGTGGGTCTTGTGAAAGAACTAGTGCACCAGTTATAGCGTTGCAGGTTTGGAATAATCCACAATTTCATGAAATAGGCCACAATAGGGGTTGCAACATGGCAGATGTTGCAAGCATTATAGATGACTGATCATATTAAGGTTTAGATTTTTTTTTTTTGAAAATTCGTAATAGTTTCAAAAATGCTCATAACCATAACTGTTTTTCATCACCCTTTCTTCATGCAATGCACTCCTCTATGTATATAGTGTTAGAATCTCATAAATATAGTAACCATGTATAATATGATTGATTATAATCCTAAATACTAAATAGGATTGATTATTGTTGAAAGTCTTACATTGATTAAAGATATAACCAACTAATACTATACAAGGTGAGAGTAACCCCTCATCCTATAAGCTAGCTTTTAGGATTGAGTTGGACCCAATATTTAAATTTAAGATGGTATTACTATCAAGAGCCTGACGAGAGGTCTCTATTCTGTGATTATCTGGTTAGCCGACTGCTCATTATACGAATTTATCATTCCTAAACAAGCACTAATTTCTCTTATTGATCAAATGTTTCTTCTGGGTAGCAGTATGAGGTGTGGGGGTTAAGTTTTGAAAAGGTGAACATTGAACACATCTTTATCTTATAAAATGTAAATCCTTACAAACAATATTATGCCCTAGAAATTTAAGGTTTCTTTTACTTCCTTTCTTGATTTGAAACTTGAATAAATTCCCTCTCTTCTCTTGTGCTGCCTTTCTAAAATGTCCTTGGGGAAATCAAATGAATGATTTCCTTCCCGTGTCTGAAATATTCTATATGATTATTCTTGTAAGATCCATTCTTCACGGCTAGATATTTTTTAACTCCCTCAAGGAACCTGAAGGTCACTTTTTCTACCAACTTTCTATGCGCAGGCTTACATTAATTGGTGTATACTATTTAGGCATCGAAGATGATGATGACTTAGGAAACCTTTGGTAACTCACAACACGTGCAGTATGACAATCAATGTGTAAGTTGCACCCTTGTTTTTTTGTTTGTGTTTTTGTGAGGGTCCCTTTTTGGTGGGAATTTGTGACATAATATGTACCATTAGGTTTAGAACTTGGAATTGGGTGCTCAGGGAAATAGAAATGTTAGTCATTAGATTGAATGGAAGATTGCAAACTTGTGTATCCCCATTATTTGATACAAGTAGCTCTTACATTAACGTTGAAATAGCTTGTTCTATGAATTTTGTGGTTAACAGAAATGTTGAGATGATTTGAATGGTACCTATTATCTGAGTGTACAAAGTATGCATTCTGAAGTGATCTGAATATATTATTTCCCAAGAAATGTTTGCAGATTCAGTTCAATGGCTTTGCATGTTATATGCTCTCAAGGGTTAGAACCATAGATGAACAAAACTTCAATTTTGGTCCTCAAAAAATAGTTTGCTAGTTTCTGTTTAATGAGTGGGACCAACCTGATGGAATCCACTGACCAAACTCACCATTTGAATGAATCATAGAGCATACTGAGGTTGCAATGTCTTTGTGGGTGTCATTTTTGGGCTCTACATTGGCTAATCGTGATAGGCTTTTTCTCCTTGCATCCCCAAGGAATTATGTTCCCATCCAGGTTGTAATGTCCAAATGTTTATATACATAATCCGAACCATAATTTTTGGCAGGTATAAAGTTTATTTGGTTTTGTTAACCTCAAACTTATTGTTGATACCACTCAAAGTGATAACTTTTTATTGGGAATTAATATTTATGACACTTGATTCCGTGATGGAATGATTGCATTATTCCGTGATGTTGATCGGGTAATCGCTACATATACCACATAAAATATAGCTACTACTGGACCCTACAATATGATCATTTTACAAAACCAGACCTTACAATCCAGTAGGATGTGCGGCACTTTTTTTGGTGTATGCATCCAGCTACTGATGGCAGTAAGAGTTTTGGTGGACTTCTTCATTCTCCATTATGCCTGAAGTCACCATCGCAATGACGTGTTAGTGCTTGTTTGTATAAAAGTTGGAACTTGCAAATAGAGGTTCGCAAATGCGTAAAATTATATCCTACGGTTAAACAGGATTTTTCAAACAGTGTGAGGGATTAATATTAATCTTTAGATTTCTCTTTTTTTTAAACATCGTTTTTCCAACTACATATCAAACGGATTTTTAATGGCCAACCAAACCGGGGTTTGGTGAACAATGGTCTAAGTTTGAGTGTATGATAAAATGGACTTCAGTATATTATTTATTCAATTGTGAAGCGTTGTAAATATTATTAAAAGAATGTGAATTATGTCAGGTTGATCTAAATGTTGAGTAAAAGTTACCAACACTCTGGGATGTTGGTGTAATAGCATGGGCATGTTATGGTTATGGTTCAGTGGAAGAATTACAGTAGAGAAGCCTTGGAGAGACACAAGTTAGAGATTGACACAGTTTAAGAGAACAAGTCTGATTATACTCAAGCTTGAATAGGATAATTAAACCAGAAAATAAAATATTGGGTAGTTAGATTAAAAAATTGGTGTCTTTGGGTCTTTGATGAAAGAGATAGGAAGAAAATAAAAGGAAAAAGAGAAAATGAAAAAGGGGGAGGAGAGGATAAACGTAGTGTTAAATGATATCTAATGTGATTCGTATCTAAATATCATTATGTTTCCCTTCTGATGAATTATCACAGGGAAATAATGTTATATAACACACAGCAATGTTAGTTATGTGAATTCTTTTTTTCCCTCTTTTATCAGCAAGAAAGAAATATATTAAGATAAATAACAAGCATGAAGCATAAGGGGTGCTACTTACAAAATAAGAATCAGTTATATGAGTTAAGCCAAGGAAAAAACATAAAACACATAAAGCAACCCACTAAAAAAACACAACCAGAAATCTGATAACTAAAGTCTTAAGGTAGAATAAAAACCAGCTGATAGCACTTGTACAAAGCCAACAATGGTATATAAATTGTTGCTCCTCCTTGAGAAGGTTACACAATGCATTCATTTGTTTAGAACTAGAATGATAGATTCAATGGGGCTTTGTCTGGATGTGGAGTGAAATAACAACGAATGAAATAAGGATAATTGAAATAGAGGGATTGCAATAGAAGGCAAGTGAAATAATTTTTTTTTTGAATGCATAGAGAAATAATATGGAAATAAATGAAAAAAAATACTTTTTCCTCTTTGGAAAAGGAGAGATAAGAATAAAATAAATAAATAATATTTTTTCTAGTAATTAAAAAAAGTTGTATTAATCTTCATGACTGAGTTTAAGCAAGATGATAGACTGATTGAAATTGTCCTCTCTCTTTTTTCCCCCATTTTCATCACCCACTTCCATGAAAATCCAGTAAATTAACTTTTCAGACAATTTAAACAAGAATCCTTGTATTTTGTTTCCTTTAAAATAGTACTCTTTTGATTTTGGTTCTTGTATTTTTTTTTCATTTACATTCAATTTACATTAAATATATTTTTTTAATTTTTACTTTTAAGTTGAATATGTTAAATGTTGGCATGACTAATGAAATTATACATTATCAACTTGCCCATGTGAAACTCAACTCACAAATTTAGCTAACTTCCTCACATATGAGTTTGATGGTTAAATTGCAATTTGAGGATTAAAAGGCCCAAATTTTATTTTTGGGTGATTTCAAAATTAACAGTTAAAAACTATATTTTAATAGTTAGAAACTTACATGTTAACAAGCTGTGAACCTATCATAATTATGTACTTAATTTTGTTAGTCACATTAATAGTTAACAAACTTGACTTAACATAGAGTAAAGAATTAAATATTCAATATATGTAAAAAAATTACAATAACACCAAAATGAAAAAAAAAACCTTGTTTTACATAGATAAAAACATAGTTAAACCTTAGTTAACAATAAAAAAACGTCAACTAAAAATTTACATCTTAGTAAAACCATTTTTCTTTTTTAACCAAAGAGACAAACAAATGGAATCTTGATAAAGGAAAATCTAGCTAGAGACTAGGAAAAATAAATGATGTTTTGAAAGGAATATGATATATTAATGATAGCCGTGATACATGAAAATGACAATGCCATACAGTGGACCCTCCTTATCTTTCTTCTATCTTACTATACCAGACATTAAGTCAAATATTTAACTTGGCTTTTACATTTTGACATCGAAAACTCAGATTTCAAATGAAATATTTTTTGGCTTCTGAATTTTGAAAATTTAAAAGAAATGTATGAATAAAATGTAATGGGAATAAAAATTGGGGTGTTCCAACTCATAATTGATAATTGGGCCCAATCTATAGCGTCATGTGGGCCTTTTATGCCTTTACGTGTTGACCCTTTGTTATTGGTTAGTGACATGCTGGGTCCTTTTCGGGCCCTGGATTTGACCACAATTGGGGTGTCGTTGTGGACCCATTGGGCCATTGCAAGCTGCCACCAGTCATTTTCCACTGTATTTTCAAATCATGGTAAAAAAAAAGAGGTGGAGGTGTAGTGCTTTAGTGGGGACTCTATGATGTAACCATTTTATTTTTATTTGATTTTCACTTTCTAGTTATTTAAATGTGGTTAGTGAGAAGTAATATATAATTTTTTAGTTAATGGAAATTGGATACTATCATGAATGTAATACAAAATCAACATTGACTATTTACAATGGAACTCCGTTTCACTAATTAGGTTATCAGGGACTACTATGTACAAACATTATTTTTTAGAAAAATTATTAATTTCGCATTATTTACTATGTTTTTCTAAAAAAAATTGGTTAAGAGGGTCAAACATTTATGCCTCCTTAACTTTTAGAAAATATTTTTTATTTTTACTTCTAATTACAAAACTATTATCTTAGTTTTAATTACAAAATTATCATATTATTTTATATTTTTAACAATTTATATAGGAAATATTGAAAATAATATATTCTTATTTTTATTATTTCCTGTACAAACTTTTGAAAAGAGAAATCAATATGTTAATTTTATAATTAAAACTAGTTTTGTAATTACAAATAAAAGTAAAAAATATTTTTTAAAAGCAAATCGTACCCTTAAGTTACTTTCATATTAGTCCTTTAAAAGCTTACACTACCGCTAAATAAGTTTCTTAAACATCAAAAAAAAATTCTTATTAGTCCTTATGAAGGACTACAGTGAAGACAAAAATAATTTGGTAAAGAGTATTTGGTGGAGTAGAATAATGACTATATTTTGGGTTTAGAAGAACCAATGTGTTGAACTTGATTCATTGAACTCGAGTCAATGTTATGGAACTCACTCTTCAAGTCTTTTTTCCTTTTGGGGAAACCCTAGCAAATTCCCAAGTTCTCTAAGGTAACTTTCCCCTATTTAAGACAATTAAGAAACAACTAAAGTAAAGGGAAAAATTACAAGTCTTTATATCAATTGAATAGGGTTGTTTTGGTTTAATTATTACTCTTAAGTTCGAGATTTTAATTTTATAATTTCATGTCTACTATTCACTTGTATAGTATTATTAAAATTTATGTTAACTAAAATGAAATAGAAAATTAAAATTTATTTTGTCCTTCTAAAATCAATATTTGTTTGCTCGTATGTGTGTTATTGGTTAATTTTAAGTTAGTTAAATTATATTTACAACCTGTTTGATACAACACTTTAACGGAGTTAGCACACACCCATACATCTGAACGGGGGTTAGATGGAAGATACACATAACATGCTTTGGTGGAACACAGATCTACGAACAGAGACGGTGAAACAAACAAGTCTTTAGAGTATGTTTGAGTACTAAATTTAATTAAGATTTTATATAATAAATTATTAAAAAATTTACACTATAAATTTAATCATAAGATTTATAGGGATTAGTTGAAATTGGGTTAATTTTCTCATAAGTTTTTCGAATGACATATAATACCTTTTCATAGAGCTTAAATATTAGTAGTCTAATAATAAGAAATTATCATTCTGTATATCAACTTTATTTTGAAGATGAATGTGTATTTTATGAAAAATATAGATAAATTTCGGGGTATAAAAAGCAGTAATTGGTTTATCACCATTGAATTAACCACATCACCAAGAACAAAGACAAATGTGAAGCCACCAATTTTTGTTTTTCTCTTATGCTTATAATCACGTTCTCTCTAAAGGGCAACATCCCTTAATAGTTACAACACATAGATTGGTCATAGGTATGAGGAAGTGAACAATATAACTTTATAAGAGCCAAGGGAATCTCTATCAGCAGAAGATGACTCATCACACAAAGTTTTATGGCCCACATTTAGGAACAGGGCTTTGTTGAATAACATTTAAATACCTTAATGGGCTCTTACTCCACCACCATTGAACAGGCCCAATTGGTGTTGTCAGGATGTGTCTTGTTCTTGTCTATCCTGTGTAATCCATATTTATAAGAAATAAGTAATAACTATTCACAAAAAAAAAAGAAATAAGTAATAACTGCAATAGACACATATAAAACACCTACTAATTATGAAGAAGACGGAAAAGATCTTTCCATTATTAAAAAAACTACACCAACCCAAACTATTCATCAACATTCATGTTTCTCAAAATTTCACAAAAAATTATAATTTGTAATAAACTATTTTCATTTGCAAAAGACAGTTTCTATATTTTTATTCTAGGGATAACTTTGTTTTTTTAATTCCAAAAAAAAGAGGGTGGTGTCTATGAATGATCTTAGAAACAAAAACCTATAATATGAAGGTATTTAATTTGACTTCCAGGATTAAAATTTAGACATTTTGAGATTAGAATTTTTTTTAATGGTTTAATTGTTTAACTATTTTATATTGTCTTTAAATCACATAATAATATGATCTTTGCGAAGACCCATCTAAATGTTATGAAGAAGGTACAAAGGTAAGGTCATATTGCCTAAGTAACATGCTCGAAAAGATGATTAGGGGGTGGGGAGAACCACACCCCCACTTGTCCCCCTGGATATAAAAGAGAATTGGGAATGATTTATTCTTCGAGTGAGTCAAGTCTGAGTATAATGCTATCCGAGAGCATAATATGCACATGAGAATGAGTGTTAGGGGTGGAGAAGTGCACACCTTAGGCAGGAGGGCACAAACTAAAATTATTATGAAAGTGGTAACTAATTTGCTAACTTTTAATTATTTGTTATAGTTATATAAGGTATTTTTGAAATTTAATATTATTGTCTTTATTCCATATTTGTAGTCCCAACAAACTGGGCAAAACATCACACTCGATAAGCTATTCAAGTTGACCCAACAGCGGTCCACTGGTGAGTAAGTCAATGACCGCAACCATGACACCAGGGTAAGTAACTCAAATGATAAATTTAATTTATTTTCAAATTTAACTTCCATTTTTTAATTGTATGCATCATTTTTTTAATACGTGTTATTGAGTATGACCTGTCTAACATATATATCAAAGGTTGCTAAACCATATGACTTCGTAGATCATAGTCTAGGTTAAGGTTGTGGGTGGAAGAAACAAAAGCCATATTAATTGTACTAGTGAATAAGCCTCACAAGTCCTCCCAAGCTCTTTCTCTATGACCTGGTCATTAAGATTCCCGTAATTAACAGGTTTTGGTAATGACAAATAAGATGAAACATAACTAGAACTCTAAGACAATGGAAACTTGGTTAAACAAATCTCAAGGGTAGAAAAGTCTTTCCTTTTATTCTTGGAACATGAAGTTGTTTGGACTTGAAAACTTACCTTTGTTTAGTTGTAAGAGTTAGACATTATTCTTAAGTGGACATCTAAGTTAAATAACTCGATAATCAATTAATCTTGCACTTGAGTGGTGACTTAAACGATTAATTAATGAACCAAAAGTTAAGCATCAAAATGTGTCAGAATTCAAAGTATGCCTAGATGGTTCGAACCATACTGTGACTAGTTTAAACCAATGTTTTTGGTGGGGCTAGTTTAAACCATTGCTTGGCCTAGTTCAAACTACTAAGTTAGAAATAGGGTGTTTTGAATTCTTGACTTATTTCTAGTATCTTGGTATACTTTGTTTCTTTATTCAACGACATTTTTACTTACAAATTTAGCACTATAGTTTTGTTAAAATGCGTCCAACACTGAGTGAAAAACCATTTGAGTTAAAATTACACTTACTCACTTAAGATCTTGTCTTTCTTATTTTCTGATCTACAATAGTTTACTTCTTTTGAAGTTTTTCCTTGTTGTTATTGCACTAAGAGAGTTTGGGATTGGAGTGTGAGAAAATTATTCTCCAAATAGACCTCAAAGTGTTTTCATAGTCCTGTTTGGTTAAATTGGGTTGTAAGGTAGTATTAAGCTTTGGGTAAA
Source organism: Clitoria ternatea (assembly GCA_037962975.1). Lineage (NCBI taxonomy): Eukaryota > Viridiplantae > Streptophyta > Magnoliopsida > Fabales > Fabaceae > Clitoria > Clitoria ternatea. The sequence goes on from CM075674.1 coordinate 45,925,148, forward strand.
AAGGTCCAAAAGTTGTAATCAGACACATTGTAATTGATTTTTTAACATAGTGAAATTTTGGGAGGAAACTGGATGTAAATCACAGTGGTAGTGATCAAACTAGAATACATTATGGTTTGAATCTCTTTCCCTTATCTCTTTAAGTTTCTTTATTTTATTTTCATATTTCTTCTTTACATGAAAATTATATAAATCAAGTTTTTTAAGTACATTCCTTCTTGAAAAAGTTTCTTAAAGAACGTGAGTTTTCCTAAACTTAATTCACTTTCCTCTCAAGTCTGAGGCCACTTGTCAACAAGTGGTCTTTTGTTGCTGGGAGCTTCATAATTTCAAGAGATATAGCCTCAAACAAAATATGGGTGGGGGAGCGACTATTAATAGACCACTTACCTTTAACACTTGGGTTACAATTTCTAGAAAGCCCACATGAAAATCTTCATTGAGTCCGTATTTAGGATGTAATTGAAAATGGACCAGATATTCCTATGCATATTGTTGATGAGGAAAATGTTGAAAAAGTAAAGACCCTTTGGACTGATGATGAAAAAAGATATGTTAAATATGATTTGAAAGGCAAGAACATTTTATGCTTTACTTTTAGTTATGATGAATTCTTTAGAGTTATTAGTTGTAAAAGTGCTAAAGAAGTATGGAATACTATGTTTATCACTCATGAAGGTGCAAATGAAGTAAAAAGATCTAGAATAAATACTTTAAACCATGAGTTAGAAATGTTTGAGATGTTTCCTAATGAAAGCATTTTAGACTTACAAAAGCGTTTTGTTCATATTATCAATCATCTTTTAACATTGGAAAGATCTTTTTCCAATAAGTATTTAACTAATCGTGTTTTGAGATGTTTAAGTAAGGAATAACAACCTAAAGTGACCACAATAAAATATTACAAGAACCTAGAAAGTATGTCCTTAGCAGCCTAATTCAGAAAACTACAATATAAGCAACAACTACAACTCCTTAAGAAATCTAAGGAGAATACAACAAAAAAAAAGCGTTTAAGGCCTCTTCCACCCTTAAATGAAAGGAAATAACTAAAAGTGTATAATAGTGAGAATAATGAAGTCTTTAGACTTTTCATCAAGAAGTTTGGGAAATTCATGAATAAGAAAAGTTTTATAAAAATGGGCCAAAATAGAAAGGTAACAAAAAAAGAAAATTCTTCTAATCTCACGTGTTTTGAATGTGGTAAAATAGGATATTTCAAATCAGAATACCCACAACTAGCCAATAAGCCCAAGAGTGATAAAAAAATAAAGAGAATAGCCTATATGGCTTAAGATGGTAACTCAACAAGCTCATTAGATTCGTCTAACCGAGAAGAGGGTAATCTTTATGTCATGACAAGCCACCAAGAAGGAAAAGAAAATGAGGTAAACAACTCTTTTGAAATTACTTATGAAGAGTTATTTTAAACTTTCCATGGTTCACAAGATAAGTTCTTTAAAATGAATAAAATTTTGAAAAAGGCCAATGAACATATCTTCACCCTTAAAAGGAAAATAGATTTAATTAACTTCGATAATGATGTTTTAAATAAAAAGAATTCCTTTCTAGAACTCATCTTTGCAAAATCTAAAATTGAATTTTGTGTCTCAAATTGTTCCAATTGTAAAGCTTTAAAAATTGAGACTAAGAATTTGAAAAATACTCCAATAACATTTACAAAAAGAAAAGATAATTTAGATATTTTACTTGATAATCAAAATGCGTTTTTGATAAAGTTAGAATGGGATATAAGCCTAATAAATAATAAAAGTCCATTAAAAACTTCTATAATGACCAAAACAATCATCTTTTGTTCCCCAAAACAAATCCACTAGTCCATTTATTAAATGATTTTACTGTGGAATAAAGGGTCACAAAGCCTATGTTGTAAAACTAGAAAAAGAAATGGCTTTAGAAGAAAAATTTAGGATAGGGGAAATCCCGACCCAAAATCAAATTGATACCTAGAAGTTGACCTAGATTGTTTTATAGGTTTGCTTTAAATCAAACAATTCAAAATGATACCTAGATAATGGGTGCTTGAAACATACAACATGAGATTAAACAAAATTCTCCCAAATCACACAAAGGAATAAGGACACACATCCTATGGGAACAACCCACCAAAGGAAGAATCCTTGGAGTTGGAAATGTAGGTATATCATAATTAGCTTTTATTCCTAATGTTCTCTTGGTAGATGGGCTTAAACACAATTTCTTAAGTATAAGCCAACTGTGCAATTAAGGTAACCACGTTATTTTTTATTTTAGATGTTGCTTAATTGAGGATCAAAAGGACAAAAAGATAAAATTTATTGGACATAAAGTCAATAATGTTTACATGATTAATCTTGATAATTTGTTTTGATGATGCAAAAATTTTTCTAACTAGAGAGCAAGAGTTGTGGTCGTAGCATAACATAATTACTCACATTCACATATAGCATTGAAATAAACTTGTTTTAAAAAATCTAGTAGACAGTCAACCAAAACTTAAATTTAAAAAGAATTTTGTGATGCTTGCAAAAAAGAAAAACAAGTAAGAGTGTCCTTCAAATCCATAAACGTTGTTTCAACTAATGGGCCCTTATAGTTTTTACACTTGGATCTTTTTTGACCTTTTAGAATAAAAAGTTTTGGTGAAAACTATTATGCTCTAGCATAAAAAGTGGTAATAAAAAAACTCCAAGTATATCTAGTCCACTTAGGATGAAGCTTTTAAGATGTTTAAGGAATTAGCTAAGGTTATTCAAAACAAAAGGGATCTAAATATGAAGTGATCATAGAGGAGAATTTGAAAATGTTATTTTTAAAAACTATTGCAAAAAACATGGAATTGAATATAATTTTTGTCATTAGAACACCTTAAGAAAATGGAGTTGTTAAGAGAAAGAATCTTTCACTATAGGAATCAGCTCGATCCATACCAAATTAAAATAATCTTCCAAAACATTTATGGGTTGATACAGTAAATATTGTTTGTTTTGTAATGAATCGGGTCCTTATAATAACTTTAATAAAGAAAATGTCGTATGAACTTTATAAAGGAAGAAAATAAAACATATTCTTCTTTCACATTTTTGGATGTAAGTGCTTTATTTTAAACAATGGAAAAGATAACCTTGGAAAATTTGACACTAAGTCTGATTAGGCAATATTTTTTAGTTATTCATTAAGCAGAAAGACATATATGTATAATAAAAGAACTATGACTATAGAAGAATTTATTCATGTTTCTCTTGCTGAATTTGACCCTAACAGATTAGGAAAGTTAATTGATTATCTTGCAAATGACTTTGAAGACATGGGCACAAAACATTTATGGGTTGATGTAGTAAATATTGTTTGTTTTGTAATGAATTAGGTCCTTATGATAACTTTAATAAAGAAAATACCCTATGAACTTTATAAAGAAAGAAAATAAAACATTTTTCTTTCATATTTTTGGATGTAAGTGCTTTATTTTAAACAATGTAAAAGATAACTTTGGAAAAATTGACACTAAGTATGATTAGGCGGTATTTCTTAGTTATTCATTAAGTAGAAAGACATATATGGTATATAATAAAAGAACCATGACTATAGAAGAATTCATTCATGTTTTTTTTTATGAATTTGACCCCAAAAGGTTAGGAAAGTTAATTGGTTGTCTTGCAAATGACTTTTAAGATATAGGCACAAATCATCAAGAAAGAACTAGCCAGGATAAACCAACGACTAGTGAACCGCTAAAGGAATAAAAGACCTCAAATGACCATCCTACAGAAAATGTTATTGGTGACGTATCAAAGGGTGTAACACCCTAAATTTTAAAATAGAGGATTAATTAAGGAGATAAATATTAAATAATTATATGTGGATTATTTAATGTTCCAAAATATTATAAATAACTAAATTAAGATTTTTGGGGACTACTCATAATTTATTGGAGCCGAACAGGCTGAATTTATGCCCGATTAAAATATAGGTGTCAGACCAAGTATCTCCGATTGGGGTGATATTGGTCACAGCTGTTAAGGATATTATTGGGAATCTAAATATGTATTAGAAATAATTTTTAGATAAAGTATTAAACCCAAACAGAGATCCTGTTGGTGGTAAAACAATGAAATATTAGTATGAGGAATAAAATTAAAGCCAAAAAGCCTTCATTCTTCCTTAACATTTTCGTTGGCTCCTGAGACTAGGTTGGCAAACACTCTTTTCTTCTTCTTTCTTATTCCTTCTTCATCTATTCTCCTCTCAAAAACCCTTGGAATTGTGTACCTTCTTCTCCTTGCCATTTTCATTTCTTGCAGCTTGCAAGGAGAGATTGGAACTTGAAGTCTCCCCCTCTCTTCTCATTTTCGTGTGCAACATTCCCTCTATTGGAAAACCCACTCCCTTCTTCTCTTAAGGTAAACTCTTACTTCTCAAGAGTATGAACTATGAGTTTTTGGGTTTTAATGTTGATAAAGTGATTTAATGAATATGGGTTGTGTAGAGAAGCCATAAATGTGTAAATACTAAGATGGGTTACCATAAATGTGAGATTTTATGAGGAAGATGAATGTATGGTTGGAAGGTGATGAAGAATAAATGGGTATTAATGAGTGTTGTTGGATTTTAGAGAAACCCTAACCCTAGGATTTAGGGGAAATATGAAATAAGAGTGAAGAAGCATTTATTGTGTTAGATAATTATTATTGGTGAGGTGAAATGATGTTATTAATGGTGAATGGCCATTAATAAAGCTTAATAGTTGATGATGGTTGTTAGGAACCATCAATGTGGGAACCCATTAATGGGTTTGATATTAATAATGCATAATAATGAATTTGGACACCTAACCCATGGTGGTTGTGGTGGAATTAATGAAATAAATGAGGTTTGAAAATTTAAAGTGATATAAACATCAAGTAAATGAATATGAACATTAAGTCTTGGTGGTTGAATAGAAAATAATTGTGTGGTATATTGTATAATGTAGGAAACAACCCCATTGACAAGGCGGGACCATCGGACTGCGTTGATTACTACTTCTCTTGAGGTAGGAGGGGGTAACTATTCTAAATGCATGATTACATCCATTGATGATGTGAAAATATGTATATATGATTGTGTTTGAGGATTGCTTAGGTGGATGATGTGATGATTTCATGATTTGAGTGCATATTGAATGATTGATGTTATGTGGCATGTGTTTGGGATGATGAATATGATATTATGTTGAACATGTTGATGAAATATGTCATGATGGTTTGAGACCATGTTTTGAATTGAAATCAATGATGTAAAATATCCCAAATATGTATATATGAATTGATAAATATGATTGCCACTAACTATCATTGTGTATAAGTCCAACGAGGATTGGTGAAGATTAAGGATATTGAGAATATTGAAATCCATTAAGTGGTAGTGGTGAATGGTTGATTGTGGAGTGACATTAGGATGCATAGTGTGAGAATACACTTGATTTGCATTGCATTGCATCCATGGCATATCATAAGCTGTCTATGTGGAACGTTAGGGGTTCCACTAGGCGGGCCCAGTGGGAGGGCGACCCTATGCACAGTTATATTATTGTATTTTCCCTAGTGATTTTGGGAATCACGAAGCTGTCCATAGTTTGGTGATGAGGCACCTTATATGGCGGGCCCAGTGGGCGGGCGGCTTTGTGATGAGCAAGTTACCTCGGTGTCCGACGGGACACGACTCTCTCGATGTGTGTTCGGGAGGGGCCCGTAGCACTTGTGGCAAGAAAGGCCACGAATATAGATCCGTAAGTCACAGAGTGACTAGTGCTACAGATGGGCGAGAGTGATTTGGTACCAGTAAAAGTATGATGTTGAGCATGCATGGATTGAGGTATATGTGTACACAATTTTTCTACTGCAGTAGGGGCATAGTAGCACACTTATGCTCGTCCCACACTTAGTATGTTGTTGTTTCCCATAGTCGGATCCGCATTTGATAATAATTCCTTTGTGCATATATATTAGCTATAAGAGCATTTGTATATAGCCAGAAATATGCCTAGTTGAAAGCCTGTGATGGCGATGGATGATTGAGATATAAAGAGGAAAGAATTGTGGTACTAACATTATGTTGTGATTATGTTATTTGAGAATGCTAATGATTGGATATGTGTGTTGTAATGTATTTTCTTGAGTATGTAGCATGTTGCCATGAAATGAGAGAGTATGTGAATGAAACTATGATGTTTCTTATGAAATGTATCATATGTGAGTATGTATGGGTATCATCATAATATATGACTTTGATACATTTGGATTATGTTACTCACCTCCTAGTTGTCATTTTAACTTTGATGTAGGTATATGATGTAAATCCTGCTCTTTTGGAGGTCGAGCATTGGAGAAGGTAAATATGGAAGGACTGTGGATGAGCCTTGGCCGACATATATATTCATTTTGTGTAGCATATAGTATGTATATGCTTATTTTGTAATTAATTTGATGATAGTTGATTTTGGAGGTCGTGTAGGAAAATTAGACCTTATGTGTATAGCTAATTTTCATTAATGACCTTGATAATGTATGAATGATAACTATAATGTGGATTTGCTGTAGAATTTAATGAATGAATGAAGACTTATGTGAGAAATTGTGTTTCATGTAGTATGTGAAGTGATAGGCTTGGTTTTGATATGATTAATGAATTGGTGTGGGAATTATTGAGTATAAATGATTGAGACAAGTTTTAAATGCTCAATATAATGTATGTGATGTGTTGAATTTGATCAATTTTGCTTGGTATAGGTTTTGGTATGTAAAGTTATGAAATTTTCACATTTTCTACACATGAGCTGATAATCTCGCTCAAGCGAGATGGGTTCTCGCTTGAGCGAGAATCCCCTGCATCAGTTATATGGCCTCTGGACTATTCTCGCTCAAGCAATGAGTGGTCCTCGCTCAGGCGAGACGACCCTGCACTTGGTGTGTGCATTCTGGACATTTCTCGCTCGAGCGGGCTCACCTTCGCTCAAGCGAGTGCTGTGTGGAATCGGTTCTGGGTGAGATTCGCTCAGGCGACTGGTATCTCGCCTAAGCGAGATTGCTTATGTATCAGGTAGGAGCTATTGGATGAATTTCGCTCAGGCGGGTCTGGCCTCGCTCGAGCAAAATGAGGGCAGTGAGGTTTTGTCCCTTCTTCACTCAAGCGAGCTTGCCTCGCTCAAGCGAGTGAGCGTGATTTTGATTCTGGAGCATTTTCGCTCACTTGCCTCGCCTAAGCGACCCCTGTGGATCTCGCTCAAGCGAGATAGGACTCGCTCCAGCGAGTTCCCCCGATTCCAGTTTTCTCATTTTTGGCTTCTTTGCTTCTATTCTCTTGCTTGTTTTGGAATTCTTTGATCATGAAAATGATATTATTATTATTATTATTATTATTATTATTATTATTATTATTATTATTATTTTATATTTCTATTGTTTATAAATTGAGAAGGCATCTTTCATCATCTTTTTTTACATATTTCATTAACTTTTAAATTTTATCCAATCTTCCGCCTTTCTCTTGTGATGGTCTTGAGTCTGATCGTCCAATGAGCATTCTGATACCTTCTCATATCTTCATATATGAGTTAGGTTATTAAATGGTCCGGGGTAATTACTTGGTATTATATATATATTGAATTTTCTCTACTTATAATTATTTTAAATCGCAAAAAATTTACCCCTAATATTGGGGTGTTACAAAGGGAATATCAAGTCATAACTTTCTTAGAAATATTAATAATAATTATGCATTTGTTTCTAAAATTGAACCTAAGTGTATAAAAGAAGCCTTGTCAGGTGAGTTTTAGGGGGGTTACTGTGCAAGATAAATCAAACCAATTTGAAATAAATCGAGTATGAGTGCTTGTCTATAGGCCCTTTAATAATTCATTAATTGACACTAAATGAATGTTTGGAAACAAACTAAATGAAGCAAAAATAATCACAAGAAATAAAGCTAGGCTAGTAGCAATAGACCATAATCATTAAGAAGTAATAGATTATGATGAAACATATACACCTGTTGCTAGATAAGAAGTTATATGATTATTACTTGCTTTTACTTATTCATTCAACTTTAAACTATACCAAATGGATGTTGATCTGTCCTGAACCGGGGTCTAGAGATCCGGACTCAAGTCAATCACAAACAGTATGTAAGTACCGTATAGGAGACCGGATGTATGAGTATCCGGTATGAGTATCCGTTGTCCTTGAGCAGAGAGAACGGACTGGGCGTCCTGGAGGTCCTTCACACCGACCTAACGCGTTGAAGTGGGCGAATGGTGGTGTCACCTGCAAAGATTCTCTGACGCTCAAGTCAGTGATGATATTCCAAGTAAGGAATGTATTTCAGAGAGTAATTGTTCATGAGAATAGTTGAAGATCCACCACTTCATTAATGAAATGCGTTCATATACCTGATTGGCTCATTTTTCGAGGACTCGTTAGTGGGGAACCACTAACTCCCATTAGCATTATTTTATTGCGCACTTACCAGCATGATTGGGTCAAGTGGCTATTTTATATTGAGCATGTAGAATATAGACTAGGATTAGGGAACAAGTTGACCATCCCCGTGAGCAGAATTTGGCTCGTAGTGCAGGGAATTATTGATCGATCCCTGTAGCAATAATCCTTGTCTTTAGCGCAGTGACGTGTGTGTTGTCCGATGTCATGGTGTTATCCTGAACAACCGGTATAGGGAGAACGCCTGATATGGAATTACAGTCCGGATGTATACCGATGACACCGGTTACACGTTGATGTCTTGACAAAGACGTTGAAATATGTCTTGCAGATCGGATACCGGTATTGAGACCGGATCATATGTCCCCTAGCTTGTGTGAGGGACTGAATGGTTGTTCACATAAGCTACTCAACCTGCGAGAGGTCTGAATATCGGTAAGCTTACGCGTATAACAGTTCCTTAGCATTTATTATTATTTTGCAAAGAACCGTTCTCAGATTAAAAGATCCGTTCTATGAATTCCATGGAATGGATCTGTTCTATGAATTCCGTGGAGAAAATTTAGTCGCAGTGGTTGATGGTCGTCATGAAGATCCTCTGACGTCCTTATAAGGTTTGCCTCCTCTTCCTGAGGGTCAAATTATGGGACCGGACTTCGTCTTTCCTACGTCTGAGGTTCCTTCATCTGTGGAAGGTACCGAGGCTCCCGGAGGGGATATTCCTGAGGAAGTCCCAAAGGAAGGGACACAAGAGCCTGGTGTTGAGAAGGCACAGAAAGCTGAAGGGCAAATTCCTCCCTCGTAGTCTTGTTTTCATTTATATGTAAAGTTGTGTACCGGGATCAACTCCGATTTTGAACAATTGTGTAATTTCGTCCTTTATGAATAAACTTCATTTAAGAAATTTGTCTTCAACATTTCATGTATATTTAAGTCGTTGTTAATCCGTTCTGTATGATTAACCTTGAGGTCGAATTGAAATCATTGCCTCGGAAGATTAAACAACAAATGGATTCAGAACGGATAAATATATATACATGTCCCCAAGTGCGTGTTAAGAAGAAGGTGCCTGTCTTTAGGGCATGATCCTTAATTCCTTTGGGGAGAGAAAGAGCCGATCCGTTGTTAACAAAAATGGTGTAACAGGACGGATGACTATTATTAATTCGTGTTACTCTCACTGGAGAGAACGATGTCGTCCATTGTGAGAGTATTGTTCCGAGTTTGGGGAACTGCAAAGGTGTAAGAAAGTGGTGTTTGAGTCTTCCATCATAAGGATGATGATGGGAGTTTGTCTACTCCAGGAGTTACGTCATTGTATCACAGAATAGGTGATAAAGAATATCCGTCCTGGGAGAATACCACTTGAGAGTGAAAGTGCGGATTAACTTTCAAAATCTTCCATCATAAAAATGATGATGGGGATCGTTTGTATCAGGAGTTTTATCGTCGAATCACTTCATAGGTGATTGAGATCATCCGTCTTGGGGATGTGTACGACACCAGGAATTACATCGTCAGGTCACATAGTAGGTGATTGAGATCATCCGTCCTTGGGGTGTGTATGGCGCCAGGAGTTACATCGTCAGATCACAGAATGGGTGATTGAGATCATCCGTCTTGGGCAAGTACACAACGTCAGGAGTTACATCGTCATATCACATAATGGGTGACTGAGGTTATCCGTTCTGGAATCATCCATCCTGGAGACATTTTTCCAATCGTATGGATTGAGTGTTCAATTTTCATATCCGAAATCAGATATGAGTAGTACTCTACTAGCCCCCTAGCTGATGTGAGGAATTAGCCCCCTAGATGATGTGAGGAATTAGTAGATTTGCTCATATGAGCTATATCGATCGTAGTACGTTTAGTAGAAAACAGCTTTAATAGAGGGATTGCATGTGTATTGAATCGTTCCGAACTTAAGTAGTGAAGATCGGGTATGGACGTAGAACCTTCATTCCGGATTTTTACATGCAAGATGAAGAACGGATAGAGACGTATAACTATGGTTTTCATGCATAGGCATTTTGATAGCCAAAGACTTGATTTGACAGAAAAGATAGAGTATCTTTTGTCAAGTATAGATAGTTTGATATAAAAGCCTGGTAAAAAGCGTATGTTGCTTCTTAAAGATCAGGACTTTTGGTTGTAAATATCATAATAGGGATCGCCGTTGTAAGTGAACATGTTATTGTCATGAGAACGGCTTGTAATGTAAATCTTGAGGGGGAATGACTGTGAGAACGTTTCGTCAAGAGTTCGTTCCTCAAGATATTCGTTAAACTATTAATACTGTCCCCTAGTATTATTGGGTGAGCAGTACTTTGTACAAACTCTGAGTGATGCTTCCACGTGAGAGTTTTTTAAGAGTGAGGATCTCGAGTAGAGATTCCTCTACTTGACGATTGCGAATATAAATATTTCCGACTGAAAGGTTTCGGGTGAATATGCCTCAGATTGTGGCGTACCCGAATGAATTATTTTTGGGTCGGACTTTATGAGTCAGGTTTCAATTGAAGAATTGAGGACTCAGAATTTAAAGCTATAAAACTTCCAAATAAAGAACTTCAAAAGAGAGTATTAATTTGGAGTTCAGTATAACTTACTTGTTGTGTTTGGAGTCCGGTTTGATCCTACAATCCATGTCATATTTGGCGTTCGGTTTAATCCTACTAACCGTTCTTCAATCGGTCTTTGGTTTTACCCAATGACGATTCTTCACCGACATTCGGTCAATCCTACTAGTCGTACTCAGAGTTCGGTTTAATCCTACAATCCGAGCCTTCAACACGGGGTTCAGATCAAGGCTAATCCTGAACCTACTTCGCCCGTTACTTGGGGTTCAGCGTGGTCTTGAAGAAGAACCAGCTTACTGCGCCCAAGCCTTCAATGTTTTATGAAGAGTAAGGCATTCAATAATCCGTTCAGCGTGATCAATATTGAGGTCGGATTGGGGAAGTGTATCTCAATCGTAAGAGTACGGATTGAGTCTTCAAAGACTTCCATCATAAGGATGATGATGGGAATTGTCCGCGCCAGGAGTTACCTCGTCAACTCACAGAATATGTGATTGAGAGCATCCGTCCTGGGGAAGTGTATCTCAATCGTAAGAGTACGGATTGAGTCTTCAAAGACTTCCATCATAAGGATGATGATGGGAATTGTCCGCGCCAGGAGTTACCTCGTCAACTCACAGAATATGTGATTGAGAGCATCCGTCCTGGGGAAGTGTATCTCAATCGTAAGAGTACGGATTGAGTCTTCAAAGACTTCCATCATAAGGATGATGATGGGAATTGTCCGCGCCAGGAGTTACCTCGTCAACTCACAGAATATGTGATTGAGAGCATCCGTCCTGGGGAAGTGTATCTCAATCGTAAGAGTACGGATTGAGTCTTCAAAGACTTCCATCATAAGGATGATGATGGGAATTGTCCACGCCAGGAGTTACCTCGTCAACTCACAGAATATGTGATTGAGAGCATCCGTCCTGGGGAAATTAGTCTCAATCGTTCTTCTTCAACCGGTGTTGGATTTCACTCATTCACTAGCCTTCAAATAGGGTTCGGTGCAATCCTACTACCCATTTCCTGAGGTTCGGTTTAATCCTACAACTCAGGTCTTCACCGACGTTCGTCCAAACCTACTAGTCGTACTCGGAGTTCGGTTCAATCCTACAATCCGAGCCTTCACCGGTGTTCAGCCAAACTTACTAACCGTACCCAAAGTTCGGTTTAATCCTATAATCTGGGCCTTCGAATAGGGTTCGGTGCAATCCTACAACCCATTTCCTGAGGTTCGGTTTAATCCTACAACTCAGGTCTTCACCGACGTTCGGCCAAACCTACTAGTCGTACTCGGAGTTCGGTTCAATCCTACAATCCGAGCCTTCACCGGTGTTCAGCCAAACTTACTAACCGTACCCAGAGTTCGGTTTAATCCTACAATCTGGGCCTTCGAATGGGGTGATTCACCCAGTTGTACCTTCGAAGAGGTTCATCGCTAACAACGGATATATTGTTAGGATCATCTGTCCTGAAAGTATCTTGTCACAACAGTGTTGTGCATCGAATAAAATCATAAAGACAATGGGTGAATCATTTAGAGTATTTCATTAATTATGAATTACGAAAGAGAGAAAGAGAGATGAGTCGGGGTTATGACTCATTAGACCTTCTTGGTAAAATCCGATCTGGATCTGCTCTTATCACTCCGTTGTAACGTTGGGGATTTCTCTCTTGCCGCTATTGCTTCCAAGTGTATTTCAATGCTCACATACTTGGATGCTTTCCTCTTGAATTCTTCAAAATTCACTGGAGGATTCTTTGCCAATGACATGGCAAAAGCAGAGCTTGGTTGCAAAGCTTCTATTGCTATGTGCAATTGAAGTGCTTCTGCCAAGTTTGGAACAGCAGCTGCTTCCTTGTGAAACCTCTTCAAGAAGTCCTTGAGAGTTTCATGCTCCCCCTGCCTAATCTGAGCCAAGGTATGAGATGTTCTGGGAATATCACTGGAAATGACAAAGTGGTCCACCAACGCTGTTGCCATTTCTTCCCATGAGTTAATGGAACCTGATAGTAGCTTCCTGAACCAGCTAAGGGCATCATCAACAAGAGTCCGAGGGAACATCCTGCACATGACATCTTCATCTGCCCCCAGGTACATGGCTTCGAGTGTATAAGCATCAAGATGCTTAGTAGGATCAGTTTCACCACTGTATTTTTCTATGGAGAGAGGTTGAGTAGTCTGTAGGTGCTTAGGGATGCGTACACTCATAAGTCTCCTTGAAAAAGGGACTGTGAGCTTATAAGTTACTGGAGAGGCTGTCATCAGCCTCGTCTTCCCTTTAACAACTCTCTTATCAGAATCGTGGATCTGTTCCTTCCCTTCAAATGTGGGGATATTTGAATACTGGGGGGTAGAGGATTTTTCTCCCTCGGTTGTGTGATGTGTCCCCTTGATCGGAGACATGGCTCTCTCCTCCACGCTCTTTCTTTCACGTTTCAATTCCATCAGTTCCTCCCTCAGCTTTCTTATCATCTCATCCTTTAGATTTGGTGCTAAAACCTGCACCATTCTTCTTGAACTTTCCACAGGCGACTCGAGAGCTAAGTGCCTGTTCACTGGTTGTTCCTGGGCAGTGATGTCTTCCACATGCCCATCTGGTTGGTTTCTGCCATTGCCTTCCATAATAAGAGACCAGGCTTCTTAAACGAGAAGTGGGAATAACTTTAACGAGTCCCACCGGGCGTGCCAATGATCTGTCCTGAACCGGGGTCTAGAGATCCGGACTCAAGTCAATCACAAACAGTATGTAAGTACCGTATAGGAGACCGGATGTATGAGTATCCGGTATGAGTATCCGCTGTCCTTGAGCAGAGAGAACGGACTGGGCTTCCTGGAGGTCCTTCACACCGACCTAACGCGTTGAAGTGGGCGAATGGTGGTGTCACCTGCAAAGATTCTCCGACGCTCAAGTCAGTGATGATATTCCAAGTAAGGAATGTATTTCAGAGAGTAATTGTTCATGAGAATAGTTGAAGATCCACCACTTCATTAATGAAATGCGTTCATATACCTGATTGGCTCGTTTTTCGAGGACTCGTTAGTGGGGAACCACTAACTCCCATTAGCATTATTTTATTGCGCACTTACCAGCATGATTGGGTCAAGTGGCTATTTTATATTGAGCATGAAGAATATAAACTAGGATTAGGGAACAAGTTGACCATCCCCGTGAGCAGAATTTGGCTCGTAGTGCAGGGAATTATTGATCGATCCCTGTAGCAATAATCCTTGTCTTTAGCGCAGTGACGTGTGTGTTGTCCGATGTCATGGTGTTATCCTAAACAACCGGTATAGGGAGAATGCCTGATACGGAATTACAGTCCGGATGTATACCGATGACACCGGTTACACGTTGATGTCTTGACAAAGACGTTGAAATATGTCTTGCAGATCGGATACCGGTATTGAGACCGGATCATATGTTAAGAGTGTTTCTTAAATGATTTTATTCAAGAAAAAGTTTATGTGGAACAATCACCTAGTTTTAAAGATTTTGAAAAACCTATCATGACCTCCAAGAGCTTGGTATGATCAGTTGAGTTGTTTTCTTCTTGAAAAAGTTTTTCAAAAAGGAAAGATGGATACTAAAAATTTTTTTTATTAAAAGAAGTGCTAGTGACATTCTTTTGGTTCAGATTTATGTCAACAACATAGTGTTTGGTGCTACTAATGAATCTCTTTGCAAAGAGTTTTCCAATTCTATGCAGAAAGAATTTTAGATGTCTATGATAAGAGAATTAACATGTTTTCTAGGACTTCAAATTAAGCAAACTAAGGGATATTTCTAAGCCAAACAAAGCATTGCAAATAACTGCTAAGAAAATTTGACATGGGCAAAGCAAAAGAAATAACAACACCAATAAGAACTTATTGCTATCTAGAGAAAAATGAATCAGGTACTCCATTGATAGAAAGAAGTATCGAGGTATGATTGGTTCTGTACTTTATCTTAGATCTAGCAGGCCTAATATCATGTTCTGTATTTGTATGTGTGCTTGTTTTCAATCCTGCCTACATGAATCTTATATGTTTCCTGTCAAACATATCTTGAAAATATTTAGTAAGAACGCAACACATGGGTTTATGGTACCCCGAAGATGTTAAGGCTTACCTAGTTGATTATTCTGTTTCAGATTTTATGAGTTGTAAGGTTGATTGGAAGAGCACTAGTGAAATGCGTCATTTTCTTTTTAGTTTACTTATTTCTTAAGATTCCAGGAAGCAAGCCAGCGTGGCCTTGTCCAAAGCTAAAGCCGAGTATGTTGGTGTTGGTAGTTGTCGTGGGCAAATCTTTTGGTTAAAACATCAACTAGCATAATACGATATTCATCTCGATCACATCTTCATATTGTGATAACACTAGTTCTATCAACTTAGCAAATAACCATGTTATGCACTCTAGAACTAAACACATAGAAATTAGTCATCATCTTATGCATGACCGCATGCATAATGGTGATTGTGTGCTTGAATTTATGGAATCATCTAAACAACTAGTAGATATTTCCACTAAACCTTTGCCTAAAGAAAACTTCTTTTTTATAAGACATTAGTAAATTAATGAATTCATCGTGCATTGAGTAACTGCTTATGTATGGTTTGATTGTGTTATTTTTCTGACTTAAGCAAAACAAGAAAGCATAAGAAAAATTATTAAAATGGAGTGGTTCAAATCAATGCTCATGAATAGTTCAAACTAGTGATGAAGTTAGTTTAAACCAGTACTTGAAAAGTGGTTTGAACCATTAACCCGACAGTTCAAACTGGTACTTGGAATGATTCAAACCATTCCCCTAGTGGTTCGAACCATGACTGCCTTTTTTGATGGATGGATTAACTGTTAGGCCTCTACACGAAAATCCTGTTGCACAACGGAGCTTCATTTTTATTTAATGGAAGCTCTTCACTACCTTGGTTTCACCTTTTCACGGTTTCCTTATTTGAGTCTCTCATCTTTTCTCAAACATCAACCTTCTTCCTTCTACTTCTTCTCCATGGCTTCCCGGAGACACAAAACAAGAGTAATCCTTAAAGATGAAAAGTTAAAACTAGCACAAGTTCAAGAAAATTACACAAGATTCTTCTTCCTTTGAGTTCCTCCACCGTAAAGGATTTGTGGTTGTAGAGCTTATTGATTTTTATGGCCTTGCTAAATTTATATCCTCTGAAAGGAATTACTACCCTCATCTGATTCACAATTTCTACTCATAACCACATCCTCCATTACTTCATCATGAAGATCCTAATGTCGCAGAACAGTCACTTCTCTAAAGTGAAAAATGATATTAATGTTCTGAATATGTGGGCAATGCTGGCTGATTTTGAAGCACGTGCTTGATAAGAAGGCCCTGTACCATCCATTTGCCATGCAAATCATTATGTTGTTAGAGAGCAACAATCTTTCTTTTTCTCACTTCTCTAAGCTTTCTAAGATTAATTGTATTAATATTTTTTTTATTCATAAGTGTTGCACTATGAAGAAGCCAAATTGCATATGGGTAACATTCTAGAGAAATAACCTCTGAATGCTACTTCGACATTTCAGCCCTTACTAAGTTATAAGACTGCGAGCAATCCTTTTCTATTAAGCAGCTGCCTACGAGTATCTCATGCTCTATATATAGGCTCAGGTCTGATCTGATTAGCTTTCCATAAAAATTGGGATCTTGACTCATTCTAAAAGAGTTAGACCCAATAACTTTATTTTAGTCCAACTAAAATAAAAAATAACCTCTAGTGGGCTTACTCTATGTGTGACCCTATAGGTAAAATATTTAGTCATATTAATAACAAACTATTTTATTATTGATATAAAATAAAGAACGACATCTAGCAATGCATCATTACGTCTGAATATTATTTATCATCTGTTCTGAACGGTGTAGGGGTCTGAAGTTAATCTCTTTCATCCAGTGTCCAAGATTTCTCAAACTCTTATTTTTACATTGTCTCAGTGGGAGTACAGTATCATACACATAGGTCCAAATGGGGATTCCATGCTCTTTGCATTAAGGTATTGCTTGAATCAATTCCAACCGTTCTCAAAAGGGACACATCGGGGGTGTACCTATAAAAGAGGCTCCGATGCTGAAGTTAGAACGGGCATTACGGAAGAAAAGTAATTACAAAAGTATTAAGTTGCGAGTAATGGGAAAATCTATTGTTTTCTTAATGAATTAGTAGTATTTATAGTTCTTCCTTAATCGCAAGTGGTGATTTGATCTTTCCTGACAGGGCTCTGAGGCTGCAGTTTTGGTAGGTGCAAGTTTCCTACTTGCATCTGACTCTGACTATAACAAATTTCCTGACCGGGGTCTGTTTACCTACTCCGCACGAAACCTCAGATGTTTCTTATTGTTCAAGTACCTCGATTAATGTGATTACAACGATACTCGTGCACCCCGTCTGGATTTCTTTTAATAATTTCAACCTTTAGTATGCATGTTTACCGGTGTAGTTCACCTTAGCCTGTGGACTGGTGTTCACACCGGATCATCATCGATATAACCTATAAAATAGGTGTAAGGTAGTATTAAGCTTTGGCCAAAGAGGTCCAAAAGTTGTAATCAGACATCTTGTAATCGACTTTTTAACATACTGAAGGTTAAACTGTTATGGTGGAAGACCAAATGTAGATCACAATGGTAGTGATTGAACTAAAATACATTATGGTTTGAATCTCTTTTTCCCTTATCCCATTAAATTTGTCTTTTATCTTCATATTTCTTCTTTATATGAAAATTCTTCATCATCTTCTAAAATTCTATAAATGAGGTTTTTCAAGTATATTCCTCCTCAAAAAAGTTTCTTAAAAAATGTGAGTTTTTCCAAACTTAATCCACCCCTCTCATAATTTTAAGGATACTTGTCAATAATCACTTAGTAATTAGTTAGTTCTTTTGAACAAAAGGCTTAGATATGGGAGCTTGTGTGTGCATAACAACTAGTGGCAGTATTATGTTGTGCCTATGTTTAATTTTTCCACCCTCATTACTGCCATTATTAGTGGATGAGTGATTTATTTTTCATAGAATTATAATTTGCTTTATCATACTTTCTTAGTGATGGATAAAGTCATCTAAACATTTTAAATAAAGTCGCAGTTGTGGGGGATCGATCATTGGACCTCCCAACCAAAGTCTAGCCTTTGACACCACTAGACCAACCAATTGGTAAGTGACGATTAATTATACTACTTTCCTTTTAGTTTAGAGATTATTATTATTAGTAGATGAACTAATTTAGGTATCTATATGGAGGTTTATAATGGTTGTTATATAGTTTATAACTAAATCTTTAATTTTGACAATTGAAATTTAAAATGAATGAATCAAATGATAATTATTTAGTTTCTATTTTTTATTTTAATTGAACCAAACCAATTGATAATAATTTTTATTGTATAATTAAGCTTTATTTTTAATCAAAACCGATTTTGGAGTCTAGAAGTAAAAATAAAATAATGCGAGGGTAAGTTTATAAAGGGAGGGATAAAGAAACGAGATTTTTGTAATCCCAACGGAAGGAGGTAAAAGGTAATGATAACAACGGTTAGAGCGTAGGAAAATACAACTACTCGTATAATTGAGAGTAGAGAGTAGAGGGAATGAAATAGCAGTGGCGTAGAGACGTTGCTTTCTTAGCACTACTTGAAATGGCGGAGAAGCAATCTCAGAGACACAATCACACAAGACATGGAAATTGAACTCAGAGACTGAGAGAAAAAACACACATTGACCGCCATTAAACCCAAACACATTCCAAACACAACAACTCCAACCCGCTCTGCTCCGCTTCGCTTCGATCATGGAACAAACCACGCTCGAATCCCTTCAGTTCAACGAAGAAATCCAAGGAATCATGGCTGCTCCGCCGCCCGAAACCGCCAATTCCTTCACCGCGCTTCTTGAGCTTCCACCTACGCAGGCCGTCGAGCTCCTCCACTCGCCGGAGCGCGCCGGTAAACCGTCTCGCCACAACTCTAAACCCTATCCCTTCCCTTGCGGCGACGGTGTTGGCGGCGGCGGCGGAGGAACCTTGACCTTCCCCTCCAACGCCGCGTTGATCGAACGCGCCGCCAGGTTCTCCGTGTTCGCCGGAGAGAACTCGCCGGAGGTGAAGCACGAGCTGCCAGAAACCGATTCCAACCCCAGTTCTACTCAGGGCGGCGGTTGCGTCTCCGATCCCGCCGTTGAGAACAAGAACACGAAGGGAGCGAAGAGGAAGGAGCGAGAGAAGAAGGTAACATTAATACCTCGCAATTCAATTGCAAACCGTATTCTCGAGAGTTAGGGTTTCGTTTTTTTCGGTAGTTTCGACGAATTTAGCGGTTCTGTGTAACGCAGGGTAAAGTGTCGTCGAAGCGAAGCAAGAGCATCGCCGACGAGGGCTCCGGCGACGGCGAGAAGCTTCCGTACGTTCACGTTCGAGTTCGTCGAGGTCAAGCCACCGATAGCCATAGCTTAGCAGAAAGGGTAACATCTTTAATTAAACACTAATTAACTTATTAACTTATTTAATTACAATTTTTTATATAAAAAAGTTTAGTTAAATAATTTTGAAATAATTAATTTTTTTTATTTTAATTGTGATGTAGGCTAGGAGAGAGAAGATAAATGCTCGGATGAAACTTTTGCAAGAACTGGTCCCCGGTTGCAACAAGGTTGGTCCCTTCTTTTTACGGGCTTAACTTAACACTTGGTTAATTAATTAATTAATTAATTGTGATATATTCAATTTTCATGATTATGCCATGATTATGTGTCTGATTTGTCCCCCAAAAGTGCAATTATGGCTACGGATTACGGGGTTGATTAAAACGGGTTATGTCATTGTCACCTTTTCACCTAGAAAAAGTGCATGCTTTTGCATCAAGGAAAGTGCTCACTTCCACTGGTTGTCAACCTGGCATTTTCGTAATTCTATGCCTCCTTTTCCCTCTGTCTGTGTGTGCCTGTTGTGGTGTTGCTTTTTGAAGATTGGTACAACTTGCAACGTACTTAACAAGACTGTTTGAAGGTTAACCTCGTCATTCCAATTCTCCCAAATTGAATAAATAAATATTCCATTGTTATTCCAATCTTGATCTCCCATTTCATGTGTGTTTAGATTCGCATTAGAAGTAAATCCCAAATCATAATTTGGGGCGACCATAATTTGGAGGGGTTTTTAACTAAAATCCCAACACAGCACTCAGGTGAAGTTGCATGGAGTTGGAGATAAATAATAGCAAGCAAGCCTTTTCTTCCTCCTCAACTGCTTTCGTTCCAGTAACAAGGGTATGATGGACTAGGACATCAATGTGAAAGAGGCTGTTAAGGACCTGTACAAATAGTGACATCAAGATATCAATTATGCATAGAAGTAAAATAGTGATTCTTTTATTTTTTGGGGGGCCATAAATTAGTTGTTTTTTGAAAAGGACAAACAAATATATGCGTCATGGTTTGTACAGGACAATTAAGGGAACCTACCCTTGTTCCTTTCTCTAGCTTTCTGGCTTATTGAAGGGACAGAAGGGTGGGCGTGTGGGGCGAGAGGGTGTTACTCTAGCTGGACTCTGGCTTTAACGATTGGGAGACACGTCTCCTATAGGTAGGTGTGTTGAAACTGCTTTGCATGGGTCCCTATGTAATTGAAATGTTTATCCAACTTGTTATGGTGAGGGTACCATCATCTCTAGGAGTTTGGTTTGGTATCCATCAATCATTTATGGGATGACGAAAATAGGGTGAAAAAAGAAAAGAATTCCTTTCGGAGTGCATCTACCAAACTGAAAGCCTAACTGGCTTTGAACAGTGTACTTGATCCAAATAAATGTCACCTAAACTTGAGCTAAACATACACCTCAAGCTTTATCACGTAAACTAAGAAGTTCGTACTTCTTATTCTTTCCTCCTTTAGTGGTCTCTGGGTTGCTGCTACAATAATTCAGCAATGATAGTTTGGGATAAGGCAGTGGAGTCTTAAATTGTACTTCTCTGCATTGTGCTACCGGATATTTATCACTCAGCTACTCTGTTTTGTGGGTTCTTCACACATAATTTTGCCCGACTAAATCATGGTTAAATGCTCTCCCTAAATTTTTCACTTTCGCAATTTAAAAGTTTTTGACCAATATGTTCACTGATTGATTTTGGAGTTGGTCTTTAATAAGGTTTGTCAACTTGAGGATGAAAATAATGAAGGTTGGTGCTTGACATGTAAGAAAATTTAGACCTAGGAGGGATAAGGTGGTCTTAGTGATAAAGGAGATAGAAAGGAGGGAGAAGGTTGTGAGTTTGGCTTCCTCTCCTAACAAAAAACCAACAAATCAACTATTAACTTTGGCCTATTCAAAAGAGAAAAAAGAAAATTTAGGTCTAATTGATTGGAGAAGACATTTTCTATTTCCATAAATAATTACAAAATTTCACCTTCTTAGTTTTCTCTTGTCAAATGGTGAAACACAAAAAGAAAAATCCTAATTCCAACAAATCTGTGAAAACAATAAATAAAATAAACTTGAATGATATTATTGTAATAACTTATGAAATTAGGAAATGGAAACAAAAAATATTTTCTCAAATAGGCAATTAGCATGTTCCCTTTTCTATTATATTAGTATTTTGAATAATTTGGTCTGTGGATGTTTTGTCAACATGGGAAAAATAATCTGGTCGAGTCTGTCATCTAGAAATTGAACTCTCTCTCTCTCTGTTATTTATGTACTGATTCAATATGTACTGTCTTTGATTCGTCTGGGTCAAGCAGGTTACTATAGGCTTTCCATGTTTAATGTAAAATCCTCAATTTGCAGGCTTTCTTTAGTGCATATAGATTATAAAACAGTTATCTAGTAAGTCAAAGATATCTTACATGACAAAGTTTGCTATACAGATATCGGGAACAGCATTGGTTCTGGATAAAATCATCAACCATGTGCAATCTCTACAGCATGAAGTGGAGGTTAGATTTTCTTATTAAATCAGTCGGTTGACAAACAATGAAAAGGATAATATTATTGTGGATGTGTACAAACTTTTAAAAGAATTGGCTGGTGTTCTTTTTCTTCATCTTTATCTGACCCTTCAAAATTGATATGTAGCCCTGTAACAAGCTACCGTGTTGCTAATTTTTGGAATATTTTGGCAGTCATAGGAACAAATAAAACATTGCTTACCTACAAGCGTTAAAGCAGTCATGGCCCTATTATTTTGTACTATATATAACCTTATAAAATGCAGATTCTTTATTTTTCTAAGAAAATAGAATTGGGTTTTATTAAATAATGGATCAGACTCTTATATTTTGTGGCCAAGCATGGACATAAGCTAGTAATTGGGTGGTCCTAGAGTTATGCACTGTTTGTGCATGCCAAAAAATTATAAGATGACATAAAAAAATGTTTTCTTTGCAATAATATTTTACCATAGTTAAGTTTGCTCAGTAAGTGAACTTGAATTGCAAAGATATCTCAAAACTTTGGGAAGATTTTATACTATCTTTCTGTTGGAAAACAATGCTGTAATATTTGAGTTATTGTCAAAATTATCCTATCCTCATTGATTTACTCTGATTTCAGATATTATCAATGAAACTGGCAGCAGTTAACCCAGTAATTGATTTCAACCTTGACAGCATATTGGCTCCAGAAGTAAGAGTTAATTTTTCTCCTGTTGAAAAAAAAATGTTAATTTATCTGTTTTCCTTGGCTAGCAAGTAATCTAAAGTTTGAAGTCTGAACTCTGAAGTACCATGGGTTATGGATCCTTTCTTACTTGACAGGTTATGTTCAGATCTTACGTCTATCTCTCTCTTAATAAATGTTAGATTGGAAAATCAAATTTACCGTCTAGTTGGAGAGATATACATAAGATTTGAGCATAAATTTGTCATGTTAAATTTGAGATTGGGGGATCTACTTCGAAAGTACTTGAACTTGTTTGGCTTGGCTCAAACTATATTTGAGGAATAACATGTGACCTTGTGAATTTCGGTTCTTATTTTATCAGGGCCATTAGGACTTGTGCATTATTAAGCAGTCCTGATGCAGTTGTAGACCATTTTCTCAAACTCTTCTAAGTTTCGACTTTGATGAGCAAGTGATTAATCAAAATTTCACTACAGGCTTATCTAATTGTGTTTTGCATGTTGTATAATAGTTGCTAAAAAACTGAAATGGTGAACATGAATATGGAAACAGTGAACGGGATGCCTTGTCGTTGGTTACTTTCATTCATTTATTCTGTAGGATGTTGTAATGGGCCAATGAAGAAAACTTTGAACACTGAATAAGAAATCACAAATGTGACGCAATGAACAAAAAAAGGTTTGCAGTTGCTCTTGATTGTTTACCCTAATTACTACTTAGTATTAGTGTTTACAAATTCTCTGCCACATCATACTTGAAATCCTGGTAACTCCATCCATAAATCAAGGTCCAGGGCAGGTATATGGATTTGAAAATGTTTGTTTTGATGTGTTAAGTTGGACTCGGTACTATTGGGTGTTTGATTTTGTAGATGAAGCTATAAAATCAGTTTAGCATTGTCAGTTGATGTTCAAATCTTATTTTAAAATCGTCTGATATAATTTTGCTTATAACTTGTAGGGAGTGTCTCTAATGGACTGTAACTTCCCTCCCACAGCTGCACCCGTTATCTGGCCAGAAATACCACAAAATGGAAACAGACAACAGTATCAGCAACCGTGGCAGTTTGATACATTCCACCAACCACCCGTTTGGGGGAGGGAAGAAGAGAACCCCAATTTCATGACTCCAGAAAACTCACTCTTGAGTTATGACTCATCGGCAAATTCAGGTAGAGCACATTTAAGCGTGTATTGCCCATAACTTCTTGCAAAAGACATATTTCTCAGAAATTTGTCTAATTTATTCTCATCACGGTTTCTACTTCAATTGCCTCTGGGCTTTCATAAATAGACTGCGAGTGAAGCTGTCTTTCTTTTCCATGGAGCATATTGATACCAAAAAATGTAAATGAATGCGGGAGTGACACTAATAAATAAACTTGTAGAAAGTTATAAATTGCTAGAAAAGAAATAATTTGCATATACAACTATAGCGCTGTTATTAAAATTTTGGGAGCTGGGCAGTTGTCTTTAACTTTTTTATTCCGGTAATATCTGAATTTAACATCTTACATTGGACACAGTATCTCTGCATTCAAATCAGTTGAAGATGGAGCTCTGAAGGGCCACCGAGGTGGTGGTACTATTAGCAATTAGCCTAGTAGTGTATATAACAAATATAGTATTAGCAATTAGCCGTGATTTGAGCAGCCCTCAACATTCAGCAGGTTTTCCTTGCCTTCTATTTGTCAGTCAGTTGGAAACCTGGATTTTATTCAGTCTGCGGGGAGGAAGAATTGGTATGCTATTTTTATATAATATATATATATATATATATATATATATATATATATATATCCCTATCATCATTATGTATACTAACTATAGGGGTCATTCAATCTATGAATTGATTGATTCAGATTGTAAAATCATTGAACGGACAGTTACTGAACTATCATGGAAGTTGTTGTTTTGTTCATTGAGTGCTTCTTAGATGGTTGGACCTTTCTGAAACTTTTCCTGAACACAAGCCACTCTAATTTTTAATGATGGGAAGTGCTTTCTTTATTTTGTGTTTCATCTTTTCCCATTTCTATCACAAAGCAATAAATATTGGCTCTATTTGAATAATCTTCTCTAGAGTACCCGTAGAAGGAGTAAAATGAATCAAATTTTTCTCATAAGTAACATTTAATTTATGCATCTCAACTTTTTGAGAAATTAGAGTGCATGTAAGGGGTTGTTTGGGTGTTGACTTATATAGGGAAATGGATGGAAGGAGAAGACTTATTGAAAGTGATGGGAAAAATAACAATACACAACTAAAGTATCAAAGTACGCAGCGGATATAATTTTCCCAAACTTGCAAGAATCTGTGAGGAGCAATAATAATAGCAAATGGCAGCAACACAATAATAATCACCACAAGAGAGACACAATAATTATTTACGTGAGAAAACCCTCTCAATTTGAGAGATAAAAACTCACGAGCACAAGCCAATAATTAAGCTCTACTATGATCAAAATTAAGGGTAAAAAAGAGTCTCAAAATGCTGCACAAATTCGTGGATACTACCAGCCAATACAACAAACCAACTAGGCTTTCAAATAGAGAACAAGAAGCTAAAAAACTCACAAACTTGTGCTACTGTTCAAGCACAATATCTCCCAGTCTGGACCTCAAAACCAAGATCCCAACGGTCAGTACCTAGCACCATGTATCAGGAACCTCATACCAAAATTTCAGCCCGATCCAACGGTTAACGAATTGGCAATGGCAGTTTTCTCGAAGCTGGTTAGAATTCCTGCGAACTGGAACAGGATCACGGTCTGAACACGATTTCTCCACCTACAGATGTCGAACTGAAAATCTGAACGGTGATAATGTAGAGGAGGATGTTGAGAACACACTCTTAAATTTTCAGGCCGATCCAACGGTGGGATTGACGGAGATCGTTGACGGAAGTACGCTGATCCAGAAACTCTACACTCTTTTCTCTCTTCTTTTCTCTCTCTATGGCTGCAGGTTTCTTACAAAATGAGACCTCTCTCACTCTCTTTTCTGACTATTCTCTTCCCTAATTAGGTCACTAAGTAGGCTTGAAGAATATTGGGCCTTTGGACACATAGTTGGGAGCCCAACCCAACACATCTCCCCCCTCACAACTATGTGGAGGTGACCGCCAATCCGGGGATCTCGTAACAATACTCAAATTTTCCTCTTGGTAGTGCCTTAGTCATCATATCAGCACCATTATCATTAGTATGAACTTTAGCCAACTCCAACAACTTAGCATCCAAAACATCACATATCCAATGATACCGCACATCAATATGTTTGGATCTAGATGGAATGTTGGATTCTTACCAAGATGGATAGCACTTTGATTATCACAGAGCAACAAGTACTTATACTACACAAAAACAAGCTCCCACAAGAATTTCTTCACCCATAGTGTAACATCCTAAAAAGGTTAACATGTTTCCAAGTGGAGCATGATTGAGAGAATCACTTAAGAAAAACTCTGTGTCCGAATGACACTTTTGAGTGAGGCAAATCCGAGTGAAACGTCTCCTAGTGACTCGTTTCCGAGTGAAACGTCTCCGAGTGAAACGTTTCCGAGAGAAGTACTTCTGAGCGAAGAAAAGCTTTGATTTTGAATGAGTACTTCTCGGGCCGAGATATTTCCGAGTAGTAAATTCCCGAGTGGGGAATTTCCCAGTTGAGTGTAACTTTCCCGAGCGGGGTGTCACCGAGTGAGACGTTTCCAAGTGGGATATCGTCAAGTGAGATATTCCTGACTTCTGAGTGGTATGGCACCGATTGAGATATACCGAGTGAGTCTTTTCCAGGGGAAGTACTTCTGGACAGAGAAAGACTTTAACTTTGAAAAAGTATGTTCCGAGTGAATAGTTTCCGAGGGAAGTAAATATCCGAGTGGTGACTTCATTTAATTCATGCTCGGGTCGATATTCAAAGTTGCCGAGAGCCTGTGCTCGGGTTCGTCTTCGAGATTGTCTTCGACCCCGAGTGATCCTTTCGAGTGGAAAGATTTCCGAGAGAGGACTGAACTTCGAACTCCGAGTGATCTTTTCGGATGTAAGACTTCCGAGTGACGCAAGTGAAGGCTTTGACTCGGGCAGCGATATATCCAAGTGAGATATTTCTAGATGAGGTATCTCCGGGTGAGACATATCCGAGTGGATCATTCCCGAGGAAGGAAAGCTATGACTGAGTGTTTCATGTAGAAACCTTTCCGAGTGAAATTCCTCCGAGTGAAGTAATTCTGAACGGAAAGAGGCTCTGATGGATCTTTCTCGGAAAGAGGGATATGCCCAAAATACCGAAACCGAGTCGGAATTGATAATTACTTCAATTATTGAGGCTTTCCACGTCACTCTGTTCTTCTAAATTCTAGCAGATTCTCTTTTCTAATTTTTTTTCTAAGCATGGGACCCTCTCTATTTTGTCCTATCTTCTTTTCTTTAAATATCTTGTTTCTTCCTTATCTTTTAATACACGTATCAGTACTTATTCACTTCGTTCACGTCTCTTTTTCATGAACGATATATATATATATATCAAATTCTATCTTGGGATCAGCTTGAAATTTTAAGAGTGTAAACATCACCTCTAATACTTTTCTTTTCCAATATTTACTGGAAATTATCAATTAAGGGGGAAACCAATCTTCACGTCTTCTCTTTACGTAGAAGCTTGGTTTTTAGGAAGAAGAAGCTTTGGACAGGTTCAGAGTTAGAAATTCCAGTCGGAACTTCTGAACTGTGATTGGATATAGTTTGAGGAGCTGCTGGAATTCTTTATTCCAGGTAGGGGGAGCGTTACATTTTAAATGTATAGTTTATGAACGGAATTGGAATAATATTGAGAAATCCCGAATATATGTGATATGTGTGATATATTATGAGATATGATGTTTTCCGTTCATATGTGAGTGGTATTGATATTGAATTTATATGAGATATGAACTGTATATGTGATGTATGAGTTTGTGATGAATTCTATGCATGAGATGCAATAGAATATGTGATTGATAATATTAATTAATGATTATTAAGCTTGAAGTAGCTTAGTATATGTGGTTGTGATTGACTACTGCATGCTATGCTTGCTGTTATATTGAGTTGAGACCCTTGGTGATGGTAACTGAGTGGTAGCCCCTGATGATGATAATCAGGTGGTCTGTTGATGATTGATCATTATTTGGCATAGCATGTGCATTCAGACGTACACAGGACTGCAGGGGGCCTGTTATGCCGGCCCAGATGGGAGGGTGGCCTGATGATAAGGCACAGACCCTGTGGTGGTTTCTTCGAATTCCACAGACGCCTTTGAGTTGGACTCAAGGCCAGCCTGTAACACCGAGTTGAGTTATCGCTGTCACTGAGAGTGACTGGTGTTACTGGTGTTACATTATGGGAGCGCGGTTTGGTACCTGTAAAACGGCTGAATCAGCTGAGAGCTGAGATATTATGTTGTGTAAATCCCATCATTAGAGTCGGATCCGCATGCATATGCATAGACCCTGTGGTGGTTCCTATATACCACGAACGCCTTTGAGTGTGACTCAAGGCCGGCCCGTAGCACTGAGTAGAGGACCGTTATCACTCTGGGAGTGGTACTCGGTGTTACATTATGGGCGCAGAGCAGTTTGGTACCTGTAAAACGGCCGGATCAGCGAGGAGCTGAGTTATGGCTCGGGGAGCCAGTGTTGCAACACAAAATTTAAAAGACTTAATAATGATCCCGTTTTGGTTGATCATTGATTAAGTATGTGTAAAAGACTTAATGGATCCATTTGGTTGAGCATGTGCATACACTGATTTTTGTGTTATTGAGAGAACATGCTGATTTATGATGAATATATATGTCTCGGTTTTGAGAATGAATGATTAGTGATGTTTGCCGAGTATGAATTATTATACTTGCTGAGTAAGATGTCATATTTTCCGAGTAAGAATTAATGAGTATGATGTTGTATTTGCCGAGGGCAATTTATTGTATTTGACGAATGTGAATTGATACAAATACCGAGTGTGGTTGACTAGAATTGCCGAGTGTGAGTTAGAATTGCTGAGTTTGAATTTTTGGCCGAGTGTGATCGGTTTTGTTTATAGTTATTAATTGGACTTTTATCCAATTCAATAACTGTTATTTGATATGTTTATGCTCACCCCCTACAGTTGTCATTTTACAGTGAATGAAGGGCCCAACCATGATATGAGAAGACACTCAGCAGCTCGGAGTGTATTTGGCTAGAAGCCTTGGCCGGCTCCTGAATACCGAGTGCTTTTATTTTTTTTATTGTAAACTTAAAAGAGCCGGTCGGCTTTTGTAAAATTGATTTCGTAATTGTTTAATTCAGATTCTGTTTTGGAAATTTGAATTATTTATGAAATTTTATTTGATTTATTGGAATTTATTTTAAAAATTAAGGATGTTATAATTTGGTATCAGAGCAGACTTGAAAAGTCCAAGGCCAAGGTTTAGCTACTAAATGCTATGAGCTGAGTGAAAACATATCATTGTTGTTACGTGTTATAGTTGAGGAAATCAACTATAAATGAATTGTTTTCATATCCATGAGAGGTACTAAGTGTGATGATTATTTCAGGATAGGAAAATGGACCCTCATGGTATGGATGCCATGGCTACTGCCTTCCAGCGTGTGACAGACATCTTAGAAAGGCAGAATACCCCTCAACCGAGTGACAATAATAGCATTGATTGTTTTCTCAAACGAAAACCGACTGAATTCCATGGTGGATTTCAGCCCGACTGAGCGTATGCCTGGATCTAGAATCTTGAGCGGATCTTTGGCAGCTTGAGTGAGTGAGTGAACCATTTATGGTTCTGAGCTCTCGGTAATTTTAATCCTGGTGCCATACGTCTTTTTATTTCTAAAAATGTATGTTAGACACCAGAAAATACTCGTTGTTGTGTAAAAATATGAGTAATATGTGTATAGCTATCGGTTTTATGTGCAATTCGTGCCTAAGTAATTTATTAAATTTCGAGGATGAAATTTTTATAGAGGGGGAGAAATGTAACATCCCGATTTTTATGATTTTTAGAAAAATAATTTAAAAAGGATTAAAGAAGAATTTCTGAATGAAATTCCGAGTGAAAAATGTCAGAGACAAGATTTTCCGAGTGAGAATTATTTGATTCCGAGTGAAATGGATGTGATTCCGAGTGAAACATGACTCAGGAGATTATTTCCAAGTGAAGTAATTTCCGAGAAAGGAAGTGGACTTCAAGGTTCCGAGTGATCTTTTGGAATAGAAGACTTCCGAGTGACGCAAGAGGAAGACTTTGACTCGAGAAAAGGTATATCCAAGTGAGATATGCCTGATTAAGGTATTTCGAATAAGACAATTGTGAAAGGGTCATTTCCGAGGAAGGGAAGCCGAGTGTTCCATGAGAAGGAACCTTTCCGAGTGAATGGTTTCCGAATGAAGGAGTTCTTAACGAACAGAAGCTTTCTCTGAGTCGGAATAAGTTGAAACTGAGTCGAAATAAATTATTATTTTAAGCTTTCCCCGTCATTCTGTTCTTCCATCTTCTAGCAAAATCTTTTCTCAGATATTTTCTAAGAATGAGACCCTTTTTGATGTGCTGTCCCTTTTCATTAAATATCTTAATCTTTCATTATCATTAAAGAGACGTATGTCAGAATACTTCCATTCATTTACGTCTCTTCTGCATGCAAGATATATAAATACTTCCATTGATGGATTAATTTAAGAACTTTTGAAGTGGAAATCATTATCAATAATCCTTTCTTTCCAAACTTTACTGGAAACCAACGAGCAAGAAGAAAGTTAAGTCTTCATTTCCTTCTCTTTACGAGGAAAGCTTGGGACTGGTACAATACTGCAATTCCAGTTGGAATTCTGGAGCAGTAACTTGGTTATAGCTGCTGGAACTTCTTATTCCAGGTAGGGGGAGCGTACATCTCAAATAGATGGTTTATGAACGGATTTGGGGTGTTATTATTATATATATGATATGTGTTTGGAAACATGGTGTGATACCCCGATTATATGACATATTATGTTTTATATTTCCATTCATGTTGATGTGCTGATTGTGTATATATTATATATATATATATATATATATATATATATATATGATGACTATGTTGATGAATTAACCGGTTGATAGCATGAGATTGATGATTATGATGTGAGTTATATTCATGAATTTTCATGATATATAATTGCATGCTATGTTAGTTATTATGCCGAGTGGAATGATATGAGTTGGTGTTGATATGTGATTGATATTGTTTGATATATCAATTGTATTGAGAGGCACACAGGACTGTAGGGGGCCTATGATGCCGGTCCTATTGTGGACGACCTGATAAAGGCATAGACCCTGTGGTGGTTCCTATATACCACGGACGCCTTTGAGTGTGACTCAAGGCCGGCCCGTAGCACTGAGTAGAGGACCGCTATCACTCTGGGAGTGGTACTCGGTGTTACATTATGGGCGCAGAGCGGTTTGGTACCTGTAAAACGGCCGGATCAGCGAGGAGCTGAGTTATGGCTCGGGGAGCCAGTCTTGCAACACAAAATTTAAAAGACTTAATAATGATCCCGTTTTGGTTGATCATTGATTAAGTATGTGTAAAAGACTTAATGGATCCATTTGGTTGAGCATGTGCATACACTGATTTTTGTGTTATTGAAAGAACATGTTGATTTATGATGAATATATATGTCTCGGTTTTGAGAATGAATGATTAGTGATGTTTGCCGAGTATGAATTATTATACTTGCTGAGTAAGATGTCATATTTTCCGAGTAAGAATTAATGAGTATGATGTTGTATTTTCCGAGGGCAATTTATTGTATTTGATGAATGTGAATTGATACAAATACCGAGTGTGGTTGACTAGAATTGCCGAGTGTGAGTTAGAATTGCCGAGTTTGAATTTTTGGCCGAGTGTGATCGGTTTTGTTTATAGTTATTAATTGGACTTTTATCCAATTCAATAACTGTTATTTGATATGTTTATGCTCACCCCCTACAGTTGTCATTTTACAGTGAATGAAGGGCCCAACCATGATATGAGAAGACACTCAGCAGCTCGGAGTGTATTTGGCTAGAAGCCTTGGCCGGCTCCTGAATACCGAGTGCTTTTATTTTTTTTATTGTAAACTTAAAAGAGCCGGTCGGCTTTTGTAAAATTGATTTCGTAATTGTTTAATTCAAATTCTGTTTTGGAAATTTAAATTATTTATGAAATTTTATTTCATTTACTGGAATTTATTTTAAAAATTAAGGATGTTATACACGGAGCATTATGTATATATATATATATATATATATATATGAATAGTACATGATGCACATAGTTGTTTTGTAGTAGCCTTGGCCGGCTCCTGTGCATACCGAGTTATTATATTTATTTGTATACTTAAATGAGCTGGTCGGTTGATGTAAAAATGATATTATTATTATATTAATCTAAAATCCGGTTTCAAAAACTGAATTATTCGTGAAAAATTTGTTTGAATTTTTGAAAACTATTTTAAATATTAGGACGTTATACATAGCAACTCCTTGCACGCTTCGGTAAGTGCAATGAACTCTGCCTCCGTAGTAGACAACGTTACACACTTTTGCAACCTTGATTGCCAAGCCACAGCTCCCTCTGTAAACTTAATCAAATAGCCCGAAGTGGACTTCCTAAAATCAATGTCTCCAGCCATATCTGAGTCAGAGTAACCTACCAAAGTAGGCTTATCACCTCCAAAACAAAGCTTCAAACCACTAGTACCACAAAGATACCTTAAAATCCATTTCACAGCATTCTAATGCTCTCTACCTGGATTTGATAAAAATTTGCTGACTGTACCAACAGCATGTGCAATATCAGGTCTTGCACATACCATTCATACATCAAACTACCCACCGTAGATGCATAAGGAACTCTGCTCATATATGTCTTCTCAGCTTCATCTGAAGGACTCTGATTAACACTCAGTTTAAAATGAGCTGTAAGAGGAGTACTCACTGCTTTAGCATTTTCTATGTTGAAACGCTCCAACACCTTTTCAATGTAGTGCTCCTGAGATAGCCAAAGCTTCTTCTCTTTTCTGTCACGGGTGATGCTTATACCAAGAATCTTCTTAACAGCTCCCATGTCTTTCATGGCAAATGACTCGCCCAGGTCCTTCTTTTAACCTGTCAATTCTGGAAATATTTTTCCCTACAATAAGTATGTCATCAACATACAATAACATAATAATGAAGTCATCATCAAAAAACTTTTTGACAAAGACACAATGGTCAGAAGTAGTCTTCCTATAGCCTTGATCATGCATAAAGGACTCAAACTTCTTATACCATTGTCTAGGAGCCTGTTTCAAACCATATAAGCTCTTTCTCAGCCTACACACATAGTCTTCCTTGGCTTCAACAAGAAAACCATCAGGTTGCTTCATATAAATCTCTTCCTCCAAATTACCATGAAGGAAAGCTGTCTTCACATCCATCTGCTCAACCTCCAAATCAAGAGTAGCAACTAAATTGAGCACAATTCTGATGGATGACATTTTCACCACTGGTGAGAAAATCTCATTGAAGTCAACACCCTTTCTCTGCCTGAAGCCTTTCACCACTAATCTAGCTTTGTACCTCAGAGATGTAGAAATGCTCTCTTGTTTCACCTTGAAGATCCACTCGTTCTCTAAGGCCTTCTTGCCCTTAGGCAACTTCACCAAGTCATAAGTGTGATTATCATGCAAGGATTTCATCTCATCCCACATTGCATCCAGCCACTTTTGCTTTTCTTCACTCTCAATGGCCTTTTCAAAACACTCAGGTTCTCCCTCGTCGGTCAACAACACATAATCTCTTGAATTATACCTAGTAGAAGGTTGTCTCGGCCTACTGGATCTCCTGGGTTGAACTTGTGGTATTTCATGAAGATTATCATCAGGTACCATATCATGTTCCTCCTGAACATCATCAACAGGTACCTCAAATCCATCTCCAACATGCTGATCATCAACATCACCATGTTACTCATCATTCTGAGCATCAATATCAGCATTCTCCAGATTGTGAACAGGCAACCGCATCGGATTACCATTATTCAGATCACTGTCTTTATCTAGTGTCGTCTTCTCCACTTTGTCAATATCTTCAATGGTTTGGTCCTCCATGAACTGCACATCACGGCTTCTAACAAGCTTCTTCTCAACAGGATCATACAACCTGTAGCCAAATTCATCTTGACCATAACCAATAAAGATACACTGTCTTGTCTTCACATCCAACTTGGATCTTTCATCCTTTGGAACATGAACATATGCCTTGCAACCGAAGACACGCAAATGACCATAGCTAGCATTCTTGCCAAACCAAATCTTGTCTGTCACCTCAGTATTCAAAACAATTGTAGGATTGAGATTAATAACATGCACTGCCGTAAGCAATGCCTCACCCCAGAAATGTTTAGGCAACTTTGCTTCAGAAAGCATACACCTAACTCTTTCAACCAAAGTCTTGTTCATCCTCTCTGCTAGACCATTCAACTAAGGAGTTTTAGGAGGAGTCTTTTTATGTCTGATACCCTGCTGCTTGCAATAGACATCAAAGGGTCCACAGTACTCACCACCATTGTCAGTACGAATGCATTTCAGCTTCTTGCCTGACTGCCTCTCCACCAAAGCATGGAACTTTTTAAACTTTTCAAGCACTTGGTCCTTTCTCTGCAGTGTATAGACCCATAGCTTCCTAGAACAGTCATCAATAAAGGTAACAAAGTAAAGTGTGTCACTGAATGACTTTACCTTCAATGAGCCACAAACATCAGAATGCACAAATTCAAGCAACTCTGACTTCCTAGAGGGAGAACGCTTCTTGAAGGATACTCTGGTTTGTTTACCAGCCATGCAATGAGAACATTTCTCCAACTCTGCACTCTTCAATCCCAAAAGAACATCTTTTTTAGCTAAGCAGTTAAGCCCTTTTTCACTGATATGGCCAAGCCTTCGATGCCACAAGGATGCTTCCATATACACATTATTCACACTGTCTCTAGCAACCAAAGCTTTAGTCCAATATAGTTTAGAATTTTTCTCCCCTCTGGCCATAATCAAGTTACCTTTAGTGAGTCTCCATTTACCAGAACCAAAGTGATTATCATAACCACAATCATTAAGCAACGGTACAGATATCAGATTAAAACGGACATCTGGAGCATGTTTGACTCCTTTAAGAAACAACTACATTCCCATGTTGGTTTATAGACAGACATCACCAACACCAATCACCTTAGACACACCATCATTACCCATCTTCAAGACTCCAAAGTCACCAGAAGTGTAAGATGTAAAGAAATCCTTCTTTGGTGTAACATGTAGTGTAGCACCACTATCAACTATCCACATGCTCTCATCTGATACAAGATTAACTGACTTATGGTCACTGAGAATAACAAGATCACCACAAGTAGCAGTAGCAACACGATCATCATTATGCTCATTCTCTTTATGCTTACCCTTCTTATCTTTATTCTCCCTTTTCCACCGAAAACAGTTTTTCTGTATGTGCCCTATTTTGTGACAATAATTACACTCTATATTCTTGTATCTAGACTTGGACTTACTCCTGCTCTTCTCTCTACCACCCTTCGGTTCCTTTTTCTGACTTCTCCCCCTATTTTCTGTGAAAAATACCTCAGGCTGAGATGAAGAACCCTGTGCCTTCCTTCTCATCTCTTCATTAAGAGCACCACTCTTTGCCATTTGTAAAGAAACAACACCATTAGGGGCTAAGTTCATAATTGAAACTCGAAATGTCTCCCAAGACTCAGGTAAAGTATTCAGTAGCCATAGTCCCAAAACTTCATCAGCAAATTTGATACCCATTCCTGACAGTTGATCTAGGAGCCCTTGAAACTCATTCAAGTGATCAGAAATGGAAGAACTCTCCTTGTATCTTAAATTCATCAGACAGTTCAACAAATACAATTTATTGTTCCCTGACTTAGAGGCATACAAGGACTCAATCTTCTCCCATAAAGTTCTTGCATGTGTCTCAATGGCAATGAGATTATAAACATTGTCTTCTACAAATTGCCGAATAAAACCACACACCTGTTGGTGTTCAAAGTCCCACTCTTCTTCAGACATGGAATCCGGCTTTTGTACAGCAAAGACAGGAAGATGCATTTTCTTTACAAATATCAAGTCTTTCATCTTGCCCTTCCACAAGTGATAATTAGTACCATACAAAGCAACCATTTTTGTATTTGCCTCCATCATTTAAACAAGTAATATATATAGCTCCAACTAAGGAGCTCTGATACCACTATGATGGAAAAAATAACAATACACAACTAAAGTACCAAAGTACGCAGCGGATATAATTTTCCTAAACTTGTAAGAATCTGTCAGGAGCAACAACAATAGCAAATGACAGCAACACAATAATAATCACCACAAGAGAGATACAACAATTATTTACGTGAGAAAACTCTCTCAATTTTAGAGATAAAAACTCACAGGCACAAGCCAGTAATCAAGCTCCACTATGATCAAAATTAAGGGTACAAAAGATTCTCAAAATGTTGCACAAATTCGTGCATACTACCAGCCAATACAACAAACCAACTAGGCTTCAAAATGGAGAACAAGAAGCTGAAAAACTTACAAACTCGTGCTACTGTTCAAGCACAATATCTCCCAGTCTGGACCTCAAAACCAAGATCCCAACGGTCCGTACCTAGCACCACGTCTCAGGAACCTCGTACCAAAATTTCAGCCTGATCCAACGGTTAACGAATCGGCAATGGCAGTTTTCCCGAAGCTGGTCAGAATTCCTGCAAACTGGAACAGGATCGTGGTCTGAACACGATTTCTCCACCTACAGATGTCAAACTAAAAATATGAACGGTGATAATGTAGAGGAGGATGTTGAGAACACACTCTCAAAGTTTCAGGCCAATCCAACGGTGGGATTGACAGAGATCGTTGACGGAAGTACGTTGATCCAGAAACTCTGCACTCTTTTCTCTCTTTATGGCTGCGGGTTTCTTACAAAATGAGACCTCTCTCACTCTCTTTTCTGACTACTCTCTTCCCTAATTAGGTCACTAACTGGGTTTGAAAAATATTGGGCCTTTGGACACATAGTTGAGAACCCAACCCAAAAGAAAGCCCTCTCCTCCTTTATGTTCAGGAGTTTGATTTTCTAATGTGTATTTTATGAAGTCTTTTTCTTCTCCTTTCCTCCTTTATCCTTCTAAGTCTAACACTTTCTTTCCCCTTCTCTATGAATCCACCAACAACCCCATAAGAAAATTGAGGTGTTTGAATTGATATTAATTTAAAAAGGAAAAGTGATTTGTTTGAACTTTTTTCTCCTCATGTAAAGCACCTTTGGAGGAGCTTGTCCAAACCAAATTAAACCATTGTTATCCTGCCAACAGGGCAGCACCACAGCAACAATAAATAGTTCTTTATTTTGTATTCCGTCCTTTTACTATTCTTGTCCAGGCACAAATTGACTTGGCTACCAGTGGAATGATGACATCTCTAGATTTCTGCTGTTTAATTTGGTCCCCAAAAGTTACGAAAAAACTGTCATGATGTCCTCCATATTACTTTCGCTTAAGAAATTGTATATTTTGATTAGAGTCATAAACTTTTCAGGTGCTACAAGTAATTGTAGATGATAAATTCAAATTCAAATGATAATGATAATATTACTTTTGTTGCACTAGATAAAGGAGGTATACATCAAGCTGAATGTTTTTCAACTTTTGAGGTTTTCCGAGATCTTTGATGATGCTACTATTCTCTAACCGTGAGACCTGATTACTTGAACCTGATCATGTTCAGTGCCCTGAGCCTTTAGTTATGGAAACAGTCGCAAAATCTTAAATGTTGCTCCGCGGCTCTAGATTTTCTTTTCATGGGACACACCTGATTTTTTTCAGTATTGTAAGGCCATCTTCATTCCCGCAACTTTTTTTTTACTAGGTTCTTAAGTCCACATCACTTTTCTCCACTGTTCAAATTTTTGAATTTCCCTCTCCAATCCAACAATTTGTACTATTTATTTATAGCATGGATGTCAAAAATCAAGATTTTAAATAGTATTGTTGATTCTTGTAAAATTGAGATTCTAAGTGGAATTATAAGATTCTAATTAAAATTAAAATAGTGTATAAAAGAATGATATTATCAATCTAACATTTTAAGTCTAACATAAGTTCCTAAGATGAAGGTAAAAATTTAGGTCATACATGGTCAAGACTAAGGCACATAAAAGATGCAAAACACACATAGGTTGCAAATATAAGAAAGCTGAAAATGTAGAAGACACGCACAGAGAGTATGTGAACGTAGGTCTCTAGACACATAGGTCTCGTAGAATCATAAAATTCTAATAATCATGATTTATGGTTAAATGAGTTGTACGAATAACCTTATATTTCTATCACTTTGTTAATTCACTTTCAAGGTAACATTTTTTTGTAAAATTTTTAGTATATTAAAAATAAAATTGAACAATAAAATAATGATTATAAAAAATAGTTGTCCCCACCACATGCATCTCATGCAATAAACATGGTATCGTCTTTATTTGGTATGTAGTTAGAGAAACGAAGTTATGAAAATGAAAAAATCTAAAGATTAATGTTAATTCTTCACGTCGTTATTGTAACATCCCTGATGTTTTAATGAAAATTATGGAATGGGAAATGTTAGTGAATGTTTAGAAATTCTATTTAGTATTTATTCTGTCTGAGCCGGTGTCGAGATCGGTCTCAGAAGCGCGGACAGGCAGAGCCGAAGATCGGATGAGTAAGGAAGAGCGGGCAGGGCTAGGCGGTCTGGTCCAACCGTTGTGAGGAGAGCGCCTCACACGGTGTCATAGCCCGGATCAACCTCATACTAACTGAAACAACGGGTATGTGTGACAAAGAGACGAGAGCGGATGATATATCCGACCTATCGGGTTGTAGCTCGGATTTCCGAGGTATAAACATTAAGTTAGGACGGCGGGGCCGATATTTATATCGGGCCTATACTCTTGCGAATTATTAAAGGATTGTGACTACTTAGACGTTGAGGGGATAAACACGTGTAATTGATTTGATAACTATGCAATAGTTTAAAATAGTGAAATTGATTAAATTTAGTAAGAATACAAATAAAATAAAGGAAAAGACGATCTTGCCCATGAGCCATATATATATATAAAGATTCCCTTCCTCTCCTCTTCATTTTTCACGAGTTACCTTGCTGTTGGTCTGTTCCTTCTCTTCCGTTTTTCTCTTCTCTCTTAACGTTGATTTGCATGCACTGGAGAGGGACTCCATTTGTGTCTACACTTCAATTTAACCCTATTCCTGTGATCGAGGCTTCAAGGTGAGTCTACTGATCCGTTCCAATTATGATCCCCTTATTCCTTTTATTCTTTAGCTGTTAAGAGCCATGCATGGCTATATTCGTGGCTGTTCTCCACTTCTCTGGTGAGTGTGAGCCCTGATGCAGTTCATGAACGAAGAGCGTTGAAGTAACGAGCTGTACTTTATGATCCGTAAGTAGTAGACGAAGCAACGGAAAACTGAACGACGGGGTTGAGACTGCGGAACCAGTGCTTAGAGGAAGAAATCAACACAGAGAACGGATCATTGAAGCGTGGAATCAAAGTAAGGGGGTGTTCGGGTTATAATTAATTAGAATAGGACTCGCTTCTTATTCAGGTCTTTGAGGTAACGTAAACAGACTAAGGAAAATGTTGTTAAACGTAATTGTGTGTTTATGCTTGTGCATGTGTGACTGAGTTTATGAATTAATGAAAGATCGGATGTAGTTGAGTTTATCATGTTATAATCGTGTGATATCGAATGTTGAAATGATCAGTGTTATGCGACTCCGGGTTAGCAAGCAGGCTACCCGAGGGATGAGAAATTGATATTATGAGAAAGGTAAACTGTTGAATGATTATGTGGTATGGGATGGCCGACGGTATATGATAGCCCCTCATTTCCGGCTCCCGTGGTTTTCGTGCCCAGTTGAGCTACCCAGTGGTCAAGTAGGACCCAGTGGTCGAGGTGGAGAGTCAAGCAGGACTCGGTGAACCAAGCAGGGTTCACGGGGTGTCAAGTAGGACCCCAGCTGAAGGCCAATCCTTTAGTATCCGGATACTAGGAGTCAGATCATATGAGAGTCAGTTGTGATCGTGATGCATGTAATGAATGTGATGAATGTGATGGAATTGTGTAGTTGGTTTAATACAGTTACTGCATGAAATACTCTATGTTTCGGTATGTTTATTTATGGGTAATGCTTGATGTGTATGTATAGATATGCATGTGTATTTGTTAAGATCCGTTCTAAATTAATTACAATACCAAACACTCACCCTTGCAAATTTTTTTTTAGTAACCAGAGGCAGGGAGGGGGAAGAAGCCGTGGAGCTGGGCCAAGGGGGAGAACGGTGCCAGGGTCCGGATGAATTTGAGTGACTCTTTATAGAGTCTTATTTGTGTATAAAAATACTTCTTATTATAATTACTTGTTGTGTTTAATTAAGACCGGATCAGATGTAAAACTATATTTTAAAATATATCACTGTTATTTGCATTTACTTTCATGGTAACTCTTTGGGTTCACAGAACCATTTTTAGAGTGAAGTTTTGTGAGACCGGTTGTATGTTTTGTATATTCCGATGTGCGAAAGGTGTTCGTTCAACGAACAGTACCTCGTCTAAGTGAGAGTCCGGAATCTCGCTTAGACGAGTAGGGGCCTCGCGTAAGCGAGACGCCCTGATTTCCTTTCTCTCATCCGTTGTGTTCATATTACATTGTTTTTCTCTAAATATCGATTAATTTTCAAGGAAAAGGGAGGATTTATTGTAAAATGTAATCGTTTGAATAAAAATAAATGTAAAAATAATCTAGGACGTTACACTTGGTATCAGAGCGGTTCTTTCTAGAGCCGGTGTGTGGGCCGATCTAGTGAATGTGATAGTTTTATGAAAGATTATTG
This sequence comes from Clitoria ternatea, assembly GCA_037962975.1. NCBI lineage: Eukaryota > Viridiplantae > Streptophyta > Magnoliopsida > Fabales > Fabaceae > Clitoria > Clitoria ternatea. Next base: position 45,965,822 of record CM075674.1, read on the forward strand.
TATTTTGTTATGTTGAGATTGTGTGTGGTCTGACACCGTTCCCTTGGCACTCCATTGGCGTAGTATTCTATGAATATAAGGTAAATCTATGATCCCCTGACTGATCTTGGTTATTAATGGTGATGTGTTTACTTATTGTAGAATTACTAAATGGCCGGAAAAAAAAACTAGTTTTGGTGGGAGGAGATGACCTCTCCTTGAAATTTTTGTAAATGATGAATAGGACTGAATCTAGTCCACCCTACAAATATTAGGCGAGATAGGACAGAGATGAAACACACGAACGACAAATTGAATTGGAAATGATATTTAAAGTAAGCATATATATATGTGTGCGTATTGAAGTGGACATCTACAAATGGGTATAACTCATAAAGGTTAACTCTTGTAGTGAAATGAGAATGGTAAGTGTGTTGGTAACTATAAGTCTGTTTGAATACTGAAGTTTGATAATGCATAGAATGAAATAAGTTGACGAATTCCCTAATATGATTATTCTTGGGAAGGGTGAATTCCCTATATCCCTCTACCTTGTATGAACGATGATAGATGTTAGTTACTTATTTTTTTTTTTTTGGTGTTGAATCTACTTGATGGACAATACGAAAACCCTCAGGATAAAGGAATGAATTGTAGTAATAAACTGTCTTGTATTGAGTTCAAAGTTAGAGAACCATTGGTGGTATGAGTAAATAGAAGGGGTTTATGAATAAATCAAGAGATGATGGTTGGACGTAGTTTAAGAGATTAGGTGCAATGGTACTTGTGATTAAAGAATGTTGATTTTATGAAGTTGGAGGATAGAGGATTGAATGGATGAATGATGATGTAATGTGAATTAACAACGTTGTCGTAAGGTTAACTTTAGGGGGGGGGGGGGGTGAACCTCCTATATTGTTTTTATGAAGCAGATTTAATTAAGTGCTATAGGTATGTCATATTCCTATTGTTAGACGATTGATTAATGGATATTAAGAGAAACTATGAGTAATTGATGAATGACGGTGTAAGAATACCTGTACAAGTTGAAGGTAATAAACGCAGAGTAGCTAGTAATAATTTTCAGTGATATAATTGGCGAGGCGATATTTTACTCAGGAAAGGACTAGGAGGATGTATCATATGAATGATGGTCAAGTGAAGTATATGTACATTGGATCGCTACATACATGATAAGAGAAGTAATGAATGGATGACATTAAAAGGAAGTGATTAAGAAGTAATTGAATAGATAGATAATGAGAACGAAAAGAAGTTTTACCTAGTCGTTTGGACTTTGCATTGATATTAGTGTTACATGGGAATCATAGCGACTGGCCACCGTGGGTTCCTTTTAACACTAATTCAATATAGAGTTGCCAATAGACATAGGGAAATGAATCGTGGTGTAAACAGTTTGCATATCGATCGATGATGTAAATAGTTGGATTGTATACCCGACTTTCACATGACTTAACTACAGAGTGTTGAACTCCTGAGACTGATCACCTCAGGTAGTTGCACTGGTAGTCGAGATCATGTGGAGTCGAGGAGATAGACATATTGTGGCCAATCTTGGGTGATCAGATTTAGAAAAGAGAAATGTATGGTTCATATTTCTGAAATTGGTAAATGATTAGAAATGAGGAATAAATAGAGATGAGGTTTGGTATCTGACGAATAATGAGTATAGACAAGTAAATATTGTGGCATGGTAGTTATTATGAATTATTGCTAGATTTCTTTGAAAGGAAATTGGATAGCTCGAGTCCCTCCTAAGGTACACTTAGTGAGGAATTGATGAAGTATCGATAGGAATTAAGGAAATAAGATAAACCAAAGGAGAGTCCGGTCGTGTGGCCGAGAAAATGCGAATTAGGTTTCCAAACTGTGAAGCAATGCTTGACTTCTGCACTAGTACTTACACTACTTAATATGATGAAGGAGTTTGTAGTATAGTGTGAAGCATCTAAGTTTGGTTTAGGATGTGTACTGATGCTGGATGACAAATAGATTGCCTATGCTTTAAGACAATTGAGACCACATGAACAGAATCACCCCACTCATGAATTGGAGCTTGCAGCAGTGGTATTTACATTAAAAATCTGGCGTCATTATTTACAGGGTTCTTGTTTTGTGGTATTTAGTAACCCTAAGAGTTGAAATACTTATTCGATCAGAAAGAATTAAACATGAGACAGAGGAGATGAGTGGAATATCTGAAAGAGTATGATTTTGATTTGAAGTACCATCTTGGGAAAGAAAATATTATGACTGATGCCTTAAGTAGAAATGTATTACATGCAGCCTTCTTGATGGGTAAAGAACAAGAAATATTGGGAAAATTTTGTGATATGAATATTGGGGGTTGTTATAAATGCCCCAGATCAAATGATAGTTGGAATGCTGAAGATCTCCAATGAGCCTTTGGAATGTTTAGCTGTAGCACAAGAGGACGGTGAAGAGTTGCTGGAATTGCTTGACACTCAAGCAAAAGGCAAGGATATGAAATTAACCAGAGGCAACGATGGAATTTGGCGGTTCAGAAACCGAGTTGTGGTGCCTGCAAAAGGCGATTTTAGACAAGTCGTGTTAGCTGAAGCACATAGAAGTTCTTTTAGCATTCATCCTGGTGTTAAAAAAAAAATGTATCATGATTTGAAGAAAAAGAATTCTGGTGGCCAAGCATGAAGAAGGCAATAATCGAGTATGTGAAATCCTGTGTGATATGCCAGAAGTGCAAAGTTGAGCACCAACGACCTCCAGGTTTGCTTCGACCTCCAGAAATTCCAATCTGGAAGTGGGAAGGTATCACCATGGACTTCGTATCCGGACTGCCTCGCACTCGAACCGGATACAACGCGATTTGGGTGATTGTTGATCGACTAACCAAAAGTGCGCATTTCCTGGCAATAAATATGAAGTGGTCGCTAGATCGATTAGCTAAGTTGTACGTTGCGGAAGTTGTACGACTACATGGTGTGCCCTCAAGCATTATCTCCGATCGGGATCCCCGATTCACTTCGAGGTTTTGGGGGAGTTTACAACAACAACTGGGTACTGAGCTCAAACTGAGCTCAGCCTACCATCCCCAGACCGATGGCCAATCAGAACGGACTATACAGACTCTTGAAGATATGTTAAGGGCATGTGTACTGGAACAGGGCGGATCATGGGAGAAATACTTGCCCTTGGTAGAGTTTGCATATAATAACAGTTACCATAGCAGCATTGGGATAGCTCCATACGAAGCTCTTTATGGTCGGAAATGTCGTACTCCATTATGTTGGAATGAGAACGGCGATGCCCTTCATCTGGGGCCTGAGATGATTCAAGAGATGAACGAGCAAATCACTTTAATCCGAGAGAAGATAAAAATTGCTCAAGACCGGCAAAAGAGCTATTATGATAATCGGCATAGACCCCTTGAATTCCAAGTGGGTGATTGGGTGTTCCTAAGAATTTCGCCAACCAAGGGTGTAGGTCGAATCTTGAAGAGTCAAAAGCTTAATCCGAAGTATATTGGACCATACCAAATACTAGAACGGATTGGTGAAGTCGCATATCGGCTGGATCTTCCCCAATCATTGACTAACATCCACAACGTGTTCCACGTATCACAACTTTGAGCCTACATTCCGTGTGATACAATGATTGTACCGAGTGATTCCATTGAAGTGAAGAAAAACCTGACAGTGGAGGCTGTACCGGTTAGCATTGAAGAGCACCAAACCAAACGTTTAAGGAACAAGGAGGTACCGCTGGTGAAGGTGAAGTGGCAGAATTTACATTGGATGAACTATACTTGGGAGTTAGAATCCGATATGAGGCGGATGTACCCTCATCTTTTTCAACAGGAACACTGATTTCGGGGACGAAATCTCCTTTTAGGGGGGGTGAGTGTAACATCCCTGATGTTTTAATGAAAATTATGGAATGGGAAATGTTAGTGAATGTTTAGAAATTCTATTTAGTATTTATTCTGTCTGAGCCGGTGTCGAGATCGGTCTCAGAAGCGCGGACAGGCAGAGCCGAAGATCGGATGAGTAAGGAAGAGCGGGCAGGGCTAGGCGATCTGGTCCAACCGTTGTGAGGAGAGCGCCTCACACGGTGTCATAGCCCAGATCAACCTCATACTAACTGAAACAACGGGTATGTGTGACAAAGAGACGAGAGCGGATGATATATCCGACCTATCGGGTTGTAGCTCGGATTTCCGAGGTATAAACATTAAGTTAGGACGGCGGGGCCGATATTTATATCGGGCCTATACTCTTGCGAATTATTAAAGGATTGTGACTACTTAGACGTTGAGGGGATAAACACGTGTAATTGATTTGATAACTATGCAATAGTTTAAAATAGTGAAATTGATTAAATTTAGTAAGAATACAAATAAAATAAAGGAAAAGACGATCTTGCCCATGAGCCATATATATATATAAAGATTCCCTTCCTCTCCTCTTCATTTTTCACGAGTTACCTTGCTGTTGGTCTGTTCCTTCTCTTCCGTTTTTCTCTTCTCTCTTAACGTTGATTTGCATGCACTGGAGAGGGACTCCATTTGTGTCTACACTTCAATTTAACCCTATTCCTGTGATCGAGGCTTCAAGGTGAGTCTACTGATCCGTTCCAATTATGATCCCCTTATTCCTTTTATTCTTTAGCTGTTAAGAGCCATGCATGGCTATATTCGTGGCTGTTCTCCACTTCTCTGGTGAGTGTGAGCCCTGATGCAGTTCATGAACGAAGAGCGTTGAAGTAACGAGCTGTACTTTATGATCCGTAGGTAGTAGACGAAGCAACGGAAAACTGAACGACGGGGTTGAGACTGCGGAACCAGTGCTTAGAGGAAGAAATCAACACAGAGAACGGATCATTGAAGCGTGGAATCAAAGTAAGGGGGGTGTTCGGGTTATAATTAATTAGAATAGGACTCGCTTCTTATTCAGGTCTTTGAGGTAACGTAAACAGACTAAGGAAAATGTTGTTAAACGTAATTGTGTGTTTATGCTTGTGCATGTGTGACTGAGTTTATGAATTAATGAAAGATCGGATGTAGTTGAGTTTATCATGTTATAATCGTGTGATATCGAATGTTGAAATGATCAGTGTTATGCGACTCCGGGTTAGCAAGCAGGCTACCCGAGGGATGAGAAATTGATATTATGAGAAAGGTAAACTGTTGAATGATTATGTGGTATGGGATGGCCGACGGTATATGATAGCCCCTCATTTCCGGCTCCCGTGGTTTTCGTGCCCAGTTGAGCTACCCAGTGGTCAAGTAGGACCCAGTGGTCGAGGTGGAGAGTCAAGCAGGACTCGGTGAACCAAGCAGGGTTCACGGGGTGTCAAGTAGGACCCCCAGCTGAAGGCCAATCCTTTAGTATCCGGATACTAGGAGTCAGATCATATGAGAGTCAGTTGTGATCGTGATGCATGTAATGAATGTGATGAATGTGATGGAATTGTGTAGTTGGTTTAATACAGTTACTGCATGAAATACTCTATGTTTCGGTATGTTTATTTATGGGTAATGCTTGATGTGTATGTATAGATATGCATGTATATTTGTTAAGATCCGTTCTAAATTAATTACAATGCCAAACACTCACCCTTGCAAATTTTTTTTTAGTAACCAGAGGCAGGGAGGGGGAAGAAGCCGTGGAGCTGGGCCAAGGGGGAGAACGGTGCCAGGGTCCGGATGAATTTGAGTGACTCTTTATAGAGTCTTATTTGTGTATAAAAATACTTCTTATTATAATTACTTGTTGTGTTTAATTAAGACCGGATCAGATGTAAAACTATATTTTAAAATATATCACTGTTATTTGCATTTACTTTCATGGTAACTCTTTGGGTTCACAGAACCATTTTTAGAGTGAAGTTTTGTGAGACCGGTTGTATGTTTTGTATATTCCGATGTGCGAAAGGTGTTCGTTCAACGAACAGTACCTCGTCTAAGTGAGAGTCCGGAATCTCGCTTAGACGAGTAGGGGCCTCGCGTAAGCGAGACGCCCTGATTTCCTTTCTCTCATCCGTTGTGTTCATATTACATTGTTTTTCTCTAAATATCGATTAATTTTCAAGGAAAAGGGAGGATTTATTGTAAAATATGTAATCGTTTGAATAAAAATAAATGTAAAAATAATCTAGGACGTTACAGTTATAGACAATCCAAACTTCGTTTAACCATAAAATTTTATTTTTAAATTGATAAATCTCAACTGAAACTAAACATCTCATCATCTGTTTTTCTGACAAGAATTCCAACCAGCAACAACTTTAGAGATACCCTAACTAAATAAAAAATGACATCCATTGCTATAAATATGGATAGGACTAAGGTGAGTTTGGTATGAAAAGATGTTACAATAGTTCAAGGAATTAGCATCATGACACTGATAATTCGGACACAAATATTGATTATGAAATAGAATCAAATGACTTCAACACTTACCTTTTATCCTCCCCAGTTAACTCGGTTGTCATATAAAATCATCCAACAAAAACATATGTGACATTCTTTTGTTTATTTCACTATTTTTTTTAACAAATTCCTATTATAAACGTATTTTTATGAATAAGGAAAATTGTATTAATAACCTGTTATAAACCTTTGTCTAAAGAGGAAGAAGCGTTTCTACACGCCACGGCATTTAATTTTCAAAGCTATGATGTATACTTTTTTTTTTCTTTTCATTTCCGTTGAAAATTTGATTTATACCACAATCTTTTTCATACAACTTAATATGCTTGTACACATATATTTACATAGGTCCAAATATGACAATCCAAATCCTTTGCATTCTATAAATATAGGTAAATAATGGTTGGTATTGAATAATATTAAATAATAAAACCAATTATACTGATTTTTTATTTTTATAATTTTATTTTTTAAATTGATTAAAAAAGACACATAATTCAGAAAGATTTACCTTTAATATGTCATACAAATAATTTTGTATGTCATTCACATAGTTACTTCAATGTACAAATAATATTTTCGTAATAAAAGATATTAAAGCAAATATCATCTACAAATTTAAAACTAATCCACCTAGAATTGAGGATCTTGTTGGCTATTTATCTAAATTATTTTTATACAAAATGCAGAATTTTTATCCTCCCAAGAACACGTTACGAGAACGGTATAATTTTATTATCATTATCTGCCCAGTTCTTCTACATTTTCAAATTAACAAATTCTGGATTATTTATTACACAAAGTCTCGATCAAAAGTTTTGTTTTGTTTTTTAAATAATAGAAAAAACTATAATGTCAAGACAATAGTTTGAAAATACAGCAATAGTTAATGACATCACATGATCACGAATCGATTATATTATTATATAATAAGTTTGGTTTTGAGTCTTGACATTAAGTTAGATAAATGGGTGGCATGTTACGAATAAATCCTCAAGGTGGTTCGAATTATATATATATATATATATATATATATATATATATATATATATATATATATATATATATATATATATATATATATATATATAGAATGAGTTGTGTAATACTTACGGACTTACTTTCTTCGATATCTCTCTATTATTATGGACCCCCTTCGTATGTTTTCAATATGGTATAAAGTCTAACTTGCCTTACATGTTAGACCACCCGTAGATGTTCAGTTCTACAAGTTTCATGCTCTTGATGTCTAATGTTCAGTTTTGTGTGACTTATGAGCTATTTTTTAGGTTGAATTAGTTTTTCGTTTTCAAATAATAATTATTTATTTTAACTTTTAACTTTTTTTGCAACCATATTATATTGTTTTTAGTCTCATCTTTCAAAATGAACTTTAAAACAAATTTATTTTCTCTATAGCACTAATTTTAATATTTTTTCTTAACTAAACATTATGGTATAGTAGAGAGAGTGATATTTGAGATTTTTTTTTATTGTACTAGTTTTTCCTGTTGCTGAAAATGGAGATCCAGCTTATACAATCTAATGCACTAACACGGTCTTATGTTGAGAATGGAGATCCAATGTACACAATCCAATGTACTAGACACGAAGTGAAATAGAACTCCATGCATGTAACCTACAAGAATGCAAGAAGGTGTATCTTTCCAAACATCTCCAACACTCAAGTCAATATACATTGAAGAAAGTAATTTGAGGTATGTAATTAGAGATTACAAAAATATGTTTTGTGTGTTTATGAGAGTTATATTTATAGTTGATAATGTGTAGGGTGGCAATGATTGTTTTGTCATTGACTTTTCCAGATTTGTAAAGATTTAGTCATATGACATGTCAGGTGCATTTGGTATGTATGTATACATATACGCTGGATTTCGGTGTACGATGGTTTAGAAACCAATGTGCACTAAGTTGTCTGAGGTCCTAATACGAGTTATATTGAGCTGGTAGGGAAACAATATAAGTTTAAAGCTAATATGAAGTACACTTTGGGTTTGCTTGTTTTCATTTCCATTTTTTATTTTTTTAGTTTTAATTATAAAACTATTATTATATTTTTTGTTTTAAAAATTTATAAAAGTACTAAAAATAATTTTTTAAAAATTTCAGTACCTTTTTCATCTTTTTTATACCAATTTTTTAAAACAAAAAACATAATATTAATCTTTAAATTAAAATAAAAAATTAAAAATATGATATGTGTTGAGTTGGGTGTGATACCAATCCGATTTAATGCCAGTCTGAAGTACATGATTGGAGGAGGGTGTATGACTTAGGATTTACAAAGTTATACAGTAGCCCAATTAGTGTTTAAATTCAAAAATTTTAATTAATTTCAATTGGACTCTCATCTTTTCTGGCCTACCCTGGTTCGTGATTGGAACTATAGGCAGGTTGGATAGGTCGAGAAGCAGGTTGGAAGGCTAAGTGAACTGAGGTCTGTAAGGTCGAAGGTGAACTATATAGGAGACATTAGCCAAATATGGATGAGATTGATAATAGGGGTTTGGCGGATAAGACATGACCTTTGGTCCTGGGAAAGGATTTTCTTTAACGTAACAAAATGTGTCTCTCCCTCTTTCTTCTTTGAATTTTTGAATGAAAACCTCTTACCACTGAGTATTGAAGCATCGTTGTTTGGTATTTTCCCACTTCTTACACCTACTTCTACCCTTTCACCAATGACGACCATGTCAGCAAAATTAGTAGATACTTTCCCAATCATTTTGTCATAAATTAGGTCTTGTAAGGTGTCAATGAAAGTAGACACCATCTCTCTCTCTCAGATAAAGGTGGTATCACCTACGAAGCCACCTCCCTCTATTTTTGGGCATACTCCTTGAAAGTTTCTTCTCCCTTTATCTCTATATTTTGCAGTTGTATCCGGTCAAGAGCTAAATCAACATTATATTTATATTGCTTAATAAATGCTTTAGCAAGATCCTTCCACGATCTCACATGTCCACACTCTAGATTGGTGTACCAGCTTGTAGCTGCCCCAGACAAACTATCTTGGATGTAGTGAATCAATACTTTCTCATCATGAATATGAGAGGCCATCTTCCTACAGTGAATCAATAATTTCTCATCATAATATGAGAGACCATCTTCCTACAGTACATGGTTGCTTTGGGCAGGATGCCCTTTGTATCTCTTAAATTTAGGAATTTTAAACTTTGGTGAGATAACAATATCCGGGACCAAGCACAAGTCTGAAGCATTACCCATCCCAAAATTACCTCATTCGATAACTCGCAGCCTATTCTCTAGAGTCTTCCATTTCTTTTTTAATTGTGCATCCTCCCCTCGAGGGTGTCTTATTGGGATGTAGTAAGGCTGCCCCAACCCTCATGCGTGAGGCACAAAAGGTGGGTGTAACGTCCTAGATTATTTTTACATTTATTTTTATTCAAACGATTACATTTTACAATAAATCCTCCCTTTTCCTTGAAAATTAATCGATATTTAGAGAAAAACAATGTAATATGAACACAACGGATGAGAGAAAGGAAATCAGGGCGTCTCGCTTACGCGAGGCCCCTACTCGTCTAAGCGAGATTCCGGACTCTCACTTAGACGAGGTACTGTTCGTTGAACGAACACCTTTCGCACATCGGAATATACAAAACATACAACCGGTCTCACAAAACTTCACTCTAAAAATGGTTCTGTGAACCCAAAGAGTTACCATGAAAGTAAATGCAAATAACAGTGATATATTTTAAAATATAGTTTTACATCTGATCCGGTCTTAATTAAACACAACAAGTAATTATAATAAGAAGTATTTTTATACACAAATAAGACTCTATAAAGAGTCACTCAAATTCATCCGGACCCTGGCACCGTTCTCCCCCTTGGCCCAGCTCCACGGCTTCTTCCCCCTCCCTGCCTCTGGTTACTAAAAAAAAATTTGCAAGGGTGAGTGTTTGGCATTGTAATTAATTTAGAACGGATCTTAACAAATACACATGCATATCTATACATACACATCAAGCATTACCCATAAATAAACATACCGAAACATAGAGTATTTCATGCAGTAACTGTATTAAACCAACTACACAATTCCATCACATTCATCACATTCATTACATGCATCACGATCACAACTGACTCTCATATGATCTGACTCCTAGTATCCGGATACTAAAGGATTGGCCTTCAGCTGGGGGTCCTACTTGACACCCCGTGAACCCTGCTTGGTTCACCGAGTCCTGCTTGACTCTCCACCTCGACCACTGGGTCCTACTTGACCACTGGGTAGCTCAACTGGGCACGAAAACCACGGGAGCCGGAAATGAGGGGCTATCATATACCGTCGGCCATCCCATACCACATAATCATTCAACAGTTTACCTTTCTCATAATATCAATTTCTCATCCCTCGGGTAGCCTGCTTGCTAACCCGGAGTCGCATAACACTGATCATTTCAACATTCGATATCACACGATTATAACATGATAAACTCAACTACATCCGATCTTTCATTAATTCATAAACTCAGTCACACATGCACAAGCATAAACACACAATTACGTTTAACAACATTTTCCTTAGTCTGTTTACGTTACCTCAAAGACCTGAATAAGAAGCGAGTCCTATTCTAATTAATTATAACCCGAACACCCCCCTTACTTTGATTCCACGCTTCAATGATCCGTTCTCTGTGTTGATTTCTTCCTCTAAGCACTGGTTCCGCAGTCTCAACCCCGTCGTTCAGTTTTCCGTTGCTTCGTCTACTACCTACGGATCATAAAGTACAGCTCGTTACTTCAACGCTCTTCGTTCATGAACTGCATCAGGGCTCACACTCACCAGAGAAGTGGAGAACAGCCACGAATATAGCCATGCATGGCTCTTAACAGCTAAAGAATAAAAGGAATAAGGGGATCATAAATTGGAACGGATCAGTAGACTCACCTTGAAGCCTCGATCACAGGAATAGGGTTAAATTGAAGTGTAGACACAAATGGAGTCCCTCTCCAGTGCATGCAAATCAACGTTAAGAGAGAAGAGAAAAACGGAAGAGAAGGAACAGACCAACAGCAAGGTAACTCGTGAAAAATGAAGAGGAGAGGAAGGGAATCTTTATATATATAAATGGCTTATGGGCAAGATCGTCTTTTCCTTTATTTTATTTGTATTCTTACTAAATTTAATCAATTTCACTATTTTAAACTATTGCATAGTTATCAAATCAATTACACGTGTTTATCCCCTCAACGTCTAAGTAGTCACAATCCTTTAATAATTCGCAAGAGTATAGGCCCGATATAAATATCGGCCCCGCCGTCCTAACTTAATGTTTATACCTCGGAAATCCGAGCTACAACCCGATAGGTCGGATATATCATCCGCTCTCGTCTCTTTGTCACACATACCCGTTGTTTCAGTTAGTATGAGGTTGATCCGGGCTATGACACCGTGTGAGGCGCTCTCCTCACAACGGTTGGACCAGACCGCCTAGCCCTGCCCGCTCTTCCTTACTCATCCGATCTTCGGCTCTGCCTGTCCGCGCTTCTGAGACCGATCTCGACACCGGCTCAGACAGAATAAATACTAAATAGAATTTCTAAACATTCACTAACATTTCCCATTCCATAATTTTCATTAAAACATCAGGGATGTTACAGTGGGCGAGTAGTAGCTATAGATAGGTTAGCTTAAGATGTATGAAGGACATCTACAGATGGATTGTGTTGAGATATGAGGATGACAAGCTGAGCATTAAGTGCGGTCAAAACATGGACTGTCTAGGCTGGAAGGTTTGTGCTTCAGTAACTTAATAATAAACAAATGGTGAAGCATAACCTGGTGGGAGCTCGTATAGTGGCTATGCATATTCAAGTTAATTGTGTTGTTGAGTGAAACCTAGGGAAAATGTGAGGTTGTAGAATTTTCTCTTGCCATATTTTGAGGGATTCCCTTTCTCTTAACTTTCGAACGAGTGTTGTAGTGATGATGAGGAATCAATTTGAATATTTGGATTTCATTTCTTGGAGTAGAAGCAAACTTTTCTCCCCCTTTTCATAATTTAATTTAGTGGCTGCTAGGGTTCCCTTTTAGAAAACTATATGTGTTATTTATAGGCAGCAATGAACCCGCAAGGCCTAATATTTTATTATAAAAAATAAATTTTGATAACTAAATTTAGTATTTTTTTAAATATTTGATAATCAACTTTGGAATCTGAACCAAATTTAAATTTTAAATGTTATCTTTATTTTAAAATATCTGGTAATGAACTTTGAAATATTATCTTAACTTTTTTAAAAATTTAAAATTTAAATTCTTTAACTTCTAAAAATAAAACAAGATTAAAAAAATATATTTTTAATTATTTTTGAAATAAACTTTAACTGACGTGCACAAAATTAGATAGCAACACACTAATTTAAAATATATTTAATATTTAAAGAAGATTTCAAAATTTTAAAATTCATAATTTAGCATCATCCATTTCAGACATAGTCTTATACTTAATATTAAAAAACTTAACATTATTTATGGGTTCATTAGACATTTTAATATTCAGCAAAAATAAAATAAAATAAAAATGGTTGGCACGCACGCTAATTAAAAAGGTCAAAAGATGACCTAAAGTACAACAATGGCCATGCTACCACTCTTCTTCCTCTTCCCACTCTTTTTCTCATTCCACCCCATCCAATCACTCTTCGCTACGTCACTCCCCGTAACCGTTTCCGTTACCGACTTCGGAGCCACCGGCGATGGCGTCCGTTACGACACCGGACCCATCCAGGTGGCCATAAACTCTTGTCCGGAAGGACGGCGGTGCCACGTCACTTTTCCGGCGCCGGGGAGGTACCTGACGGCGACGGTGTTTCTGAAGTCGGGTGTGGTGCTGAACGTGGAGGCGGGGGCGACGGTGTTGGGCGGGGCGAGGCAGGAGGACTACCCGGAAGATCCGGCGCGGTGGTATGTGGTGGTGGCGGAGAACGCGACGGAGGTGGGGATCGGAGGCGGAGGAGTGGTGGATGGACAGGCGCATAAGTTTGTGGTGAGGGAAGATCCTAGGAAGAACATAATGGTTAGTTGGAACAAGACGGGGACGTGTTTGGGAGATGAGTGTAGGCCTAGGTTGATTGGTTTCCTTGGTTGCAACTCTGTTACTGTCTCCAATGTTACTCTCAATCAACCTGCTTATTGGTGGTACACACTCTTCCCTCTTCCCTGCCCTTTAATTAATTGTCCTAAGAATACCCTTAAAAAAATATTTCCTATGTTTTTTATTTCTATCTTTTGAGTTAGATTAAGAAATTAAAAAATTGTAATTAATATGATTTTTTACTTTCCTTTTTTTAGATTTAACCTTTCTTTTTCTGTACTTGTTACTATTTCCCTTTTAATTAATGACCCCTTGACTCAAACAGAAGTTAAGGATAGAATTAGAAAGAAAATGTTAATTTTACCTTATAAACTTAAAATGATATATATTTATGAACAAGTTAATTCAACCTCCTAAAAATATAATAAAACATAGGGAGTATATTTATCATATAAATATTTAATGATATTAAAAATGATATTTTTGCTTACAGGTAAGGGAAAAAATCCCTTTTATATTCATAGCTAGAGGGAATATGTTTTATAAGTTTAATTTTCAACCTTCATGTTTTGATAAAGTCACATTTTAATCCTTTATGTTATGTTTTGAAAGTTTCACTTTTACTTAACCCCCTATATTTTTAAATGGTTCCAAGCTGGCCCAATTTGGATGAAGGAATTACAAAGTAATGATGTAATATGTTTTAGTTTCTTTGTTTATGTTTGTGTGATTCTTTGTCTTTAACGTTATTAAGAAATATGTTGGAAAAAGGTAATTTCATTAACCACACTAAGATTACTTTTCTAGTAATACACTTGTAATCCTAATATTGCAACCTTCTTGAAACATTGAATTGCATATATCTAAGAAAGAAAGAATCATGTTAAATACTAATTTGCAGCTTACACTTAGTACGGAGCAACAATATATCAATTCATGATGTTTCAATTTATGGGGACTTCAACATACCAAACAATGATGGAATAGACATTGAAGACTCGAACAACACAGTAATCACACGATGCCACATTGACACAGGGGATGATGCTATCTGTCCCAAGTCATCCACAGGCCCTGTTTACAACCTCACAGCTACTAATTGTTGGATTAGAACCAAATCTTCAGCAATTAAACTTGGCAGTGCTAGTTGGTTTGATTTCAACCATTTTTTGTTTGACAATATCACTATTGTTGATTCCCACAGAGGTTTAGGATTCCAAATCCGAGATGGAGGTAATTTATCTATTCTTCATTTTCTCTTTTCATAAATCATAAGTATGTCAATTATCTCAACTTGTACCTTTGTGAAATATACTTACATCTCATGAGTATTTGTTTGGTTGGTTTCTAGTTAATTAATATTAACAGTAAGTGTTTGTTTAGTAAAATTAGTTAAAAGTTGTAAGTTGATAAGTTAACTAATTGTATTATAATTGTTTGGTAAAACTAATTGTTATAGTAATTGATAAATATAAAATGATATAAAAAGACATGTTTAAAATAAAATAAAGAGTAGGATTATGAATTATAACAAATATAAAAGGATAAAGTAAAAAAAGGAATTTCAAAGCTGAAATTCAAAAATATTATTTGAAGTAACATTTTATATCACTTGAAGTAACATTTTAGAAAATGTTATCAACTAGTTCAAAACGTTGTTCACCTAACTTCTTCTAATTTATTTAAAGTGACATTTCAACTATTGATCTCAACCAAATGAAGTAACTTATAAAAGAAACACAAAATCTTTGATTTGACAGTGAAATGAACTTCACATCTAATGGTGTGCCGAAATTATTATTATTGATTAACTCCATTTTTTAACAGGGTCCAAAAGGCCCAATGTCAATTATCTCATTTATCATAATAGAAATAATTTAAGATCTAGTTATATATTCTAATAGAATTGATTTGAAATATTATAAAATTGTACAGGAAATGCAAGTGACATTGTATTCTCAAACATAAATATCAGCACAAGATACTATGATCCCTCATGGTGGGGAGGAGCTGAGCCTATCTATGTGACAACATGTCCAAGAGACTCAACCTCAAAGGAAGGATCAATCTCAAATATACTTTTTATCAACATAACTGCAAATTCAGAAAATGGGGTCTTCCTATCTGGTTCAAAAAGAGGAATTTTAAGAAACTTGAGATTCATCAATGTGGATCTTACCTACAAAAGGATCACCAATTATAGTGGTGGGTTGTTTGACTATAGACCCGGATGCCAAGAATTGGTGAAACACAAAACTGCAGGCATGATGATGGAGCACATTGAAGGTTTTGAGGTAAAAAATGTGAAAATGACATGGTCAAATGATCATGTAAATCAGTGGAATAATCCTTTAGAATTCAGGGCTTCAACAGTGAATAATATCTCTTTCCTTAATTTTCATTTGGGTTTGTACACGAGTAGCAAGTAGAGTTAAAGGTCATGGCGTATATTGTATAAGGGAAATGTGGTAGGAAATTTATCATTAAAAAATATTGTAATTGATCCATGTGATAGGAAATGTGTGATCTGGATTCAGTGCTTGTTTGTTGCATCTAACTGGATACGATTTGAGTTTTCAAATGTGGCAGAAGAAAAACAAAATATTATGTTAGCCACTTAACTTGGTTTGATCTTGCATTGAGATGAGGGCAGCACGTTAACAAAATAAAAGATTGAGAACCAAACAAGGTTTTAATTGTTTTCCATATGGTGTTCGAAGGAAACATGTAATGTATCAATGTGTCACATTGTCATTAGTATATATTTTTCCCAAAAATAAAATATATTTATTGTCTTTTTTACTTGTGTTTTTTCTTATTATAAAATATACGCGTGAAGAAAAGAAGTTTTAACCTTATAATTAATCTAAACAAAAGAAAAGTATTATGTCTATACTATAGAATATATAGATTATGATCGTCAAGAAGGGGAAATCCAATTGAGAAGAGTGTGAACTTTGATGAGTGTAAATTGATTTGGTTTGTATGATTATATTGATTTTCATTCAGTTTAATAAAAGACTAAATTACTCATTAGAGTCCCTCTAATAATAGATGTTCGAGTGAAAGACTAAGTTACTTATTAGAAATTTAGAATCAATCTAACAATGGAGGTTTGAATACTTTATTTCTTGCCCATTTTTGTTCCACTCTCTTTACGCTTTTAGGTTTTCTCTTTCTGATTCAAAGTGTCTTTGACTTTCCTTCCTTCCATAAGATCTCCAATTTCTCATTATCAAAAGATTGAGAATATCACTTTCTAGCGTTTATTTTTCTTTTCATATCTTTCTCTTATATGTAAAACAAAGAAGTATAAATTTAATGTAACGTAATATCCCCAAATTGAATTTCCATAGAGGTCTATGTCACACTCCTTTTTTGAGTTTTAGAAGAAAGATGAAATGAAACATGTAATTACTAATGACAAATAGAAAAGGAAGAGAGAGAGAAAAAAAATGGGGTTAAATGAAGATGTCAAATGATGTAGGATATGATTAGTGTGTTTGAGAACATGGAACCTATACAGTATTGTTGAATATGTGCAATACAATTATATATGATCAGTACTGTCGTCACTTGTAACACCTACAGAAATACAAATACGGTTTATATTTTTATTTATTTTTAAATATTTGTCTAATTGTAAATCTAAAATGATATTTAAAATGAAATTTTATTGTACATTCAATAATATATGATACCCTCTGCACATAATTATAGTACACTATTTAACTATAGTACGTACACAGATGGTACTCACCAAACTGAACTTCCTGATAAAGGCATAACTAAATCTCGCATAATTACTTAACCATCTGCAACATGATCAATAACCTAACGGCTCTTGCTACATAGTACGTACTACGTACAAAGCCCAATTTTCTTTATTTACAAACACTACAGAGTACCCAATAGTAGCATAAACCATAACCATTGGTCCAATAACTCTCTTTTTTGTAGTGGACAAGACTGGCTCCATCACCTGCAAGCTGCATTGCAATACTTAAAATAAGAGAAACGTACATTGTTCTACCTCTTCCTCCTGACAATCCATATCCATTAATCCATATTCTCTATGTACAAGCGATTTTTAATATTGTTGGCTTTTCCCACTATCATTTGGATAAATTCACTTTCATACCTGCAAAAATAAAAAGGCTCCATTCATTTTCTATTAGCCGGATTTTAATTATTTCACCAAAACAATGTATATAATCAACCTTGGCTAATTAATTAACAAAAACATATTCTTACACAACATGTTCTTGATTCTCAGAGGTCGGTTTTTCCATGCATTCACGCATTCAACACGTTATAACTGTTGGATTAAAACCAGCAGTTCAGATTTCACTTCGGAAATTCAACTCAAATTACTCACCAAAGCTCATATTTCATTTTGACTGTCCAATTTTCATCCAATGGTTCTCATTCATTGACTACCTGAATGCATGCATTTCATTTCATGATTACCGTGAATCCAAATTCCATGTGTGACAATGTTCCTTACAAACAAAGTTTCATTCAAAATTTTGATAATTAGAAGACTGGATTTCATGTTTAACATTTCTTTTAAGTTAATGAGGTTTATATATATGAAGTAATCAATAATCATATGACTGGTACCAGCAGATTAGAGACATTAATTATGGTGCATAAAAGTACTGCGTACCCAGTTTTGTAATGATATCCAGATAAGCCGGCAACTTCAGACAAAGCTGACTTCCATTTCTGCACCTTCTCATTGTCCTTTCCAAGCCTATTTGCATGTGCTTCCATGGCCTTTCCATAACCGTTTTTCTGATACCTTACATCTGATGGTTCAACTTTGTAAAAGATTGGCCAAACAAGTTGGTTCTTTGTCTTCTTACACATAAGTATAGTGACAAGCTCATCAAGACACCAGGGTGAAGCCGCATAGTTTTCAGAGAAAACAATAATTGAAAGCCTTGATGCCTCAATTGCTTTAACAAGAGATTCAGAAACGTGGTTCCCTTGCTCTACCCCTCCACTATCCCTGAATGTCTTGAATCCCTCCTGGCACAGAGCCTGATAGAGAAAATCCGTAAAAGAGTAACGAGTATCTTTACCTCTAAAACTCAGAAAAATTTGGTAGCAAGCAGTTGAATGTCTCAAACTATCCAATGATGCTCGCCACTCTGCAATGGGTTTTCCTTTTAAGGATGATCCAACATCTTTGATTTTACCAGGTAACCCTTTACATTGAATAACAACATCTTGTGCCACATTTAATAGACTTGACGAGGACTTGTTATTATTATTGTTGTTATTCTCTTCATCTATGCTAATACCAGAGTGTTGTTTGAACAACTTCCAAGCGTCATTTTCAGATAAGCGCTGCAGAGCAATCTCCATGTCACACTCCATCAAGGCAATTACTTTGTAGTTACGCGTGGTGAAAAGGACCTTAAGGCCATTGTGATCATCTTTACAAGGGATTCCAATATTTTCCAGCACAAGTTTTTCTCCAACATCATCCAAGATCACAAGAGCTCGACTGAATAATTGTAATTTTGAAATTATTCTTCTTGCTCTTCCAGCTTCACTGTTTTCCTCCAGCTTCAAATTCAAACAATCAGCAATTTCGTCCTGAATCATCCTCACATTTGGATTTTTGGACACAGTGGCGAATACAGTTACTTCAAACATGCCTGAATTCTCACCCACCACCGCTTTCACCAATGCTGTTTTGCCAGAGCCACGCAACCCATACAATCCAATTCTATGCCTCCTATCATCTCTTAGTGCCGCCAAAAGTTTATTTGAAGCCGTTTTTCTAGACTTGAAATACTTAAAAGTTTCTGAAGACAAGGGCTTTAGTAGCGGAATTGGGACCGAAACTGAGATTGGTTTAACTTTGGTATTCAGTGCCTTCGATTCATTCGCCGAATCTTTTCCCATTTTGCAACTAATACAATACTTCAATGCTTTACACAAGGACTCCATTTACACAAAGACAACCTGGGAAAAAAACGACTTAATGCCTCATCAGTTCATCCTAACAATGAATATGAAAAATGGATATTACTGCACTGAAGTGGTAATACCAAGCAGCACTAGGTCCACTACCCATAAGCCACAGCATGAAAATGTTTTTGAAGATGATTATGGCATATATGGAACATGTTTTCTATCTAATTAGTTCTTCTAAATCCTCAACTATATGCATGAATTTCGGATGTCCTTAATCATTTAAGTTATTTACATAAAACCTTATGAGTCCGCAGAGGATCTTCGAACATCTTAGAGTCTTTTGTTTAAATGTCAGAAAATCATTCTTACTAGGGGTTATAAATCGTCGTTATATAACAGGGGAAGAGAAGATGAAAGAGAAATAGAGGGGAAGAAGGGAAAAAGTTTTGGGATTTGTATCACCCCCTGCTAATGTTACTTTCTAAGTCACTTAAGTTAAAAAAATGCTAAAACAGAGTTATTTTATGTCTTAGGGATGTCCACTTGTCACTTAAGGTGCCTGAGTATGAATGTTAACGACTTGATCTAATTGACAGAAGTTGTTGGGGGTTAGGGATGTGTTTATACTATTTTTTTTTAGGACTAAAATGCAAATTCGTATATAGGTTGGAGACGTAAATGTCGGTTTACTTATTAGATTTTTAAATAAGAAATGAGAGATATAAAAGTTATAATATACTCCTTCCACTTATTTTTTTTAAGATTTCTACCCATACGTTAAACGTATAATTAATATTTTTTTTAATATATACTTTCTTTTCCTGTATTTAACATTACTTTTCCTAATGAATGATGTTTTGTTTTAAACAAAAAATGAAAGGTATAATTGAAAAATGATAATTTAATTTTTCTTGGGGTGTTAAAAAATAGATATTTAAAAACAAATTTAAAGATGGATAAAAGAACATCCAACCTCTTAAAAAGATAGATAAAAAAACAAAGTGATTCGTTTGAGGATGAGAATGGGTGAACGATATGCTCTAGAAGGTGGCTTGGACGGTGATCTGACCGGTGTATGGGGTACGAAGTTACTCTATACAAACAGGTGTTGAATGTCTCGCTCTCTCTTCTCTTTCTTTCACACTGACTTAGTGGGAGCACAGTATTATGCACACAGGTCCAATGGGGATTCTGTGCTTTTCATGCTGAGGAATAGCCTTCAAGTGATTCCAGCTGTAGTCTGGTGGGACACACCAGGGGTGTACCTACAAAATGAGCTCTGATGCTTAAGTCAGTACGGTAACAAGAGAAAAGAGATTACAGGAGTATTAGGTTTGTAAATGTTGTTCTATGTCTTAATGAATGAGTTGTATTTATAGTTCTTCCCTAAGTGCAAGTGGTGATTTAACCTCTCCTGACAGTGTTCGGAGCCTACAGTTTTGGCAGATGCAAGTTGCCTACTTGCATCTAACTCTGACTATAACAACTTTACTAACCAGGGTCTTATCACCTATTCCATACTGAATTTCGGTATGTTTACTAACTTTGGTGTACCTCGTCCAATGTGATCACGTCGATACTTATGCACCTCGTTCACTGTTCAACCTGATTTAACTTGGTATTTATTTATATTTACAATAATCAGTGTCACTTACCCATGGGGCAGGTATCCACACAGGATCAGACGGTTTCCTCCTTTACTATTCTTGCACAAATGCCGAATATAGGACCGAAGGTGGGTTAGCCATGTCAGGCACCTTTGATGCCTAAGTCGGAAAAAAGAACCTCGAAGCACTAGAGGATAAAACAAGGAAATATGTAAGAATGTCGTAAGAAATACGTACCTTTCACTGTTCACGAGGGAAATATTTATAGTGATGGTTGGCGTACAGTATAATGATGAGATTGTCATACCCCCCCTCAGGTTTTGTCAATAACGTGGCGACTAAGATGGCTGTCTTTTTGGACAGGTTCCCTCGACACCTTTGTAGGACCTCGTCCTCATGAGTTGATCTTCTCAAATGGATTTAGGACTAGAATGTTATGTCATCCATATAGGTACCTCAGTCACAGGTCCGGATTATATGCCCCTCAACTTAAGGGTGATGGGCGGTGCATCGTCTCAAGCTGCATTCTGAACAATTTTGATAAATGGCATAGGAAAAACCTTTCTACCCTTGTCCCAACGCTTCAGTTACTAATTGGTTCTCCTTTTTGCCACATGTTCCTTTCTAAATAGTCGATTGAATTTCGGGCAGTTGCATCATTTTTTGTCTTTACTGTAATTCATAAATGGCGAGTGTACTTGGGTATTGATTACCTCAAGCTTTTTATGCTTTTGCCTAAGGTTGGTCCCCCTTACAAATAGACATCTCATTTTCGTAAATCTCGCTTATGCGAATTTCAGAAGAAGACCTTAGCTTGAACTGCTCCAACTTCCAATAACTTTCTAAGTGTGTAATCAAGGAACTCTCCCTTCAACTCCAAGGTACCTTTCTCCACCCTTGCATTGAATACGATAGTTATTCGCAAACTAGAGGATGTTGAAAACGACAATAGTTCTCTGGAGATGCTCCTTAGGCCTCCCTAGTCATGGCCATGTGAGAGATCTCAGTGTAAATTCCAGACTCAACTGGATGATGGGTGGCATGAAACATCTTCTGCCATCTTGTCGTATTTTTAAAGGCGTTTTGAATTTGAAAAATAAAATGTGATCTTTTTCGAAGACAAGATAGTTGTGGAAAAGATGGAGAAGTGGCTTAAAGAACTTGAGTTAAACGACTCGTCCAATACTTCTAGCCGTCGCCCACCCTTGTGTCCTTACAAAGGATATCGTTTTGACCAATATTTTTATCTTTGTCAAACATTGAGGACTCATTCTTCTGCTTCTTTGAACATGGCATTGATCAACATGTCAGGAAGTTCCTTTTCTTTTTCAGACGACGCGTCCTTTAGCATGACGGGTTCTCATTCTCAAGTCGATCCTTCAAACTGAGAAGTTCAAAATTTTGGTGAGAGGGTGCTCAATATTGTTAAGGATGTGGATTGAGACTGTTGGCTAATTGAAGATGAAAGATTTTAGGTCACCAAAGAACTTCAAAACTGCGCGTCCCGGTATGCCTTTGAGAGGGACCATGATTATTTGGCAGGGATTCCGATTGGAGTAAATCATGAATGGAAATCTTGGTTTGAGACCTTATTCCCTCTAGAGGATTAGCAGATTTACATGGGCCGTGGGAATGACCGAGTTTAGATATACATCTTTTCCTTCACTAAAGTTGGGGTATGCCTCCTTTTTACCAGTTTTGAGATGAAGTTATTAATTTACCTCCTTGTTTCACCTTCACAACTTCATCCCAGTACCCGAGCTTTTATGAGAAGTTTTGAATCCTTGGCCTATGTGTACGAGTTCAGGTTGACATTGGCGTTATTGTTTAATATCATTCATGTTGCAAGGTGATCTAAGCCCGGTGGGGGCATAGGCCACGTGGTTCTACAGGCTCGGTATCCTATTTTTGAACTTTACACAAAATCCATCAAGATAGAAGTAAAAGGCTTCAAACAGTTTTTCTTTGTTGTCACCTTGACAAAAAAGTAAGATTCTGTCTATTAATGATCAGAGCACTTTGGTTTCGAGTCTGACGCGTACAAGTTGGATGAGAATTCCTTAGGCGTGGTTTGGTTGAGGATTGTAGGCAACGGAACGGCATTTTGTAGAAGGAGAAAAATGATTCTACGGGTCAACGGAGTTTTGATTGTCTCGAACGGCGTGAAGAATTAATATCAACCCTTAATATTTTCACTTCAACTCAACTCCGTTTTCCCAACTACAAACCAAACACCCTCTTAAGCTGTGAGTCTTACACCGTTTTGGAGGCGTTGAAACAAGCTTCTCAGTGTGACAGGCCAAAGAAGGAGAGAGTGTTTCAAGTGTAAAAAGATTCTTGACAGCGGTGAAGTCTCCTTTGTTGCATGTTTGAGTTTCGCCTTTTTTGAACTTGTTCTTTACATGTCATTTTTTTGTCGTCTTGCCTAACCTGAATTATTTTTCTCTTGCAGAATCATTGATCGAAGGAATTAATATGCTCACCCAGATAATGGTAGAGGAGGAAAAAGAGTAATACATAGGGATGTAGATGAGTCAATTCACTCTTGAGCTTGACCCACATCAAATTTTTAAAGCTTTAAATATAGCCTATTAGCTTATTATAAGTTTTTTTAAGGTATGGACTGGCTTGTTTAAAAGTCTGTTTACAAGGCCGGTTTATAGTGAGACTTTTAAAATGCCAAAAACAAACAAAAAAATTTATGTTCTCTTCCCTCTTAATTTTTTTAATTGTAAATTTGTAATATTAATTTATATTATGTAAATGTATATATGTAATATATATATATATATATATATATATATTATTTTATGTTAAAAATATTATATATATAACTAATTAATAATTAATTTAATTAAATAGACCGACTTATTGAGCTTCAAAGGCTTTTTAAAAAGTTTATGGTCTAGCTTGTTTACTTAAAAAAGTAATTTTAAAAGCCTAACTCTAACATTCTAGTCCGGCAAGTCCAGACCATATACCCCTGACTAGGGATGGAAATGGGTTAGGCCATTCGTCGGGAGCTTATGACCCGGCTCGTTTAAAGCCTACATAGGTCAGGCTTGTCAGATTAGACGGCCAGACTTAGGCTTTTAAAAAGGCATTTTTAACTAAACAGGCAAGACCATAGGCTTTCTAGAAAGCCTTTGAAGTCCAACAGACCAGCATATTTAATTAGATTAATTGTTAATTATTATATATATATATATAATATTTATAACATAAAATAATATATATATATATATATTATTTTTCTAATATAAATTAATATTATAAGTTTACAATTATTAAAAATTAGGAAGGAATGGAACACAAATATTTTTAGGTTGGTTTTGGCCCTTTAAAAGTCTCACTATAAACAGGTCTTTTAAACAGACTTTTAAATGAGCCTAACCTTCAAACAGGCTAGACCAGGCCTTAAAAAAACCTATAACGGGCTAATAGGCCAGGCTCAGGCCTTAAAAATTTGATGTGGGTCAGGCTCAGATCTTTCAAAACCCGGCCTGACCTGGCCCATTTCCATCCCTACCTGACCTGACCCATTTCCATTCCTTGTAATACACTAATTTAGTAATTTGAGTCTAATTGAGTGAAAAAGGAAACAACAATATCATCCTTCGTACTAATATGTTTACATAGTTCGAATAATTTGCACGAATTTTAATTTGTAACTATAGTCAGGCTTATAACAATTTTAAAAATAGAACCTTTTAAATTAACTAAAATATTATTGAAACTTTATATAAATTTTAATTTTGAGCTTTTTGGATTTAAAATTGTTTATTAGTGTGTCATACCTAATTACACTTAATATTTCATTCTCAGTTTATAATAAAGCTAATTCATTTGATTTTTTTATTGAAATGTTATTAATCTTAAATAAGCTTTTATTAATTTTATTTTTGGCTTATTCAAGTTGGATTTAAACATAGTTATATTACACCTTCAAAAAGTATGATACTAAAAAAATTAGATTAAGTTACCATTTCAGTCTCTTATCTTTTTAATAAATTTTAAGTTAGACCTTTAATTTTTTTAGTTAATTAAGTCCCATATTTTTTAAAAATATTTCAATTAGGTTTTTTTAGTCCATTTTTGACTAACTCCAATGATAGAGATTTGACGTGTCAATGTCATTAACCATTATTTGTCATGTCATGTCTCTAATTACAGAGTTAATTAGTAAAAATTGAATAAATAAACCTAATTAAAACAATTTAAAAAAGATAAAGGACTTAATTAGCTTAAAAATATAACCTAGGATCTAACTTAAAATCTACTAAAAAGAGAAAGGATCAAAGTGGTAATTTAATCTAAAAGTTAAGAATTGAGAGATAGAAAAACATAAATAAAAATGATCGATGAAAAAGAAAATGAAAAGGTCGTATAATCTAAAATATAATAATAAGGAAAGAAAGAGTAAAATAAATAAATGAATAGATACTAAATATTTTTTTGAAGGTATAATAAATGTTGCTAGTATCTTTGATTAAAAATCGAAAAGCTTGGTAGACAAGTTTATACAAATAAGTTTTTATATATGTTTAATTAATAATTTCATTTAAAAAATTTTTGAGGCCGGGTCTGCGGCAGGCCAGGCCTGCATCACGGCCGGCCCTGTTGGTGGAGAAGAGCATTTCTGCTGTATGGAATGAATGAATGAATGCTTAGTTATACAAATGAAATGATTCAGTTCAACCATTTTGTTGGAAGACGTTAATTCACAGAACTGTTAACAAGCAAGATATTTGAATTGAAACAGATAGGTAAAGAAGGGAAGTGAGTGGTTTTCAACTTACCCCAGATCGCGTAGGAATGAATGGCCACCACGAAGCCAAAAGATTGCAACTGATTTTGCCAATTGGATGCATAAATCATAAATCTACCCCTGTACTCAAATAGAAGAATTTGTGCAGCACGCTAATACGGTAATAACTCCTATTGGTTCGGCAATACTTTAGGCATATATTATTTTCTACGAAGCAACATGTGCAAACAAACAAACAATAGGACAACGACAACATGGATTCCAACTCTTATTCGACATTCAGAAAATATCGAAGCCATTATTTTATAATAACAAAATTACCATTCCAATTTCAACACATTTGTGGAAAACGAAAAACGAAATTATGAAACACACCTTAGTTTGGATACAGACAATACATTGGCTCCCTGTTCCAATCATAAATAGAGAGGGAGAATAAGTGCCAAAGACTAGAGTTTAAACTGTACACATAATATTTCATGTCGACACGAAAGATCAATACAATTAGCGTGAAAGTTAAGTATCTCGTCGTTTAAATATGTTGTGAGATTGCATGGTGTGTGGAAAAAATTGGTGTGTTAAAATACTAAGAGAAGTGAACCATTATAGGTGGAACTTCCGGTCCTATTATTTTATTGAACTGAAATAATTTATTCTATTCTGATGTTGAAGAAAGGGTGTAATACCAGAGCGTGGAAGAAGCTGAATTGAGACAGTTTCCATGCAAGAGATGGTTCTAATCCCAGTTGAGAACAAGTATCTGCAGAAGTGAAGGAATTATTGGTTATGTTCCTCAATTTGAATTGTGTTCTACGTCCACGTCACAATGCCCTTGCTATGTTAATCTCATGTCCTGATCTTCCAACACTGAAGAAAGCCCATGCCTTTCTCATTGTCTCTAATGCATTGGCGGCGCCCACTGCATCAAAGATCCTTGCCTTATATGCTCAGTTTCATTGCCCTGATAGTGTCCTTAGGGTGTTCAAAACAACAATAAACGATGTTGGACCCAACACAGTACCAAAGATGTGGAACCTGATCATAAGGTCCCATGTTGATTTGGGACTATTCTATTCAGCTTTGTCACTATACAAAAAAATGAGACAAATGGGTGTTCCACATGATACTTTTACTCTTCCATTAGTGAACCGAGCCTTATCGTCATTACGAACTGATGTTGTGTATGGGAAAATGATCCATTCTGTAGCAACTCAAATGGGTTTGAATGAGGATTTATATTTTTGTAATACCATGATTGATGTTTATGGTAAATGTGGGAATATTGGTTATGCTCGTCGGGTGTTTGATGAAATGTTTAACAGAGATGTGGTCTCTTGGACTTTAATGATTGCTGGTTATGGTTCTGAGAGATATGTTAGTGTGGCCTTTGATTTGTTCAACAAGATGAGGATGGAATTTGAGCCAAACTCGGTTACGCTCATTGTGATGTTGCAAGCATGTTGTGCTTCTAGAATGTTAAATGTGGGAACTCAAACTCATGGGTTTGCTGTGAAGAGTGGGTTACTGATGGATTGGTCGGTGAAAAATTCAGTTTTGAGAATGTATGCTGATAGAGGGAGTATTAAAGAAGTGGAACTTTTATTTGGTGAACTAAACAAAAAGGATGTGGCTTCATGGAGATTTTTGATTTCCTTTTATGCCTCAAGTGGAGACATGATGAGAATGGCTGGTTTGTTCAGAGAAATGCAGAACCTAGAAGTGGATCCATGGACCATTGAGACTTTGACGCTTATTATATCAGCATTTGCAAAGTGTGGTAATCTTTCTGAGGGTGAATGCATCCATTGTTTGGTCATAAAAACTGGGTTTTCAGATGATATTTTGCTGACTTCTCTGGTTGACTTTTATGCCAAGTGTGGGAAATTAGAAATATCAGTTCAATTGTTTAGAGAAATTCATTTTAAAAGTAACATCACTTGGTGTGCTATGATGTCAGGTTTCATTCAAAACGGTTCTTTTATGGAGGCTATATCTTTATTCCAGGAAATGCAAGCTGAAGATCTTGTTATTGTCCCTGAAATTTGGAGAATTCTACTTGATGCATATGCAAACCTGGGAGCTTTGAAATCAGGGAAAGTGGTCCATGGTTACCTTATAAAGAACTTGTTTCATGAACCTGTAGATGGTGCTGTGCAATTGCAGACCTCT
The DNA here is from genome assembly GCA_037962975.1 of Clitoria ternatea. NCBI lineage: Eukaryota > Viridiplantae > Streptophyta > Magnoliopsida > Fabales > Fabaceae > Clitoria > Clitoria ternatea. Next base: position 45,993,800 of record CM075674.1, read on the forward strand.
ATCCTAAACATGTACTTAAGAGTTGGTAGCATGTCTTCTGCTAGAGTTTGTTTTGATAATATGCCCGTCAAAGATGTTGTAGCATGGACAGCAATGATTGAGGGACTTGGCTCCCATGGTTTTGGCTTTGAGGCCTTGAAATATTTTAATTTAATGATTGAGCAAAGAGTGCAGCCAAACTCGGTCACCTTCTTGAGCTTACTATCTGCTTGCAGCCACTCTGGTCTTGTCAGTGAAGGCTGCGATATTTACTATTCCATGAAATGGTGTTTTGGTATGGAACCTGCTTTGGATCACCATACTTGCATTGTGGATCTCTTTGGTCGATGTGGGATGCTTAAAGAAGCCTTAGCCATAATATTCAAAATGGTAATTCTACCTGATAGCAGGATTTGGGGTGCTCTTGTAGCAGCTTCCAGAGTTTATGGAAACAAAAAATTAGGAGAATATGCAGCACAAAGACTTTTGGAACTAGAACCTGATAATGCTGGATACTATACACTGTTAAGTAATGTGAAAGCAAGTGTTGGAAGATGGAACGAGGTTGAAGAATTAAGGAGAGTTATGAGTGAAATGGATATCAAGAAGAAACCAGGGTGGAGCTGCGTAGAAGTAAAAGGAATCATCCATGGATTTGTTTCCGGTGATTTATCACACCCTGAAGCAGAGGAAATTTATGGGGCACTGGGTAGATTGAGTAGAGTGGCATAGGATTTTGGGTGAGATGTTATAAACAGTTCAAAAGGGCATTTAAATCCAGTTCTTGGATCATACCAGCTACGCTCCACATAAACCAGTGTGAAGCAAAGCACAACAAATTAGTTGTGCTGTAAACCAAAAATTGCTAACTATTGCTACAAAGATTCAAAAGAATTAGTTCTTCCCTCCTTATCCCGTATATACTAGCAGGATATTCAAATTAAAGATCAGTTCTCACCTGTTTGTGTTTCTTTTATACATACATTCTTCATTTGGGATTAACAATTTGTTGCACCAGATCATATAGCCTGTCCCTTCTTTCAGAAGGGCTGATATAATAATGTACAGTTTCATACTTTTATTTGTATATTATGAATTTGCAATTCATTCTCCCTCATAAGACTTCTATTGGTCAAGGCTGATCGCATTGTGGCTGAGTTTCTGGAATATTTGGGCAGTCACTGGAATCAATAAAACATTGCTTACCAATAAGCATGAAAGCAGTCCTCCCCTATTATTTTGTACTATATGATATGATATGACATTATAAAATTGAGATCCTTTCTTCTTCTAAGAACATGGAATTGGTTTACATCCAATGATAATGGTCTAACTCTTATCTTCTCTTGCCTAGTGTGGACTTGAAGCTTGAAATTGTGTGCCCCTAGAATATTGCATTATGCGTGCTCAGAAGTTATATAATAACATAAAATGTTTTCTTTGTAATGATATTTTATCAAAGTTTGCTCAGCAAGTGAACTGCAACCGTGAAGATATCTCAAAAGATTTGGAGGATTTCGTAGGGTCTTTCTGGATTTATTTCTGATATCATAAGTGACAATTAATTTATCCCTGATTCTTTTATAATTGTTAATTTATATAGCTCATCAAAAATCAATATCTATTTATCTATTTACAATATATAAATTTAGAAGCTCAAGCTCCGGTATTTCCACGTGCCTCTTTTACTTCTGTCATGAGTTAGCTTTAGCTGACATGTGTCATTATGGTATACATTGCTGAAATTATTTGTAGTACTACTTAATGTATGAAATGAGAAAAAATGTTATCTACTTTTAACTAATAACATATACACATTAGTTTGTGATTCATCAACTCTCCTTTACCCGGTTAAATGATATTAAAATGAAAAATTCAATTTCATTCTAATAAAACAAATAATTATCTTTCTGTTTTCTCTCTATATTTTTAGGCACAATAAAATAATACCCATGGCCTAAATATGGGTGTGAGTTGGAATGAGCATAAGCATTGTGGGAGGTGGGGGTGTTATTAGAGATAGCCAAGGACGTTGGATTTGTGTTTAACATCTAGTTAGTATTAATTTAGTGCTTGAATCCCTCCAATAGAATACTTAGTTATTTGTCACCTGATCTAAATTTTGTTGGTTAATTCTAAGAATGGAATTGTTTGGTTCTCATCAAAGTAAAAACATACATGTTAGGTTTAGGGATAATTAGGTTTAAATTGATGATTTTCACCATGTTAAAATGATACTCTACTATTAAGTTATATCCCTTTTGTCGTCTCAGGAATAAAACTAATTAACCCTAAAATAAATGGTGGAGAAACTCAACGCCATTATTTTTAAACCATATCTTAGTTTATAAAGTCCAGAATATGATATAGTTTCATAGGATGGATTGAGTAGTTTCATAAGATTTAATTCATGAAAAAATAGCTTCATAAGATTTAATTCATAAAAAATAATATTTTAAAGGTAATAAACTATATTTTAAGGTGTTTGATAGGTTGGTCATAAAGAACCCTAAAAAAAATATGATCAAATAAAGTTTTGATTATCGTAAACAATACAAAGATTAATAATAACTTTTAGATATTTTTTATTTTCATAACTTTATTTTTTTATCTGTAAACAAAATATTTACCGTTACATAATTTCTTTTCCGCCATGAGTTACTGTGCAACGTAAATGTGTAAGATTGAGGAGTGCATGTAGTTTTTCGACGTGTGGCTTGAAGTTGGATTGAGGGTATTGAACTTGGATCACCTTTTGGCGGTTGAATTGAAAAACATTACTTGGCAATGTTCTGACTTCTCCTAGTTGTTTCCGGAGCATGCTTCACACGAAACATGTCTTGTTTCCCACACACAAAACCATAATCCACCAGCTGCGTCTTCTATGTTTGCCTTCAAACTCGCAACACTCTCTCAGCACTCTACACCAAGCCCTTCTCCAAATGTCACTTCGTGGCCATGACATGAAGTTCCAAGACTACAACACAGTGCTAAACGAGTGTGTGAGCAAAAGGGCCTTCAGAGAAGGACAGAGAGTCCATGCCCACATGATCAAAACTCACTACCTTCCCTCTGTGTTCCTAAGGACAAGGTTGATTGTCCTGTACACAAAGTGTGACTCTTTGAGAGATGCTCTGCACGTGCTTGATGAAATGCCTGAACGGAATGTGGTCTCTTGGACGGCTATGATTTCGGCTTGTTCCCAGAGAGGCTATGCCTCTCAAGCCTTGAATCTTTTTGTACAGATGCTGAGATCAGGTATTGCTGTTTTGCTTGCAGCCTTGCTCTTTGCACTAGTTCATGAGAGTGATGCTTTTTGTTTTGTGATTGCGGAGGGAGCTATGAAGATTTATTCATGCATTTGTTTTATGTGGAAGGAGAGGCGTTGATTACTTGCCAATGCCCAAACTTATATAATTTGGATATGGTTAAAATAATCATTTGGTCTTTAATGTTTATGTTGTTTGACATTAAACGATATGTTAATGTTACATTGCAGTCATTCATTACAGGTTACAACTTACAACTAAGAACGTTAGACAGAATCTAACGAAATCACTAAAAAAAAAACAATAAAAAAGGGCCAAAGTTGACAATTTTAATGAGGATATAAGTATAGGGACTAAAACCTAATATTTTTAGGTATAAAGATCAGTCCTTAGTATTGTGATTCTTTTGTGAGTTTATTTTTGGGTCAATGCTTGCCAATGGTTTATCTGTGCTGAAAGGTTGCTATGTCTTTTTGCAGGTACAGAACCTAATGAGTTCACTTTTGCTTCTGTGCTTACTTCATGTATAGGTTCTTTGGGATTCATCTTAGGGAGGCAAGTCCACTCTCTTATTCTTAAATTGAATTATGAATCCCATGTTTATGTCGGAAGCTCACTCCTTGATATGTATGCCAAAGATGGAAAAATTCATGAAGCCCAAGGTGTATTTGAATGCTTGCCAGAAAGAGATGTGGTTTCATGTACTGCCATAATCTCTGGATATGCTCAACTGGGTCTGGATGGGGAGGCACTGGAGCTATTTCGCAAGTTGCAGGAGGAAGGAATGCAATCAAATTATGTTACTTATACTAGTGTTTTAACTGCGCTTTCTGGGCTTGCTGCTCTAGATCATGGCAAGCAAATGCACAATCATGTTCTTCGCTCTGAAATTCCCTCATCTGTGGTTCTTCAAAATTCTTTGATTGACATGTACTCAAAATGTGGAAACCTTACTTACGCGAGAAGAATATTCGATATCATGCACGAGAGAACTGTCATCTCTTGGAATGCAATGCTTGTTGGGTATAGCAAACATGGAAAGGGAGGAGAAGTGCTTGAGCTTTTCACTTTGATGAGAGAAGAAAACAAAGTCAAACCTGATAGTGTCACAATTTTGGCTGTGTTATCTGGCTGTAGTCATGGAGGACTAGAAGACAAGGGGCTGGATATTTTTTATGATATGACTAGCGGGAAAATTGGTGTTCTGCCAGAGACTGAGCACTATGGGTGTGTTGTTGATTTGCTTGGCCGTGCTGGTCGAGTAGAAGAAGCTTTTGACTTCATAAAAAAGATGCCTTTTGAACCAACGGCTGCTATATGGGGTTCCCTTTTAGGTGCTTGCAAGGTTCATTCAAATGTTGACATTGGTGAATTTGTGGGCCATCGGCTTCTAGAAATTGAGCCTGGAAATGCAGGAAACTATGTTATTCTATCTAATTTATATGCTTCAGCTGGAAGATGGGAAGAAGTAAGATCAGTAAGGGACTTGATGTTGAAGATGGCTGTAATAAAAGAACCTGGGAGAAGCTGGATTGAGCTTGATCAAGTACTTCACACTTTCCATGCAAGTGATCGTTCTCATCCAAGAAGAGAAGAAGTATCTGCAAAAGTGAAGGAATTATCAGTTAGGTTTAAAGAAGCTGGTTATGTTCCTGATTTGAGTTGTGTTCTATATGATGTGGATGAAGAGCAGAAGGAGAAGATACTTCTAGGCCACAGTGAAAAGTTGGCTTTGTCTTTTGGGCTAATTGCTACTCCTGAAAATGTGCCAATTCGGGTAATAAAGAACCTCCGTATTTGTGTTGATTGCCATAATTTTGCTAAATATGTCTCCAAGATTAATGGAAGAGATGTGTTTTTGAGGGATAAAAATCGGTTTCATCAAATTGTTGGTGGAAAATGTTCATGTGGAGATTACTGGTGATAAGATCTTGACGGACAGCGCTCAGTGAATATTTAAGGTATATGGAAAAAGAGGCTCTTGGCCTTTTGTCCTCAATCTATGTTTGTTAATGATGAAGTTTTGCTCATAACTTGATGGTAGTGTCAAATCCATCAAGAGAAAGGGAAACAAAGGAAGATAATGAGCAAGGAAATATTGTCCAACCAAGATTGATGTGTTTGAATTGAGTAGTTTAGGAGTGGAATATAAATTTTGAGAGGATTCAAATAGTAAATAAAATGCTTCATTTGGAATTCTGGAGACATTATTTAAGAAAAAGATTAAAATGATTGGCCTGGGTATCTTTCCCCAAAATCGAGGAATTTAAAATTACAACTACAGATGAGGAATTTTTGAAATACATTGCTCTTTCTTCTCTCCTTGTCAACCCCAACACCCTTGATTTCAACTTCGTGTATCTACCATTGATTCACATGTTACTTGCTTCACTATGCTCACCGCTGCACCATCATAGCTGCTAGCTCTTCCATCACTGCTACAGTTTTTCTCATCATTCTCTTTGCCTATAGAGAAACTCATCTAAGATATAAACCAAGTATTCTTATATAGTCTCTAATCTTCTCTAATAAGCTAATTCCTATGACTTCTGGCCTTTTGTTTAGAATGTTCTACGTTGAATTTCTCAGAAATGAGTATACAATCAATGGAGTCATCAGTAAACTTGTAATGTTGCTTATCTTGCAGCTTTTTGACTCAAATTAAACTGTTTAAAATTTGAAAAATGTAGGTATCAGTGGATTCCCTTATTTATTTGCATTTTTCATGTTTGATATAGAATGAGCAAATTGAACTCATTTGATATTTTGAGTAATCTCTGCAATGCATCCTTATCTTATAGGAGTTGCCACTAAGGTTTTGGATCTTGGGTTGTATATTTTTTGTATAATAAGTCATACCGAGCATTTCCTTGAGCAATTCAGAAAACCTTTTACTTATCTCAAGTTGGTATACGAAAATGCCTCCTCTGCTGTTTTGGTTCACATTCTGAGGGACCAAATGCTTAGGATAGGCTAATCTGATTGTTGATCCTTATTCTGCAGCATCATTGAAAATTGGCATATGTGCCTAACCAGGGATGAGGCCTACAAAATTCACTGGCTGTCAAAATAATCAATCCTGTTGACCTTACAAAATTGGCAGTTTTGCCAATTTATATGGCGTTTCAAAATATGTCTTCACCATGTCATGTGATCCATCTAAGATATTTTGGCAATAATTAGCCTTTAGTTAATGCTATATTTCATAGATATCAGCCAGGATACATATTTTCTCTATTCCAAGACCTGTTTCATGCATATCTGCATTTTATGCTATCCAGTAATGTAAACGACTTTTGTTTTGATTTTCAAGCTTTAACATTCCAGATAAAGTGTTTTCGTCCCAGATGCTGGAAGTTATTTGGCGTGAATTTGGCTTGAAGCCCTTTCTCCTACCTAGGAAGATGCTAATTTCTAGGGACATTCATTTCTTAAGGTGAAGCCTCTTACTTGTAAAATTGTTAGAAATTATCTATATTCAATCTGAGTCGAGATTGAATATGGATATGTGATCCTTGGTAAAATTTGCTATTTCAAACTAACGATGCAATGATTTTCAATAAAAGGTAATCGTAACAAGAGATGCCAATCTTAGATGAGTTTTTCACATCACGACTTCAGTTTAATTCTAAAGTGCTGCAGATTTTAGGCAGTACAATGTTTGTCTTCTAAGCATTCACTTCATTTTTAGTCTCATGCAATTTTTTTTGGTTTATTCATGAACAAATATGATCAATTTAGGTCTGCACCAAAGTTCTTTTTTTGTGATGTCTCTTTGCAGATCTATGGTGGAACTGATGAGAATGCTGTGGGGGGTATGATCTTAATTCTTAGCTAATATTTGCTCCAATTGAATAGTGTTCCTAAAGGATGCTCCATTGGTGCCTTCTAGTTTCTGCATCATTCCCATTGGAGTCAAAACCAGTTGAGTTCTGTTCTCTCCGTTGAGTTTTTTCCTCCCCTTTGCTGCTGCTTTACTCAGGTCAACTTTTTGTTGTTGTAGGTGCTTGTAATGGCTTCAGATTTCTAAATTAGATGTGCATACCCAAAAAATAAATAAGAGAGATGTGTTTTTCTCGTGATGTTAAAGCATGAAATTTTGTATTACGTACGTCCTTTAATATAAAATTCTTTTTTAAATTTTTATATTATTAATTATGTCTTCCATGATAATTATTAGTAAGTAGAGAGATAACAAATAAAAAAAAGTAAAATAAGGAGTTCTAATAATCTTAAAGGAAACTTGAAAAATTACAAAAAATTTTAAAACGATTTTAATTAAATTAACCAATTTTCTTAAATATAAATTAGAACCAAAAAACAAAAAAGAAAAGAAGTAGTGTTTGCTAGCTAGAATGGACTTACTGTTTCTGCTATCAATATATGGAACCCTGTTGTAATGTTTTAGGGTGATAAAAAGAATGCATTAGTGACTATAAATTGGACCCGGGTTATATATCAGAGATCTTCTAGGGAGAGATTGGCACGTCCAGGGATGCTTCTTTTGTTTGTTTGCTTGCATGTTTGTCCTTCAGATTTGGGGTTGTTTCATTTCATCTTAGGGGCTAGTTCTGTTTTTGTTTGTTTTCTTTTTTCTGCTGCAGAAAACAAAAAGTATTATCATCCTATATTATTATAATAACATTTTATATTATATTTTTCTTTATAAATAATTTAATTAAATAAACTAAGATAATTCAAATGAATATTTATTATTTTGATGATTATTATTTTTGAAACAAAATTTGATTATATTGTTGATATTGAGGCATATATTGATTTTTATTTTTGCAATTGTTTCTTTTCTTTGCAACAAAATTATATGTTTTAACGTAATTAAATGGATTTTTATTCTATAAAATTAAAAATATTTATTGTGTATGAATAAAATTTTAAATAAAAACTTTGAAAATAAATATTTTTTCTTAATATTTGTATTTTTTATATCTACAGAGATCAAATGTTTAACTAAAGATATAATAAAAAATCAAAATTTTAGTAAAAATTAAGGATAATAAATAATAATAGAAAATAAAAGCTTCTAACTAATTGCTAAAATATTAAAATGCTACCTAAGTCATGTTCAAAAAAGATGGTTCAGATCACATAAACGTTATTAACTATTAAAAAAACGCTATTTAATCAAACACTTTTATTAGTGAAAGATTCAGTTCCCTTGTTCTTTTCACCCCCTTTTATCACTTTTCTAAATGAAAAAAAAATGATATTGTCCTAGTTGTCAATGCATGAAGAGGTAGAAGATTAGAGAGAGAATGTTTTCTATTTACACGAGTTAATGATTAAACTTTCAATCACTTAAGAGATGAAGTGTTGAATCAACAGATTAATCCAATATGATTTTATATAATGTTATGTTATAACATTTAAACATATAATTGGATTGCACAAAAGTATAGTACACAATAGTTTCCAAGTAAACCTGATGAATTATACTCAAAATCATATTCTATTAGTCATAAATAATTTAATGAAGTATTTTTAAAATTATGAATGCTTAAAAAATTAACTATATATATAACTGATTATGATAATTTAATTAGTAGTTTCAAATTTTAGAAATTTTAAAAAAAGTTATTTAGAGATAAAATATATTTAACAAATTAAAATCTTATAAAAAGGTATATATTTTTAACAATAAAATGTTAAGAAAAAACAAGAGAGGTGAAAATAAACATTTATTTGTAAGAATAAAAATTCACAAAAGTTTGTTACACTACATGTCCCTCAATGCGAATTTTAATTGGAATCAGGAGATCCTAATTAATTCCTAAACCTAAAAAAAAAGAAGTAAAAATAAAAGATAAAACTAAAAATAAAAAGCGGCATATGGCATCTCAGTGTTCCTCTTTGTCTCTCTGGGCCAATTCCTACTGAGCCAGCAGGTCTCACTCAGATCAAACCCCGATGCCGCCCCCAACGCCCTTAAGCAGCGCCTCCTCCATGCTCCGCCGCCGCCTCCTCCCGTCCCTCCGAACCCGCGGCGGTTCGGCCACCGGTTCGAGCCGCTGGACGAGCGCGGGCCACGAGGAAAAACCCAAGGGCTACCTCTTCAACCGGACACCTCTACCCCCTGGCGAATCCCGCAAGTGGGAAGACTGGGAACTCCCTTGCTACATCACCAGTTTCCTCACCATCGTCATCCTCGGCGTCGGCCTCAACGCCAAGCCCGATTTAACCATCGAAACTTGGGCCCACCAAAAAGCCCTCGAACGCCTCAACATCGAAAACTCCCTCGCCGCCGCCGCCGCCGCCACCACCAACGACGATGACGATTGAACTCCGATCCGCACCTTCCTTCTGTTAGATTTTGAACAAAAAATAGGTTTCTGTTATAATAAGGGTTTTTTCATGACTCTGCCAATTTGAAACTCCTTCGTTACTGTTAGTATTTAATCTTTTACGAATATTGCATTTGCGTATTGTGATGAGGTTGTTGACTCGGTTCTTACTGTTGCTATTATCATCTTTTTGTTGAATGTGGATTCGGCATTCTCGTGTTTCATCGTGTTTGTGTCGCTTTTGGTGAATTATGTGTGTTGTTGTCTGAATTTCGCTATGATCGTGGAGGAGGTGTTAAATTGATAATTTAGTTGAACCTGGAATCTGTGCCGATTTTCTTAGAAGGAAAGAATTTGGATTTGCGAAATTGAGAGGATCGGTTTGGATGTGGATTTGAGTGTCTAGGGCTATGTTTGGGAGTTTGGAGAAGAGGGAAAGGGAAGGTTTCACTAGGGAAACCAATGTGAGTGAGAAGGGAGAGTGCTTTGTAAGATACCACATGAAAAAATCAAACTCCTGAACATAAAGGAATAAAGGACTTCCAATAAGTCTATCCTTCTCCTTCCAAAAAACCAAATCGCAAACCTTACCCTAAAGGCGACCTTGGATTGGGATTTTCTGGTGTTTGTTTATGTTAGTGTGTGTTTGTGTTTGTGTTGGAATTTGTTGGCTGTGTAAGGGTTCGTGTTTTGAAGATTATGGACCATGGAAGTGGTTTAGGTTGAAAGTTTAAACTCTTTCTATTGTATAATAGTGAGAGAAACTAGTATTTTTCTCTAAGGTTCAAGTGATTGAAATTTGAAATACTGTAAATGCCTAATGATTCACAATTTACATAGGATCTGGATACATCTAGTTGGATTGGTTCAACCTGAAGTTTATTGGTTACTTGTCAATTGTCATACAGACTGATTAATAGTACTAGTGCCGGCATTTGTAATTTATGTTTTTGTGTACAGGGAATTTGTTCATTTTTTATTGGATTTACCATTGATAAGTTTTTAGATTGCATGAGTACTGTTGTGTGAGTTCTCCTGAAACTAGTTCAGATGGACTATGGATATGAACCTTAAGCTTATTTATATTGTTGTGCTTCAGAACACTTGGTCACCAAAGGCATAAAAAAGTAAAGTTAAAATGCTGTTTGCTTTACTTTACCCCTGTTTATGACAATTAATTCTTTAGATGGGGTAAGCAAATTAGTCTGAGAGCTGGGAAGGCTGTGTAATAGTATATTATGAAACTTCCACAGGGCAATACAGGGGATTGTGGTATTTCCTTTCAATGTGATGGATCGGTGGGGTATTTTTGAGATAGACCTAGAAATTTGTTTGTCCTTTATTTAGGTCCAACTTTTATGATTATCTTAGTTTGGCATCACCTGATCGCTGAGTGAACCTTTTACATCAAGTTGCCAAAAACATCTCTAGTTTAGTCGGAGAGAGGTTTTCCATTCCAAAGGTGCCACAATAGTTTATGAGCATGGTTTTCAGAAGTCTAGTGTTCTGGGAATTAGTCTTCAAAATCAGACCCTATATCAGTTATTGAATCAATGACGGTTGATGGGTTATTAGTTGAACCGGTGATTAAAACATAGTTGAACTGGTAGTAATAAATTATAATTATTATTATTTTACATATTAAATAATAATTAATTAAACCAAAATAACATAATATTTATAAAAAATTTCAACAACTACATTAAAATTTAAACGTCACATAGTAAGAAATGTTCAAAATAGTATATATCTATTATAACACGTTTAAAAGATTCAAAATACACTGGTTTAGTAAGATAAAAGAGATGTTATTTTTTAAAAAATAAATTAAGTGATATAGAGGGTCAAAACTAGTTTTGGGCTGGTTTTTGCGGTTTTTAACCAGTTTTTTGGTTTTTGATCATTTGAATCATTTTAATGAAAAATTGATTTTTTGATACATCCAGATTGGTGAGGACACTGGTCCTCAGTTTAATTGGCCCGTTTGATTTGGTTTTCATAATAGTCAAAACAAATGTTATGGTCACTAAATTAGTTAAAGAATCAAATTTTAGAAGTGTTGTTGATCCACTCCCATTGTGATTTAAAATGTATCTTATCATGATTGATTAATACCTATATTTTTTTTATCTTAGCATACGTTTGTATATGTAATTTGATTAATATATACAAGTTATTTTATATAAAAGTTTATTTATTGAAATAACTTGTAAATAAATTATTTTAATGTTATATCAAATAACTTATGAAAATAAATAAAATATAACTTAAGAGAATTATAAACTATTTATTTGATCAATCATTAGTTAGCAAGATCTTTGGTTAATAGTTATATTTGTGGATGAGTATGCGATGGGAAAATGGGAATTCTATAAAGTTTTATTCACCGGCAATTCCCTCCTCTGCTGTTAAATATTACTTTTGGAGTATTTATGTTACTTAAAAAATAATAATAGACATTATTATTGTACAGCAAAGGACCTTTTTTTACTCCACATGGTGATGGGCATTTGCGGTTACTCTAGCTCCTGTTATATCATAAGGATACGAACATAAGTTAATGTGTTGACCCCAAAAAAAGAGGTAATGTTATTTTTCATAGGCCGTTAAGTGTAAACGTTATTTTCACATTAAAGACATGTTTGTTTGGCCGTTTCCTTCTCCTAAATGGAGGTTGTGGGAAGGATTATTCTACAGGTAAACAGGTTTACTCGAACGGTGTGAAGGATCAATATCAAATTAAACTCATAGAGATTATGTGAGAGTACGTAATCACTACTTAAGTTCTTTGAATAAACACCAAAATTCAAGAGAATAAGCCTTTGTAAAAAAAATAAAAGTAGTGAAATCACCAAAGTCTTGTGTCTTAAAGATGCCTTCAGGACTTATGATTTCACTCGTATGATTTCATCTATTTGTCCCTTGAGATGTTTGATTAATCTTAAACTTCTTAACTATGTACAAACATCAAGCTAAACAACTAACTATCGTAGAGAATATTGTTACTATGTCCTAGAGCGTATTTGGATCTGACAAGCTTGTGAACTAAATTAGTTGTTGGAAGTGCTTTACTCACACCAAGTAGTACCAATGGTCCTATTGTGACACTCGAGACTGTTTGCTAGATCTACCAATCAAGAAAACAATCCTAGTCGATTATTGCTAAATTAAAAAGTGGTCAATTCCTTAACTTAGTTAAGCGCAATAGAATAATACACCGATCATAGTCAAGAAAAAACATTTATGTCTCATTATGCATTTATTCAATAACAAACCAAAATAAAGTTCAAAAAATTATGTCAAAGAGATTATCCCCAATCCCTAAGGCTAAGGAGTCTAACTACTCATGTTCATAAACAAACACAAAGAAATTAAACTAGACATAAAATCTACTTCATAGACAAAGTTAAAGAACCACACCAGTGCACAATCTACACAGAAGGGTAGCAACTCTTCATAATCACATAGACCCCTTGATTCCTTATTGCTCTATGACCTGGGGAGAGATTTCATTGGAGAACTTAAAGTATAGGAGAAGATGATGGGAGGATAATGGTTGCCTCTAAATTAAGGTTCACACTCCTCTTTCTTTATTCTGTCATAGAGTTGTTATTCTCTTTCTTTGAATTATGACTCTCCTTTTCGATTAAGGTTGCTTCAGAGTGTAAAAACCCTTTAACATGTAATGGACCAGGCCTGATACTGTAACACCCTCGGTTAGATAAGACAAACTCTTCTATGGGATCATCCTATTTAACCGAGAGGTCATAAGTTTTCAGAAAAAGTGAATATTTTTTTTTCTTAAATAAAAAAATGATGGCAGATCAGTGGAAGCAAATAGTATGTAATTCACATAGTCATTCACAAACTGTAAGTAATTGTACTCATAACAGAATGGGGCACGCGGGCACCCTTAATATTTATACAGTCATCCATGGTCTTATTATTCAACTACAGATATCCTACTTTTAATGAGTACTCTTAGTAAGTCCAACGTATTGCTGTTCTTCGTATTCTGGTTCTTGATTTCCTAATTCCTCTGAAAATATTCAACAGTAAGGGTGAGTATAACCCAAGACCCTGATAGTTAATCCGGTGCGGACATAATCCAGTCAACAGATAATATCACATAAATCATGCATTTAACATACTTATAACTATAATAAACAAATATTGTCATAGAAATGTATGAGTAGGGTTTATTATGATTTATCTTGATTAAGTCTTATGATGCATATGGGCCCAATAAATCAATTCATCTTCATCTCATTCTTTGGAATTTCTCCATTCCATTCTAGAGCGATCAGGGTCCGCCCAAGCTCCCATTTTCATAAGGTACAAATGAACTCATTGGTTCTCATCATTGATTTATATATTTTTAGGACTTGGATCCCTGCGATCATAGTTATACTTCGTCATTTAGTCAAAGTACACTAGAATTGCATCGTCTCACCTGGCTATCAGGCGCGACTCTGATGCCATTGGGTTTCTGTTCCAGTTGTACTCTCAAGATTCTTCATGGAGATCGAACGTGAGTGTCCTCTACTGTACCAAGTGTATGCTCTAGATATTTTTCTCCTTCAAAAATATTTTCATGATGCGAAATGTATTTCTTTTATCATTTGATTCCTTGGGTATCTATGTATTTCCAGTCTCATCATATTATTCTCAAGCTCTTGGATCCCATCATTCAAATGTTGTAAGTCATTCATTCTTATTCTAGAAAATATATCGATTATATCTTGACTAAAATAATACTTTGTTTAAAGAGTAAAATAATATATTCTTTATTTCATTACTCGTAATTAAAACAATAATAATATCTCTAACAATAATACTAGTTAATAATAATAATAAGAATAACAATAATAATGATAATAATAATAGAAATAAGAACAATAATGATAATTATAACGTCTCAATAATTTTAAAAAGATTAAAGGAGAGTTTCTGAATGAAAAGCCAAGTGAAAAATATTAAAAACAAGGTTTTCCGAGTAAAACAAGTGTGATTCCGAGTGAAATAAATATGATTTCGAGTGGAATCATACTGAGAAGAGTTTTCTAAATGAACTGGCTAAAAATCCGAGTGAAATTGAACTAGAAAGCTGTTTTCTGAGTAAAAGAGTTAAATACCGAGTGGAAATGAGTTTTCCGAGTAAAATAAGTTATTTCCGAGTGAAAATGTTGATAACTAAGCTTTCTGAGTAAAATAAGTTTAATACCGAGTGCAATAAATAGGACTCCGAGTAAAATAAGCAGGATTTCAAGTAAAATCAGGCTGAGAGGATTTTCTGAGTAAAATGAATATGAATCCGAGTGAAATCAGACTGAAAGAGTTTTCTTAGTGAAGTTAAAAATGCTTTCCGAGTGAAATATAATTAAGAAAGAGTTTTCTGAGTGGAATAACTATAATTTAGAGTAAAAATGATTGAGAAAAAGTTTTTCAAGTAATAAAAGGGTTCTGTCTGAAATATATAATGGTTTACCGAATGAAATCATGTAAAACCGATTGGATTTATATAAAACTGATTGGATTTATATAAAACTGATTGGATTTATATAAAACCGAGCTTGTTATCATTTATTTCATCTCCTGTTTACAATTCTTTACTGGAATACACATAAATACCCATGATACTTAATATTTTCACAGTTCAGCATCAAACATACTCACTTAATTATCAAAATTTATAATAATCAATACAAATAATCGAACGTATTCATTGAATCATGGATTATAATGAGCAACACAGCCAATTGAACATATTCATAAAGGTATATATATATATATATATATATAACAGATATATAACAATTAAAGCATTTTAATTCACACAATTCCTGAATCTGTCCTGGAAAGGTGAGGACCAAAGGTACCTTAACCCTTTCCTTTCACTCGAATTTCCCCAGAATACCCGAGAATATACCCCCCTTACCTTAATGGAGTTCTTGGATGAGAAGAAAACGTTCCCTTCACTGTCCTTGCTTCAGTTCCGAGTGAGAAAATGGGAAATAAGAGAGGAAGAAACTTGTTTACAGAAGGAGAAGGAGAGAGTGTTTCGTTGGTTCTGAAGGTTCGTAGAACAAGGAAGAGAGGGTTGTGTTAGTTTAATAGGGAAGAGGCAAGTGGGAGACAGCTTTCTGTGTGATTGGAGGAGTAGGTGAGAATAATGGAGCCTTTTGACTAATTCCTTTGTCTGCTTGCTAAGTTTCGTGTGTGTGTGTGTTCTGAGAGTGAGAGTTAATGAGTGGTATGCGTTAATAATGAGAAAGCAAGTGGGAGACAACTTTTCCCGTGAGTGAAGGTTAGGTGAGGATAATGGCAATTTCCCAGTCAGCTTTGCATGATAGAAATGGAATATATAATAAAATATATAAAAGGTGCCTTGATTGGATTAAAAAGGTTCCACTTTCCCTACGGTTGACTTGTGACAATCCTTTTTGGATTTATTTGGACAGGTGGACCAGTAAGCATTAGGAACAAAAGGAAGATGGCTACAGTGGTCATCTCGCTCAAGTGAAATTCCAACTCGCTTGAGCGAGGCACAATGCTGGCTTGAGCGAAGTGAAGAAAAGAGGGTCAGCAAGGCAAAATTCCTCCTCGCTCAAGCGAATTCTGACTCGCTTGAGCGAGTCATGCTGTCCTCGCTTGGGCGAAGTATAGAAGCTGAGCGAAATGCCTTCTCGCTTAAGCGAAATCTGACTCGCTTGAGCGAGTCATCCAATAATCGCTCGGAATTCCTCTGAAACCGACCCAAGGACTCGGGTTCCACTCGGTAAAACCTTCCAGAGCCGACTCCTACCTAATTGGACATTCACTCGGTCAGATCTTTCTTCCTTTGAACTGGCTTCAATCAGAGTTGGCCCACTCGGATTCACTTAGAAAACATTTCACTCGGTAAAATTTCCCTGAAACATTCTCAAGGTAATTAGGTTTTCTACTCAACAAGATAATCCTGACCGACCCATCATCCACTCGGTAATTCTTCCTCACACCGACTCATCTTGCTTGGTTTTCTACTCGGTAATTCACTCAGAGCTGACTCGTCTCTTACTTGGCTTTCACTAGGCATTATATCCTAAATCTGAGTCATTTCTGATGGTTCTTACTCGGTTAAATCATTCTAAACCTAGTCCTTTCTCACTCGGTATATTTTAGCCTCAAATCACTCAGAATTGCATTACTCATTCTTCTCTCGGCATATTCTAATTTTCCTAACTCAGACACTTAACTTCCCTTCCCTCGGAAGTTTACTCACAGTTCCATACTTCTACTCAGGAAAGTCACACGTAAGATTCACTCGGGTAATGAGGGTTATCCCTACTCGGAATCCATAAACCTTCTTCACTCGGGTTATCATCCAATCAAATACCACTCGGTATATCTCAACCTTAATACAATCGGGAATGTATCACACATTCATCACTCGGTATACATCATTTTATTTGAGTTAAGTCCCACTCGGACTTGTTCTAAGTCTCATTCACTCAGGATATAGAATCTCATTCACTCGGTTTAGGTACATCATACACTTAAAATATATTCCCAATCAAAAACCATTATAACAACTCTTCCCTCAAAAGAGGTTCACTCGAACTTGAACTCGGATATATCCCTGACTGAGTCTCTTCACTCGGAATACTATAATTAGAGAAGTTTCACTCGAAAAAGGAAGCACTTGGCAAGGTTTGACTCGGAAACAAGTCATTCAAGGGTATTTTGACTCGGAATTTCACCCAGAAGTGGTTCTCTTGAACACACTTCTCTCCACACCAGGATTTTCACTCGGTAGTTTCCCTCTTGGTCATGTTTTACTCGGAAAACGTAACCTTACACTCGGAATTTCATTCCTTCAGTCGGAATTTCTAATCCTTCACTCGGAATTTCTCTCTGTCACTCGGAACAGAGCCCTTTTCACTCGGAATTTGAATAATACCATTAATGGTCTAAATAATTTCTATAATTGCACATAAAAATGAAATTCTTGTGATCTTACAGACCATCTACAGGGTACTTATTCACTTATTACCACTTACAGACCTTCCAAACTTCAAATTTACTAAATAAGACTGCTACTAAAAATATGGATGTTACAGATACCAGCCTAGACCCCACCGATAAGGCAATTATGTTAATTGGTCTAAAGCTCACTTCAGTAAGTAACATGAGACATCGGATGATCTGCTCGCAAGTCTCCCATCAGGTTCTCTTAACTAGAGTTAATAATAATTAAAGTCAAGAGGATCCATTGGGTGCGTTAGGGGTACACCAACCAAACACTTGTAAAAAGTGTCAGGAATGTCTATGGCCGTGCCAACTTTATCCACCTTTTGTAAGATTCGTACTAACTCATCCCGTGTAGAACATTTTCACCACCCAAATTTATAAATAACACATATTCATTTCTCGTGAAGGTACATTCATAATACTGACTTAAGCATGAGAGTGTTTTTGTAGGTGACACCCCTCATTGGATAAGAGAGATAACACTGGATCCTTACTGGACTAGTGTAATAGATAGAGGTATCAACATCGGAAGCTTTGTCTCCCATACCAGATAGATTACTTGTCACCACACTTGAGCACGAGCCGTGTTTGTATGAACGTTCGTGTTAATTTGTTGATTACTTGGAGTAACTATCAGAGGTTTTTTTAATAGTTAACACTGACCTTGCTTAGCTTAACATGTTAATTTGTTGATATCCGAACACAGGCCATGCTAGCTTGAGCACAAGTCATACTTAACTTTGTTGCTTTGTTTTTTTCTTATTGGATCACCCTTTTGTTGTCTTTTTGGTCATTTTCTTTCATTTTCCAAAACTTGGACTCTAAAGCTATTTTTATAAAACTAAGTTTTTAAAAGGCATTTTTAACAATTAAGTATTGTATTTTTTAAAAAATCATATAAAAATATGCTAGATAAAATGATAAAATAGCACTTTATCAGTTCATTTTGATACAAATTGATAATAAAGATAGTTTTGAAGTGAAACTTTAATTTCATTGAATAAAAGTATTTAAGATTTTGCACTTGAATCTTCTATATTCTCAATCAAATTATTTTATTAGAAGTGTTGTTGATCCACATCTTATTGTGATTGATTTCAATTAAAAATATCCATTTTTTTTATCCTTATAATATATTTGAACACATAACTTAATTAAGAACATATATAATAAATTATTTTTAAATAAAAGACTATACTATAAATTTGGTTGTAAAATTTATCGGAATAACTTAAAAATAATTTATTTTAATTAGTTATATCAAATAACTTATTAAAATAAATCAAAAACAACTTAAGAAAGTAAATATAGTGTTGAAAACTTACCCTTAATCAATCATTTTGGTCAGCAAGATCTTTGTTTAATAGTTGTATTTATGGATCAACAAGCAGTGGGAAATCAAATTGAAAACCCAAAATAACTATTAGGGATCAAATTTATATTTTAACCATTTTAAAACTTAAATGATTCCATTAAAAGGGATTAATGGATTAAAGTAATACAAAATTAGAGTGTTACACTACACATTTTAGTGTTATCCAGCAAGGTGAGGTATCATCTCAGAAGGAATTCTGATTATCAAATCAATAATGAGCTCAACAACAATTAGGAGTAAGTATATATACAATAACAATGATAGGTGTTTATATACACTGGAATATGGATCTTTGTCTTTTATGAGCTTTCTAGGTTATACCTATAGAACATGAGGCTGACATGGCTATGGTATGGATGCTAGTGTTGTATGATTGCGTTCGATATGTGAGGGTTTGTTGCTGCAGGTATAACATGCAATTGCATCATCTGCATTACCCCATTATATTTTCCATGGCAAAGGTTTTGCATGATGGTTCTGGTACCTCATCATACATGTTTAACGTCTAGTATACTTTTCTTAATAACTGATGTGGATTAAACCAGTTATGGGTCTAGCAAAGCTACTCAACCACTCTGAGACAAGACCTTGTACAAGATGAAGCCTAAATCATTTTTTTTCTATCATTTTGTATGTACTGCCAAAAAACATAGTTGTATTTGATGGCTTGTATGTGGAAGGTTGATGTTGTACTTTTTAGGTGTGTTAGATTTTATGTGTTAATTAAATATGTAACTTAGTTGCAGTAGAAATAACTCTGTAAATTGTATTAATGGGTTCTCATTCCATTTCAGATACTTGTAATGTGAATTTAAAGTGAAACACAAATTGGTTTTTAATTCTACTGTATATCATATTGTAATGTTAAGTAAATTACATTTATTATTTTCCTTGTAATGTCATGTGAATTAGGATCTAAAGTGGAATACAAATTAGTCTTTAATTTAAAGCTTGTAATGTTAAGTAAATTACATCAATTAAGTTGGTATCCATAACACTTGAATTGCATTTTTTTTCTTATCAGAGAGCTAATGTTGACTCTTCTCAAGTTTGGGAGCATATGCTTAGTTACAAAAAAAAATTATTTGTACTATATTTTTTGTTGGGGCTCTCTTAGACTTTTCTTTACAACATTTATTTTATATTTTTCGTGACACTTTTGAACCATAAGTTCCTATTTTATCACTACCTAAAGACTATCCAACAAGGTCATAAAGTTAAATTAGAGATTCCAAATATTGTGGTGGAGGAAAACAAGGAAGAAGGAACTATAAAACAAGGTTATGTTTCAAATGCTAAATCATTTAAATGAAACTTCAACAAATTCGGTTAACCAAGCAACTTTTGTTCCATATATCATATTGTCTTCTATAATTTCCCAAATGTCAAACAACAACGCTTTGATTTGTTTTAGTGTTTCGTATTCTTCCAGTGACAATGCTGAGGTTAAACTGAAGGCTACATTATTTTTACCGTATAGTTAAATATCATATAATAGGCTTATTTGTTTAAGCTTATTTTAAGAGATAAGTGTTTTTTAAAATATTGATATGTTTGTTTAAAATTTTAAAAATAAGTAGAAGCCGAGCTTATTTTAAGAAGTAACTATGATCTGCTTATTAAAAAAGTGATTATAAAAAATGTTTTTTAAAAAACACTTAAAAATAAATTTAAATAAACGGACCACTCATTTTAATGGTTGTTACTTTTAATGGGATGATATATGTTTAAATAAAATTGTACTTTTAGTTTCTTACCACTTTTTTAAATTTCTCATCTTTTTGTTTTTTTTTTTTATCAATTTAGTCTTTTATATTTTTAAATTTTTACAAAGTTTTCCTTTTCTATTAGATTCACGAATAGCGTTAATTTTTTTCATTATCTTCTTTTTCTCTTCATCCTCTTATGATCTTGAACTTTCCCTTCCTTTTCCTTCTCCTTCCATCTCTTCCAACTTCTTTCTTTCTCTTTTTTTTTTCTCACGCTACACTTATCTTTTTCCATGATCTAATGAAGATCGAGACACTTTTCATCTTTGGAGGTTTTTGGATTTAACATGAAAAATTTGATGATATTTTAGAGGTTTGTGGTTGTAAAATGTTGGATCAATAGTTAATGGTTTGAAGGGAATGAAGGGAAAAAGAGAAAAATTTGACACTTGACAACAATATAAGAAGGAGAGAAAAAGAAGCTAATAATACAAACAATTAACAGTGTTAATAAAGTCAATGAAATAAGAAAATTTTGCAAAAAAATTAAAATATAAAAGGGTAAATTAAAAAAAAAGAGAATAAAAGACTAAATCAGAAATTAATAAAACGTAAGGGAGAAAAATTATATATTTCCTTTTCTTTATAAATTGGAATGAGGTGTAAAATTATATTTTCGCTTATTTATTTTATATTTTCAAAATTTTTTAAACGATTTAAACCGCCTATTAAAAAAAAATAAGAAAATTTTTTTCTATTGAAGGGTAACGACTTTGGGTTGCAAGCCCCACATGATTCCACAAGTTTTAAGTTTTTTTTTTTTTTTATAAATTTTGATATACTCTGGTTTTTAAGTTATAGATTTCAACTTATAACAACTACAAATTCTTATCTTATTAAATGAGATGAAGAGATTCAACGTATTGATTTGACTTTTTTTTTTATGAAACAAATTTGAATAAAAAAAACTATTAGGCAGTGAAGATTTTAAACATTAGATTTCATTGGTGCAGAACGGGTTAACCCGTAACGAATCCGAATCTATCACATGACAGATGTAGTGCACCCGCATACAGGGGATCGAAACGAAGAGTTTCCTATAAATATATCTAACTGGTAAATTTATTGACCCCCTCTCAGGGATTCGAACCCTCTTCACTCTCTTCAAAACACAGAATGGCGTTGGCGCGTCCGTTACATCCTGCGAACCTCTTGGGTGCACCTTCTTTCCCCAACGCCATTGCTTGGTCTCACGACAACCTCATTGCCGTTGCTTCCGCCCACATCGTCACCATTCTCGTACTCAATCTTTCTCTTCCCCATTCTCCTACTCAATCTATGCTTCTTCTTAATATTTCCCCTTCTTCTTCCTCTTCTTTCTCAGAAACCAGACACGCCTATTGGACCACGTGGCATTATTAAAGTCTCCCCTTCTGAACCCCTTCCCATAGGGTTTATAGATAGAAAAGGTACTACAACTACTACTACTACTTGTGTAAGTTTTCTTAATAATCACTTGTTAATTATTCATTAGTCTTCTACTTAAGTTGCATTGACACTAGGAACCTTTTTGTTGATTGTGGTAGTGTGTGTTGTGTTTTGTTACGCGGCACTGTTGTGACTGTATTTTGTTCTTATTGTAATTACTAGTTCATGTGTGTGATGATGTTGAATGAGAGTTTGAAAATTTCCCTTGCTACAGTGCCAACTGCATAGTGTTAGTTAACATGTGACTTTGCATGTTGGAATTGAACTTATGCACAGATTTACTCTCTGGATGCCTTCTGACTACGGCTTTGTATCGGGATGATAAGCCTGTTGTCCGATCAATATCTTGGTCTCCACTTGGCGTGGCTGCTAACTCCGGGTATGGATTTTGGTTTTTCTGAGCTGAGAGAAATTGAGAAAAAAGTGTTTTTGTCCAGTGAGGCCAACACATTTGGTGTGTAACATGCATGTATAGTGTTGACTGTCAATATCTCGGTTCGAACCTTGGTTCACCCACTTCTTGACACTTATCTCCTTCCGCTTAACCAACATTCCAAAGGATTAAAAAAAGAATTGTTATTGAGTGAACTGAATGATGCAATATGAAAGTGTGTATTTATAACGGGAATGGTAAAAGGATTCAGTCAGGCAGTTACAATAGATGCCGCTCTGATTGATTTAGTTACAACTGAAAGAAGGAGCTTCTGTATGCTTATGTTATAGACTAAAGGGTTCTTGTAATTCTGGACTTGGGGCTGAGGTAAAGCTAACTCTTAAACAGTGATTCTAGGTTTTGAACCCTTGACTTTGCAGGCAAGGAATGATTGGGATCATAGTTACTTTTTGACAAACTTCTGTTGGGCAGCGTCATAGTTTGTTCATTAAAAAAAATTAGTATTTTTATGGATTTAAATGATATTTTAAGATTTAATTTGATACAGGTGCTTGATTTCTGTTTGCACCTCTGACGGGCACGTGAAGATTTATCGTCCACCTTTTTGTGATTACTGTGCTGAATGGATTGAGGTAAGTGTGATGAAAGCTGTTTATGCTGCAGAATTGGAATTGAAGCTGTATTCCTTTTTTGCTTGAATAATGATTTGGAAACTGTACTCTATTGGATTCCAGGGTGGACGGGGCATACCATTACAGTTTCAAAACAAGTGTGATTTGTAACTGGTGTTGTTTGTATAACCAATGGAATATAATTAAAAGACACTGCAGAAAAACATGTTAAAAAGATTGTTATTTCAAATTCTTTAGTACTTTCCATTTATGATTTTGTGCAATGTAAATAAATGAAGATTTTTAATATTATATGTGTACATAGTTGCTACTGAAATATTCTATTGTTCTTGTTCTGTTCAGGTTGTGGACATAACTAAAAGGCTGTATGAACATTTTCAATGTACTGAGTTTCAAGGTACAGGAATTTCTTCATCTGACGTCTCCAATGTAAGTTATCTTATTCATACATGTTTTTGTTTTTTTTTTTTAAATTTCTTTTCCTGTGGTTAATTAGTCAGTGAAGACAGGTCATGTTTGTGAATATGTGATCCATATTCTCTTAATTTCTTATTTATCAACTTCTGAGATCCTCCATGCCAAAAGAAAACGTAAGGTATTGCAGGCTTATAAGTTATAACATGTGATTTTGAGGGATGTATGTTAAGAGTGTTTGTGCTAGTGGCATCATGTTGCCTATATTATTTATGTAGTCTAATGTATATGTATACAATCATCTGCATATTTGTACGTAAATGTTGTTTCCCTTACGAGCAATTACCCACATCCTCGTTACTGAATTTTGTGCAATGGAGAATTTACTGTGACGGGAGATTCTAAGAATGGACTTCTATTTCCATCAAGCCATGAGCATGGAAATGCTTGTTCTAGGCCCTTAGGCAAGTGCTAATTAGTGTGCAATAGGCACTGGATAAGGAAACAAAAATAGAAATATTTTGTTGAAAAATAAAGCATTTATTATATCAAAACCTAAAAAGTCATTCACTGCTTGCTTTTTAAGTAACTGAAGCATTTAATAGGATGTATTTAATGCTTCTTAATAGTGCTTTCAGGACATTGGTTAGCAGAACCTGTTTTAAAATGAAGTTAACAAATTCCTTTGCTGTTTCGTATCAGTTTGATAAAAATAATGCATGACTGCAGTTAATGTAAACTTTGTTCTATAATAGGCTATCATTTATAGCATTGTTCTTGTACATATCTTGGTTTGGTTCTACCAGAAACATTGTGTTTTTGAATTTCATCTAAAAATGTTTATTATTTATGTTTATTTGATTATTAGGTCCCTAATATTAGAACACGCCGGCTGAAAAATGCTTCAGATCAAACAGATTCTGTGTCTGAACCTAATGGGAAACGACCGAAAAAGATGCCTGAGAACCACTTGTCACCGCTGATAAGTGCTCATGAGTATGCTAATCATAGTGATATGCTAAGTTCGCTTGTTGTTTCATGGTCTCCCTTGCTGCGTAAAGCACCTGAATTTCATCAAGTTCCCGATATATGCGGTTCTGTCTGTCTACTTGCTGTTGGCGGGAAGTCTGGTAAAATTTCTCTATGGAGATTTCACCCACCGGATTGCTATACTATTGATGATGGAAATGTCCCGACTACTGTGAAGTATTTTGGCCTTCTCCATGCGCACAATTCATGGGTTACAACTATAAGTTGGTTGTTGTTTGCTCTTGATTCTTCAAATCCTCAAATTTTATTAGCCACTGGAAGCTCTGATGGGAGGTGAGCTAAGCATGCTTAGGCAAATGTACATATTTGTGCTCTGATTTCATCAATTTAACTTGTTGGGTTGAATGAGTTGACATACTTGACAAAATATAATTAGGAGATGGTAGAAACTCTCATTAGTTGGTTTGGGCATGAGTGAAGAAGACTTGTAGAAGCCCTGGTTAGGAGTAGATAAGATGGAGAGTATGAAAAGACAGTGTCTTGTATGATGTTAAATTTTCACCTAATATCTCAACTTGGCTTAAAGGTATTGTGTATTTGCTTTGCAGTGTGAAGATTTGGTTGGGTGACAATGACGAATTGCTGAAATTGTCAGAAGTGGATCAAACTTCCTTCTTGTTATTGAAGGAGGTACTTCCTATGTATTTTCTGCCTCTCTTTTCATTTCTATCTCTTCTCTGTGAACAATTCTTTTATGAAACTTTCAATTTCTAAATAGGTTGTAACTGTCAATGCTGTCCCAGTTTCTGTACTTTCAGTAACTGTGCATGACCAATACCCTTCCAAGATGCTTCTAGCCTCAGGCAAAGTTTCTGGTTCATTTGAAATATGGCTATGTGACATATCTTCTAGGGAATTTGATAAGCTTGGTTCATATGATGCACATGATCTTGCTGTAAGTTTTCCCCCTCATTATTCTTTTTGGAGTTGAAAGGCTTGAGGCCACTTACTCTGTTGATTTCTGCATTTTTTTTATTCCCCTCAGCTTACTGGTTTGGCCTGGGCATTTGGTGGAAGATTTTTGTACAGCTGTAGTCAGGTTATGTTCTTTCCCTTAGGTGATTTGGCTGATTTTCTATCAAACTCATTAAATTAATAATTATGTAATAATATGTACTATGTAGCTATTGAAAGCGTATGAGAGATGTCTATAATAATGGGGAGACATTAAGGAGACTAAGCCTACGAATGTTGAACATTACAATACAACCCAAAACCGTAAAGCATTAGATGTATGGGTCTTTACACTTATAAACCGCTCAACCCACTCACATCTATTTGATGTGACCTAGACTCCCCCTCAAGTGTGACTTGAGATACTGCCCTCAAACGGTTGAGCTTTAACCAGCTGGGACTGGCTGAAAGAGGTTCCGTTGTAGGCCGGGAGGCTCTAGTACCATATTGAAAACATATGAGGAGTGTCCATAATAACATGGAGACATTAAGGAGAGCAGGCTCAATAGTGTTGGGCACCACGATACAACCCAAAACCTTAAATATTAAGACATTAAGTGCATGAGTTTTTATACATATAAACTGTTCAATCCACTTACATCTATTTGATGTGGGACTAGGTCACACTTGTATTTTTCAATAGTAGCAAACAAAATTCCATAATTTTGTGCATATAAATGTGTTCCACATTCCATACCAAGTTTCTTCATTGTTTTGATCTTGTTTACTTCATTCTACTAGTTACATTCTTGATTCTCATTTCTGTAGTTATACTTGGTTTGTTAACTGTCTTGATCATGGATTACAGCTACGCCCTTGCATATTAGAAATTAGAAAGCAAAAATGAATGAAAATGATACAAAGTGAGAGAGAATTTGGAAAGTTTCTTAACTTGTAAGTTGGTATATCTGAACTGAATCAATTAGAGCTGATTGATGAGTTTCAATTTATAGTTACAGAGACAGTTGTCAGATCTGTTAAATCTGCAACAGTGCTCTAAATGAGTTGTGCAAAGTTCTAAAAGTGCAAGATATTGCGTGAAGGTTTACACTTTCAGCTTTTTCTCTGAAAGCTGAAAAGGGAAAGGAAACCAAATATGTATGCTAGCTTTTCAGAAAAGGGTGAATCTGCCTATTCTTCTAGAACTTGAATTCTGAGCTCCTTTTAGGGTTTCTTTCAAGTTTAACTGGTTGATTTTCATAATGAAGAAAAATTTTGGTGTCTAGAATGGTTATTTTTATGCAAGGTTGTTAGAATAGAGATTCTAGAAAGAATCGTTGAGCCCCCATAGACTTGTAAATCGAGATTCAAGCTAGAACCATAAGATTTTGACTAAAATAAAGACAATATTATAAATAGTGCATACAAAACACAATACCATCAACTAAACATTTTAAGCCCAAAATAAAGCAAGTATGAAAAATTCAAACAAGTCCACAAGATGAAGATGAAGATGTAGTCGCACCAAAGAAAACTAAGGCACGAAGATGCAAAAGATACATAGGTCGCAAATGCAAGTAAGAAGGTCGAAAACGTAGAAGACACGCACAGAGACTATGTGAACATAGGTCTCCACAGTAGTGTGGTGTGGTGTCTTTGTGTGTCAAAGTTATAGGTCGAAGATGAAGAGTATTCTTTATTGCAATAAAGGAGTAACTAAAGGTAGTTTGTGAATTGTTCTGTGATGTACCTAGCCTAGGTCATGTTTGAAAAGACAAAACATAGTCATTTTGGTAAGAAAAAAAAAGTCAAATAAAAAAATCAGTTAGAAACGTTAGAATCAAAAGATTTTAAAGATTCCAACGATTTTATGGGAGATTCTATAGAATCTAGCTAAATTTAGATTCTAATAGTTAACTTGTGTTTGGAGTTAGACTCATAGAATCATAAAATTCTAATTAACTCTAAATTTTAGCAACCATGGTTTTATGTTGTTAAAGGTTCCATCCCAAAACCAATTGGCAATGGTTAGAGTTGCCTAACAGGTATTTAAGCCATGCAAAATATCATGAGGTAGGCGATGTGAGACTTCCAACACGCCCCCTCCAACGAAGCCTGCCGGACCAGGCAAGGGGTAACTTTTGACCCACAACGAAAGGGCAACTCTTGGCCCATAAGAACCGGAAAGAATGTTCAGAGCCTATCCTAGATCCGTTGTTGGGTCACCCATGTTGTCCACGCTCTATTCCTGAGTGTGGGGGTGTTCTATAAGACCCACGGGCCACCCGTATTCATCCACACTCCATTCCTGAACGCGGAGGGGTGTGTTAATAAGTCTTACTAGCCACCCATAGTCATTCGCGTTCCATTCCTGAGTGTGAAGGGGTGTGTTAACAAGTCCCGTGGGCCACCCGTATTCATCCACGCTCCATTCCTGAGCGTGAGGGGGTGTGTTAAAAGTCCCACATTGACTAGAGATATGGCCAATCAAAAGTATATAAGGTGGAGGGTAAACCTCATCCTATAAGCTAGCTTTTAGGATTGAGTTAGGCCCAACACCCAAATATAAGATATGTAATCTTAACTGGAGAGTTTTAAAGCAAGTCAGCGGATTAGATTAAGCACTGAACACTTTACTCTAAAAATATGTGCAGCAAAATGTTGCATGTCCCTTTTCCACTTTTTTTGTATGGTTGCTAAGGTGACCTTTAAAATATTTTGATGCTTTTGATGTGCATTGATGTATATATGATTGATGAATGGTCGTTCAAATGTTTATAGGATAATGTAGTGCGTAGCTGGATTTTGCATGAGACTCATCTCAATGAAGTAACCAACTCTTCTGATATGGTTCACAATGACAGTTCAGTATGTGTAAGATACTAATATCCTTTTTGGTTTCTAGTTCTATCTCCTTTCCAGTATGATCTTTGTTTCTTTCTACCAAATCAAATATGCTTATTTTCCATGCAGACTTCAAGAGATGCATTTGATTCATGTTTCGGAGTAGCAGTGTCCCCTGGAAATCTTGTCATTGCCACTGTATGATATTCTGTTTTCATTTTTGTTTTTGTATTTGTGTATTGATCCTTGACATACTCGTATTTTTAATACATAAGGGGGTGTTTCACGGGTATTTTTTTAAATATGTTTGCTATGATTAAAATGTTTGCTATGATTAAAATGTTCCTTGGAAAATTACGCGGAACTTTTGAAATTTGACTACTATCTTATTTCTAATAATTTTGGATGAGAATTTTATATGCAAGAGAAGTTTAAATAAGTTTATATATGATACATAATTGTATTTTTAATTGGAAAAAAAACTTCCAGACTACGGGGAATTAGGATTCTCACCCCCTTTGGTGGAAAAGTTTTGGTGAGAAATATTAATAAAAATAAATTCTGAGGAATCCAACTTTCCCTGAAACACTTTTTAAAATGGTTACATCAAACTTAGGAATAAAAGATTCTCTAGTTACAATCTTAGGAATCAAAAAAAGAATCCGCATACCAAATGCCTCCTAAAAGTAATGTGATTCTTAAATGCCCATGTATTGTTTATGTCAATGCCTCAAATGTCTAGGAGTTATTAGTGTTGCCCTGTATCATGAAAAATAAATATAGAGGATGAAATTAGTAATGCCATTTGGATGCTGCTGAAAATCCCACATTTACTAGAGATATGGTCAATTAAAAGTATATAAGGTGAGAGTAATCTTCAACCTAAGCTAGCTTTTATGATTAAGTTAGGCTCAATATCTTAATTTAAGATGGTTTCAAAGCCTATCCTAGATCCATTTTGAACTACTCGTGAGAGGGTGTGTTATAAATCCTTTGTTTTATTGGGTCACCGATTTGTCTATGCTTCAGATGTTTATTCTTGGACATGAGGGGATGTGTTGAAAGTCCCACATTGATTAGAGATATGGTCAATTAAAAGTATCTAACGTGAGTGTAATCTTCATCCTATAAACTAGCTTTTAGGATTGAGTTAAGGCCTAATATCCAAATTTAAGAGATGCTATACTTGGTAATGTTGGGTTTTTCAGTTCATATTGAGTGTAAAGAACCATATCATTGACCTGTTACAGCTTGCATTGCATTCATTTGTAATAGTATGGCTGAACTATCTCCGAGGGGAAAATGCAAAAGGGGGGTAATTTAATGTTGCTGCTTCTCTTTGTGTTGGAGTCTTGGCTTCAAATGTTTTACTGAATTCAAAAAGAGGCCTTCCCACTTCATAAACTAAGCAAATAGTTTTGGGGTCATGGCTCTTGAGAAATAAAAGAAGACATTATTGCTCTTCCTTTCATCAGGGATATGGGATACCTTAATCATTTTATGTTCTGAAACGCTGTCAAGTTTATGTTGTCCTGGGATTCCTGTTGCCCTTGATATGCTGTCTGAATCATAACCCTTAGATTAGTTCTTGTCCTTGCTTTAGCGTTGACCATAAAATGTGTTATTTCTCAAGTATTTTTACTTGTTTATTGCAGGTTCGTTGCTTCGATGTTGACAAACTGCACCGAATGTACGAAGGAAGGTACAAACATAATTTTTCCAGCTATCATTTCTTGCCTCGTTTTCTGGTTGAGTATGCGAGGAGAATGGGGAAGGGAGGGCTTAGGGATAGATGGATATTTTTTTCCAGATAATTATAATTTGGAGCTATTGAAAATATAATATATATGGTGCAAAACTGCAACCCAAGTTGCTCCAGCCTAAAGCAGCAAAAGAATGCCAAAGGATAAAAATCTTAGATGTTTACAAATCACAATGAATCAATGATTATGCCGCCACTGGGAAAGTTGAAACTAGAAGTCACAGTGGAAGCTTAATGCTTATACTCCTATTCTTTTAATTTTCTTTTGGCTCACTTGTCTTTTCCTAAATGGAGGTTTCATGAAAGAAAAATCACGTGTTGAAATTTGACATTTTTCTTGAACTATGGACAGGATTTTGAGGGCAGCTATTGAATACTTCTGGATTGGTGGGCTACAAGTGGACATCCAGTTAAAATCTCCCTTTTTATGTTACATCGAAGAAGATGCCAGTTTTCCCGAGAAAGAATTACCTTATTGGGGAACCAATATCATATGGTCTTTAAACCGATATCAATGTGTTGACAAGCCTCTGGTTCTGTGGGATATAATTGCAGCATTATTGGCTTTCAAGGATAGCAATTCAAAATATGTTGAACATTTACTAATTAAGTGGATCTCATCATCAGTTTTACGATCACATATCGAACTTTCCCCTGAAAAAGCTTTAGCACTTGTCTCTTCAAGCTTGTCAGACATTCCTTCTCGGCTGCTACAGTTGCTCAATATAATATGTAGGCGTGTAATGTTAGCAGAGCTGGATGCTGATCAAATAACGAAGATAACTAGAATAAACAGAAATGTTCAAAAGTTGGAAGGGGTCTGTCCTACCACAGAAAAGCACATTACTAAGTGGATAGCAGTTCTTCTAAGCAGTGAAAGAGAACTCCGTGAAAGGCTTGTGGCTTTTAGTTTTTCTGCCTTTGGAACTAATGTGTCCCATCCAGAAAAAACTCCTTCCCAACCTGGTGTTTGGTATCCTGTTGGATTGGCACAAATGGAACAATGGATTGCCTTAGACAAGGAACATGTACGTGACCAGTTGAAATCCATTGCATCAGAAGTTACTCATGAGAGAAGGTACTGCTTACCAGCAATTATAGTTTTTAGATATCGTTTCTTTCTCCTATTGTCTTGCTGTAAAGTTTTTTTCCTAGTGCTTATGCACAATTTGAGTAATATACATTTGTATTTTATTAAATACAAGTTTAAAATCACTATCTAATGGTACTGGAGGCTGCACATAATTTTAATGCAACCGTTTCCCCTCCTTTCATAAAACTTGATGGAGAGTAATTCTCTGAAGTCCAAACAGATTAGCTTGGTTGAATATTAACACAATTAGTACCATGAAACAAAATGGCGTCCTCTCTAAAATCATATTCCTCATCAATCAGTCCATTGCAGCTCCTTCCATTCATGATGGGATAGTTCAGTTTCTTTGGTGACATGACATTTATTGCCTGAATAAAGAAAACTATTTCTGTTTTTGTGCCCATAATAAAAAAGAATGGATTTTTAGTAATTTGTGAATAAAGAAAATTTTGGGGAAGAGCTTTTCTAATAATCAGTATTTGGTGACATGACATAGTAAGGATTTTGTTGTAATTAATGTCATGAGTGATTCATGAGTAACTGATTAACCATTTATTGACATAATTATTAATTTGAGGTTAATCATTCATTAACTAAAATTCTTTTGGCAATTTGTGTTGTAACTTTCTTCATTCTTTGTGCACAAGTTTTTCTTAATTTTAGCTGGTAAGTTCCTGTTGATAAATTTGCTCAATAAGAACCATAAACTTCTTGTTTAATAAGATTGTAAAAGAAAGCCATACAATTTTGTGCATTTTATTCAGAACTTCCAAATATGCTAATTACAGTAATGTGTATTTCTCTTGAATTGCAGGTTTCAAACCAAAAGATGTTTAGCAGTGGAGCCCTGCAGTTATTGTTCAGCATCTGTTCCATTTGAATCCCCTGAATTTGGTTTTTGTAAAGGAGAAAATTGCAGTAGTGACAATGTTCAGCGTCATAGGTTATCGAGATGTGCTGTTTGTATGCAGATTTGCCCCATTACTCCCCTATGGTATTGTGTAAGTTGCCATAGGTCAGGGTTTAGATTGGCCCCAGAACCACTTTTTAGAATGTCTTCATTTCACCTAGATTCAGACACTTTAACTAAATCTTCCTCTCAAGCAGTATCCT
Organism: Clitoria ternatea; assembly: GCA_037962975.1. Taxonomy (NCBI): domain Eukaryota; kingdom Viridiplantae; phylum Streptophyta; class Magnoliopsida; order Fabales; family Fabaceae; genus Clitoria; species Clitoria ternatea. Next base: position 46,026,125 of record CM075674.1, read on the forward strand.
CAAAACCATGGTGTCCCTTTTGTGGGATACTGCTACAGAGACAACAGCCCGACTTTCTACTTTCTCCTACACCTGTATAAGAATATATTTAATATTTTATATATAAAGTATTTATTATGATTTTAAGAGGCTGTCATTTCATCTCAAAAGTGCAGAATTCAGTTTAGATGGTTGTTATCTGATCTTTTGTGAGAAATAGTCAATTTTAATTTCTTAGCGGGAAAACTAAATGCAGTTGTTTTCCCAAAGTAAGATAATCCAAACACACTCTTGTAGGCCAGCACACTTGGTGCTTAGCATGGACATTTAAACCGTGGGAACTGAGATTTGAATCCTTCATCCCCTACTTTTCAACTCGTATCCCCCTTTCCCTAACTGCTATTTTAATTTGCCAATGCCTTGATTACCTACGTCCTCTCTGCATGATATAAGAGATCGAAAAGGGGGTTTGATTGTAATTATGCTATTCAATATTTTGAATATTAATCATTAGTGTATAGATAGTACAAACTTGGGTAACTCATCCCAATGATGTACGATCCATGTGGGGGTGGGATAAAGTTTTGGTTATTGTTGTATTAGTGCATCGATGCTAGAAAACAAATGTAGCACGAATAGTTGATGTAGCATTGTTTATTAGGATGGAAAAGCAGAGTGCACACATGGGGTCACAGGGTACCACAATCACCTGATTAACATCCGCTCTATTACCATTGTTGGGACAAAAGGAGGGGAGTCACAATGCAGGGGAAATCATTACCACAAATCGAGGACAAGCGCTAAGCAAGTGAGTGTATAAATGTAAAACATCATAATACAACCCAAAACCTTAAGGAATTAGGTGCATGAGTCTATCTATTTATAAACCATCCAACTTGTCTATATCCTTTGGATGTGGTATTTCCATTTACACTTACTTCCAATAGGCTCAACTTGATCATTAGAAATTGGTCATCTCAATTAGTATCATAATAATGATGACTATCCTGAACGAACCACAATGTTATTGGCGTTGTATGTCATAAATGATTTGTCTTAGCCGGTACACCTCTTCCCTCAAATTCATATTCTCTTGCTCATGTAAGGATTGTTGCGCCTAGACCGCAATTAACCTAGAAAGCTCTGCTCAATAAGTCATTCGTATGCTAATACATAAAACATAAATAAATAAATAAAAATAATTCTAAACCAATTTTAAAAGTACATCTACTTCATTTTACTTGTAATGTTCTACAACATTAACAAGTTCTCAACAATGACCTTAAATAAGACAAAGTTAACAACCATTTTCTTAAAAGCAGTGCTAGTTGTTCCATCAATTACACCATGTTGTACTTTTCACTTCTATATGCTTAGTTCAAACATAGAAGTTCAGTTTGAAGTTAGAGCTTGCGGAAGTGAAATTTAACTTCACTTTTACTCGTCAATTTATGTGTATGCAGTATGGACCTAACGCCACCCTTTAAAAAATACTACTTCCGATACTAAATATAAGCAAAAGTACTTAATTTCACATATATTAAGAATAGTAGTTAGAAGTAGTTATTTACATTAATATTCTCATATATTTGATTTAGTTTCATAAAATATCCTTGATATCATTTATTACCTAAATAATTAGTGACCTTGAAAATATATACACAGAAGACATATTTGGTAAACAAACATATAATTACATTGAGAAAGTATAATTTTACTTATATTAAGGGAGTAAAAAATTTCACTAAAAATGGCTTATATTTAAAACTGGAGGTAGTAATAAGGGTGTTTCATAGCTTTATTAACAAAGCCCCTTACCCTTTTAACAAACACATATTTTAAACTTCTCCGATAGAAATAAACTCTATCATACATTTAAAAATTGTCAGTTATAAGATATGCATTAGGAACACATTACTAAGTTACAATATATGTAGTATTGTTTGAATTTTCACAACATTAAATTTCTAAATTTTAATTACTAAAATTTAAATTACTAAATATTAAATTTCTCAAATTAAAACTTGAAATTTCCCTATATATACACACACACAAATATATATGACTAAATTAAAAAAATTCTAAATTTATAATTTCTCATATTTAAATATATTTTTTAATTTTTAATTTTAAAATTTTAATTAATTTTAAAATTTAAATTTCTAGCTTTTAAATAACTAAATCAAATTTACATCTCAAGTTCTAAAAAAATTTGACACAATCCCCTACATAATATGAACAGATCAAATTCTAACTTAACACACTAATATTGTAACTCAATACAAACAGAAATAAATATTTTTAAATGTATCTTAGTGTAAATAAGATATCCTAATATTCATTTTAAAATATCTCAATGAATCTTAAAACATAAAATTAAAAGAAGTAATTTGATTGGTTCAGAATTTTGAGTTGTTTGTTAGGAGCACAATGGTATCAATAGTTTTACAAATGATGGACTTTACACCTCAAAATCTATAAATGAAGGTTTGAGCTTGAGAGAAATTAACCGAAGTTAAGTTTTGATGGGGGAAGAAGTGAGAGATAAAATTTTGCATGAAGGTTACTTATTCAAATGTAGTGTCAATTTTAACCAACGAAACTTAGGGTGTGTTTGGTTTTCCAATCAGGTTGGTCAAACCAAAAATAGATCCTATGATGAAATGGAGTTTTGACTGTCTCGAATAGCGTCAAGGATCAATATTAACCTTTAAATTTTCCATTTTCATAACTCTGTTTCTCCAACTGGAAACCAAACGGACCTTTAGAGTGCAACCTCAATCATGTAGATTTAGGTTAGGATTGCTAGAAGAAAAGTGCATGTAACTTGTAGCTCAAGCTCACATTCGGCTCAAGTTTTTTAGGAATAAATTCAAAAATTTTAAATTTGGGTCAAGCCCAAATAACTTTTTTTAGGCAAATTTGGGTTAATTCATTTTTGAAAATTTGAAAAATATCTTTAGAAAAACAACATTCTTATAAGTTTTTTTTAAAACTTTCAGAAATTATATTATGGAAGTTTTGATTTTAAAAATTTGTCTTGCTCTGTTGTATCTAATAGGTGCAAAATTTCAACAGTGTTTGTATTTCCTTACTCTCCATGCTTTTTTGCATTGATCATCTAAGAAATGCTTTAAAGTTTAGATTCAATAGGAGACTTTGGTATAGGTAGTAGGTAAGAAATTTGACACATTTAGGTGTGTCCTAAAGGATTAAGCTTATCAATTATGAGATATTATGAATTTTAAATCATGTGGTTAATTACTTTTGATGTTCACCTAAGAAAGTAAAGTTTATAATTGATGTTTTATGAGTTTTTATCTAAGAGATTAGAATTAACTTAAATTTACAATTTCGATCTTTAATTGTAGAATCTGTGTGCATGGCTAGTAAATAAAATGGATTATAGTAGTAATCATTTTTAAACATAGAATTCCTCTTTACTTTTGATTAATTGTTCTATTCCTCTTGCATAATTCTTAATTCTCAAAACCTAATCATTTATCTTTTTTTCTAATCATTCTCAACTCATGGTTACAACCCATTTAAGAACGGTGTTGAAATATACTTTGTTAAATAATTTATGCACCTGTCAACATGAAAGATGCATCAAGTATCACTTTGACAAGCTATTTTTTCCAACAAATGTGGTGATCTTAAAAATTGGTTAATCTTCCTAAATCAAAGCGGTGGAAAAAGAGAAAAGTGGAGAAAAAACTAATAGTGTTAGGAACATTTAATAGAAAAGTACTTAGTTAAATCACTTTTGAAAATTAGAGGATTAAAAGTGTGTGTAGCGAAAAGAAAGAAAGGAGGAGAAAAAAATTATAAATAACATTTAATGGAAAAAGTACTTAATTATAGTGAGAAATGAGATATTAATATTTTATATTCTTCCATTTCAATTTAATTTACTAATTAGAGATAAAATTTTATTTTTATTTAATTGTCTATTTAAATTTTAAGAGAATATTAATTGTTTATTTAAAATTTTATAATAGGATTATTAATTGTTGTTTTTTTAATAATACTTTATTGGTATTAAAAATGAAGATAATTTTAAAAATAATAACTAAAAAGATAAAATAAAACAAGAAAATAATTAATTATTTTATAAAAATTAATAATATTAATTACATTTTTTTAATATATGTGTTTCTTCTCTCTTCGAATAAATAAATACAAAGGGAGGAAGTATAAATTCTTCTGTCATTTTTGTAATTAATGCTTAAGTTTAAAACATTCAATTTCTTTACTTAATAATTAAGGATGCACCAATCTTAATAAAAATAAATTTAATTATAGATATTAAATATACTATCTCATAATATTTAACTCAATAGAGAGATAACAAATTACATAATACAATTATTTTATCTTAATTATACCAAAATTTTTTATCCGTTCCTTATTTATTAAACTACATCTTTTCTTTTTTAAGTGTATTTTCACTCTCACCCAAGTATTATTAAACAATTATTATTAATAATAGTTTGAACCTATAAGTAAACATTTAAATATATAAGGACAAAATTCTCTATTGAGAATTAAAGAGAAATGCAAATGTTGATATAAAGAGCTTGTGTCCACCTAATGAATTCCACGAGACCAACTAACCTAAACTTTTTTGTAACAAAGAAAAATATATAATTCTTACATCGTGTTAGAGCATATAAATATATTTGTTTTGTTTCATAAAATGTTTACATAAAATACAAAGACACTTTACAAAATAAAATAAAAATAAAGACAAGGACAAAACCTAAGTGTAATTTTTGGGGCTATTTGGGTGAGTAACTATTTTCTATTTTTATTTATTGTTTTTGTTTCTAATTACAAAAGCATCATGTATTTTTTATCTTTATCAAAAAATTGTATCTTTTTTATTTTTATATAAAATTTTATACAATAAATAATTTTTTTAAGAAAAAAATAAAAAATATGATAGACTTATAATTTAAAAGAAAGCAAAAGATAAAAACAAAACACTTTGTTCTCATAGCAATGCCCCTAACCCCTTGACTGTTTTGGGTTCTTTACTGATTAGAATTTGAGTTTTACTTCAATAATCCATGAAATAAAATTCTACAATGCTCAGTTTACTTACTAGCTAGGTGAAATTTCAATTTTGTTAAAGAAAAGCATACAAAGAAGTTTAACAAATTGAATCCAAATTTTTGTCCAAAATATTTTATACATGGGTTAACGACTTTGCAAAGTTTGCATATATGTGAAAAGTATTTAACATATATGATGATAGTTCAAACTCAGACTTAGAAGAGAGATTAAATAAGTCTTAGATTCTTTTTACGGAATTTTGAATCTTTAACACGCAGGTAATCAGACTTTATAAAAGCAAAGAAGTGAAGAATAAACACAAAGAATTTATATTGGTTCACTTCCAACATAGAAGCTGCATTTAGTCCCTTCTAACTTGAAGAATTTCCACTATTGTAAAATCTCCTTTACAATGACAGTACCAAATTTGTGCCACAAGTATTCTTTACTCCAACCACTCCTAGCTTAAACCCAAGTATTCTTTCAAAAGCTTTCAGGTCATGATTGTTTCCCAATGAAACAAAAGGCTATCAGCACACCATACTTTTACACAATAATTGATTTGTAAGAATAAAGTGTAAGGTTTCTCATAGAACTTAATGTATGAAAGATGTATAAGATGAATAGATACATTAAGTAAAGAAAGACAAAAGACCAAAGTCTACTAGAGGCAGAATAACAAAGAAGACCTTTGTCTTAGAAAAACTAAGAAGAGATTAGAGAGTTTTGATCACAGAGAATGATTCTTCTTGATAGGCTTGTCTCTATCTTCTAAATTAGATCTCTTCAAGCATATATATATATAGGTCACTCAAGATGACCGTTGATAATCTAGAAATAAGGAATTAGAGGCTAGGGTCCAGTTCGGAACAAAAAGCATACAAACAAGTTTCACAAATTGAATCCAAATTTTTGTCCAAAATATTTTATGCATGAGTTAACGTCTTTGAAAATTTGTAAGTATGTGAAATATGTTTAACATATATATGATTTTTTCACAATTTTATTCGCGTGAATAGATTTCACCCTTTATAAAATTACAGTAGTTTTAATATGTATTATAGATTCTCCTTCTTTACGGCAATTCAAAACAAAGTGATATACAATAGAGAAAATTTTTATGAAGATAAAGATAAATTAATAATGCATCAACTAAATGAGAGGGCGGAAAAATTACCAACTTGATGATAAAATACTTATCCAAATTGAATCTCCTATGAAATGTATCTGATGATCTACAATTTTGTAGTTGCATAAATAAAGCACTTAATTTCTTGGGTCGTGCTAATTACCAAAGAATAAAGAATAAAAAAAATTCAAACTTACAAGAGAGGGGGAAAGGGAAGAGAGGAATATGACCTAAACTATAAAAATTAGAAGAATTAACAAAGGAATTGCTCATGTAGCTAGAGATTGCTTTCGGTCATTAGACGGGGTGATATATATAACTGATGAAGATGCGCAGTGCTTTTCTTTTCTTTTTCCTTTTTGTGTAAAAACCAAGAAACACTGACATTTATAATTTTTTTCTTATTTTTTAAACAAGTATTAAAATATGTCCTTCATTATTTGATTTCAAACAAAGAAATAGTACTTCAAAGAGAGTTTCTAGAAGACATCTTTATGAATTTATCGATAGCATCCTGAATTTAATTATTGAGTAATTTTCTTGCTTAAATAATTAAATTAAGAGTGTTAAACTATTTATCAGCTGCTATCTATAAGGAATTAGAGGCCGGTGTCCAGTTCCAAACAAAAATCATGCAAACAAGTTTAACAAATTGAATCCAAACTTTTGTCCAAAATATTATATACATGAGTTAACGTCTTTGCAAATTTGTATATATGTGAAATGTGTTTGACATATATATGATTTTTTACAATGTTATTCACGTGCATAGATTTCACTCTTTTTAAAATTACAATAGTTTTAATATGTATTATAGATTCTTCTTCTTTACGCCAATTCAAAACAAAGTGATATACAATAGAGAAAATTTTTATGAAGATAAAGATGAATTAATAATGCATCAACTAAATAAGAGGACGGAAAAATTACCAACTTGATGATAAAATACTTATCCAAATTGAATCTCCTATGAAATGTATTTGATGATCTATAGTTTTGTAGTTGCATAAATAAAGCACTTAATTTGTTGGGTCGTGCTAATTACCAAAGAATAAAGAATAAAAAAATTCAAACTTACAAGAGAAGGGGGAAAGGGAAGAGAGGAATAAGACCTAAACTATAAAAATTAGAAGAATTAACAAAGGAATTCTCATGTACCTAGAGATTGTTTTCGGTCATTAGACGGGGTGATATATATAACTGATGAAGATGTGCACTCCTTTTCTTTTCTTTTTCCTTTTTTGTGTAAAAATTCAGAAACACTGACGTTTATAAATATTTTTCTTATTGTTTAAACAAGTATTAAAATATGCCTTTCATTTATTTGATTTCAAACAAAGAAATAGTACTTCAAAGAGAGTTTCTAGAAGACATCTTTATGAATTTATCTGTAGCATCCTGAATTTAATTATTGAGTAATTTTATTGTTCAAGTAATTAAATTAAGAGTGTTAAACTATTTATCGGCTGCTATCTGTAAGGAATTAGAGGCCGGTCTCTAGTTTCGAACAAAGATCATGCAAACAAGTTTATCAAATTAAATCCAAATTTTTGTCCAAAATATTTTATACATGAGTTAACGTCTTTACAAATTTGTATATATGTGAAATGTGTTTGACATATATATGATTTTTTACAATGTTATTCGTGTGCATAGATTTCACTCTTTGTAAAATTACAGTAGTTTTAATATGTATTATAGATTCTCGTTCTTTACGCCAATTCAAAACAAAGTGACATACAATAGAGAAAATTTTTATGAAGATAGAGATGAATTTATAATGCATCAACTAAATGAGAGGACGGAAAATTTACCAACTTGATGATAAAATACTTATCCAAATTGAATCTCCTATGAAATGTATCTGATGATCTACAATTTTGTAGTTGCATAAATCAAGCACTTAATTTATTGGGTCGTGCTAATTACCAAAGAATAAAGAATAAAAAAAATTCAAACTTACAAGAGAAGGGGGAAAGGGAATAGAGGAATAAGACCTAAACTATAAAAATTAGAAGAATTAACAAAGGAATTCTTGTATACCTAGAGATTGTTTTCTGTCATTAGACTGGGTGATATACATAACTAATGCAGATGTGCACTCCTTTTCTTTTCTTTTTCCTCTTTTTTTGTAAAAATTAAGAAACATTGACATTTATAATTATTTTTCTTATTTTTAAAACAAGTATTAAAATATGCCCTTCATTTATTTGATTTCAAACAAAGAAATAGTAATTCAATGAGAGTTTCTAGAAGACATCTTTATGAATTTATCTGAAGCATCCTGAATTTAATTATTGAGTAATTTTATTGCTCAAATAATATAATTAAGAGTGTTAAATTATTTATCGGCTGCTACCTATAAGGAATTAGAGGCCAGAGTCCAGTTCAGAACAAAAAGCATACAGACAAGTTTATCAAATTGAATCTAAATTTTTGTCAAAAATATTTTATACATGAGTTAACATGTTTGCAAATTTGTATATATGTGAAATGTGTTTAACATATATATGATTTTTTCACAATGTTATTCGCGTGAATAGATTTCACCCTTTATAAAATTCCAGTAGTTTTAATATGTATTATAGATTCTCCTTCTTTACGGCAATTCAAAACAAAGTGATATACAATAGAGAAAATTTTTATGAAGATAAAGATAAATTAATAATGCATCAACTAAATGAGAGGGCGGAAAAATTACCAACTTGATGATAAAATACTTATCCAAATTGAATCTCCTATGAAATGTATCTGATGATCTACAATTTTGTAGTTGCATAAATAAAGCACTTAATTTGTTATGTAATGCTAATTACCAAAGAATAAAGAATAAAAAAAATTCAAACTTACAAGAGAGGGGGGAAAGGGAAGAGAGGAATAAGACCTAAACTATAAAAATTAGAAGAATTAACAAAGGAATTGCTCATGTAGCTAGAGATTGTTTTCCGTCATTAGACGGGGTATAACTGATGAAGATGTGCACTCATTTTCTTTTTGTTTTCCTTTTTTGTGTAAAAATTCAGAAACACTGACATTTATAAATATTTTTCTTATTGTTTAAACAAGTATTAAAATATGCCATTCATTTATTTGATTTCAAACAAAGAAATAGTACTTCAAAAAGAGTTTCTAGAAGACATCTTTATGAATTTATCTGTAGCATCCTGAATTTAATTATTGAGTAATTTTATTGTTCAAGTAATTAAATTAAGAGGCCGGTGTTATCGGCTGCTATCTGTAAGGAATTAGAGGCTGGTGTCTAGTTCCGAACAAAGATCATACAAACAAGTTTATCAAATTAAATCCAAATTTTTGTCCAAAATATTTTATACATGAGTTAACGTCTTTGCAAATTTGTATATATGTGAAATGTGTTTGACATATATATGATTTTTAACAATGTTATTCATGTGCATAGATTTTACTTTTGTAAAATTACAGTAGTTTTAATATGTATTATAGATTCTCGTTCTTTACGCCAATTCAAAACAAAGTGATATACAATAGAGAAAATTTTTATGAAGATAAAGATAAATTAATAATGCATCAACTAAATGAGAGGGCGGAAAAATTACCAACTTGATGATAAAATACTTATCCAAATTGAATCTCCTATGAAATGTATCTGATGATCTACAATTTTGTAGTTGCATAAATAAAGCACTTAATTTCTTGGGTCGTGCTAATTACCAAAGAATAAAGAATAAAAAAAATTCAAACTTACAAGAGAAGGGGGAAAGGGAAGAGAGGAATAAGACCTAAACTATAAAAATTAGAAGAATTAAAAAAGGAATTCTTATATACCTAGAGATTGCTTTCTGTCATTAGACTGGGTGATATATATAACTGATGAAGATGTTTGTAACACCCAAATTTTTCAAATAAATTTTTCACAAATAAATGAAAATTTTAACAAAATTTTCAAATTAAAATAATAAAGCAGTCAACATTACATCATCCGGCTCATTTAATGTTTATAAATGTTTCACAATCGGTATACACAGGAGCCGGTCAAGGCTACTACAAACAACTATGTGCATTATGTATAATACACAAATACATAATGCTCCAATCTGCTGAGTGATCTCACACGTCATTGCTGGGTCCTATGTCCACTGTAAAAATGACAACAGTAGAGGGTGAGCATAAACATATCAAATGATAGTTATTGAATCGGATTAAAAGTCCAATTCATAACTATATATAAAACATAAACACATCATATAATCTCATAACATCAACCGATCAAATCATCATATTACTCTCAATATCATATCAGTGCAAATATATGCTCAATCAAATGGATCCATTATTAAGTCTTTTAATTTGTGTTGCAACACTGGCTCCCCGAGCCATAACTCAGCTCTCAGCTGATCTGGCTGTTTTACTGGTACCAAACCGTTTGTCCTCTCATGTGACACAATCACTCCCAGCGACAACGGTAGTGTCACGGGCTAAACCCCGAGCCCTACTTAAGAGGTTTGCCTTGAGTCCCACCCAAGGTCTTTTGTGGAATCCTCGAAACCACATAATATATTTCATATTTGTTCATCATATAAGCATCCCATGCTTTATCAATATGCATCCCATGCATTCATATATCATGAAAAATTCACGAATAACATTCATATCATCATCATCAAGCACATATCAACATCAATATCATATGAACGGAAATATCACAGATATATCACACATATTATATTCATATTCAGGATTTAATATTATCCCAAATCCATTCATAAACCATGCATTTAAGATGTAACGCTTCCCCTACCTGGAAGTAAGGAGTTCCTCAAGCTATATTCAACCACAGTACACAAATTCCGACTGGAACTTTAGTTCTTCACAGTCCACAGCTTTCTTTCTCAAAGCTCTTACCAAGTTTCACATTAAAGAGAAGAATGAAGATTGGTCTCCTCTTTTTATCGATAATTTCCAATGATGATTGGAAAAGAAAAGATTAAAGGTGATGTTGACACTCACATAATTCCAAGCTAGTCTAATAATAGGATTTGACATAATTCGTTCATGAAAAAAACATAAACGAATTGAATAAGTGAATGGATCAAGCACTGATACGCACTTATAATATAAGGACAACACGAAATAATAAAATAAAAGAAGATAGGATTATGGAAAGGGTCCACCACTTAGCAAAATCAGGAAAAAGAATCTGCGCATCAATAATTGAAGTGATTATTAATTCTGACTCGGTTTCAGTATGTTCCGACTTAGTTTCAGTATTTTGGGCACATCTTTCCGAGAGGATTCAACATAGCCTCTGTCCGTTCAGAATTCCTTCATTCGGAGGAAATTCACTCGGAATGGTTTCATCCCATGAAACACTCAGCTTTCTTTCCTCGGAAATGTCCCACACGAAAATATATCTCTCAGAAATACCTTTAGAAATAACTTATTCGGTTATATGTATTTCTGTCTGAGTCAAAGCCTTCACTTACGTCACTCGGAAGTCTTTCATTCGAAACTATTACTCGGAATCGAGGTTCAGTCCTCTCTCGGAATCTTTCCACTTGAAAGGATCACTCGGGGTCAAAGTCAATCCCGAGTACAAGCTCTCAGCAACTCTTTAAAACACCCGTGCATGGATTAAATGAAGGGTTCACCACTTGGAAACTCATCACTCGAATATTATCCACTCGGTAACTATTCACTTGGAATATACTCATTCGAATTTGAAGTCTTTCCTGGAAAAGACTCACTCGGTATGTCTCAATCGGTGTCATACCACTCAAAAACCAGAAATGTCTCTTGACGTTGTCCCACTTGGAAACGTCTCACTCGGTGTCGTCCCACTCAGAAATGTCCTACTCGGAGACACCTCACTCGGAAAGTCACACAACTCAAAGATGCTCTACTCGGAAATAGCTTAACTTCCCTACACTCGGAAGTATCTCAATTTTTTATACACTCGGAAGTATCTTAACTTCTTACTCTAGAAAGTATTTTAACTTCCTACACTCGGAAGTATCTCTCTCGGTCATGTTTCACTCGGAAACATAAAATTTAAGAGCGTCATTGCCCGAAATGTATTCATTCAAAGTCAGAGCCCCCTTTCACTCAGAATTACTTCTATTTTCACTCGGTATCGTACCATTTCACTCGGAATGGCTTATTTCCAACAATATTCACTCGAAATTTCACTCGGAAATTCCTCACTGATCCTTAATAAATTATTTTCAAAAATTCACACAATGTTCACTCCTTTTCTTTTTCTTTTTCCTTTTTTTTTGTAAAAATTAAGAAACATTGACATTTATAATTATTTTTCTTATCTTTAAAACAAGTATTAAAATATGCCCTTCATTTATTTGATTTCAAACAAAGAAATAGTAATTCAATGAGAGTTTCTAGAAGACATCTTTATGAATTTTTCTGAAGCATCCTGAATTTAATTATTGAGTAATTTTATTGCTCAAATAATTTAATTAAGAGTGTTAAATTATTTATCGGCTGCTACCTATAAGGAATTAGAGGCCAGGGTCCAGTTCAGAACAAAAAGCATACAGACAAGTTTATCAAATTGAATCCAAATTTTTGTCAAAAATATTTTATACATGAGTTAACATGTTTGCAAATTTGTATATATGTGAAATGTGTTTAACATATATATGATTTTTTCATAATGTTATTCGCGTGAATAGATTTCACCCTTTATAAAATTCCAGTAGTTTTAATATGTATTATAGATTCTCCTTCTTTATACCAATTCAAAACAAAGTGATATACAATAGAGAAAATTTTTATGAAGATAGAGATAAATTAATAATGCATCAACTAAATGAGAGGACAGAAAAATTACCAACTTGATGATAAAATACTTATCCAAATTGAATCTCTTATGAAATGTATCTGATGATCTACAATTTTGTAGTTGCATAAATATAGCACTTAATTTGTTGGGTCGTGCTAATTACCAAAGAATAAAGAATAAAAAAATTCAAACTTACAAGAGAAGGGGGAAAGGGAAGAGAGGAATAAGACCTAAACTATAAAAATTAGAAGAATTAACAAAGGAATTCTCATGTACCTAGAGATTGTTTTCCGTCATTAGACGGGGTGATATATAATTGATGAAGATGTGCACTCCTTTTTCTTTTCTTTTTCCTTTTTTGTGTAAAAATTCAGAAACACCTCCATTTATAAATATTTTTCTTATTGTTTAAACAAGTATTAAAATATGCCCTTCATTTATTTGATTTCAAACAAAGAAATTGTACTTCAAAGAGAGTTTCTAGAAGACATCTTTATGAATTTATCTGTAGCATCCTGAATTTAATTATTGAGCAATTTTATTGCTCAAATAATTAAATTCAGAGTGTTAAACTATTCATCAGCTGCTATCTGTAAGGAATAAAGGCCGGTGTCCAGTTCCAAACAAAAATCATGCAAATAAGTTTAACAAATTGAATCCAAATTTTTGTCCAAAATATTTTATACATGAGTTAACGTCTTTGCAAATTTGTATATATGTGAAATGTGTTTGACATATATATGATTTTTTACAACGTTATTTGCGTGCATAGATTTCACTCTTTTTAAAATTACAATAGTTTTAATATGTATTATAGATTCTTCTTCTTTACGCCAATTCAAAACAAAGTGATATACAATAGAGAAAATTTTTATGAAGATAAAGATGAATTAATAATGCATCAACTAAATGAGAGGACGGAAAAATTACCAACTTGATGATAAAATACTTATCAAAATTGAATCTCCTATGAAATGTATCTGATGATCTACAATTTTGTAGTTGCATAAATAAAGCACTTAATTTGTTGGGTCGTGCTAATTACCAAAGAATAAAGAATAAAAAAAATTCAAACTTACAAGAGAAGGGGGAAAGGGAAGAGAGGAATAAGACCTAAACTATAAAAATTAGAAGAATTAACAAAGGAATTCTCATGTACCTAGAGATTGTTTTTCGTCATTAGACGGGGTGATATATATAACTGATGAAGATGTGCACTCCTTTTCTTTTCTTTTTCCTTTTTTGTGTAAAAATTCAGAAATACCGCCATTTATAAATATTTTTCTAATTTATTAAACAAGTATTAAAACATGCCCTTCATTTATTTGATTTAAAACAAAGAAATAGTACCTCAAAGAGAGTTTCTAGAAGACATCTTTATGAATTTATCTGTAGCATCCTGAATTTAATTATTGAGTAATTTTATTACTCAAATAATTAAATTAAGAGTGTTAAACTATTTATCGGCTGCTATCTGTAAGGAATTAGAGGCCGGTGTCGAGTTCCGAACAAAAATCATGCAAACATGTGTATCAAATTGAATCCAAATTTTTGTCCAAAATATTTTATACATGAGTTAACGTCTTTGCAAATTTGTATATATGTGAAATGTGTTTGACATATATATGATTTTTTACAACGTTATTCGCGTGCATAGATTTCACTCTTTTTAAAATTACAATAGTTTTAATATGTATTATAGATTCTTCTTCTTTACGCCAATTCAAAACAAAGTGATATACAATAGAGAAAATTTTTATGAAGATAAAGATGAATTAATAATGCATCAATTAAATGAGAGGACGGAAAAATTACCAACTTGATGATAAAATACTTATCCAAATTGAATCTCCTATGAAATGTATTTGATGATCTATAGTTTTGTAGTTGCATAAATAAAGCACTTAATTTATTGGGTCGTGCTAATTACCAAAGAATAAAGAATAAAAAAAAATCAAACGTACAAGAGAAAGGGGAAAGGGAAGAGAGGAATAAGACCTAAACTATAAAAATTAGAAGAATTAACAAAGGAATTCTCATATACCTAGAGATTGCTTTCTGTCATTAGACTGGGTGATATATATATGATGAAGATGTGCACTCCTTTTCTTTTCTTTTTCCTTTTTTCTGTAAAAATTAAGAAACAGTGACATTTATAATTATTTTTCTTATTTTTAAAACAATTATTAAAATATGCCCTTCATTTATTTGATTTCAAACAAAGAAATAGTAATTCAATGAGAGTTTCTAGAAGACATCTTTATGAATTTTTCTGTAGCATCCTGAATTTAATTATTGAGTAATTTTATTGCTCAAATAATTAAATTCAGAGTGTTAAACTATTTATCAGCTGCTATCTGTAAGGAATACAGGCCGGTGTCCAGTTCCAAACAAAAATCATGCAAATAAGTTTAACAAATTGAATCCAAATTTTTGTCCAAAATATTTTATACATGAGTTAACGTCTTTGCAAATTTGTATATATGTGAAATGTGTTTGACATATATATGATTTTTTACAACGTTATTCGCGTGCATAGATTTCACTCTTTTTAAAATTACAATAGTTTTAATATGTATTATAGATTCTTCTTCTTTACGCCAATTCAAAACAAAGTGATATACAATAGAGAAAATTTTTATGAAGATAAAGATGAATTAATAATGCATCAACTAAATGAGAGGACGGAAAAATTACCAACTTGATGATAAAATACTTATCCAAATTGAATCTCCTATGAAATGTATCTGATGATCTACAATTTTGTAGTTGCATAAATAAAGCACTTAATTTATTGGGTCGTGCTAATTACCAAAGAATAAAGAATAAAAAAAAAATCAAACTTACAAGAGAAAGGGGAAAGGGAAAAGAGGAATAAGACCTAAACTATAAAAATTAGAAGAATTAACAAAGGAATTCTCATATACCTAAAGATTGCTTTCTGTCATTAGACTGGGTGATATATATATGATGAAGATGTGCACTCCTTTTCTTTTCTTTTTCCTTTTTTCTGTAAAAATTAAGAAACAGTGACATCGATAATTATTTTTCTTATTTTTAAAACAATTATTAAAATATGCCCTTCATTTATTTGATTTCAAACAAAGAAATAGTAATTCAATGAGAGTTTCTAGAAGACATCTTTATGAATTTTTCTGTAGCATCCTGAATTTAATTATTGAGTAATTTTATTGCTCAAATAATTAAATTCAGAGTGTTAAACTATTTATCAGCTGCTATCTATAAGGAATAAAGGCCGGTGTCCAGTTCCAAACAAAAATCATGCAAATAAGTTTAACAAATTGAATCCAAATTTTTGTCCAAAATATTTTATACATGAGTTAACGTCTTTGCAAATTTGTATATATGTGAAATTTGTTTGACATATATATGATTTTTTACAATGTTATTCGCGTGCATAGATTTCACTCTTTGTAAAATTACTATAGTTTTAATATGTATTATAGATTCTCCTTCTTTACGCCAATTCAAAAGAAAGTGATATATACAATAGATAAAAGTTTTATGAAGATAGAGATGAATTAATAATGCATCAACTAAATGAGAGGATGGAAAAATTACCAACTTGATGATAAAATACTTATCCAAATTGAATCTCCTGTGAAATTTCTCTGATGATCTACAATTTTGTAGTTGTGTAAATAAAACACCTAATTTGTTGGGTCGTGCTAATTACCAAAGAATAAAGAATAAAAAAATTCAAACTTACAAGAGAAGGGGGAAAGGGAAGAGACGAATAAGACCTAAACTATAAAAATTAGAAGAATTAACCAAGGAATTGCTCATGTAGCTAGATATTGCTTTCTGTCATTAGACGGGGTGATATATATAACTGATGAAGATGTGCAATCCTTTTCTTTTCTTTTTCCTTTTTTGTGTAAAAATTAAGAAACACTGACATTTATAATTATTTTTCTTATTTTTTAAACAAGTATTAAAATATGCCATTCATTTATTTGATTTAAACTAAGAAATAGTACTTCCAAGAGAGTTTTTAAAAGACATCTTTATGAATTTATCTGTAGCATCTTAAATTAATTATTGAGTAATTTTATTACTCAAATAATTAAATTAAGAGTGTTAAATTATTTATCGGCTGTTATCTGTGAGGAATTAGAGGCCGGTGTCAAGTTCCGAACAAAAATCATACAAACAAGTTTAACAAATTGAATCCAAATTTTTGTCCAAAATATTTTATACATATATGTTAACTCCTTTGCAAATTTGTATTATGTGAAATGTCTTTAACATATATATGATTTTTTCACAATGTTATTCGTGTGCATAGATTTGACTCTTTGTCAAATTACATTATTTTTCATATGTATTATAGATTCTACTACTTTACGCTAATTCAAAACCAAGTGATATACAATAGAGAAAATTTTTACGAAGATAAAGATGAATTAATAATGCATCAACTAAATGTGAGGACAAAAAAATTACCAACTTGATGATAAAGACTTATCCAAATTGAATCTCCTGTGAAATATATCTGATGAGATCTACAATTTTATAGCTGCATAAATAAAGCACTTAATTTGTTGGGTCGTGCTAATTACCAAAGAATAAAGAATAAAAAAAATTTAAACTTATAAGAGAGGGGGGAAAGGGAAGAGAGGAATAAGACCTAAACTATACAAATTGGAGGAATTAACAAAGGAACTGTTTATGTACCTAGAGACTACTTTCTGAAGACGTGATATATATAACTGATGAAGATGTGCACTCCTGTTCTTTTCTTTTGCCTTTTTTGTGTAAAAATAAAGAAAAACTGATATTTATAATTATTTTTCTTAATTTTTTAAACAAGTATTAAAATATACCCTTCATTAATTTGATTTCAAACAAAGAAAAAGTACTACAAAGAGAGTTTATAGAAGAGATATTTATGAATTTATCTTTAGTATCCTGAATTTAATTATTGAGTAATTTTATTACTCAAATAATTAAATTAAGAGTGTTAATTTATTTATCGGTTGCTATCTGTAAGTAATTAGAGGCCGGGGTCCTGTTCAGAACAAAAAGCATTCAAACAAGTTTAACAAATTGAATCCAATTTTTTGTCGAAAATAATATATACATGGGTTAACGTCTTTGAAAATTTGTATATATGTGAAATGTGTTTGACATATATCTGATTTTTTCACAATGTTATTCGCGTGAATAGATTTCACTCTTAGTAAAATTACAATAGTTTTAATATGTATTATAGATTTTCCTTCTTTACGCCAATTCAAAACAAAGTGATCTACAATAGAGAAAATTTTTATGAAGATAGAGATGAATTAATAATGCATCAACTAAATAAGAGGACGGAAAAATTATTAACTTGATGATAAAATACTTATCCAAATTGAATCTCCTGTGAAATGTCTCTGATGATCTACAATTTTGTAGTTGCATAAATAAAGCACTTAATTGCTTGGGTCGTGCTAATTACCAAAGAATAAAGAATAAAAAAATTCAAACTTACAAGAGAGGGGGGAAAGGGAAGAGAGGAATAAGACCTAAACTATAAAAATTAGAAGAATTAACAAAGGAATTGCTCATGTAGCTAGAGATTGCTTTCTGTCATTAGACCGGGTGATATATATAACTGATGAAGATGTGCACTCCTGTTCTTTTTTTTCCTTTATTGTGTTAAAATTAAGAAACACTGATATTTATAATTAATTCTTAATTTTTTAAACAAGTATTAAAATATGCCCATCATTTATTTGATTTCAAACAAAGAAATAGTACTTCAAAGAGAGTTTATAGAAAGTAACTTTATGAGTTTATCTGTAGCATCCTGAATTTAATTATTGAGTAATTTTATTGCTCAAAAAATTAAATTAAGAGTGTTAAATTATTAATCGGTTGCTATCTGTAAGGAATTAGAGGCCGATGTCCAGTTCAGAACAAAAAGCATACAACAAGTTTAACAAATTGAATCCAAATTTTTATCCCAAATATTTTATACATAAGTCTTTGCAAATTTGTATGTATGAGAAATATCTTTAACATATATATGATTTTTTGACAATGTTATTCGCATGAATAGATTTCACTCTTTGTAAAATTACAGTATTTTTCATATGTGTTATAGATTCTCCTCCTTTACGCCAATTCAAAATAAAGTGATATATAGTAGAGAAAATTTTTATGAAGATAGAGATCAATTAATAATGCATCAACTAAATGAGAGGACGGAAAAGTTACCAACTTGATGATAAAAGACTTATCCAAATTGAATCTTTTATGAAATGTATCTGATGATCTACAATTTTGTAGTTGTATAAATAAAACACTTAATTTGTTGGGTAATTGCCAAAGAATAAAGAATAAAAAAAATTTAAACTTACAAGATAGGGGGAAAATGAAGAGAGGAATAAGACCTAAACTATAAAAATTAGAAGAATTAACGAAGGAATTACTCATGTACCTAGAGATTGCTTTCTGTCATTATAGGGGTGATATATATAACTGATGAAGATTTACACTCCTTTTCTTTTCCCTTTGCTCATACCACTTGATGCAAACACACCATACAGTACCATATAAATAACACACATATTTATCATCTACTTCACAATTAATCATTTTTATAGTAATCCTTCAAATAGCAAATAGATAATAAATCCAAATATGATCAAGACAACCGCAATCAGTAACTCAACTATAACTTATCAATACATAACTCGCAATTGCATTCCTTGGCATTTCCCGCTTCACTTGGCACTTCCCTTCGGTACATCCGTCACTTCGTTATCATTGGTTACTAAAAACAAAGCAAGGGTGAGTGTTTGGAAATCATAATTAATATAGAAATTAATGAAATGGAATAAATTCCACACTACCCCTACTATGAGACTTTTTTACATAGCGTTTCTCTGTCTCAACTCAATAAACCACGAAGCATGATCACTTAGCATTTTATATCATCATCAATAGTACAAATCCACATCCAAGCACTCAAATAACATATATTCAAATATATACCGTAATTCGTTTCCATTCAAGTCATACATAAATTTCAATTTAAATACATGATATCAACATAAATACATACAACATATCTGTCTCCCAAGCATACATCTTATGACTTACTAGTATCTAATAATTCAAGTAACTAATAAACCAAATACTACATAAATACCAATACAAAATCACCAAAGGTCAAATCATGTAAAACATAATTGAATTTTAAGCAATTATCTTGACACCCTAGTATTCGGATACTAAAAGGATCAACCTTCAGCTAGGGGTCCTACTTGACACCCTGTGAACCCGACTTGGTTCACTGAGCTTGACTTGGCTCCCCACCTCAACCACTGGGTCCTACTTGACCACTAGGTAGCTCAACTGGGTCCTGCTTGACCATGGAAGCCAAAAGCGAAGGGTAACATATACTGTCGGTTGTCCTTAACCACAAAAATCACATCATGTCATTTAAATTTTCCCTTTCTTGTTAATAAATGACACAGATCCTCAATCCAATTAAATATGGTGGTCATACAGATCCGACCCATGTTCTACCACCAGGGAGGCCACACAGACGATGCCCCAAATATAACACCTCATTTTATCAAATAATCACCAAATATAAATTATCATCATCACAGAAAAGGGTCACACAGTCCTGACCCATGATACAAAACAACAAAGCTTCACATACGCCATATGGTAATCAACACAAATCATATTCTTTTAATTTCATTATTCATATCATTACCATAGCATAAAATATAACCATCATAAACTTCTACATCCTTTCATCTTACTCACCATACATAATTATAAACATATTTATAAAATCTAGTTACCATGCGTCACATACTACTCCAACTAACTCATACACTTTCTAAAATCATCATTTCTTTACTTCATCATTTAATATCATGTTTTGCACTACCATTAAACTCGTAAACATAATCATGACATCACATAACCGCTAAAACACATTTATTTATTTATTTTGTCATCATAAACAACAATAAATATAATTCATCAATCACCTTTCACATTGTAGCTCATGCACTAACTATCATACGCCATAAAATCGTTAATTAACATTACCTCACATACTAGTTCTCACTAAGCTATAAGCTTTAGGACCTCTAGCTTGATCATTTTCATCCATGTATAATTAATAGATTATCCATTTATTCACCATACTATCCGATTTATAACATATACTACATAGGTTAAACCTCCCGCTTACTATTATTTAATTTATCTGACACTATTAACTAATCAATACCATTTCATATATTCTACAATTGTCATTTTCATACTTTTTCAATCAAGCTAATTCCTTTACGCAACACACACAAATATATATATATATATATATATATATATATATATATATATATATATATTAAATCTTCAATCATATGAATTATTTTAGACCTAGTAGCATCTCATATTACATAAACATCATTTAAACCTCTAAGCTCTAATTAATTACACTACACATAATTGAGCAATGACTAATTCTAATCAATTGTAACTCGAACACTCCCCTTACCTGGATTTCAACGCTCCTGAACTATTTTGTAATTTTTTGACAATCCAAACTCGTATAATTTTTCGATTGTTAATTATAAAACCCACGATCTTTGATAATCTTCTGGAGGTTCGTTTCGACACCTATGATCATTGAAACGTATAACCCATTAGCCTTTAACAATACTCCTTGCTTCTAGAACCTTAATCAAGCTCTACAACACCATAGAAATGAAAAATTGGAACCCCCATGCATGAATGCAATTCGGCTAAGAAAGGGAAGAAGGAAGAACATGATTTTGGAAGCACCTATTATAATGAACACCATTATCAAGCTCAAATGCACGAGGAAAACTCAAAATGGAACCCCCCTATGCAAAGCCATTTTCGGCTAGGGAAAGAAAGAGAGTAAGAAAGAGGAAAATGCTAAATTGAAGGTACCTCAAAACTTCTCTTGTTGCCACAACCACAAAGACGTGACCAATTCCAAGTTTCGATGCGAAATAGACCACCAGTTTGGGCCATAAAGCTCATGGCTATGGAGAGTGAAATGGAGAACAGAAACACGCTTGAAAGGCTCGAAAAAGAAGAGAATGTGTTTTTGTTTTATGTCATTAAGAGCATTATGGTAATTTACCCTTTTCTTTTCCTTTTTCTTTTAAAACTTAAAGCAAAACTTACCTTTTAACCTTCTTGGTAACTAAAATTTACCACCACCAATTTAAACTTTATTTAAATTTTAATGACCAACCAATCAAATAAATTTATTTAATTTCAAAACATTTAATTATTTAAAATTTTAATTATATAATTAATAATGATTTTCCAAAAAATTGAAATTTATTTAAAATAATTATTTATAATTTTCAACCAATCACCGATTTTTAAATTAATTTTCTGGGATGTTACACTTCATAACTTTAAAATAAAAAAATTATTTGTTACATAATATTGATATTGGTGTTGTGACCTGTCTAAGTTTAATAACACTGAAATAAACTCAAATCCAACATTACATAACATTAGTGTTGTGACCGACATTTTATTCAAGATAGAAAAATACATGTTACTTATAGCGATAAATGATTGTTTTACGATTTTTTTTAAATTATTTAGGATTTATTATATAAATGATGAGATTGCATTTTTAAAAAATTATCTACGAATAAGTATTTAGGATTGCTAGAAGAAAAGTGCATGTAACTTGTAGCTCAAACTCGCATTGGGCTCAGGTTTTTTAGGAATAAATTCAAAAAATTTAAATTTGGGTCATAAATGTAACTATAACCCAAGCCCAAAACATTTGTAGGCAAATTTGGGCTATAACTCATTTTGCCCATAAGGATTGCTGCACCGCCCTTTTTTTATTTTTGCATCACCATTATCTTTGAAAATTTGAAAAATATTAGAAAAAGAACTTTTTTATAAGTTTTTTTAAAAACTTTCAGAAATTATATTATGGAAGTTTTGATTTTAAAAATTTGTCTTGCTCGGTTGTATCTAATAGGTGCAAAATTTCAACAGTGTTTGTATTTCTTTACTCCCCATGCTTTTTTGCGTTGATCATCTAAGAAATGCTTTAAAGTTTATATTTATAATAGGAGACTTTGGTCTAGGTAGTAGGTAAGAAATTTGACACATTTAGGTGTATCCTAAAGGATTAAGCTTATCAATTATCAATTATGAGATATTATGAATTTTAAATCATGTGGTTAATTATTTTTGATGTTCACCTAAAAAAATAAAGTTTATAATTAATATTTTGTGAGTTTTGATACAAGAGATTAGAATTAACCTAAATTTACAATTTCGATCTTTAATTGTGGAATATGTGTGCATGGCTAGTAAATGAAATGGATTCTAGTAGTAATCATTTTTAAACATAGATTTCCTCTTTACTTTTGATTAATTGTTCTATTTCTCTTGCATAATTCTTAATTCTCAAAACCTAAATAATTTGTCTTTTTTTCTAATCATTCTCAACTCATGTTACAACCCATTTAAGAACGGTGTTGAAATATACTTTGTTAAATAATTTATGCACCTGTCAACATGAAAGATGCATCAAGTATCACTTTTGCAAGTTATTTTTTCCAACATATGTGGTGGTCTTAAAAATTTCTTAATCTTCCTAAATCAAAGCGGTGGAAAAAAGAGAAAAGTGGAGAAAAAACTAATAGTGTTAGGAACATTTAATAGAAAAGTACTTAGTTAAATCACTTTTGAAAATTAGAGGATTAAAAGTGTATGTAGCGAAAAGAAAGAAAGGAGGAGAAAAAAATATAAATAACATTTAATGGAAAAAGTACTTAATTATAGTGAGAAATGAGATATTAATATTTTATATTCTTCCATTTCAATTTAATTTACTAATTAGAGATAAAAATTATTTTTCTTTAATTGTCTATTTAAAATTTAAGAGAATATTAATTGTTCATTTAGAATTTTATAATAGGATTATTAATTGTTGTTTTTTAATAATATTTTAGTGGTATTAAAGATGAAGATAATTTTAAAAATAATAAATAAAATAAAATAAAATAAGAAAATAATCAATTATTTTATAAAAATTAATAACATTAACTACATTTTTTTAATATATGTGTTTCTTGTAACATCCCGAATTTTATAAAAATGAATAATTAATGAGAATGGCAAGTTGATGGTTATTGATGATGATGTGTGGGAATATATGGAACCATGGTGGCAAAGTATGAATATATATATATATATATATATATATATATATATATATATATATATATGGAGATGAGCTTGAATTTAATACGGATAATATGTTGGAATTAAAATTTTGTAAATAGGAATGCTCAATTAGGCCGTATGATACCTTTATAAGGTGTATGAACCATGGGATGAATCCAATTGGGTTTATAATGAAGAATTCTGAGTATGAATGTTTAGAGTGAGTTTTAGATGTTCCATGTGTCGCGTATGAAGTCTTGGTTGTGATTAATTTGACTTGAAAAGGAGAATTTCCTGCGTCAGGTTGGGAGGATTGCCAATTCTGGGTGAAATCCGATTGTCTCGCTCAAGCGAGATGGGACCTCGCCTAAGCGAGAGTCCCCTATTTCAGTATATTGGCCCCTGGGGTAGCTTCGCCCAGGCCACAAGGGGCTTCGCCGAGCGGGGTTGATGGAATTAGCTACTGGCCCAATTTCGCTTAGGCGAATGGACAGTTCGCTCAAGCGAAGATGCTGGGAGGATCAAGGATTTAGGTACTGGACGAAACCCGCCCGAGCGAAGAATTTAGGGAATGGCTTTCGCTCAGGCGAGACCATTAGAATGGTGAGTGGACGAGTGTATAAGTGAATCCTGCCCAAGTGGTAAAACTCTTGAGTGAACCCTGGGTGACTCAAGTCCGAGTCATGACCTTCCGAGTGAGGGAGTGGGCCTAAACCGAGTGGAAGGCTCGTGAATGTGATGATCTAGGCAGTGGAGTCCCGAATGGGGAATTTCCGAGCCTAGTGTAACCTGTTCCGAGTGGAGTACATTCTGATGTTCAATTCCGAGTGAGGCTTAAGTATGTGGATTTTCCGAGTGATAAAGATTTGTGATTGATCCGAGTAAGAGGTACTCGAGAAGGACACTGCCTAGGGAAGACTAGTTCATGTGTTGTAGAGTGAAAGCACGAGTAAAAACCCGAGTGGGGAAGGTTTGGGTATTTCTGAGTGGAAACACCGAGTGAACCTCTTCCGAAGGAAGAGTGATTATAATGGATCCGATTGAGGTGTCTTAGGAAGTCCTCTTCCGAGTGAACGAGGTTAGGTATACATTCCGAGTGACCAAATATTGGATAAATCCGAGTGAGATAGCTTAGTGGATTTCTCCGGGTGATGAGGTTAGGGTAATTTCGAATGGAATTTGATGGTGGAAATCCGAGCGAACCTCTTCTGAGGGAAGGGTTGTTGTGATGGTTCAGATAGGAAATATTCTAAGTATATGATTGTATATTCTGAGTGAGGAGAGTTTATGGATTCCGAGTGGAATAGCCATTTTTACCGAGTGAATAGAACCCCTGATTCTGAGTGAAGGGGATACCGAGTGGAGCCCGTGTGAGTAAGTACTCGGATTTAGAATGAACTTACCGAGGGAATGACTGATTGAGGCGACTCGGTTCTGGAAATAGATTACCGAGTGAAATACTTATTGAGTGATGACTCAAATCTGAAATAGATTGCTGAGTGATTAGCCAAGTGAGAACTGGACGGCCTTAATGATTCTGCCGAGTGAAAATCCGAGTGTTAGGAGTCGGTTTTGAATGATTTCACCGAGTGGGCAACCGAGTGTGATGAGTCGGTTTTAAAGCAATTTGCCGAGTGAAAACCAAATGAATGTTGGGTCAGTTTTGGGGGTTATTCTGCCAACAGAAACCCGAGTGCTGGGAAGAATTCCTGTCGGATTCGCTTAAGCGAATTAATACCTCGCTCAAGCGAGTGAGTGTGGAAAATTGTTATTGGAGTTGTTTCGATTGTGCGAAAGGAAAGGTTCACGCGAATGGGGCTGTCTCGCTCAAACGAAGTGGGTTTCGCTTGAGTGAGTGACACCTCTGTCTGTATTTTTCCCTTCCTTGTTCTCGGTTTCGATTGTACCTCCCTTCTTTTCTCTCGGTTTGTGTATAATGACCCTTCTTTTACTCGGTTCAGAGGACATAAAAGGATATTAAAGTAAATATAACATGGCAAGATGGATTATTGAGCTGCCATTTTTAATTGTGAGGTAACAGTGAGATATTTTTTAAGGGGAAACGAATATTAAAAACATAAACTCTCACTTTCTTCCCACTTTTCACGTCACTTTTCCCCTTCTTCCCCATTCTTTTTCTTCGTTTTCTTCCCTTCTCCATCTCCTCTTTTCTTCTCTCCAAAACCCAGCCGTGTGGAGTGTTTTCTCCTCTTCCACCATTTTCATTCCTTGTGGAAGCTTGAAGGAGAAGCTTGAACTGGACCTAATTTCTCCCCCTTCTCCCACTCTGTTTTTCGTGTGGATTTCTCTCCATGGAAGGCTTATGTTGGCTCCTGGGTGAGGTAAGTTCTCCACCATTCTTTATGGGTTTTATACCCTAGATGTTGGGTTTTATGTATTTGTGGGAGAGTATTTATGGCATATGGGTTGTTGGGAGAGCATTAATGTGGAAAACCCTAAGATGGGGTGGCTTAAGTGTGAGCCCTTACGAGTGGCTAATAAGGCACTTAAGATTAAGGTGGGTAGGTGATGAGAAATAAATGGGTATTAATGATGTTGATGGGTTTTTAGTGAAACCCTAACTCTAATAAATTGGGGGGAAGTGTGAAAGGAGAGTAAAATGTATGCTTAACGATATTAGAGAATGAGATTAATGATGAATAATGACCATTGATAGTGATTGATAAGCATGAGTATTAGTAATAGTTATTGGGGTCTAATGAAAACCCTTACATTATGAAATGGGAGAAAGGTATATATATAATAAATTATTGGATGATGGAAAATGATAGTGAAAATGGTAGAAGACCATTGATGGTGAAACCCATGAATAAGTGTTGTTATGAAATATGTAAAACAGAATGTGAATATTAAGTCATAATGATTGTGATGGCATTTGAATGATTAAGGTAATATGGATGACATTTTAGATGAGTGATAAATGTGATGTTGTTGTAATTGGGAATGGTTAACCCTTTTAGATCTAGAGGATCTTGGTTTTGAGAAAGGAATTCCCGAAGCCTAATACAGTTGCATAAGTTAGTGTTCATCAAATCTAGGACTTGATGTTGGGCTTTATGATAAGCTAGTGAATATTTAAGAACTATGAGGGAATACCTTGTAATGGCTTATTAATTGTATGCGTGTATATGTATAATATGTAGATCGTATTCCGAAGGGTGCAAAGGAGCTCTTGGAGCATTGGAATGGTTCGGCTCTCCCCTTAAGGTAGGAGAGGAGTTAACATTCAAATTGCATGAGTAAATTTAGTAGTGATTGTTGTATGTGATGGATACTCATGCTTGCCTTGCCATGTATATGTATTGAAATAATTGAAATGACAATTTGATAATTATTGAGAACTATTATGATATTCTTGTGATGGTGCAAGTAATTGACTTGCATGTGTGTGAGGCAATTATGGTTGCTATATATGTATATGTAATTCGTAACACCTCGTTGCCACGTGTGTGGATTAATATTATGATGATTGCTATTTCCTTTGATATCCATGTGTGGATTATTATGAATGATGAGATGAAAATCCACTAAATGAAGTGTGGTAATATTGATGAATAATATGTGATGTTGAAATGCCATAGTGGCTGTTTACAAGTATTGACTTGTGTGTATGATGTGAAATATATGCGAAAACATGTTGAGATGGAAATGCCACATTAAAACTTGAAAATAATAATTATGAAACCAACAAGGTCGAAACCCACTAAGGTGTATGGTGGTGTTGGTGATTGTGATGATGATGATGATGATGTTTGATGAGTGGCATTTAGGATGCACAGAGTAAGGATGCATTTGATTTGCATTTGCATTGCATCCATGGCATATCATCGCTGTCTATGTGGAATATTAGGGGGTTCCACTAGGCGGGCCCAGTGGGAGGGCGGCTCAGTGCACGAGCGTATTGTGATTTTCCCCTGTGACTCGGTGTATGAGTCACGAAGCTGTCCATAGTTTGGTGACGAGGCACCCTATGTGGCGGGCCCAGTGGGCGGGCGGCTCTATGGTGAGCGAGTTTACCTCGGTGTCCGACGGGACACGACTCTCTCGATGTGTGTTCGGGAGGGGCCCGTAGCACTTGTGGTAGTTGAGGCCACGATGTTAATCCGCAAGTCACAGGGTGACTAGTGCTACAGATGGGCGATAGCGGTTTGGTACCAGTAAAAGATGTTGTCGAGATGCATGCATGTTTTGAGATATGTGTACACATTTTACTACTGCAGTAGGGGCATAGTAGCACACCTATGCTTGACCCATAACTTGGTGTTTATTCCCACAGTCGGATCCGCATTTGTTGTTGATTATTCCATTGTGCATATGCATTAGCCATAAGAGCATTTGCATGTAGCATGGAGATATGCCAGAATATGATGATGATTGAGGATGATTGAGATGATGGTATTGGTGCTGATGAGATGAGAAGTTAATATAATGGAAGACCACATAAAAGTAAGAGAATATATGAATAAACGAAATGATGTGAATATGACGATCTGTATTTACGGCCCAATGTGATGAAGGGCGTGACTGTTTACGATTAATGATGATAATGAATATGAATGCCCTTGTTGATAAGTGGCTGGTGATTGTGTATATGATTATGTATGTGCTTGTGCTTATTTATGATATGAATTGCGATTCATGAGGCTTGTATGCCTATTGTGATAATGAGGTAATGAATGAATGATAATTTAATATTTTGATAGCAGAGCACACATGACGTTGTATGCATATACACATGATCACAATATATATATTATTTGTCATTTTGAATGTTTAACTCACTCTCCCATGTGGTCTCCTTTTTAGCATTGTGATGCAGGTTGCCATGGGATAAGTTTGGATTTAAAGATCAAGATTTGGTAAAGGTATATAGTGGTAGAGGAAGTGCCTTGGCCGGCATCATTTATGGATTCTTGTGTATTGATTAAATGGTATATGATGAAATAGATGATTTAAAGATTTTGAGTATGTATAAGACAATCCTTTGAATTGATGGATGATGAATGATATATATATATATATATATATATATATATATATATATATATATATAGAATGTAAGAGATGATTTGATGTGTATTAGAAGGATTGAAATTGAATGATGTTAATTGATGGTTGTGATAGTCGGGAGAAGATCCCCGAATGTAGATGAATATATTTATGTATATGTAATTATATCTTAGGCATTACATGCTTATATAATTATGTAAAAGGATGATGGATGTCTATTAGGCTTACGATATGCCATTGCGTGTTTTGTCGAGCCTTTTCTCATATCGTCATATATGGGACTAGGCGTGTGCCCGGTATACACATTCTTATTCCGCTGTAACTCTATTATTTTCGTATACCGTTATGGGCAATTTATTTATCGATCCAGCTTCAGGTTTTATAATCTCACCCTCTGGTTTCTCTGTGATTTGGGTCATGATGTGGTCATGGTGATGTCTTAGAAATATTTTCAAACGCGAAAAATTTATTCGCAATTTTTATTAATTATGTCGATCACATCGGGATTCGAGTACAGAAAATCAGGGGTGTTATAATCTAGTATCAGAGCATATTTTGCTCTGAATTGAAGTTATTGGTTACTGCCAGAGCATGACTGCTCTGTGAGGATTTGATATCATGGATGATTGGAGCATGATTGCTCAATGGTGAGATACTTATGGTGATCTTTGGAGCGAGATGCTGATTATTGGAATATGGTTGATTGTATAGATTTAAGGATGATGATTATCTAGAGCTTAATGACATGTTTGAGTATTGATTGCCCTAAATGGACTTATGAATGATTAATTGTCTAAGAATTATGAATTGATTATGGGGCATACTTGCTTATCGAGGGATGATTATGAATCATTAGAGTTGAGTTGGGTTTGATGCTCAATGAGGATTTTCTATAAGATTATAATTCAGAAGACGTGGTTGTTGTTTATTGGGAGTATGTCTTTAATTCCTAAGGTTGTATGATTAACTGGTGGAGCCTAGTTGCTCATTGATAATTATGAATGAATTATGATATTGAATATGAATGAATGAATTTCCTCAATATATGATGGATGTATGCGTTGTGTAAGACCGGCCAAGTTCCTTACCCTATTACCTTCAAATGACGAATATATTGTATTTGTGTATTGATGTTGATATATATATATATATATATATATATATAATGCAAATTGATTTGATGATGAATCCATGATTGAATGTTAATCATGGAAATGAAATATTGAGAAGTGAATATGAGATATGAAATATGAATTGATATGATGATGATTTGGTGCCATGTGTTGATCATGGATATGATATATATATGTATTGATTTAATGATGGACCTATGCCGTATGTTGACTACGGATAGGAGATATTGAGAAGAAATGGATATGGTAGTAGACTATATATGTTGAGACCTTGATGTGTACATGCACCTAGAAATTGAATTGTTGATCAGGTCTTTTATATGCATTATGCCTGTGGCGCTTAGACAAGGAATGTTTGTTGAATGAAATGAAGCTCACATGATGAGTTGAATGAATGAATGATATCGAATAATTCCCTAGTATGGATATGTTCGAGTATAAATGTTTGGGTGTCCCATTTGTGAAGGATGGATTTTATATCCCTTGGTACAAGAACCCTACGTGTTCTATGATATAAGTGATCCGTTGTATTTCCCTAGATTGGGAATTTGAATATGTGAAAAGTGATTAAATATGAAATCGAATATGTGTTAAATTGGGTTGTGTCTCGGTTTTGGTGTGTGAAAACCGAGTGAATAAATTAAATTGATTATAACCCAACTAGGTGTGATGACCTAGATGACTTGGTATGATCTTGCATGATAAATTGTTGTAGGGAATTAATTTAATAGACCCTATGGCGGTCTAGGCTCTATGTTGTTTTGTGAGCCATATCTAATGATGTTTTGTGGTGTGTGAGAACTTCACAATGGGTGCTAGGTAACCCTTGATGATAGATGAATAATGATGTTGAAATTGGGGTATAGTTGGAAATGATTAAAGTAAGTGATTTTTCGAAATGACCTTGGGCTAAATTGTATGCCCGGTATACACATTCTTATTCCGCTGTAAACTCTATTATTTTCGTATACCGTTATGGGCAATTTATTTATCGATCCAGCTTCAGGTTTTATAATCTCACCCTCTAGTTTCTCTGTGACTTGGGTCATGATGTGGTCATGGTGATGTCTTAGAAATATTTTCAAACGCGAAAAATTTATTCGCAATTTTTATTAATTATGTCGATCACATCGGGATTCGAGTACAGAAAATCAGGGGTGTTATATTTCTTCTCTCTTCGAATAAATAAATATAAAGGGAAGAAGTATAAATTCTTCTGTCATTTTTGTAATTAATGCTTAAGTTTAAAACGTTCAATTTCATTGTTTAATAATTAAGGATGCACCACTCTTAATAAAAATAAATAAATTTAATTATAAATATTAAATATACTATCTCACAATATTTAACTCAATAGAGAGATAACAAATTACATAAATTAAGGAATACAATTATTTTATCTTAATTATACTAAAATTTTTTATCCATTCTTTACTTATTAAACTACATTTTCTCTTTTTAAGTGTATTTTCACTCTCACCTGTAACGCCCTAGAGTCAACTTGCAAATCCTAGGATAATTACCGTCACCATATAAAATCTCATGGATAATTTATTTTTCACCTAGTAATTATCAAGAGATTCACAACCTGATTCCAGAGGTTACTAATACAATATCAGAGTACGCAACATTTACATAATTAACTTCTTATTATTATACATAACATCAGAGTTCTATACATATTATATTTTACAACAGGCACCTAGATCTTATAAAATATAAAGATGTAAAGTACCAAAACATAGCATATACATAATACAGCAATAGTAGTCACGTAAGCAAACATCATCATCAAAAGCCTTCATAATTCATCCATATTCAGCAACATCAACTTTGTCACATGTCTTCCTGGTTAACCACTAAAGGGTTGCCACAAGTAACAGAAAGAGTGAGATAAAATATCAAATAAATAGAAATCAAATTAGAACATACACAATCACAAGTAGGATGCTATGCGATGCAGACGCCAAACAAGTATTTTGTATTATACTTATGTTATTATATTCCGTTCTTTTATATGAATAAAAATGCATGATGGATCCATTCTGGTGGGAACATCTGCAGTGATTTCCAACAATAATATTTTTACGGATATCCAACCGATACCGCGCCCCATAATGCAACACCACATCGGATAACAATATCATAATATCAATAACAAGTATTGCGGGACCCCCCCTTAAGGACACACTGCTTAGACCTTAAGACGGCCGTGGTATAAAACCACCGCAGAGGTCTGTTGCTCAACAGAGCACATTCCCCCACTGGGAACCCCCTCAAAGAACCCCTCTGTGGATTCTTTGAACGGCCAATGCATATGATGCATGAATGCATTAAATTATCAAATTCCTTTATAATTAATTATTACAATAAAATTATTATAACAATCAATTAAGCATACTTTGTTTGTAATTTAAAGAATATGGAAACACATTTTCCATATTATTTATATCATAATTCAATCATATGGAAACACATTTTCCATAATTTTTATATCATATTTCAAACATATGGAAACATATTTTCCATAACATTTAATAATTCAAAGAATATGGAAACACATTTTCCACGTTATAGTAATTGTTTAATATCATATTCCAAACCATTTGGCATCAATTTTACAATTTAATTCAAATTAAATTAAAATCTAACTATATGAGTTTCTAAACAATTAAGCAAGCAATTCTAACTTAATTACTATGTATTTAATATCCTATCCTCTCTTTCTTACCTCAATTGAAGATCCTTAAGCTTTTCTTATGCTAAACTCCCTTGTATTTCCTCAAATCTTCAAGTTTGCATAATTTCTTCTTATGCAAAATTAAAGAGCCAGAGTATGGCAATGAAGGTTTTGAAAACTTCAAGAGGAAGATGAAAGGTTATAGGATTAGTGAGGTTTTTGGTTTGAGGAAATTTGGAAGGTTGGAGCCTGATTTATAGGCTTCCAATGGCGGTACTGTAGCAAATCACTGTAGCAGATCGAAGTGAAATAAGGCGGTGGGAAGAATGGAGAACTCTCATGAAGTTACAAGATTTTTCATGTGACGTTTCACTGTAGCATTTTACTGTAGCATTTCACTATAGAAGATTTTTATTTTATTTTATTATTTTATTTTATTCTACATTCCTTTTTCGTTTAATTCCGTTTTAAGTCAGACTAAAAATATCCTTGTATTAAATTTCCTATTTTCTAGGATTCATTTCTTATTTTTCTGAGAAACTTTAATTTTTTCACTGTTTAATTACCGCTTCAAATTTAATTAAAAATTTGGGCTGTTACACTCTCCCCCCGTTATAAAAATTTCGTCCTCGAAATTTAAACGTACCTTGTTAGAATAATTCAGGGTATTGACTTCTCATCTCATCTTCTCGTTCCCAAGTCATGCTTATTTCATCTTCTTGTTGCCAACCTACTTTCACCAATGAGATCTCTTTGCCTCTTAGTCGCTTGACGTCTTTGTCCATTATCTTCACTGCTGTTACTGGAATCGTAGGGTTTTCCTTAACTTCTATATCATCAGCCTCAATCACATGGTCTGGATCAGGTACATACTTCCGTAATTGTGAGACATGGAACACATTATGAAGATTGGAAAGGTGAGGTGGCAATGCAATCTGATATGCCACTTTACCAATTCTTTTCAGAATCTCATATGGTCCTATATATCTTGGAGTAAGCTTCTTACTTTTTAACACTCTTCCAACTCCTTTGTTGGGTGTTACCTTTAAGAATACATAATCTCCAACTTGGAATTCTAATGGCTTCCTCCTTTGATCATAATATGAATTTTGCCGATCCTGCGCAATTTTCATCCTTTTTCTTATCATATGAATTTGCTCTCTTGTTTGCTGGACAATTTCTGGTCCAAGAGTCAGGTGCTCACCTGTCTCTAACCAACAGATTGGTGTCCTGAACTTTCTACCATACAATGCTTCATATGGTGTCATCCCAATGCTTGAGTGATAACTGTTATTATATGTGAATTCGATTAGTGGAAGGTAATGTTCCCAGCTTCCACCATGTTCTAATACACATGCTCTCAGTAAATCCTCCAGACTTTGGATAGTCCTCTCTGACTGTCCATCAATCTGTGGATGGTAGGCAGAGCTTAACTTCAGTCTGGTACCAAGCTCTTTATGTAAACTTCCCTAGAATCGAGAAGTAAATCTAGGATCTCTATCAGATACTATGCTTGACGGTACTCCATGTAATCTCACTATCTCCTTTATGTACACTTGAGCCAATTTCTCAAGTGAATGCTTCATGTTGATCGGAAGAAAATGGGTTGATTTTGTTAATCTATCGACTATCACCCAGATAGCATCATTGCCTCTTTGTGTTTCAGGTAAGCCTGACACAAAGCCCATGGCAATGTCATCCCATTTCCATACTGGTATTTCTAGTGGTTGTAATCCACCAGATGGTTTTTAATGTTCAACTTTACTTTTCTGACATATTAAGCAAGATGAAACATACTCAGCTATCTCCTTTTTCATCCTCTTCCACCAGAAATCCTTTCTTAAATCTTGATACATCTTCGTAGATCCAGGATGAATACTAAACATGCTTTTATGGGTTCATCTAGAATCATCTTCTTTAGTTTTGCATCCTCTGGGACACATATTCTTCCTTTCATCCTCCATACTCCATCTGAACCTTCTTGTAATCCCAGATCTTTTCCATTATGTTATCATTTCTTGGAGACATACATCTAATCTTTGTTTTTCACACACCATCTCCAGAAAATCATTAGTGATTTTCAGAACTCCGACAACCATATTTACTAAAGATTTTTCCTCAACTGCTATGTTTAATTCTCTAAATTGTTCAATCATTTCTAATTCTTTTATCATTAAAGCTGCCACATGAATAGTTTTTCTACTAAGTGCGTCAGCAACCACGTTGGCTTTCCCCGGGTGATACTTCAACTCAAAGTCATAGTCCTTGAGAAATTCCATCCATCGACGTTGTCCCATATTTAATTCTTTTTGATCAAATAGGTATTTGAGACTTTTATGGTCACTATAAACTTCAAACTTTGCACCGTATAAGTAGTGCCTCCAAATTTTTAAAGCAAAGACAATGGCTGCTAATTCCAAGTCATGAGTAGGGTAATTAAGTTCGTGTGGTCGTAATTGCAGCAATTACTTTTCTTTGTTGCATTAGGACACAACCAAGTCCCAATTTTGAAGCATCACAATAAACTTCAAAGTTTTCTTGGGGGTTTGGTAAAGCTAGAACTGGTGCAGTTGTTAATCTTTTCTTTAATTCTTGGAAACTTGCTTTGCATTCAGTGGTCCAAATGAAAGGTTTATTCTTATAGGTTAGTCGAGTCATTGGTAGGGAAATTCGGGAGAATCCTTCAATAAATCTTCGGTAGTAGCCCATGAGTCCTAAGAAACTCCTGATTTCTGTGACAGTCTTCGGCCTTTCCCAAGCTATTACAGCTTCAATCTTCGCAGGGTCGACTGACACTCCATTCTTAGATATCACATGGCCTAAGAATTTTACTTCATTAAGCCAAAACTCACATTTGGATAGTTTGGCATATAGCTGCTTCTCCTTTAGTATTTGTAGCACTAAGTACAAATACTTCTCATGCTCCTCCTTGATTTTGGAATAGATGAGAATATCATCTATAAAGACAATGACAAATTGATCAAGGTATGGATGGAATATCCGGTTCATGTAGTCCATGAACACGACTGGAGAATTAGTTACACCAAAAGGCATAACTAAATATTCATAGTGGCCATAGCGTGTTCTAAAGGCTGTCTTTGGAATATCTTCTTTCTTTACGCGAATTTGATGGTATCCTGATCTCAGGTCTATCTTGAGAACACAGTAGCTCCTCGTAGTTGATCAATAAGGTCTTCAATCCTTGGTAACGGGTATTTATTCTTAAACGTCACTTTATTCAGTTGGTGATAATTGACACAAAGTCTCAAACTACCATATTTCTTCTTGACTAGTAGTACAAGTTCTCCCCAAGGAGATACGCTAGGTCGTATGAATTGCTTTTCTAATAACTCATCCACTTGCTTCTTTAATTCAGTCAGTTCCATTGGAGACATTCTATAGGGTGCTCTAGCAATGGGTTCTGCTCCAGGAATTAGGTCAATAGAGAATTCTATCTCTCGTTCAGAAGGTAATCCTGGAACATCCTCAGGGAATACTTCTGAGAATTCACAGACTACTGGTATCTTACTTATATCAGGAATAACTTTTCCTTTTGTAAGTGTAAATACCATGAATAATTGGGCTTCATTGTTTAAGGAATATCCTATAGGGTTTTGTGAGGCATCATCCTCCTGACACTCCATGTTGTCAGGTGGAAAAATCACAGTTTTATTACGGAAATCCACAAGGACATGGTTAGCAGATAACCAATCCATCCCTAAGATAATTTCCAAGTCCTTTAATGGTAAACATACTAAGTTCACGTTAAAATTTCTACCCCATATATGTATAGAACAGCCTTCACACATGTTAGTTATCCTAAGATGGTTACCAGTAGGAGTAGAGACAAGAAAATCATATTGTATAGATTTCATAGGTAAATTCAGACACCTAACACATTCTTCAGCAATGAAAGAATGTGTCACACCAGAATCAAATAAAACTGATAAAGTAGTATTGTTAAGAATGCACTCACTTTGTACTAAGTCATCTGCCTGCGATGCCTCTGATCCACTAATTGCAAATACTCTGCCAGCTGCAGGTGATTTGTTCTGATTATTCACTAGCTGTCCATTTTCTCGTCCTCGACTAGCTGTGCCTTTGACATTAAGTCCTCCACGACCATTGGTATTACGTCCATCTCGAATGTTGACTCCTCTGTTGGCTCCATTGTTGTTGTTCTCAGTTTTAACATTCACAGTGTTAGTGCCTTGGTGAAGTTGTGGGCAATTAGGACGAATACGTCCCTTCTGGTTGTATTGGAAACAGGTAACATCTGTCTGTGTACAATCACGAGTTCTATGATTTCCTTCACACTTGTAGCAGTTCCATGTGATTGGCTGGTTCGCGCGTCCTCCAGATGATGAAGTTGATCCTTCTCGAAATCTATTCTGATTAAATGCTCCTCGCCTTTTAAAGTTCATTAGTTGAGGTCTCAATTGTTTACTGCTTTTCTCTTGCTCGATCCTAGCCCGATGGTTCTCTTCAAAGATTCTGCATTTGTTGATTAAAGTAGGAAAACTCTTAATCTCCTGATGTCCTGTGGCTTCTTTAATTTCTAGCCTTAAGCCATTTTCAAATTTGACGCATTTAGAAGCCTTAGTTCCTGGCTATTGGAAAGGAGGATAAAACAATGATAGTTCCTCAAATTTGGTAGTGTATTCTCCAATAGACATATTCCCTTGCTTTAATTCTAAAAATTCTAATTCCTTTTTGCTTCTAACACTAGCAGGGAAATATTTCTCGAGAAAACTTTCTTTAAAATTCTCCCAGTTGAGTAGCCTACCGGCTTCCAGTAACCTATCACGCGCGAAGATCCACCAATTTTTTGCTTCCCCTACCATCATATAGGTAGCATATTCTACCTTCCGGGCTTCAGTGCAAGGTAGGGATCGGAAGATACGTTCCATTTCTTTAATCCATAGGTAAGCCACCTCTGGATTATAGTTTCCTTTAAATTGGGTAGGTTTCCTTTTCAGGAAACGGTCAAGTCCATAGGTTCCTTCAGCTAACCTTTGTTGTTCTTGTCTTTCAAGGATCTCAGCAAATCGATTGAATGCAACAGCCATGGCATCATCGTTCTGACGTCTAGCCATTTCTTATCCTACAGGTACGAGTACCACTGCATTCGGTTACTGAGTATCTAATATACTCAGAGTTATAACAATTTTTATGTTATCTAACTAGTAATAATACTAAACAGAAACATACAAAGAGCACACATTACACACAAGCACACAAATTTCAAACAAATAGTAATCAAGGTTTACATACTTCAAGCTATCTTTCTTTAATTTCTAGTTACTTCCTAAGGTTTTCTTTATATTTTATATACCATTGCTCTGATACCACTTCAGTTGTAACGCCATGGAGTCAACTTGTAAATCCCAAGATAATTACCGTCACCATATAAAATCTCATGGATGACTTATTTTTCACCTGGTAATTATCAAGAGATTCACAACCTGATTCCAGAGGTTACTAATACAATATCAGAGTACGCAACCTTTACATAATTAACTTCTTATTATTATACATAACATCAGAGTTCCATGCATATTATATTTTACAACAGGCACCTAGATCTTATAAAATATAAAGATGTAAAGTACCAAAACATAGCATATGCATAATACAGCAATAGTAGTCACGCAAGCAAGCATCATCATCAAAAGCCTTCATAATTCATCCATATTCAGCAACATCAACTTTGTCACATGTCTTCCTGGTTAACCACTAAAGGGTTTCCACAAGTAACAGAAAGAGTGAGATAAAATATCAAATAAATAGAAATCAAATTAAAACATACACAATCACAAGTAGGATGCTATGCGATGCAGATGCCAAACAAGTATTTTGTATTATACTTATGTTATTATGTTCCGTTCTTTTATACGAATGAAAATGCATGATGGATCCATTTTGGTGAGAACATCTGCAGTGATTTCCAATAATAGCATTTTTACGGATATCCAACCGATACTGCGCCCCATAATGCAACACCACATCGAATAACAATATCATAATATCAATAACAAGTGTTGCGGGACCCCCCTTAAGGACACACTGCTTAGTCCTTAAGACGGCCGTGGTATAAAACCACCGCAGAGGTCTGTTGTTCAACAGAGCACGTTCCCCCACTGGGAACCCCCTCAAAGAATCCCTCTGCGGATTCTTTGAACGGCCAATGCATATGATGCATGAATGCATTAAATTATCAAATTCCTTTATAATTAATTATAACAATAAAATTATTATAACAATCAATTAAGCATACTTTGTTTGTAATTCAAAGAATATGGAAACATATTTTCCATATTATTTATATCATAATTCAATCATATGGAAACATATTTTCCATAATTTTTATATCATATTTCAAACATATGGAAACATATTTTCCATAACATTTAATAATTCAAAGAATATGGAAACACATTTTCCACGTTATAGTAATTGTTAATATCATATTCCAAACCATTTGGCATCAATTTCATAATTTAATTCAAATTAAATTAAAATCTAACTATATGAGTTTCTAAACAATTAAGCAAGCAATTCTAACTTAATTACTATGTATTTAATATCCTATCCCCTCTTTCTTACCTCAATTGAAGATCCTTAAGATTTTCTTATGCTAAACTCCCTTGTATTTCCTCAAATCTTCAAGTTTGCGTAATTTCTTCTTATGCAAAATTAAAGAGCTTGAGTATGGCAATGAAGGTTTTGAAAACTTAAAGAGAAAGATGAAAGGTTATAGGATTAGTGAGGTTTTTGGTTTGAGGAAATTTGGAAGGTTGGAGCCTTATTTATAGGCTTCCAATGGTGGTTACTGTAGCAAATCACTGTAGCAATTTGTAACACCATCTGTTACACCTTAATAAATTCTAGAAAAATTCGTAATTTTTTTTACTAAAGATATGATTGTTAAAAAGAAACTATCGGAATAAATTATATACATTATTTCTGAAATACCTCATAAATATTATTAAAACTTTATAAAGTATTTGTACATTCATCCGAAGAAAATAAACATTAAACATTATAAGAAAGAGAGGAAACTCCATGGCCCAGAAGCAGTTACTTATTAACATTATTTATTCATTGGACCACGGTATTCATACCGAGCTTCCTTTCTAGAACATGCTATAGTTACTGCCGATATTCTTCAATTCTTCCCTCTGAACCATCAATTTAGAATATATGAAACAAAAACACGGAGAAAAGAGTGAGAAACAGAATATAATATTCTCGATTAAGACATAAGCAACAAAGGGTTTTCACAAACTAATACATAATAATATCAATCACAATCACATACACAATCAATTATGAATGCATGAATGTTATGCAATATCTTCATCATAACTTACCTATATATGTTGGCCCTTAAATTTTTTATTTGCACTGGGCCAACCAAGAGTTTACACTGTTTTATAAGTCCAGATAATAATAATATGAACAGGTCAACTGGCATGGAAACACTTAGAGACTAGTCAGATTGAGAAAGTTTTTATTGTGAAAGTACCCGACACTAGGGAGCTACCCCAGGTCCCCTGAAGCACCCTTTCACACCCTCTCATCCCAAGGCTCGTAATTAAGCCTCCTCTAATGTATCCTCGGTTTCTACAATTCGTCCCCAGACAATATCATTTTATTTCACTTTAATGATTCATGATACATGAACTACTCGCGAATTTAGTTGGTTAAGACTTTTAGAAACTCAATTATTAAATCCCTTAAAGGTTTACAATATCATTTCAATAAACTGTACATTTTCTCAATTCTCTGAATTTCTGTCCCAAAGAAGTAAATTTGGTACAGTTTTCGAATCTCACTGAAATTTGAGTTTCTAAGCCTTAAATATCTAAAAACTTTCTCATATAAAACTTTACATAATCTTTCTCAAATTAAATCTTAACAAAATCAAATTTAGAAATCTTAATTATTTTTAAATATCTTTAGTTATTAAGTTGGAATAAAATAATTTTCTTTTGAAAATTTTATTTTATTAAAAGAGAATAATCTTTAAGTTATTAACCAAAAATACTTAAAATTACAAAAATTTTCTTTATCTCAAGATTTAATTATTTTAATTTATTATTAATTTTCATAAAATGTTTTCTTTCTAAAATAAATACTAATTTTTTTTATTCTAAATATTGAAAATAAAGTTAATATGAATAATTTCTAAGAAGAAATAAAAGATAATAAAATTTAAAGAGTAAGGTAGGAAATTCTTACTGAATTTTAGCTTTCCGTCATGCTCGCTATATGCTCAAACTCCATATTACAATATCATCAATCAAATATTATCAATCACAGTTAAACATCATCAATCATAATCAAATCAATTAAATATCATTAAATACATATCATAATGCAAAATTTAATGATTATTAATATAGTTGATTTTTTTTTAGTTCCTTTTGTCCATTCCTAGCATAGGTATATGTAAGTCCATATAATCCAGTCCTTGCATAGGTATTGTTCAGTCCATATGGGTCATAATGGTCCAAGTCCTTGCATAGGTATAGTCCAGTCCATATAGGTCATAATGGTCCAAGTCCTTGCATAGGTATGTTAGAGTTAGTTAAACCGGATATTTAATTTAAAAATTTATTAAAAATTTTAAGTTAAAAAGTTAATATTTTAAAATAATGATATTATTAAATTTAAAAGGAGTAAGGGACTCCTCCCATTATTCTTATGTCTTTTCATATTATACTCTTGTCTCACTCCCCCTTATCTTGAGTTGTTACCAAAAGAGAGTTTGCTTTGCGCCTCCGATTTCTAGAAATATTAATACCAATCTTATTTCAGTATAAGCATAAGATGAAGATTAAGATTACTACTTAAAACAGAAATGGTAAATTTTGAATAGTGAATAGTGAATAGTAAATCATGAATAGTAATGGTAAATAGTAAAACGTGAATAATAGCGGTAAATAGTAAAACGTGAATAGTAACGATAAATAGTAAATCGTGAATAGTGACGGTAAATAGTAAATCGTGAATAGTGACGGTAAATAGTAAATCGTGAATAGTAACGGTAAATAGTAAAACGTGAATAGTAAAGGTAAATAGTAACAGTAAATAGTAATTTACTATTGAAATAGTAATTTACTATTGAAATAGTAATTTACTATTGAAATAGTATTTTACTATGCAGAATAGTAACTTAAAATAATATTATTTTCAGTATAATAACAGATTTCTAAAAACGATATGAAAATAACCCAAAAAATATAAAAGAGAAGTATTCTTACCTTAGGATTTTGGCAGAACCTTCTCCCAAAAAAAATTTACTTCTCTTTCTCACTTCCACCACTATCTCACTAGCACTACTATATTAAGAAAACTTAATCTGAAATTGTGAATTCTAAAGAAGAAATCCTTCGGTATTTATAGGAAAAAAATTTACTATGTATTCCATTATTTTAATATAAAAATACTATGCATTTTTAAATTTTT
The DNA here is from genome assembly GCA_037962975.1 of Clitoria ternatea. Taxonomy (NCBI): domain Eukaryota; kingdom Viridiplantae; phylum Streptophyta; class Magnoliopsida; order Fabales; family Fabaceae; genus Clitoria; species Clitoria ternatea. The sequence goes on from CM075674.1 coordinate 46,068,601, forward strand.
TATTCCTGGTTACTGTGCATCTTTTGAAAATTTCATACATGCACAGTGTTTTGCATAGTAACTGTCGGCAAAAATTATTAAGTCAAATAGTAACCCTTCACTCGGTATATTTTAAATATTCAAAATGAGTCCTTTTGAAATTTAGCGATATTATATCAGTCCTCACTAATTTTATAATAAGTAATATAAAGCTAAAATTTTAAAAATCTAAAATTTTCTGTTAATAAAAATTTATTGATACGTTTCCAATTTTTTAACGATTAGAAAAAATCAAAATTTTTCTCAAACCGATAATTTTTAGATAAGTCTACTTGAAACGGATTTTAAAAAATTTTCTTATAATTTCAATTCACTTTCTTATAAATATTTTTAATTTAAGTCACTTATATAAATTTAAAATTATATAAAAAATATTATTTTATAAAAAATTCCAAAATTCCAAAAAATTCCAAAAAATAAATAATACGTAGATTAAAAAGTTCTAAAGAACCATAATTTAATTCCTTCAAAATTTCAATATAAAAATAAAAATAGGGGTGTTACACAAATCACTATAGCAAATCACTATAGCAGATCAAAGTGAAATGAGGCGGTGGGAAGAATGGAAGTGAAATGAGGCGGTGGGAAGAATGGAGAACTCTCATAAAGTTACAAGATTTTTCATGTGACGTTTTACTGTAGCATTTTACTATAGCATTTTACTGTAGAAGATTTTTATTTTATTTTATTATTTTATTTTATTCTACGTTCCTTTTTCGTTTAATTCCGTTTTAAGTCAGACTAAAAATATCCTTGTATTAAATTTCCTATTTTCTAGGATTCATTTCTTATTTTTCTGAGAAACTTTAATTTTTTTCACTGTTTAATTACCGCTTCAAATTTAATTAAAAATTTGGGCTGTTACATCACCCAAGTAGTATTAAAAATTATTATTATTAATAGTTTGAAACTATAAGTAAACATTTAAATATATAGGGACAAAATTCTCTGTTGACAATTAAAGAGCAATGTAAATGTTGATAAAGAGTTTGTATCCGAGCCATGACCTAATGAATTCCATGAGACCATCTAACCTAAACTTTTTGTAACAGAAAAATATATAATTCCTACATCGTGTTAGAGCATATAAATATATTTGTTTTGTTTCATTAAATATTTTACATAAAATACAAAGACACTTTAAAAAATAAAATAAAAGACAAGGACAAGGACAAAACCTAAGTGTAATTTTTGGTGAGTAATTATTTTGTATTTTTTTATTGTTTTTATTTCTAATTATAAAAGTATCACGTATTTTTTTATCTTTAACAACAAATTGTATCTTTTTTTATTTTTATATATAAATTTTTTAAGAAAAAAATTAAAAAATATGATAGACTTATAATTAAAAATAAAGCAAAAGATAAAAACAAAACACTTTGCTCTTGTACTAATTCCCTAACCCCTTGACAGTTTTAGGTTCTTTACTGATTAGAATTTGAGTTTTACTTCAATAATCCATGAAATAAAATTCTACAATAATGCTTGTGAACACCTCTTTTGGTCCGGTCCAAGTGGAATGAATCTTTTTATACTGAATTCCAATTCAGAATGGTCAAATCTGAATAGAATAACTCAAAAATGATCAGATCCGAGCAAGATGACTATGATGGAAGCATTTCCGAGTGGAATATAGACCTGTTGGAGGCAAATCCGAGTGAAATGACTCAGATTGAAGCATTTCCGAGTGGAATATAGACCTGTTGGAGGCAAATCCGAGTGAAATGACTCAGATTGGAGCAAATCCGAATGAAATAACTTAAGGAATGATCAAATCCAAGTGAAATGACTCAGATTGGAGCATTGCCGAGTGGAGTATGTCCCTGTTGAAGAGAAATCCGAGTGAAATGACTCAAAAAGGATCAAATCCGAGTAGAATTACTCAGAATGAGTCAGTTCCGAGTGAAATGCTTCCCTGTTGAAGGTGAATCCGAGTGGAAGGCTCCCTGTCAAAGCCATTCCGAGTGATACTCTGTTGAAGGATGAATGCTGAGAAGGATTGCTCTTTGACTGCAATTAATCCGAATGAAGAAATGCTAAATCCGAGCGAGAGCTTTCTAGTTGCTACTGATCTGAGTGAAAACAAGTCTGAGTGAAGGAAAAACCGACTCAGAGTGTAACTGGAAGGACAAATTTTGATTGGACGAAAGCTTTTCCGAGTGAAAATACCAAGTCTCCAAGTCTTGAGTGGGAAGCAAGCCCTTTCCGAGTGAAAATGCTAAGTTTCGACTGATCTGTGCCGAATGATCAATATTCAATCGGTTTCCGAGTGACAACAACCGAATGGAAGGATTTCCGAGCCAATCTTCACTCATCCTGCAAATAAGGGCTGATTGAACCATTTGCCCAATACCGAGTAGTCCTTCTTCAAACAATCAATTCCGAGCCCATTTCCATCAATTTCCGAGCCAATCTTCACTCATCCTTCAAATACCGAATCCCCTCCTTTTTCACCCAGATTCTGAGTCATCCTTTACCCATTCCCGAGCCAATTTTTACCAATTTCCGAGCCCACTTCCACCAATTTCCGAGCCCTTTTAGCCAACATCACCAAGCCCATTTTCACTAAATCCGAGTCACCATTTTCCCCCCAAACTCACTCACCACTCTCACCCAGATTCCGAGTCACTCTTTTAACCATTTCGAAGACCCTTTCCACTCAACCTCCGAGTCACTTTTTACCCATTTCAGTCGGTTCCGAGTTACTTGTCACTCGGTTCCGATTGAATGTTTCACAGCAGCCTCACACCGAGCAAAACCTATACTCGGCCTTTCATAGGAGGACTCTTCCCAGAAGAATTCTCACTCGAAAAGGAGTATTTTCACTTGGCTTTCTATTGGAAATGCTTCATTCCACTCGGAATTGACTCCCAATGTGGATGAACGCTGACTGAGAGACTAATTCGAGTCACTCTCTCTCGGATTTCCACCATTCTCTCTCGGATTTCCACCATCCTCTCGGATTTCCATCATTCTCTCTCAGATTTCCACCATTCTCTCTCGGATTTCCACCATCCTCTCGGATTTCCATCATTCTCTCTCGGATTTCCACCATCCTCTCTCAGATTTCCACCCGGCTCCCCCTGTTCGCCCTTGCTGACTTAGATTCCACCACCCAAGTGGATTCAGGAATCCTGGGGGTGGCAGACAGGGGCGGAAGTGGAGGAATTAAAAATTCCCACCAGCCGTTGTCCCCCACTCCACTCTGAGTGGAAGCCTGAGCTAGCTTTCTACTCTGAGTGGAAGCCTGAGCTGGCCTTCCACTCGGACAAGCCTATAAATGGGCAAGTGCTGAAGCTTTGAGGGGAGGCATTCATTAAGAGAAAACTCTGCCTAAGTTTACCTTCGTTCTCTCTTTCACTCACACCAGCTCAGCCCCTCACAGCAACCAAACACTCTCAAGCTCCCTCACAACTACCAAATACCACTCGGTACAGCCCCTCTCCTCACCAGCACCCTTCACACCTCACTGTTCAGCATCCTGAGACCAGCTCTCCTGCTCCATCACTCGGTTTCTCAAACTTGCACCCGGTATTCCACTTTTCACTTGGTATTTTCCATTTTTACTCGGTTTTACTATTTTTTTTACTCGGTTTTTCCTATTTTACTTGGATTTTCATTTTTCCACTCTGATTTTCATTGTTCCACTCGGATTTTCCTAGTTTCACTCGGTTTTCCCATTTTTTACTCGGTTTTCCATTTTTGCACTCGGTTTTTCCTTTTTTCTCACTCGGTTTTCTCTTCTCCCACTCAGTTTTTGCTCTTTTTTTTTCTTTTTTTTCCTCTCTTTTCCGAACTTACTGTTTCCTTCTCTCTCTTGTAGCTTCTGCTACCTTCCCTCTTTTGCTTTGTAGTAAAAATATAATAAAGGGAAATAAATGTTTCCTATGTTTTCTTTTAAGTCTAAATAAAATAAAAAAAGAAATAAATCATTCTTAATCAGTGTCGTACGGAAAATACTTCCGTCTACACAGCCTCTATAAGATCCGTACACGTGCGAAGAACTTCGTCTTGTATGGGTTCTTCACCAAAATGATACCCACCAACATTTCCCTAATCTTTTCCTAAAAAAAACATTTAAAGAACTACGTGACCCTGATTTCTCGAAAGCTCGAGAATACGTAGGAGCAGGAAATAGTTCCTGTCGGGCCCATCTTTCTTTATTTAATTTTTTTTAGTGTTTCCATTTTTGTCTTGCTATCAAAAGGAGGAGCGAGATTAATTTGGACGAGACGTCCTGTTAATCTCATATTTTTTTAATATCTCTTTAAAAAAGAAGGAGCGAGGTTAATTTAGACGAGACGTCTTGTTAATCTCATATTTTTGTAGTATTTCTTTAAAAAAGGTGGAGCAAGATTAATTTGGACGAGACGTCCTGTTGATCTCATGTAAATATTCTGTGTTTATTTTTTTGTTTATTTTTGTATATTTTGTCATCTCGTATATTTTCTTTTCATGAAGAAGTTAAAATAATTAATGGATTAATTATAATGCGCTCTATCAAATTGAGGTAACCGTTTTTATAACTGACAGTTGTGAGGTGCTAATACCTTCCTCACCTGTAATCAGACTCCCGAATCATGGAATTTCATTTTTATAACCAGTGCTTTAACGAAAGGTTTTTCCAGTGTTTTATCCTAAAAATATTGGTGGCGACTCCCTGTTTATTTTTAAAATCGTTTTGAGGGTCGGTCGTGCCGTCGCGATCCCAGTCGCGACAGATGGCGACTCCGCTGGGGACTTAGAGAGTCAAGCCAGTCAATTTGATAGCGCATGTTTTAATTAGCATATTAAATATTTAACTTCTTCTTTTATTTTATTTCCTTGTCAATGTTTAGTTTCTGTTTTGTTTGTATTCTATCATTATGTTCTGTAAATATCTGTGTGATCATTGAACCCTAGGGTATTCGACTTTATTTTGTTGCTCTGTGTTTGTTCTATGTGCAGGATAAGTAAGGTACAGGTATTGAATGCCTCTTTCACACACTACACTCACAATTTGCACACACTTTTGAGTGGGACCCTATACCCGGGCCCAAATAAAACTTAAGATTAGGGGAGGTTGATAGCGGAGCCATTTGGGATGTACTTCCTGTCTTGTTACCGTGAGAATCTCAGCTAGAGTTTGACTTATTCATGGTGCCCACACTTAGTATACTTCCTACTATTTGTGGTCAACATCATGAGTAGGATCTTGGCTCTAGTGACCTTTAGAAGTTTTAGAACAAGTCACCTAATGCGAGGTATCACTGATAGATGAACTTTAGAACCATAAGGAGACCTTCAGAAAAACCCACCTTAAGACACAAAGGGGCAAACTTTACTTATACCTTTTCTCATTCTCACTTCCTTTTCTGATCCAAATTAAGGGGACTGCTTGCCCGTTTAGTGGATTGCTTTCTTCTAAAATGACACACTTTTAATTAAGTGATCCTTTAATGGGCAAGTAGTCCTTTCCTTTTATGCACAAGTCTTTGGGCCTTGAGTTACGGATGTTTTGAATCAAAAAAAAAAGTATAAAAAAAATAAAAAAAAATCAATTTTTTTTTGTATTGACAATGATCAGAAAATCCGTAGCTCACATGACCCTTGATTTGTCATAAGTTTTGTCAAATCGAAACTTCCCTAAATATAAAAATGTTTTCAAAGTTACTAGGGGAGTATCGATTTGTAAAACACGTTAGTTCTAATGATTGATTTTCTCATTTCTTTATGTTCTTGCAGGAAGCTATCAAGAGCTTAGCCAGTACCTCTGAGTGAAAATATGAAAATTAACATGAGATCAGATAGTTGTGGTACAAATATACCCGGGTTGAAAAAATTACTGCATGTTAAGGCTAGGAAAGTCGATACAACCAGTTTGCAAGCATTAGGCAAGAAATTGGATATGAATCAGAAAATCGTTTTTTCAAGGAAATATGGGAGGATCCTAAAGTTGCTAGAAGTGGAGGTACAAGTCAAGGCAATTACTGCTTTGATTCAGTTCTATGACCCACCTCTCCGTTGCTTCACCTTCCGAGACTTTCAATTGGCTCCGTCTGTTGAGGAGTTCGAACAGATCTTGGGGATGCCACTAGAGGGACAAATGCCTTACCGCCACCTTGGACGTCATGCGAATATTGTTACCATCGCTGATATCCTAAGGATTAACCCAGAAGTCTTAAGAAGTAAGCAACTAAATAGAAATCAGGTCCTGGGGTTTGATCGAGAATATTTTGAGAAGCACATGCACTTGCTGCCTGAGAAAGGAGATTGGGAAGCCTTCATGGATACCTTGGCTCTAACCATTTATGGTGTTATCTTGTTCCCCAATATTGACAATTACATAGACTATGATGCCGTTGGTATTTTCCTTGCCCGCAAATTCAAATCTGAAAATCCTGTCACTGTTATCTTGGCAAATATATACTGCACCATGGACTTCTGCTGTACACAAGGTGGAAAGAGAATAATTTGTTGTCTACCTGCTCTGTATGTGTGGCTCACGTCACATGTTTTCCACCAAGTCGGCAAAGTTGAATGTCCTATTTCTGATCTAAAGTTATGCCAGTTAGTAACAAAGAACGAGCGTGAATGGGCCAATCACCTGATGGGGCTCACAGCTGACAAAGTAAGGTGGTATCCACAATGGTTGAAGGTTGACACCATTATTCATCATTGTGGAAGCTACCCGAACGTTCCTCTCATGGGCACTCAAGGATGCATTAACTACAACCCTGTCATAGCCAAACGTCAGCTAGCTTATCCATTGCTTGGGCCACCCGATGAAGAATCACTTATTCCTTTTGTCCTTCACTACTCAAAAGGAGATTGTACCTCTGTTATTCGAGATATAGCAAACGCATGGAAGATGGTCCACAGGCAAGGAAAATAACTAGGAGCTCGAAGCCATGCCGTGAAGGGCGAATACTACCAATAGATCCTGAATAGGGTTTCCATTGTCAAGCTCCCTTTCAGAAGTCCCTCCTATCTCCCGACAAGAACATTTGTTCCCTCACCTACCCTTGAAGAGGAGGCCATGAAAGCCAAGATAAAGGAGTTAATTGTAAAAAATAAAAAGCTAGAGAAAGACTTGCTAAAGTCTCAACAAGAATGCGCCCTTCAGAAAAGGGAGAACTTAGAAAGCAAGCAAACCATCAAGGAGATTGGAAAAAAATGGAAAATCGAAAGGGATTACTTGAGGAAGCAAAGTCAATGCCTCCGAACAGCTAATACTCAACTGAGGATGAAGAGCAAGCAAAGGGATACTATGTTAGCTGACAAGCAACTCTTGAGAGACATGTTGGAAAAAGCCAAAGAGAACGAGCAAAATGCCCTGGTGCAAAAAGAGCTCCTACAATTGCAAATTAGCCAATTAGAGCATCAGCTTAATGAGGTGGTAGAAGCTTGCCAGCATGAGATAAACGGTGAGCGACAGCATGCGATAGATACTGAGCAAGAATATCGTGATGCTATCCATATTTTGAAAACTGAAATGACACAACAAGATGAAGTTATTCATTCATGGATGAACCGTTTTGCCCACTTGGCACATTTGGCTAATGGAGTTCTGGAAGACCTCCCGCTCCTGCTTAAGCAAGCTGAGGGGATGGTTAACCCTCTTAGTACCCCAAAAGAAATTGTAACCTTCCTTGATTACTTTAGAGAAAGGATTTGTAAAATGAGGGCCATGATTGCCCGAGCTAGGAATGGCTGATTTACTTTTTTGCATTAAAAAGATTGGCAGCAGTAATGTACTTTGAAATTCAGAAAGAAGGATTCTTTTGTCTCCACAACTATCTCATGTTAATTTCTATTTATCACATACTTATTACTCTTGAATATGACGTTCTGAGAAATGGTTGGAGGATACTGGCCGAGTTCCGCGATAGCTTCATGCACCATACTATTTGTTTTTCTTTTACTATTTTTATTTAATGCTTTCTTTTTTTTAACAATTTCGTGTTTTAATTTACATTAGACATTACGGGTAAGCATCCTTATCCGACCCAACTCCAAACGAGACTCATGGCCGAAGCAGAAATCAGGGATGAAGATTTCAGAAATGAGTTCAACCAGCTAAAGGAACAGGTAGCCGAGTTGACCAAGCTTCTGGAAAAGAGAATCACAGAAGGGGACTCCTCTGCAGGTATTGAGAACACCCAACAGCAACCTGCCACCGTACCACCCCCCTTGGTTCTGATCCAGTAAGAACCCAATTACCTAACACAACGACACCCCCTCTCACCATTCATGTCGGAAGACCTAATCCTGCCATTGAGACCCAGTTACCTTATGGCTAGTCTTATGCACAGCATACATTCGTCGGTCCTGACGGCAACCCAGTGCCTTTTCCGCTTTATGGCCTACCACCAGGATACTTTCCCCCCTCGCCAACCAACAAGAAACCCACGACCAGCAAGCGGTGAATCCTCACGTTTCATACCCCACCCAGCCAAATATACCATCACTCCACAAAACCCAAAACACGCAAGCCCATGACCCACAAATTTACCTAACCCAAAACACGCAAGCCCATGACCCACAAACTCACCAAACTCAAAATACACAAGCCCCGATGACCCAGCCAACCTACAACGCACAAGCCCAAAACACACGAGCCCAGACGACCTAACCAAATTATGTTGTACAGACTATGGCCCAGCCCCAAGGTCCCTCACCAAATACAGGCCTGGTGAACCAGTCCCATGCATTGCCTCCTTTCAACCAGCCGCTTGGCTATCCATGCGGATATGCAACCCCCTATATGACCAATCTCCAAGATACAACCCGTATGATGAACCCTGTAGCCGGTCATAGCACAGTTGCAGCTCCCCAAAAGGAAAAGATAGAAATCTTAGAGAAGCGTTTGAGGATGATGGAAGGCTCTGGAAGTTTTGGACTGATAGATGCTTCTGAGCTATGTCTAGTCACAGATGTTGTCCTCCCGCCCAAATTCAAAATGCCTGACTTTGACAAGTATCGGGGAATGACTTGTCCAAAGAACCATCTCACTATGTATTGTCGGAAGATGGCATCCTACTCTTCTAACGACCAATTGTTGATCCACTACTTCCAAGATAGTCTAGCAGGGGCTGCTTTTACATGGTATGCTCACCTTGAGCGAAACCATATTCATTGTTGGAAGGACCTGGCAGATGCCTTCCTTAGGCAATACAAGTATAACATGGATATGGCACCCAATAGGGTTTAGTTACAGAATATGGCGAAGAGGGACAATGAAACGTTTAAAGAGTATGCCCAACGCTGGAGGGAGACAGCAGCGCAAGTGGACCCCCCACTGTCGGAGAAAGAGATAGTCGCGATGTTTATCGACACGCTCCCATCACCTTTCTACGGCAAAATGATTGGTAGTGTTTGTAACACCCTCGGTTAGATAAGACAAATCCTTCTGTAGGTTTATCCTATTTAACTGAGAGTGTTAACAGTTTTTAGAAAAAGTGAATATTTTTTATTTTTTTATTTTTTAAATAAAATAATGGCATATCAGTGGAAGCAATATTATATAGATCACATAGTCATTCACAAACTGCAAGTAATTGTACTCTTAACAGAATGGGGCACGCAGGCACCCTTAAATATTATACAGTCATCCGTCAATATTCAGCTACTTATATTCTATTTAAGGAGCGTTCTCATTTGGTTCAACATATTGCTGTTCTTCATACGCAGGTTCTTGATTTCCTAATTCCTCTGAAAATTGTCAACAGTAAGGGTGAGTATAACCCAAGACCCTGATTGGTTAATCCGGTGCGGACATAATCCAGTTAACATACAATATCACATAAATCATATAATTAACATATTCACAATTACAATCATCAAGCATGAAGTCATGGAATGCATGAGTTGGATTTATTATGATTTATCTTTGGTTAAGTCTCATGATGCATGTGGGCCCAAGAAATCATTTCATCTTCTTCTCATTCTTTGGAATATCACCATTCCAATCATCTAGAGCGATCAGGGTCCGCCCAAGTTCCATATGGTACAAATGAACTCATTGGTTCTCATCATTGGTTTAAATATTTTTGGAACTTGGATCCCTACGATCATAGTTACACTCCGTCATTTAGTCAAAGTACACTAGAATTGCACCGTCTCACCCGGCTATCAGGCGCGACTCTGATGCCATTGGGTTGCCGTTCCAGTTGTACTCCCAAGATTCTTCATGGAGATCGAACGTGAGTTTCCTCCACTGTACCAAGTGTATGCTCTAGAGGTTTTTCTTCTTCAAAAATATTTTCATGATACGAAATGCATTTATTTTATCAATTGATTCCTTGGGTATCTTATGTATTTCCAGTCTCATCATATCATTCCCAAGTTCTTTGAATTCCATCAATTATTTAAACATTGTAAGATATTCGTTTATTATTTTAGAAATATATCTATTATATCTTGGTTAAAATTATATTTTCCATAAAGAGTAAAATAATATATTCTTTATGTAATTACGTATAATTAAGACGTTAACAATGTTAATAATAATAAAACTAATAATAATAATAACAATATTAAGATTGATAATAATTAGAATAATAATAATAATAGAATAAGAATAATAATAATTATTATAACTCCCCAATAATTTAAAAAGTATTAAAGAATAGTTTCTAAATGAAAATCCAAGCGAAAAACACTAAAAACAGAGTTTTCCGAGTGAAACAAGGGTAAATCTGAGTGAAATAAGTATGATTCCGAGTGGAATCATACTGAGAAAGGTTTTCCAAATGATCTGGCTAAAAATCCGAGTGAAATTACACTGGAAAACTGTTTTCCGACTGAAACAAGTTTGATTCTGAGTGAAAATGAGTTTTCCGCATGAATTAACTATGAATCCGAGTGAAATAAAACTGAGCAGAGTTTACTAAATGAAATTAATAAGTTTTCCGAGTGAAACAGATACTGAAAAGGATTTCCTTAATGAAATAACTTAAATTCTGAGTGAAATAAGTTTCTAAGTGAATTAAAAACATGATTCCGTGTGAAATCAGTATAAAAATGGTTTCCTGAGTAGAATTGTTTGCAAATCCGAGTGAAAATGAGTCTCTAAGTGGAATAGAATATAATTCCGAGTGGTATCAGTCAAAGAGGAGTTTTCTGAGTGAAATTAATTAATTCTTGAGTAAATTCTGACTGAAAGGAGTTTTATGCGTGAAATGATTATAAATCCGAGTAGAATCACACTGATGAGTTTTTCTGAGTGAAATTAAGGTGTTTACCGAGTTAAATCACTGAAAAGGGTTTCCTGAGTAAAAATAATACATTTTCCGAGGGAATTTACTGAAGAGAGTTTCCTGAGTGAAGTTAAAAATATTTTTCCGAGTGAAATATGTATTTGGAAGAGTTTTCCGAGTAAATTAAAACTGGGAAGGTGCTGTCTGAGTGAAAATAAATTAGGAAATATTCTCTGAGTGAAATAAGGTTGTTTACCGAGTGAAGAATTATTCTATCAGAATGAAATACATTCAGTTAAGGTTGAATCCAATTGAAACTAAGCAAAACCAAGTTGTTATAGATGTAAAACCGGTCGGATTAACATAAAACAGAACCTGTTATCATTAAATCCATCTTCTATTCATAATTTTTCACTGGAAATCACACGGTACCCATGATTCTTAGTATTTTCAGTCCAATACAGTACATATCATTTCACAATTCATCACTAATTATATGCATTTAATAACAAATATATATATATAAATACAAATAATAACAATTAAGGCATTTAATTCACACAACACTAAATCTGTCCTGGAAAGGTGAGGAACAAGTTCCTTAACCCTTTCCTTCACTCGGTTTTCCCACAGAGCACCCAAGAATATACCTCCTTACCTTAATGAAGTTCCTGGAGGAGAAGAAGAGGTTCCCTTTCACTGTCCTGCACCAATTCCGAGTGAAACAAAAGAGAAAAGAGAGAGAAAGAAGCTTGCTGGAAAGGAAAATGGTAACAAAAATGTGTTTGTAGCTATGTTTCGTATGTGTGTGTTCTGAGAGTGATGGTGAGGTGTTAATAATGAGGGAACAAGTGGAAGACGACATTTCCCGTGAGTGATGGTTAGGTGAAGATAATGGCAGCTTTTGACTCAATTCATTGTCAGCTTTGCATTGATTGAGAATAAAATATATAAAGGCATTATAATGGGTGCAACTTTCTCTTGCGATTGGTTCATTGTGCCACTCCTTTTTGGATTTATGTGATTAAGTGGGCTGACCACTATCTGAAATGGAATTAAAGAGATGTTCAGTGCTGGAAAAGAGGTCGGTATTGCATGTGAGGGCGGTATTGGGTGTGTGAGGGCGGAGTGTAGTGTGAGGGTGGAGTGCAGTGAGGGCGGTGTGGAGTGTGAGGGCGGTATTGAATATGAAGGGCGGTGTGTGAAGGAGTTAAGGGACACCGTCTATGGAAGAGGTCGGTTTTGATGAACACCGGGTCAGATCTGTCTGGTGTGAACCCCTGATGTAAGGACGGACCTAGTAGCCAACCGGTGTGCACATATGCTCATTCGGTGTTGTGTTATTAAGCAAATCTTTTCTTACTCCAGCCATCCGATGTGATATAGAAGACATCGGGTGGTTCCTGACATCGGATCGCTTGAGCGAAACCCGATTCGCTTGAGCGAATCAACCAGTCTTCGCTCGGAATACTTCTTGACTCAGTCGGATTCCCTTCACTCGAACTTACTCAGAATATACCTCACTCAGAAGAGGAGTCATACCCATAAACTCACTCGGAAATGGTTCAGTCTCTCTATATTTCTCTCGGAATGGCTCCTTCTACTTTTTCCACTCGGTTTCCTAATCATACACTTACGAAACCATTCGGAATCTTTCTCAAATACTTCCATAACACGTTCCAGTCGGTAAGAAGCATCAAATCAACATAAACATAAGTATATATGTATTATTTCACTCGGAATACTTAAATCAGAGGAGTTTCCTTCAGAAAAGAAGCATTTGGCAAGGTTTGACTCGGAAACGAGTCATTCTAGGGTGTTTTGACTCGAAATTTCACCCAGAAGTGGTTCTCTTGAACACACTTCACTCAGAATTGCCTCTCAGGTCAGGACTCCACTCGGTGGTAGCCCTCTCAGTCATGTTTTACTCGGAAAACATGACACTGACTCGGAATTCCCTCCTTCACTCGGAATTTCTAATTATTCACTCAGAATTCTTCTATGTTACTCGGAACAGAGCCCTTTTCACTCGATTTTTGCATAATTTCACTAATGATCCATATAAATTCCATTATTATGCGCAAAAATAACATTTCTGAGATACCACAGACCATCAACAGGGTATATATTGACTTATTCTTGCTTACAAACCCTCCATAATTAAAAATTTACAAGGGTAAAACTGTTTCTAAAAAGAGGGATGTTACATTCTCCTCCCCTTTTAGGAATTTCATCCCGAAATTCAAAGTTAAAACAATTGAGGGTATAATTCTCTCATTTTCTCCTCAATTTCCCAAGTAGCATCCCCATCATCTGTTTGACTCCAAACTACCTTGACCAAAGGAATTTCCTTGCCTCTTAACTGTTTGAGACGTCGGTCAGCAATCTTAACCGGCGATGTTTCAAAGGTAAGGTTTTCTTTCAGAACGAATTGATCAGGACTTAGAACATGATCAGGGCTTGGTACATATTTACGGAGTTGAGAGACATGAAAAACATTATGAAGGTTTGTCAGTTCGGGTGGTAGAGCAATACGGTAGGCATGAGTTCCTATCTTTTACAAAATCTGATAGGGTCCTACGTATCTGGGGCTTAACCTCTTGGCCTTCAAAGCTCTTCCTACTCCAGTGGTAAGGGTAACTTTGAGAAATACATGATCACCCTCTTCGAATTCTAATGGCTTCCGACGTTTGCCGTAATAACTCTTTTGTCTATCTTGCGAAGCCTTCATTGCCATTTGAATCCTTTGGACTTGTTCTGTAGTCTTCTGAACAATCTCTGGTCCAATTATTGTCTTCTCACCCATCTTATACCAACACAAAGGTGTGCGGCATTTTCTTCCATATAAAGCTTCATAAGGGGCCATTCCGATGCTAGCATGATAGCTGTTGTTGTAAGTGAACTCAATAAGTGGGAGATATTCTTGCCAACTTCCACCATGTTCCAAGACACAAAGACGTAACAGATCTTCAAGAGTCTTGATCGTCCTTTCCGATTGTCCATCTGTCTGTGGGTGGTATGCGGAACTTAACTTCAGACGTGTTCCTAGAGCTTGTTGTAGGCTCTTCCAAAACTGTGATGTGAAACGAGGGTCTCGATCAGACACAATTGCAGTGGGTGTTCCATGTAACCGTACGATTTCCTTGATATAGATCTGGGTGAGTTTTTCTAGGGAATACTTCATATTGACAGGAATGAAGTGAGCGGTCTTTGTTAATCGATCCACGATTACCCAAATAGCATCATATCCAGCTGATGTTCTAGGAAATCCACTCACGAAATCCATAGCAATCTCATCCCATTTCCATTCTGGAATATCCAAAGGATGAAGGGTCCCACTCGGTCGTTGTTGTTCCGCCTTTACCTTCTGACACATCAGGCAAGCTGTTACATACTCAGTGATATCCCTTTTCATTCCTTGCCACCAGAATAATTTCTTCAAGTCCTGATACATCTTGGTTGATCCTGGGTGGATACTGTATTTACTTTTGTGTGCTTCATCCAGGATGGATCTTTTAAGATCTGTGTTGACTGGAATACAGAGTCTCTGTTGATACTCTGATTACCCCTTGTTCATCTTTTAAGATCTTTTGTCTTTTCTGCTAGATCTTGTAATTCCTGGTCATTGGCTTGAGCTTCTTTGATTTGTTCTAAGAAATCATTGGAAATTTTTAACATTCCAACCATAAGGCTTCCCATTTTAGGTGTTACTGCCAGATTCAAATCACGAAACTGTTCAATCAACTCCAACTCCTTAGTCATCATATATGATAAACGTAGGGCCTTTCTGCTGAGTGCATCAGCCACAACATTTGCCTTACCAGGGTGATATCGGAGTTCGAAATCATAATCCTTGATGAATTCCATCCATCTACGTTGTCGCATATTCAACTCTTTCTGGTCGAATAGATACTTCAAACTTTTATGATCACTGAAGACTTCAAAGTATGTACCATACAAGTAATGTCTCCAGATTTTTAAGGCAAACACAACTGCAGCTAATTCCAAGTCATGTGTGGGATAATTAACTTCATGCGTTCTTAGCTGTCTTGAAGCATAAGCAACAACCTTTCTTTCTTGCATTAGGACACATCCTAGTCCTTGTCTTGACGCATCACAATACACTTCATATGGCTTGGCAGGATCTGGCAAAATCAAGACAGGTGCACTAGTGAGTCGTTGGCGTAACTCCGTAAAACTGCTTTCGCATTTGTCAGTCCATTCAAATGGTTGATCTTTACGAGTCAGCTTGGTTAAAGGTGTTGTAATTCGAGAGAAATTCTCGATGAATCGATGATAATATCCAGCCAGTCCAAGGAAACTGTGGATTTCCGTCACATTCTTAGGTTGTTCCCAATTTAGTACAGCTTCTACCTTTGTAGGATCCACAACAATTCCTTCCTTAGAGATGACATGTCCTAAAAATTTCACTTCTGTCAACCAGAATTCACATTTTGAAAACTTGGCGTACAATTGCCTTGCACGTAAAGTATTTAGAACAATTCGGAGATGCTCCTCGTGTTCCTCATGGCTCTTGGAGTAAACGAGAATATCGTCAATGAATACAACCACAAATTTGTCCAAGTACTTATGGAAGATTCGATTCATGTATCCCATAAAGACTGCAGGTGCATTTGTAACTCCAAAGGGCATAACAAGATACTCATAGTGCCCATATCGTGTTCTGAATGCTATTTTGGGTACATCATCTTTCTTCATTCTGATTTGATGATAGCCTGATCGCAGATCAATTTTCGAGAAGATAGTGGCTCCTCGTAATTGGTCCATCAAATCATCAATTCTTGGGAGAGGGTATCGGTTCTTGATCGTAGCTTTATTCAACTGACGATAGTCAACACATAACCGCATACTACAATCCTTCTTTTTGACTAGAAGAACTGGTGCTCCCCAAGGTGAGACACTGGGTCTAATCATTCCTTTCTCTAAAAGTTCTTCTATTTGTTCTTTAAGTTCACTGAGTTCCTTGGGTGACATTCGGTAAGGAGCAATAGAGATTGGTCCCACGCCCGGTATAATATCAATGCTGAATTCGACTTCTCGCTCTGGAGGTAGCTCTCGTATGTCCTCAGGGAATACTTCTGGAAATTCTTGAACAACAGGAATCTGTTCAATTTGAGAAGTGGCCTTACTTTCAGTTTCAGTAAGGATCATGTATAGTTGGACTTTTTTTGTTGAGATTACCTTTTCAGAGCTAACAGGGCAAGAATTAGTGACTTGATCACAATGAGATGTAGTAGACCCGAGAGAGATGGATCTATTATGACAGTCAATCATAATATGGTTGGCAGCAAGCCAATTCATTCCTAGAACAATATCTAGATCAATCAAAGGTAAACATATCAGATCTACTTGATAAGCTTTCCCTTCGATGTTGAGAGGACATTTCAAACACATGTAGGAAGGGCAAATGGGCTTATTTGCAGCAGTCGTGACAATCATCTTATTAGGCAGAGAGGTTGTAGGAAGCTTTAAATGTTTTACACAATTCTCAGATATGAAAGAATGAGTGGCTCCAGAATCATATAATACATTTAATAAAGTACTTCCTATAAAGCATGTACGTTGCACAAGATCGTTCTCTTGTGATACTTCCGCACCATTCATGCTAAAAACTCTAGCATTTCCTCCTGGTCTCCCAGTAGAGTTATTTCCGGGCCTTCTAGGATTATTGTTCTGATTGAAATTGTTGTCGCGGTGAATATTTTGCATCCTTGGGACATTGTTGGTAGAGGTATTTGCAGTAGATCCTCCACTTCCTTGACCTGTTGGTCGTACTGCCTGTCCTTGAGTTACTTGTTGTTGGTTATTTTTATTTCTGTACCAACAGTCAACATCACGATGTCCAATCCGTCCACAAATTATGCAGTTTCTACCGCTTTTGTTCTCCTGACCTCTAGGAGGAATTCGGTTGGCTGAGTTGAAAGGTCGGAAATATGGCCGATCTCCTCGAAAATCCCTTCTTTGCTGTCGATCTGGCATACGTCGTTCTGGCCCATGATTAGATGCTCCAGGTCGTCGAAGATTAGAGGTATTCTCAAAGATGCGGCATCGATCAACCAAAGTAGTGAATTGTGTAATTTGTTGACAACATATAACTTGGCGAATTTCTTGCCGTAATCCTGCTTTAAACTTTGCGCATCTTGACGCTTCTCCCATGTGGGTGTAGTAGGGACAACATTTTGCCAGCTCATCAAACTTAGCAGCGTACTCCCCAACAGTCATATTGCCTTGTTTTAGATTAAAGAATTCCTGCTCTTTCTGCCTCCTTATGTCTTCAGGGAAGTATTTGGCGAGAAACTCTGTCCTGAATCGTCCCCAAGTGAGGACGCGTCCATCAGCTGTTAATCTGATTCTGGCATGAGTCCACCAGTGTTCTGCTTCTGCGACTAGCATAAAGACGGCAAAAGTTACTCTGTCCTCGTCAGAGCATCGCATAGCAGCAAAAATCTTTTCAAGGTGCTCAATCCATAGTTATGCTCCCTCTGGATCAAAGCCTCCCTTGAATTGGGTGGGATTGTTCCTTTGAAAGTCGGCTAGTCCTAGGCTTTGCCTAGCAGAAGTATGAGGTAACTCCTGTCGTTCTATTACCTCCACAATTCTGGTAAGAAGATCCTCCATCACATGATCGTTATTTCGGCGTGCCATTGGAATTTTGCTGAAAGAATATCAACAAAAAGATTCAAGATATATGTTATGTGGAGTATTCCATATAGGAGATCTAGTCTTAGGAGTGTTATGGACTGTTCAATATTTCTATCAGAGTACGTGGAAACCTAATGGTCCACTCCCCAAGCTTAATGAATCGACTATGCTCTGATACCACCTTTGTAACACCCTCAGTTAGATAAGACAACTCCTTCTGTAGGTTTATCCTATTTAACTGAGAGTGTTAACAGTTTTTAGAAAAAGTGAATATTTTTTTTTAAAAAAAATAAAATAATGGCATATCAGTGGAAGCAATATTATATAGATCACATAGTCATTCACAAACTGCAAGTAATTGTACTCTTAACAGAATGGGGCACGCAGGCACCCTTAAATATTATACAGTCATCCGTCAATATTCAGCTACTTATATTCTATTTAAGGAGCGTTCTCATTTGGTTCAACATATTGCTGTTCTTCATACGCAGGTTCTTGATTTCCTAATTCCTCTGAAAATTGTCAACAGTAAGGGTGAGTATAACCCAAGACCCTGATTGGTTAATCCGGTGCGGACATAATCCAGTTAACATACAATATCACATAAATCATATAATTAACATATTCACAATTACAATCATCAAGCATGAAGTCATGGAATGCATGAGTTGGATTTATTATGATTTATCTTTGGTTAAGTCTCATGATGCATGTGGGCCCAAGAAATCATTTCATCTTCTTCTCATTCTTTGGAATATCACCATTCCAATCATCTAGAGCGATCAGGGTCCGCCCAAGTTCCATATGGTACAAATGAACTCATTGGTTCTCATCATTGGTTTAAATATTTTTGGAACTTGGATCCCTACGATCATAGTTACACTCCGTCATTTAGTCAAAGTACACTAGAATTGCATCGTCTCACCCGGCTATCAGGCGCGACTCTGATGCCATTGGGTTGCCGTTCCAGTTGTACTCCCAAGATTCTTCATGGAGATCGAACGTGAGTGTCCTCCACTGTACCAAGTGTATGCTCTAGAGGTTTTTCTTCTTCAAAAATATTTTCATGATGCGAAATGCATTTATTTTATCAATTGATTCCTTGGGTATCTTATGTATTTCCAGTCTCATCATATCATTCCCAAGTTCTTTGAATTCCATCAATTATTTAAACATTGTAAGATATTCGTTTATTATTTTAGAAATATATCTATTATATCTTGGTTAAAATTATATTTTCCATAAAGAGTAAAATAATATATTCTTTATGTAATTACGCATAATTAAGACGTTAACAATGTTAATAATAATAAAACTAATAATAATAATAATAACAATATTAAGATTGATAATAATTAGAATAATAATAAAATAGAATAAGAATAATAATAATAATTATAACTCCCCAATAATTTAAAAAGTATTAAAGAATAGTTTCTAAATGAAATCCAAGCGAAAAACACTAAAAACAGAGTTTTCCGAGTGAAACAAGGGTAAATCTGAGTGAAATAAGTATGATTCCGAGTGGAATCATACTGAGAAGGGTTTTCCAAACGATCTGGCTAAAAATCCGAGTGAAATTACACTAGAAAACTGTTTTCCGACTGAAACAAGTTTGATTCCGAGTGAAAATGAGTTTTCCGCATGAATTAACTATGAATCCGAGTGAAATAAAACTGAGCAGAGTTTACTAAATGAAATTAATAAGTTTTTCGAGTGAAACAGATACTGAAAAGGATTTCCTTAATGAAATAACTTAAATTCTGAGTGAAATAAGTTTCTGAGTGAATTAAAAACATGATTCCATGTGAAATCAGTATAAAAATGGTTTCCTGAGTAGAATTGTTTGCAAATCCGAGTGAAAATGAGTCTCTAAGTGGAATAGAATATAATTCCGAGTGGTATCAGTCAAAGAGGAGTTTTCTGAGTGAAATTAATTAATTCTTGAGTAAATTCTGACTGAAAGGAGTTTTATACGTGAAATGATTATAAATCTGAGTAGAATCACACTGATGAGTTTTTCTGAGTGAAATTAAGGTGTTTACCGAGTTAAATCACTGAAAAGGGTTTCCTGAGTAAAAATAATGTTTTCCGAGGGAATTTACTGAAGAGAGTTTCCTGAGTGAAGTTAAAAATATTTTTCCGAGTGAAATATGTATTTGGAAGAGTTTTCTGAGTAAATTAAAACTAGGAAGGTGCTGTCCGAGTGAAAATAAATTAGGAAATATTCTCTGAGTGAAATAAGGTTGTTTACCGAGTGAAGAATTGTTCTATTAGAATGAAATACATTTAGTTAAGGTTGAATCCGATTGAAACTAAGCAAAACCGAGTTGTTATAGATGTAAAACCGGTCGGATTAACATAAAACAGAACCTGTTATCATTAAATCCATCTTCTATTCATAATTTTTCACTGGAAATCACACGGTACCCATGATTCTTAGTATTTTCAGTCCAATACAGTACATATCATTTCACAATTCATCACTGATTATATGTATTTAATAACAAATATATATATATATAAATACAAATAATAACAATTAAGGCATTTAATTCACACAACACTGAATCTGTCCTGGAAAGGTGAGGAACAAGTTCCTTAACCCTTTCCTTCACTCGGTTTTCCCACAGAGCACCCAAGAATATACCTCCTTACCTTAATGAAGTTCCTGGAGGAGAAGAAGAGGTTCCCTTTCACTGTCCTGCACCAATTCCGAGTGAAACAAAAGAGAAAAGAGAGAGAAAGAAGCTTGCTGGAAAGGAAAATGGTAACAGAAATGTGTTTGTAGCTATGTTTCGTATGTGTGTGTTCTGAGAGTGATGGTGAGGTGTTAATAATGAGGGAACAAGTGGAAGACGACATTTCCCGTGAGTGATGGTTAGGTGAAGATAATGGCAGCTTTTGACTCAATTCATTGTCAGCTTTGCATTGATTGAGAATAAAATATATAAAGGCATTATAATGGGTGCAACTTTCTCTTGCGATTGGTTCATTGTGCCACTCCTTTTTGGATTTATGTGATTAAGTGGGCTGACCACTATCTGAAATGGAACTAAAGAGATGTTCAGTGCTGGAAAAGAGGTCGGTATTGCATGTGAGGGCGGTATTGGGTGTGTGAGGGCGGAGTGTAGTGTGAGGGTGGAGTGCAGTGAGGGAGGTGTGGAGTGTGAGGGCGGTATTGAATATGAAGGGCGGTGTGTGAAGGAGTTAAGGGACACCGTCTATGGAAGAGGTCGGTTTTGATGAACACCGGGTCAGATCTGTCCGGTGTGAACCCCTGATGTAAGGACGGACCTAGTAGCCAACCGGTGTGCACATATGCTCATTCGGTGTTGTGTTATTAAGCAAATCTTTTCTTACTCCAGCCATCTGATGTGATATAGAAGACATCGGGTGGTTCCTGACATCGGATCGCTTGAGCGAAACCCGATTCGCTTGAGCGAATCAACCAGTCTTCGCTCGGAATACTTCTTGACTCAGTCGGATTCCCTTCACTCGAACTTACTCAGAATATACCTCACTCAGAAGAGGAGTCATACCCATAAACTCACTCGGAAATGGTTCAGTCTCTCTATATTTCTCTCGGAATGGCTCCTTCTACTTTTTCCACTCGGTTTCCTAATCATACACTTACAAAACCATTCGGAATCTTTCTCAAATACTTCCATAACACGTTCCAGTCGGTAAGAAGCATCAAATCAACATAAACATAAGTATATATGTATTCTTTCACTCGGAATACTTAAATCAGAGGAGTTTCCTTCGGAAAAGAAGCATTTGGCAAGGTTTGACTCGGAAACGAGTCATTCCAGGGTGTTTTGACTCGGAATTTCACCCAGAAGTGGTTCTCTTGAACACACTTTACTCAGAATTGCCTCTCAGGTCAGGACTCCACTCGGTGGTAGCCCTCTCAGTCATGTTTTACTCGAAAAACATGACACTAACTCGGAATTCCCTCCTTCACTCGGAATTTCTAATTATTCACTCGGAATTCTTCTCTGTTACTCGGAACAGAGCCCTTTTCACTCGATTTTTGCATAATTTCACTAATGATCCATATAAATTCCATTATTATACGCAAAAATAACATTTCTGAGATACCACAGACCATCAACAGGGTATATATTGACTTATTCTTGCTTATAAACCCTCCATAATTAAAAATTTACAAGGGTAAAACTGTTTCTAAAAAGAGGGATGTTACAGTGTTTCATCCAACTTCTCCGACATTATGACTATTGGGGAAAGGGTGGAAAGCGGAATACGAACAGGAAAGATCACTCAGGGCTCATCTGGGGCAAGCATGACAAGAAGGCCGGCGCCTGGGAAAAGGGATGGAGAAACTAATTCCATCTCTTCTAATCAAAAGACGGCTTCGCCAAGACTATTCTTTCCTACTATGATTCAAGCTATCAATCCTTATGTGGCCGCTACCACTCAGGGCCCGACGGCTTATACTCCCCACTTCCGTCCACCCATGGTAAGAGCGCCAGTGCCGCAACCTGTGCCATACCATCACCCGCAGCAAGTGACTCGACCACCCAATCATAATCAGAACACAAGGAATTCCAACAATGAGCGCTCCCCTGTGCAGTTTGATCCAATTCCCATAACATATACTGAACTTTTTCCAATCCTCGTTCAAAAAGGTCTGGTAGCTCCATCCCCCATGAGGCCATTACAACCTCCTTACCCAATGGGATATGACCCAAACGCTCATTGTGATTACCATGCTGGGGCACCAGGGCATTCCACAGAAAATTGCATGGCTTTGAAATATAAAGTAAGAGATTTGATCAAAGCCGATTGGATTAACTTTAAGGAAGGTAGCCCAAATGTTGCCACAAATCCCCCGCCTAACCATGGAAATTCAGAGGTCAACGCCTTGGAAAATGATGAGGAGTACGTTAAGAATGTTGCTGACATAAGAATGCCATTAAGGATAGTTCATTCCCTTTTGCTTGAAAGGGGACTAATTGAAAGGACCTGGAGTGTGGAACACGATTGCAAGCAGACTGCCGAACACCAAGGTTTCTGTGAGGTCCTTCAAAGCCTTATGGACAGCCATATTGTACAGGTCTGTAAACGCCATGGAGATGAGGTCGACATGATCGAGGAACAAACAGGGGCACGGGTCCCTAAGCCCTTGACAATTTTTTACACCAGGAACCCTCAAGCAGCTCCTGTTTCTGTACAACCAATCATCACTATTCAAGCACCCACCCCGTTTGCGTTCAAAGATTCTCGGGCTGTCCCATAGAAGTATAACGCAGATGTGATCGTTGCAAGCTCGGCAACGAGTGACCCGTCTCCTTCGTCCGTCACAAATATTGTTGGGGTAGGAGGTATAACCCGAAGTGGAAGAGTATACACCCCTCCAGAGCCAAAAAAGGATCAGGTTACCGGAAATGCCAAGGTGGACAAAGAAGGGGCCAATGGTGAAATCAAAAAGGCCGTGACCGATGAAGAGGCCCATGAATTCTTAAAGTTTATTCGTCAGAGCGAATATCAAGTGCTTGACCAACTGACCCATACTCCTGCAAAAATCTCTTTGTTATCATTGTTGATGAGTTCTGAGCCACATCGGAAGATGTTGATGAAGGTCCTGAACGAGGCCCATGTCAGTCATGACATTCCCGTTGATAAGTTTCAAGGAATAGTGGGGCATATTATTGCAGACAACTATCTGACCTTCACTGACGACGAAATACGAACAGAGGGGATTGGGCACAACAAAGCTCTCCATATCTCCGTAAAGTGCCGAGATTACATCTTAGCAAAAGTACTTATTGACAATGGGTCGTCCCTCAACGTTATGCCAAAGTCTACATTGGCCAAGTTACCATTTGATGGGACTTATATGAAGCCAAGTGCCACGATAGTACGAGCTTTTGATGGAACTCGGAGGGAGGTCATGGGTGAGATTGAGCTGCCCATACAGGTTGGGCCATACACGTTCCAGGTCCTTTTTCAAGTCATGGATATCTCGCCTGCCTACAGCTGTTTATTAGGCAGGCCGTGGATCCATTCTGCTGGAGTGGTGCCCTCTACCCTGCACCAAAAATTAAAATTCATAATTGACAACAAGCTGATAATTGTTTCTGGTGAGGAGGACCTTCTGGTCAGCAAACCTCTATCAACCCCTTACATCGAGGCAGCAGAAGAGGCCCTTGAAACTTCTTTCCAAGCATTAGAGATAGCAAACGCTACCTATGTAGGGGAAGGAGCCACAATGGTAAAAGCTTACATGCCAAGTACATCTTTAATGATGGCAAAGATTATGCTGCGTGAAGGGTATAAACCTGGAAGAGGGCTAGGACGTGCTTTAAATGGAGAAGTAGAACCTATACGCCTGCTTGATAACAGAAATGGTTTTGGATTGGGATACCGGCCCACGGCTGCCGATAGAAAAAGGGTATAGGAAGAGAAAAGGGAAAGAAGGGCTGCTCGTCTTACCGGCAGAGAACCTCATACTGCAAGAGTCCCCATCTGTGATCTCTACCAGAGCTTTCGGAGCGCCGGACTGATGCCTCCAGACCAAGTGGCTGTCATTGAAGAGAGTCCCTGTGATAGTGTTGATTTTGTGATTGCTTGTCCACCAGGCCAAGAACTTCATAACTAGGAGGCCATCGAGCTCCCCACGACTTTGAATGTTTCACCAAAGTAATTTGTTTATGCTTTAAGTACTTATTCGTCCCTCTGCTCTGCCTAAGGCTTTGGGACTCTTCCATGTAATAAAGGCAAAAAAACTTGTTTTTATCATTTTCATCAATAAACGCGTATCGAAATCCAAAAAAAAACTCTTCTTGTATCCCTTATCCTTGTTTTGAATCCTTCTTTTTACTCGCTTGTTCCTTTTTTTCCATTTGCCATAACACACTAAATTGCAGATCCGAAAATGACTCTCTTGAGGGTAGTGAGGTCGCAATCATGTTTCACGACTTCGATCACCCAGTTGATTACGCCGATGAGAAAGGTGGGGAAGATTGTGAGCCATCGCCTGAGCTGACAAGGTTGTTAGAGCAAGAGGATGAAGGGATTCAACCCTACCTAGACATAGTTGAGGTCATCAATTTGGGAAATAAAGAGAATAAGAAGGAAGTAAAGATCGGCACTGCCCTAAGCAGAGAACAAAGAGAAGATTTAATCAAGTTGTTAATGGAATTTTGTGATGTCTTTGCCTGGTCTTATCAAGATATGTCGGGGCTCGATGCTAGCATTGTCGAACATAGACTACCCTTAAAACCTGAGTGCCCTCCAATAAAGCAGAAACTACGCCGATTGAAGCCAGAAATGCTCTTAAAGATCAAAGAGGAGGTTAAGAAGCAGTTTGATGCTGGGTTCCTAGCTGTGGCAAAATACCCTCAGTGGGTAGCCAACATTGTTCCTGTCCTAAAAAAGGATGGAAAGGTAATGTGTGTGGACTACCCAGATTTGAATAGGGCTAGTCCCAAGGATGATTTTCCCCTACCACAGATTGATGTTTTGGTTGATAATACAGCTCAGTATTCTATTTTCTCATTCATGGATGGTTTCTCAGGGTATAATCAAATTAAAATGGCACCTGAAGACATGGAGAAGACCACGTTTATCACTCTATGGGGTACATTTTGTTATAAGGTGATGTCCTTTGGGTTGAAAAATGCTGGGGCAACTTATCAGAGGGCAATGGTGACTCTTTTCCATGATATGATGCATAAGGAGATAGAAGTCTACGTGGATGACATCATTGCCAAATCTAGAACAGATGAAGGGCACATTAGCGATCTAAGGAAGCTTTTTGAATGGTTAAGAAAGTTCAGGCTAAGATTGAACCCTGCCAAGTGCACGTTCGGTGCAAGGTCAGGCAAGCTGCTAGGGTTTATAGTAAGCAAAAGAGGGATAGAGGTTGATCCCGACAAAGTCAAGGCGATTCTCGAGATGCCTCCTCCTCGTACAGAAAAAGAGGTCCGAGGATTCTTGGGAAGGCTCAATTATATTGCCCGATTTATTTCTCAGTTGACAGCAACTTGTGAACCCATCTTCAAGTTACTCCGCAAGAATCAACTGGGGCGATGGGATGAGAACTGTCAAGCAGCTTTTGAAAAGATTAAGCGGTACCTACAAGAACCACCAATTTTGGTGCCCCCAACCCCAGGAAGGCCACTTATATTGTATCTGACTGTATTGAATGAATCCATGGGTTGTGTGTTGGGACAGTACGATGAAACTGGAAAGAAGGAACATGCTATCTACTACTTAAGCAAGAAGTTCACTGATTGTGAAATGAGGTATTCCGCTTTAGAGCGGACTTGTTGTGCGTTAGCATGGGCCACTAAGCGCCTAAGGCAATACATGTTAAGTCACACCACTTGGCTAGTTTCTAAAATGGACCCCGTCAAGTACATTTTTGAAAAACCTGCTCTGACCGGAAGGATCGCTCGTTGGCAAGTGCTATTAACTGAGTACGACATAATATATGTCACTCAAAAGGCCATAAGAGGAAGTGCCCTGGCTGATTACTTGGCACACCAACCCATCAATGATTATCATCCGATGCAATTTAACTTCCCGGATGAAGATATCATGACACTATTCAATAAAGAAGGTGGTCAGAAAGAGAAATGTACCCTGAGATTTGACGGAGCTTCTAATGCATTGGGGCACGGAATTGGGGCTATCTTGATTTCACCCGATAAAGAATTTATCCCTATCTGCGCCAGATTGTGTTTTAACTGTACCAATAATATTGCTGAATATGAGGCATGCTCATTAGGAATCCAAGCAGCGTTGGATGCAAAAGTAAAATTGTTGGAAGTTTATGGGGACTCTGCTTTGGTTATCCACCAATTGAAAGGCGAGTGGGAGACTAGGGACAGTAAGTTGATTCCTTATTATGATCATATCAAGGAAATGATCAAAAAGTTTGACGAGATCTCTTTTCATCACGTTCTCCAGGATGACAATCAAATGGCTGATGCTTTGGCTACTCTTGCCTCAATGTTTGAAGTAAGTAGTGACTACGATATGCCTCTCATCGAAGTAAAGAAGCATTGTGAGCCTACATACTGTCAAATGATGGAAAAGGAGTCTGATGGGAAACCTTGGTACCATGATATTAAGAGATATATCCAGAGTCAAGAATACCCCGAGGGTGCTACAGAAAATGATAGGAAGACCCTAAGACGACTCGCCATGGGTTTCTTCTTAAATAGGGATGTGCTTTACAAAAGAAACTATGACTCTGTCCTTCTTCGCTGTGTTGATGCTGTTGAGGTAAACGAAATCATGAGGGATGTTCATGAAGGATCTTTTGGGACTCACGCTAATGGGCATGCCATGTCAAGAAAGATCTTGAGGGCTGGTTATTACTGGATGACCATGGAAGCAGACTGCTTTACCTATGTTCGAAAATGTCATAAATGTCAGATATACGCTGACCATATTCATGCACCCCCGTTATCCCTAAATGTCTTGACGGTACCATGGCCCTTCTCAATGTGGGGCATGGATGTCATTGGACCCATCGAGCCAAAAGCCTCAAACGGTCATAGTTTCATCTTGGTCGCCATCGATTATTTCACCAAATGGGTAGAAGTAGCTTCATATACCAGTGTAACAAGGAATGTTGTGGTCAAATTCATCAAGCGAGAACTGATATGCCGATACGGCCTACCAAGTCAAATCATTACTGACAATGGTATGAATTTGAACAACAAAATAATGAAGGAACTCTGTGAAAGCTTCAAAATTCACCATTACAATTCCTCTCCTTATCGGCCTAAAATGAATGGAGCAGTTGAGGCGGCCAACAAGAACATCAAGAAGATAGTACAGAAGATGGTGGTCACTTACAGAGATTGGAGCGAGATGCTCCATTTCTCTCTACATGGGTATCGCACCTCGGTCCGAACCTCGACAGGGGCAACCCCGTTCTCTCTCGTATATAGAATGGAAGCGGTCTTGCCTTTTGAAGTAGAGATCCCGTCCCTTCGGGTAATAATGGAAGCAAAATTAGAAGAAGCTGAGTGGGTTCAAGCTCGACATGACCAACTAAACCTGATCGATGGTAAAAGATTGACTGCCTTCTGTCATGGTCAGTTGTATCAGAGGCGTATGAAACGAGCATTCGAGAAGAAAGTACAACCTCGACAGTTCCAAGAGGGAGACCTGGTACTCAAGAAAATTTTACCAATTCAAAAGGACAATCGAGGCAAATGGACTCCTAATTATAAAGGACCATATGTTGTGAAGAGGGCTTTTTCTGGAGGAGCCTTAATACTCACTAATATGGATGGCAAGGATTTGCCAATGCCTGTAAACGCATATGCAGTGAAAAAATACTATGCTTAGGGAAGGGATGTCAGAACAAATCAAAAAAAAAAGGAAAAGAAAAGAAAACTAATGCTCGCTAAGCTGAAAACCTGAAAGGGCGGCTTAGGCAAAAGTTAGAGCGACCCGGTGAGTCGAAAACCCGAAAAGGGTGGCTCAGGCAAAAGTTAGGGTCAAATTTCTGGTAATGCAAATAAGACCTCTGACTCAAAGAAGTACGAGTCCAAGCTCAGGCACGTGAATCACTGTTGAACTTACCTTTCCAAAAGCAAGGTCGAAGGGTGAACATGAAGTCGTGTTGGGGGTAAAGGCTCTCATCGGTCTCAGAGATTCACTGGAGGATCCATGAATCTTCCCGGTTTTCACTTGTCCTTGACCTGTTCTATGTGACCTCATTCATTTCATTTACCTTCCTTATTTTTCTTTCTCTGTACTTGTTTAACATGCATGAATAAAATTCACCCTCTTCGATACGTGTTTAGTTGATCTGATAAAACATGTGTTTTAATAAAATAAATGGAAGAATGGTAAACATTTAAAGTCGTAAGGGATAAGATGCTCCTACTACTCGACCTCATCTTGGATGATCATCGCAGGGACTTGGCCAGGCACGTGCTCCGAAGCTATGGTTACCTCATTCGTTCTACTTCGTCCATGAGTTATCTTAAGAGTCGTAATTTCAAAGGACCTACCCAGTTTTTGAACTTATCTTTGCACTACTTGCCCTTTTTCTGCAGGTCATTTCAACAGACAGTCATGCCAGGCATTAACACCTCAATCAAGCCCTTCAAGTCCCTTCCTCGAATCGCCTCAGAACTTCTTCCCTAAATCACCAAAGTTGGCACCTTTTAATGTTTTCTTCTTCCATCGCCTAAGTAGGCACCTTCAAAGTTTCATCCTCAACTGTTAAAGTCCGTATCTCTCAAACTCTCCTCCCCAGTGGAATCGATCACCAAAGCTGGCACTTCTCAAGATCTCTTCCCCAATGAATCCCAAACTTCCTCAATCAAGGGGCAGTACCTGAATCACCAAATTCTTCCCCAGTGAAACTACACTTCCCAAACAACTCAACTAGGGCATCTTCCTGAATTTCTTTTGTTATAGCCATTCTCCAAGAATCCCTCTAATCATGTCAAACTGGGGGCATCACCCCATCTTTCTCCTTTCTCAATCAAGGGGACGATTCCCCATGTTTCTCCTCTTACCGTTAAGAGAACGATTCCCCAAGACTCCTTCAATCATGTCAAACTGGGGCATCTCCCCAGATTTCTTCCTTTCCAGTCATGAGGCGTTTCTCCAAACTTCCTTCCAACCTGTCAAATTGGGGCATCTCCCCAGGATCACTCTCTTTCAGTCAAAGAGCAATTCTTTCAGTCATGCCAAATTGGGGCATCACCCCGAACCTTTAGGACCAGTGAGTTAATTCGGACGAGACGTCCTAGGTTAGCTCCCCCAACCTTTACATTTCCTGCCAACATTGGGTTAATTCGGACGAGACGTCCTGTTAACTCCCCCAATCTCTGCGTTTCCTGTCAGCTGAAGGTTAACCCCACTTTTACTTTCCGTCTGCCTATTCAGGCACCCTTTACTTTTCGTCTGCCTATTCAGGCATCCTTTACTTTCTGTCCGCCTATTCAGGCACCATTTACTTTTTGTCTGCCTATTCAGGCATCCTTTACTTTCTGTCCGCCTATTCAGGCACCATTTACTTTTCGTCCGCCTATTCAGGCATCCTTTACTTTCTGTCCGCCTATTCAGGCACCATTTACTTTTCGTCCGCCTATTCAGGCACCATTTACTTTTCGTCCGCCTATTCAGGCATCCTCTACTTTCTGTCCGCCTATTCAGGCACCATTTACTTTTCGTCCGCCTATTCAGGCACCCTTTACTTTCTGTCTGCCTATTCAGGCACCATTTACTTTTCGTCCGCCTATTCAGGCACCCTTTACTTTCCTGTCCGCCTATTCAGGCACCCTTTACTTTCCGTCCGCCTATTCAGGCACCCTTTACTTTTCGTCCACCTATTCAGGCACCATTTACTTTTCGTCCGCCTATTCAGGCACCCTTTACTTTCCTGTCCGCCTATTCAGGCACCCTTTACTTTCCGTCCGCCTATTCAGGCACCCTTTACTTTCCGTTCATCTATGCAGACACCCTTTACCTTCTAGTCTACCGGGGGTCAATCCCGATCTTCTCACTGAAAGAATTTTTCCCGGTCAATTCAGAGTTCAAAAAAAAAACAAAAAAAACAAAAAAAACAAAAAAAAACAAAAAAAAGAGAGGAGAAAAGAAGAGAAACAGAAGTGGAGAATGCTCGTTTTTAAGAAAAAGAGGTCACACTGACTCGTGATTGCCCACACCATCAGTTGCCATACCGATCAAGAGGTCCCACTTGGCCCCCTACATCGGTGTTCATATCTTTACTTCCTTTTCACTTCAAAAACACAGAAGCTTCGTGTTTTTTTTATGAAAAAGAAGTAAAGAGGGGCATCTGTGAACACCTCTTTTGGTCCGGTCCAAGTGGAATGAATCTTTTTATACTGAATTCTAATTCAGAATGGTCAAATCTGAATAGAATAACTCAAAAATGATCAGATCCGAGCAAGATAACTATGATGGAAGCATTTCCGAGTGGAATATAGACCTGTTGGAGGTAAATCCGAGTGAAATGACTCAGATTGGAGCATTTCCGAGTGGAATATAGACCTGTTGGAGGCAAATCCGAGTGAAATGACTCAGATTGGAGCAAATCCGAATGAAATAACTTAAGGAATGATCAAATCCAAGTGAAATGACTCAGATTGGAGCATTGCCGAGTGGAGTATGTCCCTGTTGAAGAGAAATCCGAGTGAAATGACTCAAAAAGGATCAAATCCGAGTAGAGTTACTCAGAATGAGTCAGTTCCGAGTGAAATGCTTCCCCGTTGAAGATGAATCTGAGTGGAAGGCTCCCTGTCAAAGCCATTCCGAGTGATACTCTATTGAAGGATGAATGCTGAGAAGGATTGCTCTTTGACTGCAATTAATCCGAATGAAGAAATGCTAAATCCGAGCGAGAGCTTTCTGGTTGCTACTGATCTGAGTGAAAACAAGTCTGAGTGAAGGAAAGACCGACTCAGAGTGTAACTGGAAGGACAGATTTTGATTGGACGAAAGCTTTTCCGAGTGAAAATACCAAGTCTCCAAGTCTTGAGTGGGAAGCAAGCCCTTTCCGAGTGAAAATGCTAAGTTCCGACTGATCTGTGCCGAATGATCAATATTCAATCGGTTTCCGAGTGACAACAACCGAATAGAAGGATTTCCGAGCCAATCTTCACTCATCCTGCAAATAAGGGCCGATTGAACCATTTGCCCAATACCAAGTCATCACTCTTCAAACCAATTCTGAGTAGTCCTTCTTCAAACAATCAATTCCGAGACCATTTCCATCAATTTCCGAGCCAATCTTCACTCATCCTTCAAATATCGAATCCCCTCCTTTTTCACCCAGATTCTGAGTCATCCTTTACCCATTCCCGAGTCAATTTTTACCAATTTCCGAGCCCACTTCCACCAATTTCCGTGCCCTTTTAGCCAACATCACCAAGCCCATTTTCACCAAATCCGAGTCACCATTTTCCCCCAAAACTCACTCACCACTCTCACCCAGATTCCGAGTCACTCTTTTAACCATTTCCGAGACCCTTTCCACTCAACCTCCGAGTCACTTTTTACCCATTTCAGTCGGTTCCGAGTTACTTGTCACTCGGTTCCGATTGAATGTTTCACAGCAGCCTCACACCGAGCAAAACCTATACTCGGCCTTTCATAGAAGGACTCTTCCCAGAAAAATTCTCACTCGGAAAGGAGTATTTTCACTTGGCTTTCTATTGGAAATGCTTCATTCCACTCGGAATTGACTCCCAATATGGATGAACGCTGACCGAGAGACTAATCCGAGTCATTCTCTCTCGGATTTCCACCATTCTCTCTCGGATTTCCACCATCCTCTCGGATTTCCATCATTCTCTCTCGGATTTCCACCATTCTCTCTCGGATTTCCACCATCCTCTCGGATTTCCATCATTCTCTCTCGGATTTCCACCATTCTCTCTCGGATTTCCACCCGGCTCCCCCTGTTCGCCCGTGCTGACTTGGATTCCACCACCCAAGTGGATCCAGGAATCCTGGGGGTGGCAGACAGGGGCGGAAGTGGAGGAATTAAAAATTCCCACCAGCCGTTGTCCCCCACTCCACTCTGAGTGGAAGCCTGAGCTGGCTTTCCACTCTGAGTGGAAGCCTGAGCTGGCCTTCCACTCGGACAAGCCTATAAATGGGCAAGTGCTAAAGCTTTGAGGGGAGGCATTCATTAAGAGAAAACTCTGCCTAAGTTTACCTTCGTTCTCTCTCTCCCTCGCACCAGCTCAGCCCCTCACAGCAACCAAACACTCTCAAGCTCCCTCACAGCAACCAAATACCACTCGGTACAGCCCCTCTCCTCACCAGCACCCTTCACACCTCACTGTTCAGCATCCTGAGACCAGCTCTCCTACTCCATCACTCGGTTTCTCAAACTTGCACCCGGTATTCCACTTTTCACTCGGTATTTTCCATTTTTACTCGGTTTTACTATTTTTTTACTCGGTTTTTCCTATTTTACTCGGATTTTCATTTTTCCACTCTGATTTTCATTGTTCCACTCAGATTTTCCCAGTTTCACTCGATTTTCCCATTTTTTACTCAGTTTTCCATTTTTGCACTCGGTTTTTCCTTTTTTCTTACTCGGTTTTCTCTTCTCCCACTCAGTTTTCACTCTTTTTTTTTCTTTTTTTTCTCTCTTTTCTGAACTTACTGTTTCCTTCTCTCTCTTGTAGCTTCTGCTACCTTCCCTCTTTTGCTTTGTAGTAAAAATATAATAAAGGGAAATAAATGTTTCCTATGTTTTCTTTTAAGTTTAAATAAAATCAAAAAAGAAATAAATCATTCTTAATCAGTGTCGTACGGAAAATACTTCCGTCTACACAGCCTCTATAAGATCCGTACACGTGCGAAGAACTTCGTCTTGTATGGGTTCTTCACCAAAATGATACCCACCAACATTTCCCTAATCTTTTCCTAAAAAAAACATTTAAAGAACTACGTGACCCTAATTTCTCGAAAGCTCGAGAATACGTAGGAGCAGGAAATAGTTCCTGTCGGGCCCATCTTTCTTTATTTATTTATTTTTTTTTTAGTGTTTCCATTTTTGTCTTGCTATCAAAAGGAGGAGCGAGATTAATTTAGACGAGACGTCCTGTTAATCTCATATTTTTTTAATATCTCTTTAAAAAAGAAGGAGCGAGGTTAATTTAGACGAGACGTCTTGTTAATCTCATATTTTTGTAGTATTTCTTTAAAAAAGGCGGAGCAAGATTAATTTGGACGAGACGTCCTGTTGATCTCATGTAAATATTCTGTGTTTATTTTTTATTTATTTTTGTATATTTTGTCATCTCGTATATTTTCTTTTCATGAAGAAGTTAAAATAATTAATGGATTAATTATAATGCGCGCTATCAAATTGAGGTAACCGTTTTTATAACGAACAGTTGTGAGGTGCTAATACCTTCCTCACCTGTAATCAGACTCCCGAATCATGGAATTTCGTTTTTATAACCAGTGCTTTAACGAAAGGTTTTTCCAGTGTTTTATCCTAAAAATATTGGTGGCGACTCCCTGTTTATTTTTAAAATCGTTTTGAGGGTCGGCTGTGCCGCCGCGATCCCGGTCGCGACAATGCTCAATTTACTTATTAGCTAGGTGAAATTTCAATTTCGTTAAAGAAAAGCATACAAACAAGTTTAATAAATTGAATCCAAATTTTTGTCCAAAATATTTTATACATGGGTTGCCGTCTATGCAAAGTTTACATATACATGAAAAAAGTGTTTAACATATATGATGATGGTTCAGAGTCAGACTTAGAAGGGAGGTTGAATAAGTCTTAGATTCTTTTTGCAAAATTTTGAATCTTTAACACGCAAGTAATCAGACTTGATAAAAGCAAAGAATTAAAGAAGAACACCAAGAATTTATACTAGTTCACTTCTAACACAGAAGCTATGTTCAGTCCCAACTTGAAGGATTTCCACTATTGTAAAATCTCCTTTATAATAACAGCACCAGACTTGTGCCACAAGTATTCTTGACTTCATCCACTCCTAGCTTAAACTCAAGTATTCTTTCAATAAGTTACTATTGGCTCAACAACCCAAGTATTCTTTCAACAAGTCACTCATGGCTTAATAACCCAAGTATTCTTTCAAAAGCCTCTTTAAGTCATAATTCTTTCCCAATGAAACTAAAGGTTGTCAACCCACCAGACTTTTACATAATAACTGATTTGTAAGAATAAAGTGTAAGGTTTCTCACAGAACTAAGTGTATAAAAGATGTATATAGGTAATCAATAGATATACTAAGTAAAGAAATACAAAAAGCCAAGGTCTGCTAGAGGCAGAACAACAAAGAAGACCTTTGTCTTGGAAAAGCTAAGAAGAGATTAGAGAGTTTTGATCACAGAGAATGATTCTTCTTGATAGGCTTGTCTCTATCTTCTAAATTGGATCTCTTCAAGCATATATATAGGTCACTCAAGATGCTCGTTGATGATCTGAAAATGAGATATAAATGTTAGAAATCCTTTGAAGGAGTTTTGCTTGAACGCAAGTACCAGACTTTTGATGAATTGAAGAGATGTCAAAAAGTCTAGTAGCAAGGAACTTTGACACTTAGCATGAATATGGTGTTGGCTTTCTTTCTTCTAGTGAACACGCAAAGACCAATGCTGTATTTTTTTAAATCTTCTCTGACTTGATTTAGCTTTTCTAAAGTGAACAGAGTTGTTACGTTGATTTCTTTCCAAACTGCTTTGGCTGCTCTACTGATTTGTCTCTTATCCTTTTTTATGATAAGCATATTCTTCTTGACAAAGACTTGATTTCCAAAGCATCATCAAAAGGTTTTAGAACGTTGTGTGATTATACTTTGAAAGAACATTCAAGCTGCAAGTTCTTGATGCTTAAAAGTCTGTGGTCTAATTTATTGGTTCATATAACTAAAAATTCTTAAACCAAACTTTTTTGGGTAAAGTCTAAAATTTGACTTTTGATGGATCAGACTTTTGATTTGATGGACTCCCCTTTTCTCTCGTGCACTTAGTATATATTTCTTGAAACACTTAAATAAAAGGTTAAATCACACATAAGCAGATTTCATTTAGTTTAAGTGCATTGATATGTGTTATTAACAAATCCTGGGGTTTGGTTATAATGATGCAATTTAGGGTCTGGTCCAGGAATATTATCAAGATTTTTTCAAACCATACTTGTTCTCAATATATGATTTTTTCACAATGTTATTCACATGGATAGATTATTCACTCTTTGTAAAATTACAATATTTTTTTCATATCTAATAAGTATAAGGGGTTATAGATTATCCTCCTTTACGCCAATTCAAAACAAAGTGATACATAATAAAGAAACTTTTTATGAAGATAGAGATGAATTAATAATATATCAACTAAATGAGAAGGGGAAACAATTTACCAACTTGATGATAAAAGACTTACCCAAATTGAATCTCCAATGAAATGTATATGATGATCTATAATTTTGTAGCTGCATAAATAAAGCACTTAATTTGTTGGCTTGTGTTAATTACCAAAGAAAAAGAAAAGGAATAAAAAAAATTAAAACTTACAAGAGAAGGAAGAGAGAAATAAGACCTAAACAATAAAATTTAGAAGAACTAACAAAGGGTTGCTTCTTTACCTAGAAATTGCTTTCTATCATTAGATGGTTTGAGACTTTATTTTTCACATAATATCTCCAAAAAAACGTGATGATATATATATATAACCAAAGATGTGCATTCCTTTTCTTTTCTTTTTTCTTTTTTTGTGTAAAAATTAAGAAACAATGATATTTATAATTAGTTTTCTTAATTTTTTCAAACAAGTCTTAAATTACGCCCAATACTTCAAAGAGAATTTATAGAAAACATCTTCATTAATTTATCATATTCACTAATTATGTAATATGTAATTATGTTTAAATGTGTGTGATTGATCTATTTAACAAGAGAATTTATGTTTGAATCCTATACCATCACCAAATTTTCTCAAGTCAATGGTAGTCATGAACCATGATTGAACGCCAAGCCTTATAGGGTTGGACACTTTTCCTAGTCATTGACCTAGGAAAAAAGTATACATTACAAGAATTCAAGATTGTGGTTTAAGCCAAAAGTCCACGTTACAACCAAATAAGTCTATGCTATAATCATCCTTAGGTCAAAGTTGGAGTTCCAGGTAAAAATCCCTTCTGCAATAATTATGTAGGACCTTGACTCCCACGCAACAACTTGTGTAAGACATCACTTTGACTTATTTTTTGTGTAGACCTTTTATAGTATATATTTACATTAGTCATTACTATAAGGTTCCAAAAAGTTATGGTTCGATCACTACCTCATTGAAATGTTGGCTCCACAAAAATAAGCAAGTTTATTGTATATCTAAAATTGGTAGAATCAACCAAAAAAAATTAAACTTCTGAATGGGCAAGGTTGATTGTATATCTAAATTATAGTTGTCAAATCTAATATTAGAGTTGAGTATAAAAGCCTGGAAACTATAACTAGGGAAATTAAGGCTTCGGTCTCTCCTCACTAAGTTACAAGTTCCATTTACAACCCCCTAGGTCTAATGTGACAATCTCAATACAACGATGCTCTGTCATAACCCGATTCTACGCTCTCACCCTAAGCATACGGAGTTGGGCATTTATTTTGTTCGAGATCTAGTCAAGGGCAAAAACGGTGGTTGTTTGTTGTGGTAGTGGGGTGGGTGTGGTGCAGTGGTGGGAGACATGGTGGTGTTCATGGCGGTGAGGAAAAAATAAAATATTACACTAGCCAAGTTGAAAGCATTTGAAATGAACGATTATCAATCCATATTATGACTTAACTGACAAAGTTTAATGGACAGGGAGGTATTTCAAATATTTAACATAATTAAAAAATAGAAAAGTATCCTCTTCTAGTATTTTATTTATAAAAAAGATATATAACCAATTAAAATTAAGAACCATGTATACCTTAAATATGGAGAGTAATATTAAAATCAAAACTTTTACAAAGGGATGGATTAAAAATCATGAAAGCTATATACTTTTAAAAAAGCTAACATATAAGTATATATAGTGAAATAAAAAAATATAAAGTATAAGACTCCATAAAAACACTATATTGAATGATTTTAAATTTGAAACTAATTTTCATTATCATTTAAATAACATTTATATTAAGAACGTTTATCCATTTAGACGGATAGTATTGTATTAGTATCATTATAAAAAAAACATAGTTGAAAAATAGAAAATTCTTCTAGAGTTCTATTTATAGAAAAGATATATAACCAATTAGAATTAAAAACCATGTAGACCTTATACAAAAGGTTTATAATCAATTACCTTAAAAAGAAAGAGAAAAATTTCTTCACTCATGATGAGACTTTGTTTAAGATAACTAACTATGGTTACGGTAATATAGTATCTAACGAAGTATTCCTTCCTGTTTATTGGGGTGTGAGGCAGAGTGTAAAATTCAAAATCTCAAGGGTGTAATTTCACAAATAAATTGGAGCGGAGTGTAATTTCTAAAAACTTCAAAGAAACTCAGTGTAATTTACCTTGTTTCTGCTATACCTTCAATAAAATCCTAACCAGTTAATTAATATCAAATGACTTGTGAGAGATCATAAAAGAAAAAATGATTAATTTTTTATGGATTCATGTGTAATTAATATAAAAAACATCCTAGTATATATTGATTGAAATTTCTTCCTTGAACATTGTGTATATGTAAATAGTTTGTACTTATAGTTAGATCTACATACTATCTTCATATAGGAATGAAGATAAAAAAAAAACATAAAAAAACCATATAAATATGTAAATATATAAGAAAATGAAATTTTAGGAACTTCTTTCATAGAAAAATTCTAATGCAACATAATTAGTTGAGAATTTTGCTTGATCAATAGATCTTTCAAATTAAAGTTTTAGTGCACTAGAAGTATAAGCACTTCAGTCATCTGTGTTATATTTGATATGCATATCTAACACAAGAAATAGGAATATATTAATATGTATCTGTCGAGTACATTTAGATTTAAGTATCAGAAGTTGTATCTTATACTTGCTTGATAATTGATATACCATTTAGAGTTGTTGAAACTTTAGAATTAGAATGTTAATAAGATGGTATTAAATCCTCGGATTTGATTACTTGATTAATTAATTTTGATAATTATATATCTTCTTTTTCGAGAATTTTAATTTGTGAAAATTCCACGTTAATTCATGCAACCTTCAATCAGCTTTAATCCAAAAGAAAAGTGTGTTTTCCACACTCTAAATGAAATGCTTAACCTATAGGATGAAAGAAGTAACAATAAAGCTTAGTGTGTGAGTGAGTAATACATATCAAGTGTTACAATAGTTCATCAAAAGCCAATTTCAATTTTCAAATTACGCAGATAAACACTCAATATATTAAAACTCAAGTTCTTGTCCAGGCATTAAGAGTTCGCGATTCAGTACCAGAAAGAAACATAAATTTAGGAACATAAGTCTGAGAATTTAACAAGTCTCATGATTAAGACACACAAATATTGCAAATTCTACTAATTAAAACCGCAGTACTCTTCACTTAGCATTTCTTCAATCCCGAACATGTCACTTGAAATACACATGCCAGCTTCCATTTTCGCCCAAAGTTCGTCCACAAGCTTCGGAATTTCTTGATCATCCACTTTTTCAATATGGTTGTTGAGATTATTGACACAATGGCCTCCGTCCAACTCATTTCCATTTTCAACCATGTTCTCATATTGGAAACCAGTGTTATTGGTTTCAAAATTATACTGTAAATTAGGCTCATAATAACCTTGATCTGGCATCACAGCTTGTAGTTCTGGTGCTTGTTCAAATTCTTGATTATTTGGTACCATTCCCATAGAGTCTAACCCAAACGAACCAAAAACATCATTTTCCACTCCTACTGGGTTATTGTCACTCCACATCATGGTATTGCCTAAAGTTTGCATATTATCCTTAACTGTATCACTGGTACTTCCAAATTCAAATGATGAATATGGGATGAAACTTTGATGATTTTGAAATGGAGTGCCAGTAGTACCTTGGTATTGATCATAGAGAAATTGCTGATTGTCGAAAGGGCTCACAGCATCATGAACACTTGCCTGTTGAATATTTTGCAAGACTTGTGGGGCTAATTGAGGTACTTTGTCATAAATCCCTTGTAACATTACTGGTTGCTCTATGGTAGAGCCCTGGAATGTTGCACCAGTTACATCTTGTTTTTCCATTTGAATTGCAGCTCCACTGAATTCACCAGCAGGGATATGATTTTGGTAGTCAGAAAAAGGGGTGATCACATGCTGTTCCATGGCTTGATCAAGTGGATGATGATATTTTGGCAACTCTCCGTAGGGATCATTAGTTGTTCGTTTCTTCAGTGAACTTGAAACATTGTCTTCATTCCTGTTTCATAGATGAGAGAAATGAGAAAGGTGTAGTAATCAAAAAGTAAAAACGAAAAACCTCCTACACATGTGTTAATCACCACATTATTACTCCAAAAGTTTTGTTCAGTGAACTGGAATCTTTAACATTTTATTCCTCTATAATTAGAAATATATAGAATCACATTTTTGATTGAGAAAAATATGGTGATCATTCTTAATTATCCTTTGGAACAGTAGTAAAAGAACAACAGATAAAAATTGGAGTGGGAGATTCAAGATCAATTTAAATGTGTTCTGACTTCTTAAATACTCATGTCATGTCAAGCATCAACTGTAAATGTACACTCTGAGCTTATTATATATTAATTCATGTGTTGACATTTAGATTAAAGGTTTAATTAATTTAATGAATAAATTAAGAGAAAATATGTATATATGTTAACGCGTGAATTTGGGAGAGCGAATTCAATGTTTTCTAATTAAGGGGTGTTGAGGGCATCAGAAATTGCAAACCTGGAGATGTTAACGTAATAAGGGTGATTCATTGAAAGGACCTTTTTGCCAGTACTGAAAGTGAAAAATAGTATATCATGAACTTAATATACAAGATATATATGGTAATGTTTGATTTGCTAAAGAAACATACAATGAGACCGTTGAAGACAG
The DNA here is from genome assembly GCA_037962975.1 of Clitoria ternatea. NCBI lineage: Eukaryota > Viridiplantae > Streptophyta > Magnoliopsida > Fabales > Fabaceae > Clitoria > Clitoria ternatea. The sequence continues at coordinate 46,109,034 of CM075674.1, forward strand.
AAGCATTTAGATATATATTGTCAGTGTTCAGTTAATAACGTTGTCATCTTCTCAAAATCCAAACTAAACACTTGCAGATAATTTATTACATATAAAAAGGAGTTTAATTGCTTGTTTGTAATTGACAACATACCTTCTAACAGCAATAATATATTGTTTTATGGTCATACACTGCATCTTCGAGATTTCTTTTTGGTAGGAACTCACCTGTGATTCATAATATAGTTATGAGATGACATTAGTTCATTCACATATTTGAATCAAACCACTAATATAGAGTAGATATGTCATAATGATAAGTCCAATCTACAATAACATACGGGAAAATTTGTATGTGCTGACTTTCCCCATATCTTAATGGAAACTAAATCATGAGCTCTTGCTGCTTCAATTGCAGTGTCAAATCTACCTGCCAGCTCCCATTTCCAAACAAAAAATCACAATTAGGAAACAAGATTGCATACACGTACGTGGACAAAAAAAGAAGAAGTTTATGTTAGACAAAAATGGTTAAATAGGAATTGTATCTTCAAATTTACCCTAATTTTGGTAAGGAAAATAATCTATACCTATATCCTTTTTATGCATGAGTATGCGTGAAATTAATTAATGTTTTTTAAAGTCTTGATTGTGCAAAAATCAAATAACATCTTCGATTTCAATTTTAAATATAAATAAAAGTAATTATTTTTATATGTTAAAAATAATGGTTGAAAATAGTTATTTATGTTAATATTATTAAATATTTAATGTAATATTTAAAAATAAAACATTAGTTATTTTAAATATATATATATATAAAGACATATTTTGGTTAATAAATATTTAATAATCTTAGAAAAATATAATTTTAGTCATTATATTATGAGAAGTGTTATTAAAACTTGTTTGTATTTAAAATCGAAAGTAATATAAACTAGTGAGAGTTAAAAGAATTTAACTCCTCTAATTAAAGTGACAAAATATGCAAAATGAGAGAGTGAATTGTCATCTTAATTTCTATTGATTTAAATGAAAATCTTTATTTTTTCACTCTGGATGAATGACCATATCCTTAATAAATAAATAAAAATATGTGATTTGACTTAACATAAAAGAGAGTAATTTCGTTAAGTATATAATATTCTTAAAAATAATCACTTAATAAGATATATGCTAGCTAGAGTGTAGTCAAATGTTTACCTAAACCACTATATATTAGTCGAGATATATACTAATTAAGGTCAAATCTAATGGGAAAAAATAATTGGTTTAATAGAATTGAGTGTTTCAAATAATATAAAAATAAATATTAATTATTAGATTTTTCTATTTTCATAATTTTATTATTTTCCTTATTAAATACCAAAAGAACTCTAGCTTTATGGAAAAACCATATTCATAAACTAAAGTATTAATTTAACTAATATTGATATTTGGGTATCCTCTCAAAATAAATAAATCCTTAATTATTTGAAAAGAAAGGCATATATATGTAGTTCTTAATATTCCATTTTCCTTTTAAACTTTAAAATTCTCTTGTAAGTAACTTTTTTCCAGTATTTTAAAGTTCTATCTTTTAAGATATCTTAATCTTATTGTTTTTGCAGTTTCATCTTAAATATTAATTCATTCTTATATACAGATATCAGCAAATGTGTCATCAACATAGAGTGTGTTATGAAACTCTGGATCTTCCATTATCTGATACTTATCTCTCTTTCCTTTATTATTATTCTTGTGAAGGATTAAAAAAACCATTCATCCTTTTCCCATTTTCCTGTTAATTTCCTTTTTCAAATTCTTCTTTTTCAAACAGCACATGAAATTCTTAATCTTAGCATATTCAAAACTGAATCTTATATACTTACCGACATAAACTGGCAGGCCCCGTCGGTTTAAGAAGATCCATGCATGCAACAGTACACAGAACTATTAGAAAGATGTTATAGCAAAAAGAAAAAGAGAGAAAAACAAGAAAATGGAAAATAAAAAGTGATATATATATATATATGGGATGTCTCGATACTTTGTTAAGTGAAAGTGAGATGAGCGAATTTGAGCCATATAACCATATAATGAATGGTTGAGATTAAAATCTTTCAAAATGACATGATCACTTAAAAATTTATATGACTTTTTAAAAAATTCACATAATTAGTCTCAATCATTTATTGTATACTTGTACGGCTTAAATTCGTTTTAGTCTCACACCAGATAACTTTTATGATACTACATCTTATATATTTCAATTTACCTGTCTTTCCTTTCCCACTAGCTCTTCTAAGGCTGTTATCCCACACAAAGCATTCGAAACGTCGATTTTTATACCTGTGGTCAACACATATCAATTATTATTATTATTTTAAGAAAAAAATACTATTATCCTCCTTAATTACGTGAGAATTTTTCTAACAATAACACACATAAAAGTTAGAACTTCTACTTTAATACACTCTTTTAAACATTGCAATGACATCGTTTAAAATTTATATGGGTGATATGAGACCCATATAAATCTTAATTAATCATAATATATATATATATATATATATATATATATATATATATAAAATTAAAAGGATGCACTAGTACTCTTAATAAAAACAATAAATTAAATTATGGGTATTAAATATTCTATCTTCGTTTATGCTAAAATTACACAAAAGTGTAATCATTTTACCTCACTTATACCAAAATGTTTTATCCACTTTATTTTTATTAAACTATATCTTTCATTCTTATCTAGATAGTATTAAAAAATATTATATTATTAACTTTAAATAAACTATATTGTCTGATTATATATATATATATATATATAAATAATGTATCCTAGCAGAAAAAAACTTAACAAAAATAAAAAAATTAAATTTAAACTATTAAATCTTATTATAAATTATTTAATTGTTTTTTTAAAAAAGTTATATACTTTTTAAGTAATTATGTAACTTTTAAAAAAATTATTCATTAACATTCATATATAATATATAATTATATATTGAGATTCAACCCTATCATTCTTATTTAAAACTCTTTTAAATATGTTATCAGGAACAGAATCCTTATTTATATATAAAAAGTGATAGAACGGACTTGGAAACTCCCCGATACACAGATGTCTTATCTTTGTCCTGACTCAGACTACGATATTTCTTTGGCCTTGCAGCTGGTAATTCCTCTTTTCCATACTGATTTCTGGAGGCAATCCTGTGATAATTTCTCAAATTATTATAAGACATGTAACATATATATAATATAAAGTTTATATTTCTCTATTAACATTTATAAAAAATAATTAAATAATTACTAATATATAAGATGTATCTTATAAAAAAATTTCTTATATAAAAGTAAGAGGAACGAATCTAACCTATATAAAAAAGATTTAATCATGTATTATATGAGTGTACCGTCAAAATCGATCTTCTATTACTCGAGAACATTTCTCGTATGATACATTTGTATATATACAAAGGATACTTACAATTGTGTTGATGAATTTGGTAATCCCAAGGTGTGAGGAACTGGAAGTAGCAAGTGGTCCCCAGCATGAGCGTTTACATATTGTGGTGGTGGGGTCATCAACTTGAACGGCTCCATAACTAATTCTGCATTGGAACTCAAAAGTTTTTTCAAATCAAACGTTAATTGAAACCGAAAACAATGAAAAGTGAATTCTTCATTATGCATAATGCCATACATGCTAGCTGGACATAACAAGTTCCTATTAGAACCCCCTCCCTCACAAACAACGCACACAAATAAACGTTTTTCCGTTTTTTCGGATTCAAATTTTCTAGAAATAATTTCTTAATATTTTATATTCTTCCATTTCTATTTAATTTACCAATTAGAGATAAAAATCTTGTTTTTATTTAATTGTCTACTAAAAATTTTAAGAAAATATTAATGGTTCATTTAGAATTTTATAATAATACATTTATTTGTGATAAAAGTTAAGATAATTTTAAAACTAATATATAAAAAGATAAAAATAAAATTAAAAACAATCATTTATTTTATAAAAACTAGTAATATAAATTACATTTTTAAATGTGTATTTCTTTTCTCTTCGAATAAATAAATATAAAACAAACAATACTTCTGTAATTTTTATAATTAATGCCTTTCATTGGTTAATAATTGAGGAAGGACCACTCTCAATATGGATATTAAATATACTATCTCAATTAATATTTACCTTAATAAATCTCAATTAATATTTCCCTTAATAGAGAGAAAACAAATTACAAAAGGTAAAGGATACAATTATTTTACCATTTTTTTTCTTCCTCGTTTATTAAACTACATTTTCATTTTATTAAAAATATTACTATTATTAATAGTTTGAAACTATAAACATTTAAATATATAAGAACAAAATCCTCTTATGACAATTAAAGAACAATACAAATATTGATAAAGAGTTTGCGCCGGAGGCATGTCCTCATAAATTTCATGAGACCACCCAACCTAAACTTTTTGTGATAAAGAAAAATATATAATTCTTACGTCATATTAGAGTACATAAATATATTTGTTTTGTTTCATAAAATGTTTTACATAAAATATAAAGACACTTTAAAAAAATAAAATAAAATAAAATACAAAGACAAAGACAAAACCTAAGTGTAATTTTTGGGGTTGTTTGGGTGAGTAAATATTTTCTATTTTTATTTATTATTTTTATTTCTAATTACAAAAGTGTCAAGTATTTTTTATCTTTATCAAAAATTAAGTTTTTTTATTTTTATATAAAAATTATAAAAAACAATGTGAAAATAAATTTTTTAACAAAAAAATAAAAAATGATAAACTTATAATTAAAAGTAAAACAAAACACTTTTTTTCTCATATCAAGTCCCCAACCCTTGACTGTTTTGGGTTCTTTGCTGATTAGAATTTGAGTTTTACTTCAATAGTCCATGAAATAAAATTCTACAATAATGCCCACTTTGCTTTCTAGCCAGGTAAAATTTCAATTTTGTCAAGGAAAACATACAAAAAAAATTAACAAATTGAATCCAAATTTTTGTCCAAGATATTTTATACATGGGTAGGCATCTTTGCAAAGTTTGAATATATATGAAAAGTATTTAACATATATGATTTTTCACACTGTTATTCGTGTGGATTGATTTCACTCTTTGTAAAATTACAATATTTTTCATATCTAATAAGTATAAAGGGTTATAGATTCTCCTCCTTTGCACTAATTCAAAACAAAGTGATACACATAGAGAAAATTTTGATCAAGATACAAATGAATTAATTATGGATCAACTAAATGAGAAAGGGAAAAAATTTACCAACTTGGTGATCAAAGAATTACCCAAATTGAATCTCCTGTGATGATCTACAACTTTGTAGCTGCATAAATGAAACACTTAGTTTGTTGGGTTGTGCTAATTACCGAAGAATAAAGAATAAAGAATAAAAAATAAAAAATTTAAACTTACAAGAGATGGGGGGAAAGGAATGAGAGGAACAAGACCTAAACAATAAAAATCAGAAGAAGTAATAGAGAACAAGACCTAAACAATAAAAATGATCATAGATGGGGTGATATATATAACAGAAAAAGTGCACTCCTTTTCTTTTCTATTTCTTTTTTTTGTCTAAAAATTATGAAATAGTGATATCTATAATTATTTTTCTTAATTTTTCAAATAAGTATTAAATTATGCCCTTCATTTATTCGATTTCAAACAAAGAAACAGTACTTTAAAAAACATCTTTATTAATTTATCTATAATATCCTAAATTTAATTATTAGGTAATTTTATTGCACAAATAATTAAATTGAGAGTGTTAAATTATTTCTAGGCAATTAAATTGATTTTTAAAATTTACCTGGGTAAGTTTGGGTAACCTTTAGTTACCTGATTGGTTTTAAAAAATAACTAAACATGTGAAATTACTAGAGTGTCATTAGACGGTGTGGGACTTCATTTTTCACATGATACTTCAAAACAAACATGATGATATATATAACTGAAGATGTGCACTCATTTTCTTTTATTTTTCTTTTTTTGTGTAAAAATTAAGAAATAGTGATATTTATAATTATTTCTCTTAATTTTTTACATTAATATTAAATTATGCCCTACATTTATTTGATTTCAAACAAAGAAACAGTACTTCAAAGAGAGTTTATAGAAAACATCTTTATTAATTTATCCATAACAACCTGAATTTAATTATTGGGTGATTTTATTGCTCAAATAATTAAATTAAAAGTGTTAAATTATCCCTAGGTAGTTAAGTGGATTTTTAGAATTTACTTGGGTAATTTGGGTAACCGTGACCCGGTTGGTTTTAGAAATTAATTAAACGCATAAAATTACTAGAGTGTCATTAGACGGTATGAGACTTAATTCTTCACATGATATTTCCACACAAACATAGGGATATATATATATAACTAAAGATGTGCACTGTGACATCCCGATGCTATTGAGGACGGGGAATGATCGCTGATGCATTGATACGGACAAGGAGCGGCTCCTGACAAGCTTCCAGCGGGGAATGTGGCATCTCAGGCACTGTTGAGGGCGGAGAGTGATTGTCGGTGCATAGACACGGACAAGGAGCGGCTCCTGGCAGGTTTTCAGTGGGAGGGACACATGAACAAATCGAATACATACTAGAATGAGAGGGATCCAAAGACTGTATAGGTATGGGACTATACAGTTGAGGATAGTTTAAAGGAATGAATTCGTATTACTTATACCAACAAATGCATTAGCCTTTTCGGTGGCCTATCACTTAAGGACTTCAAAGTTAAGCGTCCTTAACTTTGAGTAATTCTGGGATGGGTGACCTCCTGGGAAGTTCCCGGGAAGTGTGTGTGTGAGAGAGAGGACAAAAACACACTGAAAGGTATCGTGTTGGTCTGTGGGGAGAGTCGTTCATTCCTGAAAAGCGGTCAGGGCGTTACAGTGGTATCAGAGCCTAACCTCTCCTAGTACGGTATGGTTCAGGGACGAACCAGACGGAAGCTGGTGGGCATGTGACATCACGGTGCTGTTGAGGACGGGGAGTGTTGGCCTGTGGGGAGAGTCGTTTATTCCTGAAAAGCGACCAGGGCGTTACATGCACTCCTTTTCTTTTCTTTTCTTTTCCTTTTTTTGTGTAAAAATTAAGAAATAGTAATATTTATAATTATTTTTCTTAATTTTTCAAATGAGTATTAAATTGGCCCTTCATTTATTTGATTTCAAACAAAGAAGCAACACTTCAAATAGAGTTTATAGAAAACATCTTTATTAATTTATCTGTGATATCTTGAATTTAATTATTGGATAATTTTATTTCTTAAATAATTAAATTGAGAATGTTAAATTATTCCTAGGCGGTTAAGTTGATTTTAGAATTTACCTGGGTAAGTCGGGTAACTTTGAGTTCCCCGGTTGGTTTTAGAAATTAATTAAACACGTGAAATTACAGGAGTGTCATTAGATGGTCTAGGACTTCATTTTTCACATGATATTTCCAAGCAAACACGGTGATATATATAACCAAAGATGTGCACTCCTTTTCTTTTCTTTTTCTTTTTGTGTATAAAAATTAAGAAATAGTGATATTTATAATTATTTTTCTCAATTTTTCAAATGAGTATTAAAGTATGCCCTTTGTCACGTTCACGATTTCCCGGACCCGAATTCTGATATAACTAAGATAAACAATCAATAAAAGTACGAATAAATTTTCCACGTTTTGAAAGTTTGTACACCCGGCATTACATCAAGACCTGAACCACGAAAAACCGAAGAGTAAAGATAAGATTTTTTTATAAACTGGATCGATAATTAAATAGTCCTGGTATTTACCGATATGCTCCTAATATGTCTCTCAACCTCTATTTGATATTGACTCGTTAACGATACTAGTTATCATGAGTTCTGTGAGAGAATGACATAGTGGTACTCATATTGATACTGGATGCTATATTGACACCGGTTTCAGGTCTAAATTATTTATATTTATTATTAAATTAAAAATAAAATAAATAATATTTTACCAAAATAAAGGCATAAGTAAAAATTTTATGAAAATAAAAGAATGAAATTACTAAAGTTTTGTTTTGAATAATAAAAAAAGATAACTTACTCTTAAAAAAGTCCTTTAAAAGCTTGTAACCTGGTCTGATTAACAAAAAACTCCACTCATGCATTGAAAAAGAAGAATTTATGTGGGCACTACCTAATTTCTCCACCAGTTTTTTTTTTTTTGGACAAAATTCAATAAATTCCCTCACACTAAGTCTCCCCCCTTCCCTCTTCACCTACCCACTAAAAAAAGGATCAAAATGGTGGTGCCAAAGGTAAGTAGAGATGATCACCACTGACCTTCCCAATCGGTATTTAAAAAATGGTGACAATAAATGTAGATGACACCAAGATGTACAAGAAAGTTGTGAAACTTTAATTTTAATCTTCAAGATTATATGAATCAAGGAAGTTATTAGTTCCTGTGATTTCAAAGTTTTTACTTTAATTCTTTAACTTTGTAAAATGATGCTCACTTTATCTTTACTTTTTTTGTTGTTGTCATTTTAACTTTTTAATGTCACTTTTAAATGATGTCGTTTTATGAAGTTAGAAACAGAAGTTGAATTTTAAAACCTCAAGCTCTCAACCTATACTGAAAGTTTACTCTTTCAAGACAGACGAGAAATTGATCCATGCTGAAAGCATCTTCTGAACTACTGCAAGGATAGGAGCAACACTTTCATGATAGGAAAATCCCCCAAAATAAATTCTAAATTGCAAATTGCATAATATAAACAGGCCAGGTAGATTATTTCAGTCCCCACCATTACACTACTGTCCAGAAATAGCACCAGAGTAGTTTCTGACAGTATACTACAAACAAAATTAGATATCAGAAGAAACCTATTAACAAAGAACAGAAAAGCCACCTGCAAAAAGCTGGATTAACTTGAGTACTGAAATTTGATGCTGAAGAGCAAAGCCTCCAAAAGAAACAACACCATCCAAAAGTACAATCATACTTAAAAGCTATTTATATCAGTCTAATACCAGAATCATATTGATAAACGATAATTCCCATTGCATGAACAAGACCTATAACACCTTATGTCCCAAGTGATGTGAATTTGCACCCAATTGAACAACAGAAAGAATAATTGAGAAATTGTCCAAAAATAGTTTATGGGCTGAGTAAATTAATCACCTTGCGAGCTCAACGAACACAAATAATGAAAAACATAGAGGAACTCCGTAAAAAAATAGAGAAACAAATGAACTTCTCTACTCACATACCACCACAAGTAAGGTTACAGTCACCAAAATAAAATCATTATTTAGAACCATAATTGTGAATACAACCATACTCACTGACCAGATGGAAAATTCTATCTGAATCTTCTTGTAGATTGCAGAGTGAAAAAATTAATCCATTATGAGCAAACAGGAGCGCCCATCACTGACAAGAAGAACTTACACTTTAAAAGGTTTGAATGAACATTATCATGGAAAGCCAGTGAAGCATACTATGTCATAAATATTCAGATTGCATAAACTAATCTTTCATAGAACATAGTTGTTTTCAAGCACACCTATCGCAAAGGGAATTTCTGTGCCATCACATGGTTAATTATGAGTTTAAAACATCAGATTGGTTTGAAGGAGTGATGGCCAGAGGAGCTACTGCTCGTCCTTAATTTTGTTTTCTTGTTTTGCTTTCTGTTCTTCGGCTATGGCCTCCAATTCCATCCAATGTAAAGCAAAACAGAAAAAGGAGAAAACAATAACTTAATAATGAATCATGACTACTAAACTTTAAGATGCAAAAGATATGATAACAATACTGAATTGAGGGGTATATCAAGAACATAGTCCAGCAAACAGCTTCAAACTAATAGATTGAGATTGCACATATTTTGTGCATAAAAGGCTAAATAAACATTTGCTGGACCTTCGGCCCATGTACAAGACATGAAAACATAATAGGATGGGGAATGTTGGGTCAAGGAAAATTATATGCATGTATGAGAAGAGAGATGTGTTGCTGTTAGGTGGTGCAAGGAGGAAACAGTGATGAGAGAGTGTAACAAAATGTACACGTAATAATAACAAGGAATTAGAGAAGATATGTGCAAACAAGGGGTGAGGAATAGTGGAGAGGAAAACATAATTTTGGAGTGCTTTGATCACTTGAGCCGATGAGGTCATAGTCTATGTATCAGCGCTCATTTTTATCCTATTCTTGGATTTTCTGCATTTCTTCTGGTATAGTATCTAAGCATGAACCTTGGTAAAATGGTAAGTATTCTACCTTATGAACTCTATGCGATTCAAATTTCAAAACCTAGAAATAGCCTTTCTGCTTTATATGAATATACACCCTCCCCATGCACCGAATCACACTTTTTTTCCTGTTTCAGCATTCTGTTTATTGAGCATATTTCCCATAAAGGATATTTCCTGCTACAGTTCTATCTAGTATCAATATTATCAGTCCCAATGAACATTATCATAACTAAAGTCAAAAGCAAAAGCACATATAAGCAGGAAATGCCATTGGAGCAAAGACAAAAATGCAGACCAACTAGGAAAGCAAATTACAAAAGAGCCAAAGATGTTCATCACACCAGCATAAGCGTTCATACTATATAGCTAACAAGTGAATCCTCACCAATCACCAACAAATGCAGGTTTTCTCTAAACATGTGCTTCCTATCATGATATGCATCGATTTAGACACTAAAAGGACACTTCAAAAGCCAGACACCCAATATATATATGCAAATTTTCTGACAGATGGTGAGACATCCAACTTCACATGTTTAGTGCATCCTTAGATTTTGTCAAGCTTATCAGCCTTAATCATGGGGTTGGCTTTCGCTATTGCATCCCGGCCAACAGTCTGATAATCAAAGGGGCAATCGTGTTTGTCAGAATAGCGATGCATTGCACAAAAGACATCTCCACATTTGCAGCTGAAACCAGTTAATCCAACACGCTTTTGGCAAGTAGCACATCTGGTGGGACCTGTCTTAGCTTTCACCTCCAAATTCTCACCAGAGGATAAAACCCCAGAAACCTCAGCACACACTGCTTTGGCCTCCACATTTCCAACTTGTACATCCACGGAACCCGCAGTCACGACCTGTTTTTCATTGCAACTGGAACTGCCATTCACAATGTTTTCAACGGATGCCACTGCAAGTTTGTCCTGTTCCTGCTTCAACAGCATGTCTTTGTAACATTTGGAACACATATTCATGGTAGCAGCCCTTCCAAAGAAGCCACAATTGTTAATGCAAAGTATTGGACGTTCTGGAGCCTGGCATCCTGTTTCGTCATGCGACTCCATTATTCTATGACCACCTGAAATCATAAGCATCTCAGCCTCTATGGAGAAATAACCACAAAGAAAATTCTATTTCTTCACAAGAGATAAACAACAACAAAAGCTGGCACCTGAACTAACAAGAGTGATATGATAAATCAACACAAATAAATTGCAATTGCAAGTGCTTAGACACAAGCATCTAGATGCCAAATAAACACAAGGGTTACAACTCACAACAAGAACACTATTCAATACCATACCTTTTAAAATTCAGAGATCATATAATTCATGGCAACCTCAATTATCACAGAAAAGGAACTGGAAGTATTTATTCCCGTTTGGCCACAACTGTTCTCTCTCTTTTCAAAAAGAACACAGTATTTTAAATAAGGAAAAAGAAAGAAACACCAAAAAACCCTCACCAATCTTTTTTTTTTTTGTTTAAAGGAAAAACCGTAAAACCTGAAGTTTGAACATATGATCTGGAGATAACTAATCAAACCCTGAACAATTTTTTGTTGTTGTTTGTTTACAGGGAAACCGTAAAACCTGGAGTTTGAACTTATGATCTGAAGATAACTACTCAAACCCTCAACAATCTAAATGAACAACGGAATTAAGTTCCAAATTCCCACCAAAACATTAACTAACAATCATTACAATAACAATTCAATCATGCAAACAATACCCAACAACCACATGGGTAAATATTCACCAATAACTCTAGCATTCAAACAAACAAACCCATAAGCCACCAAAAAACAAATTTCAAACTTTAAACACCCTATCATCAGCAATCAACAACCCCAACAAAAAAAAAAAGTAAGCAAAAAGTAAACATAAATTAAAATAAAAAGAAAAAGGTCGATGAATCAGAAACAATAACAAACGGAACAAAGTCGTGACCTGTGTGTGCTTGGTTTCACGGTGCTGACAGTGTGATCAGGCAATTGCTGAAAGAAGGGAAATTCGAGAATTTTCAGAAAATAAACAATGGAAATAATTGTGACCTTTATAACGGAGGAAAGAACAGTGTAAAATGATAATTGTAATAACAATATAAAAAAAATAAAGTTAATTGTAAGACAGCAGGAAACACGAAAGTACAATGTTTAACGCCGCTATAGAGAGAGAGAGAGAGAGAGAGAGAGAGAGAGAGAGAGAGAGATAAGAGAGGAGAGAATGGGTTGGGTTCGGTCCAATGTCGCATCACGGAGAAAATAGAAAATATGTGTTCTTATTTAAGGGTTAAAATATCATTTCTTTTGCATGTCATATTTGATTTCAATTTGGTTCTCACATATATAAAAATTCGTTTAAGCTTTATATGAGCAATTTTTTAACGAGCAAAGCCTCAAATTCTTCTTAACTTATCAAAATAATTTTATAACTTCTAATGAATATCTTCATTAATCAAATTGTCATTTGACTTTAATAATTATTGGACAATGTTACTTAAAATGTCACGTGACACGTTAAGTGTCATGTAAGTTGTTACATTATAAGTCATGTGACCGTATTTTATATTGACATGGGCATTTTTAAGCATTGGTAGATAAAATACATCAAAATGGTCTCTAATATATAAAATATTATATCAATTTAGTTTTTATTGTATAGAACAGTATCAAAGTGTCCTCATACCATAATAAAATTCATCTATCATATTAGCCGTTGATCAATTCTAATTTATATCAAAAAAATCTCTAATGTATTATTAATCACATCATATAAATCTCTAATATTAATTTAAATATATCAAACTAGACCTTGATGTATATGTTGATTAGTCACTTTATGTTGATGTAATTATGTTATTTATAAATCATTTTAATACAAAGAAAATGGTCAATAAAGTAAATGTAGAATAATTTTAAACCTAATTTATATGATGGATTGATATTAAAGTGGTACATCATGGTTATGCAAAATATGCATTAAGGACATAAAGCCTGCATCCAACTTGACAAAGTGAAACTCAAATTACACATATGTCAATCAAAGAGAAATCAAAGCATACCATGTCCCCGTAATATACCAATACACATAAAATAACAAGGTAAATGTTGTCCATGCACATGTGTGCTAAACAACTACATTCTTCTCATGTATAATATAAAGCAAAAAAGAGGGCCCGGGTGAGTAGTAGTAGTAGTATGAATGTGTTACAACAATTATTGTGCCACTTCTGGAAGGCTCAACTAAAGAAGTAGCAAAATTAGAAACTTCTTTAACAATTTGTAGTATGTCAATCTAGGAAAAAAATTAAGATAAAGCATGTCATTTCAACACTTAGTAAGGCTAAGGACAAGACGTGTAGTAGCAACACCAAACATTTAGAGCATGCCTCCAATTCATGTATCATCTATCAGTTGCAAGACCAAGATCTAACCTATGAATACTCCTTCAATTTGATGAGAGGTTATGACTGAAGCAACCATAAAGGATGCTACAAGAGGACTACAACAACGCTTTCTAAGATTAATGTCAACATCATGATGGACGAATCTTTGTCCAAAGTGGTAATAGACCCATTTATTTATTTTTCCTTTTTTATGCTTTATATTATATGCATGATATACCTGTCCAAGGCATATATATGTATAGTTAACCTTTAACTTAATTCATGTGTCATGGTGTATTCTGTAGACATAGTATGCTCCAAACCCCCTTCGTTTGACACATGCATAGCTTTGCTTTTAATTTGTTAAGGTTGAATGATGACTTTGTATCCTTATTATACTATTATGTATTACTTTAATATCAATCCACCATACTAATTATGTTTTAAAATGCTCTATATTGATTTTATTGAATGATATTTTCTTTACATTAAAATGATCTAGAAATAACATCATTACATCAACATAAAATAACTAACCTACATATACATTGGGTCTAGTTTGATGTGTTTAAATTTACACCAGGAATTCATATGATGTGATTACAAATATATTGATGACTTCTTTTATATAAATTACAATCAATTAAGGATTAATATGTTAGATTATTTAAATATGGGGTGGAGACCAATTCAATATATTTCATTAGTAAGAGTTTGAAAACATCTACATTAACATAAAATAGAGACATGTGGTTAGTCACATGGTAGCTTACATGACACTTAACGTGTTACATGACGCTAGTTATAACTGACATTGTCAAACGACTGTTTTCAATAAAGACCAATTTGATGGATGAAGGCATACGTTAAGGATTATGAAGTCATTTTAACAGGTTACAGACTAATATGATTAGTCATGCGTACATTGAAAATGAATTTAGGATTTTACTCTTTTTCAATATTTGTTTTACCTAAAATAACATAAGCTTGACCTAACAATGCACGAACATCGCGTTATCATACATTGAGAAGGAAGGTGTATACCTACAAGCTAGAGTTGTCAAATTGGGTCGGCATGGCCCACAAAATCGATGGACTCATGCTTCAAAAAGGAACCCAAATTGAAAATGAACATTTTTAGCGCTACTAAAAAAAACTTGTACCTAGTTGGGCTTTTGCCTTGTCAAGGCCAAGCCTGCCTAAGTTTGCAACATGTTTGTTATTTTTTTATTTTACTAACATGAAAAAAAAGTACCATTTGTATTTTTTTTTACTTAAATTATATTTTGTAGTTGATTTAGAACATACAAAAATTTTGAAATATTTTTAATGGTTGAATTTTTTATAATTTATTTCCAAAAAACAATATGGGCCTATAAAAAGGTTCGTATAAGCTTGAGAGAGCCCACCCAAGCGGGTAGCCCATCAAACTTATTGGGCTCGAGCCTTAAACTCTAAGTCTGAAATCCAAGTGGGCCTTTTTGGCTTGTCTTAAAGAAAACTCAAGTCCGTTACAAGCTGGGTTGGGTAGCCAATTTTGACTGCTATACTACACACAACACAGGTGTTCAAATAACATAAGCATCTCAAAGATCATCAAAAATTAGAATGACGTATTTTTCAAGCTGGATTCTCTTTATTTATAAAATTCTACGGGGGCTTAACTTTCCATAAGATGAGTATACAAGATTATTATTTTTTACACGTGTCATGCCCCTTTTTTGTTTCAGTAAATACATGTCGCCACTTATGTAACAGAACTCAATGACAAAAGTCTTACACAAACATTAAAAGTTTTTGAGGATGCTTTAAACAAAAAAAAAAAATCCTTCCGTAAGATGATTTTAGTTTGCGATAATTAGAGAAGTTTTTAACTTAATTAAACCTATTTTAAATTTCCTAAGATAGAAAGTAGCGAAAAAAGTAATTTCCTTGAATTTAAAAACACTACGGATAGTACGAGCTTGCCTCTTCTTTTTCTAATTCATAGTCAAATTATTCCCACTACTTAGGGTCCGTTTGGTTTTCAGTTGGGGAAACGGAGTTGGGGAAATTGAGAAATTTAAGGGTTGATATTGATCCTTCACACCGTTCGAGACAGTCAAAACTCCATTTGACCGTAGGATTTATTTTTGGGGTTGGCCAAACCGACTTTGTAACCAAACAGGCTCTTAATCATCTGAGAAATGAGAAATGAAGTGTTGCTTTGGGAACGAACACCTTCGTAAGCTGAACCAGTTACTCGCAGAGTTAAGTGGGTCAAACCAACACAGAGAGTCCTTGAAACTCTTCACCCAAATCCACTCCTCGCTCACCCTCAAACCCGACCACTACACCCTCTCCACCGCCATAACCGCCACCGCCAAAGCTCTCCACGTCACCATCGGCAACCAGCTCCACGCCCACGCCATCCGAACGGGCCTCAAGGCCCACTCCCACGTCTCCAACTCCCTCCTCTCCCTCTACGCCAAGGCCCATGACCTCCCTTCCGTCAAACGCGCCTTTGCTGAAATCCAAAACCCCGATACCTATTCATGGACCACTTTGCTCTCCGCCTGCACCAAACTGGCCCACGTTAACGACGCCCTCCAACTATTCGATCAAATGCCCAAGGGCCACGTCGCAGTTTGGAACGCCATCATTACCGGTTGCAGCGATAAAGGCCATCAAGATTACGCTTTTAACTTGTTCAGGTGAACACATTTTTGGAACCAAACTACATTATACTACCTATTCAGTTTAACAGTTTTAAAATTTTCTTCTATATAATGGAATAGATGTACAACGTGAGAAAGTAATGGTATGTTTTTTCGTTATGCAATACCTCTTAAGTTTAACTGCCCCTAAATTAACGATGAGAGATGTTCTCATATCTATATAACTATGCATACATGGTCAAGAATAGATTAAACATTAGTTAGTTATTACTTAAAAGTGTCATGTTTTGATCTTAATCATTTAGAGAAAATCTAATGTTCTAGTTAATTGTTATCACTAGCACAATATTTTCACGTGAAATGTCGGCTATACATATACATACGTACGTGTGTGTGTATATATATATATCAGTTTTAAAAAGTCAAACTTAATAACAATTTCTCTTTATTTAATATTTTTCTCATTTATAACAACTGGGTGAGTAGACAAATTAATTAGACTGGTCTAACTTATTTAGGTGTTTTAAGTTTGAACGCTAGAATGCAGTAAACGCTTGGAGGAATAATTTTCTTGGCATAGTGTTCCTATTTCTAATTAGCTCGACATAGATTCGGCTGATGCTTAATGTACTATTTGGTTGGATATTAGAAATCCCAGAGTACATATATATGTACTCTGAAGTATAAGAGGGTGCATATTGGTAACCATAGTGTTGTAGACATCCACTTAATTTTTAAAAGGATTAGTAACTTATACTTTTTGGTGTATTGTATTTGTAACAAAGTCAAAACTATAATTTGTTACCACTGAGTACACATTTCTCTTAATTTAATTTCTGGTCTTGAGTTCTAGCACAAGAGAATGCAGATATGTTAAATCTTGATAAAATGAATTTTATCATTTATAACAATCATGTTTGACTTGAACTCAAATTGGGCCATATCAAACAAAAAAAAAATATAATTTGCTGCTAGATAGCAAGTGAGAGTCTATTAGCAAATTCCCGTTTTAATTGTCCAAAGATATTTTCTGTTTAAGGGACATGCACAGAATGGGTGTTAAGGCAGATAAGTACACTTTTGCCACCATGCTGAGTTTGTGCTCTATGGAGCTTTTGGATTACGGAAGGCATGCCCATTCGGTAATTATTAGAAGTGGTTTTTTGGGTTGGACATCTGTGGCCAATTCTTTGATCACTATGTATTTTAACTGTGGGTGTGTTGTGGATGCTTGTGAGGTGTTTAGGGAAGCAGAAGAAGGTGCCACATGCGATCATGTTACATTTAATGCAATGATTGATGGGTTTGTAAGTGTGGAGAGAAATGAAGATGCATTTTTTATGTTCAAAGACATGCAAAAAAGTTGTATTCGTTCTTCGGAAGTTACCTTTGTGAGTGTGATGAGTTCTTGTTCATGTTTAAGAGCTGGTTGTCAGGCACAGGCACAAGCTATCAAGATGGGTTTTGTTGGTTGTGTTGCTGTGAACAATGCACTGATGACCATGTATTCTGGATTTGGGGAGGTTAATAAAGTTCAAGATATTTTTGAGGGAATGGAAGAAAGGGATGTTGTTTCATGGAACATAATGGTTTCAACATTTTTGCAAGAGAATCTTGTTGAAGAAGCAACATTGAGCTATTCAAAAATGAGGAGGGAAGGAATTGAACCAGATGAGTTCACTTATGGAAGTTTGCTAGTTGCTTCAGATTCCTTGCAAGTTGTGGAGATGATCCATTCCCTTCTATGCAAAAGTGGGCTTGTGAAAATTGAAGCTTTAAATGCATTAGTTTCTGCATACTGCAGACATGGGAAGACAAATTACGCGTTTCAAATCTTCTCTGATATTCCCTATAAAAATTTGATATCTTGGAACAGTATCATATCTGGGTTATTGATGAATGGATGCCCATTGCAAGGGTTGGAGCAATTCTCTACATTACTTAGTACACATCTCAAGCCAAATGCCTATACCCTCAGTCTTGTTTTGAGCATTTGTTCTAGCACTTCAGCCATGAATCATGGGCAACAAATTCATGGTTACATACTACGACATGGTTTTTCTTCTGAAGTTTCTTTGGGTAATGCCCTGGTCACAATGTATGCCAAATGTGGATCTTTAGACACGTCTTTGAGAGTGTTTAATGCAATGGTTGATAGAGATACAATCTCTTGGAATGCTATTATATCTGCTTATGCTCAGCATGGACATGGAAAAGAAGCTGTATACTGTTTTGAGGCAATGCAAACCACACCTGGAATCGAACCAGACCAGGCTACATTCACTGCAGTTCTTTCAGCTTGTAGCCATGCAGGTTTGGTTGATGATGGTGCCCGTATTTTTGATACAATGGTGAAAGTTTATGAATTTGTGCCAAGTGTGGATCACTTTTCTTGCATAGTTGATCTGCTAAGTCGCAGTGGATACCTTGATGAGGCAGAGAGAGTAATTAAAGCCGGACACTTTGGAGCACATTCCAATATCTGCTGGTCATTGTTCAGTGCTTGTGCAGCTCATGGTAATCTAAGACTGGGAAGAACTGTTGCTAGACTTATCCTGGAAAGAGACCATAGCAACCCATCAGTTTATGTGCTTTTATCAAATATCTGTGCAGCAGCAGGTCATTGGGAAGAAGCGGCTAATCTGAGAGATATGATGAGAGAATTTGGGACAACAAAGCAGCCTGGCTGCAGTTGGATCAGAACCTAAGACTTACAAGTTTTAGCTGCTTGAAAATGTATAGGCATGAGCTTAATGTGAACGAGATCCTTTACAAAATTCAATTTTGAACAGACTTGACCATAGAGTATGATGTGATATGCAGGATATTCAAAATGGAATTCATATACTTTCAGAAAACTGGCTAGCATTGGTGTGTGTAGTTGCCAATCTTTATCTTCTCTCGTTGAAGATTAAAGTTGCCAAAGTCTGGATCTTTTCTGCTTGAGGTCAGTGATTGGAAGGGCTGAAAACAAGATGAGTTCGTAGTAGCGGTTTTCAAAGATTGGGGTGGATAGCAATGGAACCTCCTATGGAATTTTTGGCTTCATTGTGGTGCTTCACCTGCTATTTGTCTTCCTTGATTTTTTTATGGCTTCTAGGCAACATGGAAGCTATGGCTCCATTCTTTGTTATATGAGCTTCTTTATAGTATAACGTGATTGAGAAATACAAGTTGAGCGCATGAGATGGAATTTCTTGATGATTACTTTACATAAAGCAATACTGTAATGGAACATGCATTCTTTTTTCTTATGCTTTATTACTTCAACAATCGTTCAGTTTTTCTATAAAAATTATCACGCATGGGCGCATATACACACGCAGATTCAAGCAGCTAATTTGATTCTATTCTATACCTATATATACAGAGATTCAAGGCAAAACCAAGCAAATGACCAGGTAGCGTCCTTGTTTACTTTTCCACTGCGGAATCTGTAAAGGCTAATATAGCCTATATTTGATGTGCTTGCTTTACAAGGCAAGAGTTACGCGAAGGTTCCTGCATGAAGACTGAAGAGTATGGTTGTCAAGCTTAACGCATGCTCAAAGTGTGCTATTGCATCAGGTGCAGTTCCTACTATAAATGATGTGCTTTAAGAACAATGGTGCCTCAAACAAAGGTAGCCGAGTCTGTTTCCCTTTACTTCTTTTTTCTCTTCAATGAAATAATATACAAATAATTTTAAGATTAGAAATTTAATCTTTTGGAAGATCTTATATTAACAACAACAACAGTTGTCTTTAAATAACACTTCCTCTTCAACTTCTGATTCTCACAATTGTCTCCAATTCTGACTCCTCATCGTCAACCACTCTACCCTCTTTTCCTCTAGAAGATGAAGTTGCATCTGAACCTTAGAAGTTTTTGCAGCTGCAGCACTACTCGAGGTTTCCTTTCTTTTCTTAGCTTTGTGCCTAGTCTATCTTATATGTTCTTCAGCCCTTGAAGACTTATAAATAGTTGTCCAATTTAGAGTGTTATCATTATCAAATCTCAAGTCGTCGTCATCATCATCAATTCATACATCTCACCAACCAATTAGCCACTCGTTACACTCGTCAATGTCAGTGGGTGTAGTTGGGTCAATTTCATCTCTAACATTATATCTTTCTTGTAGTGCTTGGTTATATTTCATCATTTCACATAAATCAAGCAGTACAACTTTTGGTGGTCAAGCCAATTTCTTTTTGAATGAATTTGCAATATAAATATAATTTAAAAAAGTGTTAGTTAGTTTCTTCCTAAAACAAAGTATTAGGCTTGGTCAAAATGAAAGAAAAGATACACTCCAATTGTATTCACATTCAAATGCATTGCACATCAAGCCCAAAATTTTGATAGCTAGTAGTTGCTTCTGGAGTTGAATGTCCATACTAGCTAGAAGTTGAATTCATATTTTCTCACCAGGGGCAATGAATTTTCTTGGTAATTTTGCAAGGCCAGAACCAAAGAGACCAAACATCGTGTGAAAAACATGACTCCAATCAGGGAAGTAAAGACTACATTTATACACTTCCAACTCCAATCATCACCATAATATAAAGTCCAAGAAAACAGAATTCATATCACTGTTATACTTAAAGGCACATACTGCTTGAACAAATCAGTGTAACAATCTAACGTTAATTCAAGGAAGCACCAAGCAGCATTTTAACATTACAATTACCAAAACATGCAAACAATTTACAGGATCATTAATAACATTTTTACCTTGGTCAAATAAGCAAGTGTTGGCTTTTGGGTTCAATCCAGCGAGTTTGGGTTCAACACGGTTTCAGCATTGAGGTGCATGGATGATACTTGGGGCTGCAGTTCATGCAGAGATAGAGATGCATGGAGAATTAGGACTTTTGAAAATTTTAATTCCGATCAACATCATTTTGTATAACCATGTTTTTAGTTTCTTTTTAGCGCTAATCATGTGTTAAATTTAGATAAAATAAGGAAAATCTTTAACGCTAATAATGTGTTTAAATTTCATTATGATATTTGGGCATTGTCAAATGTGTTGAGTTAACAAAGGATAGGTTTGATGAGTCACTCAAAATAATTCCAACCGGGTGAAATGTCCGAGAGAGGTCTTCTCTGGGTCTCCTCAATTCCCAAGAGTTATGAGGCTAATCTTTAATTCCATATGTTAGCACACTAAATAGTGATGGATTGATCATGAGATTTTTTTAGGGGGAAGTTAGAATAACTTTTTGGTGTAACTTTTATTAAAATTTACTTTCATATGTCATACTATATCTTATGAGTTAAAAATATAATATTATACTTTAAGAGTTATATAATGTAAAATATATTTAAAATCTTTGACACTTAAAAGTTATTGATAGTATATCTTTTTAATTATATTCAAATTACAAATTATTATGTCTTAAGAAACCTCTACAACAATTAAAAAATTTAAATTTTAATGACAATATTTTTAATAATAAGATTGACTATGTTGAGATAAAAAATTTTACTTGCAAAATTTAACATAAATATTTTATTAAAAAATTTAAATTTTAATGACAATATTTTTAATAATAAGATTGACTATGTTGAGATAAAAAATTTTACTTGCAAAATTTAACATAAATATTTTATAATAAAATTTAAACAGTTACTAAAATAGAGTTAATCTTAATTATACAAATAAAATTAATTTTCTTTTGAAAATAAAATTAATCAATATATATACATGAAATTTTCATAACAATTTGTCAATTATTTTGTAGTGAAACTAATAAAAAAAACATTAACTAAGAAAAAACATTGTTATTCCTATCAAATAATTCTTAAATTGCTGAAGAAAAAAATTGGTAGATGCCAAAAGTTAAGTTGGTTTTTCTTTTAAATATAGAAAAAGGAAAAGTCAAGATGTGTGTTGTTTTTTTTTTCTTTGTTAAATATTGGAATGGTAAGACTGCCAGGGTACTATCAATTTGGAGTCCATACGTATATAACATACATCTGTCACACAAGCCTATTAAGCAGTGCTAAATCCTTGCAAAACCACATATCGATATTAAAAAAAGAAATGTGAATTTACCCAAAATAACTCATTGATGAGCCTTTTAATCCCTTAGCAACAGCCTTATTGCAGCACAGACCTGTAAGAACAAGAGAACACATAAAACACAACAACCTTAATTTTCTTTCATCACAAGATAAACAAGCGTTCACTCTCCACAACCATCATGGACATGAAGAAGGTTATCCTTGCTGCCATCGTCATTGTTGCCTCCATAACCGCCGCATTGGCTGCCGCAGAGGCTCCTGCACCTGCAGCTGCAGCCAGTGCCCCTGGCCCTAGCACCACCAGTGCTGCCTCAGCCAATGTTGTTGGTTCCTTGGTTGGTGCATCAGTGTTGTCTTTCTTTGCCTTGTTCCACTAAGAATTTATGGATAGGGAGAGAATATGAAGAAATTCTTTGCATGCACTTTATAGAAGAACGTCTATTTATTTATTTTTCGATATGAAATAAAGAGTGAACATGTGGTGATTGATTACCATGTGAATTGATTGACATGTAATCTTTACTGCTCTTTACAATGTAGTATTAATCAGTGATAGTTATAAAACTTGTTTCGACCAGTCCAATTAGAATGTGGTGGTCTAATTACGGTGGAGTTTGTTATCAAATTAATTATTGAACTATTATATATACTGAATTAACTTGTCCTACTAATAATTCATTGATGTAACCATTGACTTATTATTAATCTAGTTTCTATGGTTCAATATGCATATACCTTGTTTCTAATAATAATAATAATAATAATACAACAGGATAGTATTATATTTATATACTCAGGAGAAGCATTACTATTAATTATCATGAGGGAACAGGACAATATTAAATGTTCATGCAATCAGAGCCCATAATAAAAAGCACCAATGAAAATTCCACCCCATTCCAAATATAGTTTACTCCATTTACAATAATTCAAATAAACCTTTCACCGTGAAAGAATTTGTGAGAATTAATTCTCCAGCCACCAATCTTCAATCAAGAAAAAGTCTCCAAGGAACAAACTCATGTAACGTTTGGACATACACATTTTTCTTACAACAATGTATAAATAATGAGGACAGCCCCTCACGCAAACTATGTTTCAGGATTCAATTTTTGAGATGACATTAGACTTTTTGTAAGGCATATTGCAGTTTCTCTGGAAGATACAGAGACAGCATCGTCTCCAAATGGTCTTAGCACAGCAGCAAGCTCTTCAAGCTTTCCTTGCTTAAGTAGTATCGCGCATAACTCAAGCAGAGATTCCAACGCATCAGCCCTTTGCTGGCTTGAATTATCACCACCTACTGAAATACGTTTAGTTGATGAAATGCCATTTGGTGGTTTATTGATCACAACGGCATCTTCGGCGTCTTCTTTATGCACTGAACAACTGATCATGGGTGTGGTTTCTCTTCCTTCGCTCTTGCCTGGGAGTGCATCATAAGTCTCAGAAGTCAAGAAGTCCATGTGTGAGCCTTCTGTAAATGTTTCAGTTTCATTTTCCTTCAAGCGGGGTTTTGTTCCCGCACTGTCTTCAACCTTAACAGAATGCACAGTTGGTGATGACCTCTCCTCATTAATGGGTCCGTCTTTGTCAATACCCTTGCTATCTGCACTAGACATTGATTTACTGAAGTCCTCAGGTTTTGCATCTTCCCTTTGAGCTTCAGCTTTGTCGAAATCATCATTGGAAAGTTTATCTTCAACTTCTGTGGTCACCTCATTTATGTCAATTGCATCAGACTTCTGAGAAGGTTCAGCAGCAAGTCCTTGTTCTTCATGGATGTAATCTAGTGTACTCTCTTCACAAGAAATTGTTGATTCACTGGAGTTCTCTGGTTTCACATCTTCCCTCTGTACTTTAGGTTTATCAAAACCTTCATCACAAAGTTTATCAACTTCTGTAGTCACTGCAATTATGTCAATCACATCTGACTTCAGAAAATTTTCAGGAGCAAATCCTAGTTCTTCATGCACAGAATCTGGCTTACTTTTTGCTGTGGTCTTGTCAACTGACTCATCTTCACCAATACCATTGCCATTTTCACTAGACACAATTGATTTCTCGAAGTCTTCAGGTTTGGCATCGTCCCTCTGTGTTTCAGCTTTGTCAAAAGCTTCATTTGATGCTATATCTTCAACTTTTGTAGTCCCTAAGTTGGCGTCAATCACATCTGACTTCCGAAAATGTTCAGCTGTATACTCTTGCTCTTCATGCACAGAATCTAGTGTCCTCTTTGACGTGATCGCATCAATGGACTCATTTTTATCATTGCTGTGGCTGTCTTCACTAGACATTACTGATTTACCGGAGTCCTCCGGTTTGGCTTCTTCACTCTGCTCTTCATCTTTATTGAAACCGTCATTAGGAAAAGTATCTTCAACATTTTTAATCACTGCATTTGTATCAATTGCATAGCACTTCTGAAAATCTTCAGCAGTAAATTCTTGTTCTTTAATCACAGAATCTAAAGTACTCTTGGAAGTGATCTCACTGTCAGCCATGTCCCTTGCATGCCTATTTTTAAAGTCTCCTTCTTTGCACACACTGCACATAGTTGATTCAGATGTTGTTAACTCATCTTTTGAGCCACTAATACTAGTAGAAAATTCCAAAGTGTAACTGGTAGGATCAACCATTTTAGTCTCAAGGTTGTCTTCTGCACTGGTTGACACTGCTAGCTTCCCATCATTAGGCTGGTTCCTTGTCTGTACATCTCCAATTCCCTCAATTGGATAAACCAGATCCAAATGATTTACTAATCCTGCTAATCCTGCTTCTTTGTCATTACTAGATTTGGTTTTTGTTTTATCCTTTGTGGGACTACTTATAAGATGTACAGGTAGAAATACAGATGATGCATTACGACAGCGAAGAACAAAAGGTTGTAAATGAGGATGCCTTAACAATTCGGCTGCCTGTCAACAAAGAGCAGCGCCATAAGAATGAATAGTTCTGTGTAAAAAAAACTCACAAGGAAGGCTCAGTTGAACTCACTGTGGGTCTATGTTCTGGGTTTTTCCTCAGCATGCTCTTGATAAGTTGTTTCCTGTTACACATAACATGCATAAGTCCTCTATTCTTCTCTTTTATTTTTTGGTTCATAACAGAATGACAGGTAGTTTTTTGTTGGATTTAAGTAGACATAATAAATTTTAGGATAAAAGCATAAGACATTAAGTCAGCTTGGGGGGGGGGGGAGAGAAGGGGAGCAGGTCAGCAGTGTGAAAGCTAATGGTTTTGATGTGTTCAAATTATATGGCTTTGGTAGTGAAGAAGGTAAAGAGAGAACAAGGATTCTGAACAATGACACAAAATACTAATCCCATGATCCTATTTACCAGGGGCGGAGCTTCTTAGGGGTGTGAGGGGGCCACAGCCCCCTCAATCACAAACTTTTTTATAATGAAAGTTAAGGTTTGAACCTAGAGGACGCCAAGCTAAACTGCTCAAACCTCCTACCGCAGCACCGCTAGGCCAACCCTGGGTAATACATAAAATCTTCTTAAGATATCCTAAAATACTCTAAGATACAGAAAAGATATATTTTAAATAATTTTATAGATATTCTCACATCGCATGAAGAAGTTACTTACAGTGTGGCAGAGTAAACAATTGGCAGTGGAGAAATGGAGGATCTATTTATTTTATTGATAACTCCAGCCCTGTCCTGTTTGATTCATTCATCAAATTATTTTGCTTTAAGAATATATTGGAAACACTTCACTGTCAGTAACAATATTAAACTCTAACAAATTGGTCTGGTTATGTTCTTACTGGAGCACGGAATGCTGGTTGATGTGCAACAATTTCAAACATGCAGCAACCTTTACATACAAAGAGATATCATTCATACACAAAGTCAGATATCATGGCATACGACTTTGTCAACTAGAATCAGGCTTCTGTAATTCTTACCAAGTGACCACATATCAGATTTATAACCATAGGATGAACCCGCAAGGACCTCAGGACACATGTACTTTAGAGTTCCAGCAACCTACAAAAGATAAAAGAATGACGCAAAACAATATACAGACTTCAATATGTAGATTTACTTAAGTAGCATTATATTAGTCATGAAAAGTTCAAGGAACGTATCCAGTTTCAGTTGAAAAAGATTCAATTACTTTGCATGATGATCCACTATCAAAGAAAAAACAGCAAACAAGTTTCTTGAAGAAGGAAGCAGATAAATGCTAGCTAAAGAAATTAATATATAATATATATACAATACCGAGGAAGTAAGGTCTTCGGTAATAAGTAGCTTTGCAAGACCAAAGTCACCTGCAGTATCCATGCAACACGCATTTTTATTTAGGCAACATAAAACATTGAAACCAAAAGTGATCAGCATTCAAAGAATGCCGCCTTCATACCTAGCCGAATGTTATTTTCTTTGGTGAGGAATATGTTGGAACACTGAAATTAAATGAAGCTGCATTAATGTAAACACCATGTAAGGATTTCTTTGCCATGATATAGGAATAAGTAATACCTTAAGATCTCTGTGGAGCACCCGATTGGAGTGAAGATAGTCCAATGCTAGTAACAATTGCGTCATCCATTTGCAGACTTTCTATAGGACAAATGGCAATCCAGAGTGGGTAAGGAATATGGAGAAGAAATCCAAGGAGAATGAGGGCCAATGGTAGGAAAGAGGTTAAGTATGAAATTTCCTTCCCCTTGTAGGGGGCTTGGCTTGTTACGGGTTACATGATACTTCCTAATTTTGAGGATTCCAAAGAGGAGGTTTACTTAATTCCCTTTCCTCCCCTCCCTTTCCTTCCATTGTTCCCATCCAAACAAACACTAACGGAACATAAAATCTTATTATTTACCTCCTCAGAAAAAAAAGTTCCTCGAGCTTTCTTTATATTCTCAGCCCTGCTCCACAAGAATGTAGTATTCCATTATTTAGATTTTGAGTAAATCGTTATAATGCTCCCAAGTGTCATACAAAATGTACACTAGACATATATGCTATTCCATTTCAATGATCTTTTCAATATGTTTTGTATGATAATAATGATGCCACACCTTAGCTATTCCATTTCAATTTCAAGTCTCATTATATTATCAAACAAAATGAATTCATAATTCAATTTTATTGATGTCTGGACCAGATTAATTTCACTTAAACCGAATCCACCTATATTCTTTATCTTTTATAACTTATATATGTATGTATGTATGTATGTATGTATGTATGTATGTATCAAGCTTCTAAGCAGATAGAAAGGATTATTTCATTTAAAACATCAATCTATAAGAATCCTGCAAGAATCTCGATGTCACAGATCACTTATTTTCCAGAGTTTTAAAATGTTTGTAGGCCTCTGTATAATATCTTAAACTTTTAGGTCAAGAATTTATTTAACTTGGCATTAAAGTCAAATTGAACAAATCTGAAGTTCAATACTTTTCACCTCCTGTCCAATAGTTAATTTAAAAAAAAAAAACATTTTAATCCCATAGATAGAACCCAATATAAAGTTCAGTCATCATTTTGTATTTTATCCTTATTCCAACTCTAGTATGCCTTCATGGCTTCATCCAAGGCAATGCACTAAGATTTAGGAGTAATGGAAACCATTCTTAGAACGGTACCTAATGCTTAAGCTTTTAGGCAAATAGGTTACACACAGATTGCAAACAAAACATTTCACTTCTTAGATATCGATATATGGCATTCTCTGTAATCAGGAACAATGAATAACTCAGATATCCAATTTATGCAAGAAACAATCAGTGTTGCTAACAGATACTACTGGACTTACATGTTACCTCCTTCACAATGGCCAGTTATAATGCGCATGTAGTCCTCCTACAGAGCACAACAATAGCATAATTATTAAGGACGCATGAACATTTAAGTATTAAGGATATGTCATACATGAACATTTAAGTAAGTCTAAACATCCTATAAAACTTCAGACTTAATATTTATCTTTATATATAAGCCAAATGAAAATTCTTATGTCTTTACCTTCACCCAAGCATCTTTGTACTCTACAATATAAGGGTAATTTAGTTTTGCAATGAGGTCCATCTGAAAAATAAAGAGATACAATGATGCAATTTCTGTCAGGGAGAAAACATCCAAAACAATGAACAGGAATCTCTTATCAATGAATTTAGTGAAACCATTTTTAAGTCATATATCTATAGAAAATTAGCTTTATAATTCAGTCTCAGATGGTACTTGTCTCAAATAAATGCCATATCACACGGTGCTCACATAATTTTGTAAGCATAATAAAATTCACATGACAAATACCCTTTACCCTGGAGTAGAAGTTTGATCATTACTTCAAAAGACAACGATGCGTAGCGGAGCAACTACAAGATTTCATCAAACAAAGCGACATGAAATTCAAATTTTTGTTTAAAGGTGTCTTTTTTAGCCTGTCTGCATCTGTGCAGAAGGAATGTTGCTTCTTCAATTTATCTGTGGCAGGAATCAAGCATTACTAGCTATGGCATGTTCATAGATCATCATGGAAGATAAAAAATTATACTGAGAAGTGCAAATAACAGGTTAGGTTGTGCCGAATCAAGCTGTGTATGACACACAAGATGGTAGGAAACTAGGAAGTACAAGGTGTCGGACACGCTTCTGACACCTACACCTCCCCAACACTTCTTCAACACACGTGAGACACTCCTCAATAGGTGTCCAATCAAAACATTTTTTTTGTCAACTTGGACTCCTAAGGGGGTGTTTGGTTTGCAGTTGGGGAAACGGAGTTGAGTTGAAGTGAAAAATTTAAAGGTTGATATTAATTATTCACGCTGTTCGAGACAATCAAAACTCCGTTAACCCGTAGGATAAAAAACTCCCCCCATTTAACGGAGAAAAACTCCGTTGGAGGAAGTAAGCAAACATCCTCTAAGCCAACACCTTCATATGGCTTGGACACTTGAGCCGACAGCTCCATATGACTTGACAAATACTAATTTTATCAAAAATATATTTGTCAACTTTTAAAAATGTTGATACAAGTTAAATTATAACAAAATATAAAAAAAATAATGTTTCTCACTCATGTTTTAGGCACATTATCATGATATAAATGTAAAACTTTGCAAGTTTGATATGAGAAGATACATATTTCATTTTGTTGAGTTTCTCTTTCTCTCACCCACTCTCTGTCCATACATATATATGTGGTGTCCCACGTGTACATGTTGCGTCTTATATCTGTATCGGACTGTCGGTGCTTCACAGGTAGGTAACCGATCAACTGTTACTATTTATTCTTCGAAAATGGGAAAGATTAACTCAAAAGAAACAACAAAGGCAAAAAGGAGAACTACAATGGTAGTGTTGATAAGGAAAACAAGAGAATATATAATACTAATAAATAAATAATTGCATGGAACCACTGAATATATGCACTAAGTAGAAAGGTTTGTTACACCAACCTCTTGTTGCGCTGTCACTTTGGACTTCTCTGTGTGCTTGGCCAAGCGAATCTTCTTCAACACATACCTACCAAAGAGAGGAAATCATCATGAAAAGCAAAATTCTTCTCAATCCCAAAACATAGAATTTTTATCCGTTGGGGTTGTCCATTTTCTGAACTGAAAATCAATTCTTTCCAATGGTCCATGTCAAAAGCTAACTGCTATTGAATTTGCAGAGCATCAAATCCCACAATTGACAACTAAAATCTCAAAAAAAAAAAAAAATTGAAAATTTCTTTGTGGGGTGGTCCAATTTTGACCCAAAGAAACGATCTTGAAGGGTTCATGTTGCATGGTTTCAGCAATAGCAGAGAACACACACAAAATGAAAAAGAAGACAACAGTGTCTTACCTCTTTTTCTCAATCTTGTGCAGAACAAGAAAAGTGGCACCAAGTGCTCCTCTACCAATCTGCTCTATCACTTCATAGTCTTCCATCTTGTCACTAGTCTCCATGGAACACTCCAGAAGAAGCTAGAAAACAAAACAGTAGCACTGAAGCAGCAGATCCTGACCCAATTCAGGGAAAAGTTTGATTCTTTTTAATTTGTATGCCAAAGTTGTGTTGCTGTTGTGAGCCTGAATTTCTGGTACCAACCCTTTTGCTTCTTCCAAATGATGTAACCGAACACACAAAAAAACCTATAATATGGCTTTCAATGAGCATTAAATAAGAGACAGGGTTATGTGCATAATCATAAATGGACTTGAGCAACCATGAAAGGGGTTTAAACTTTCACGTGACAAATGAGGGAAGCCACATTCCATAATTATAATGACAATTATCTAGCTTCTCAGGAGATTGAAGAGAGAGAGGCAGTGGAATATACTAAGAAAATTGTGAGTTTGATGACTTACCAAAATGAAAGTTGAAGAAAGAGAGATGGGAAAGGGCAAGAAAGTCAAGTAAAGAAATGTAGGACAGACATGTTGTCTACTTTTGTATTATACTTTAATTGATAACAATGTATCAGAGACTCTGAAAGCTTATTTTATTGGTTGTGGCTACCATAATTCAATGCTTGATTAATGCTATTTAGTAGTATCTATGGCATATTTACATAAATTCATTTTAGAACTCTTATTGAGTAGTGCCATTTGGATATTATCACACATATGATGTATGTCTCGGATTCTGTATGTATTAGATATAAATTATAATTGTTGTTAATATATATGGAAACGGTACATTTGAAATACGCATATATATATATATATATATATATATATATATATATATATTATTAAACATAATGTATTTAAAGTTGTAATTTTACAAATCTAAATTAAAAATACGATTTTTAGATTCAACTAAACCAAAACTAAAATTTTAAATGATTATCTTTATAATTATTTATGTGTTTTTTACACCATAATTATATAATTTCTTTTAAGATCCTAAATACTCAATAAGAAAGTACTGATGAAGTATATGAGAATATCAGTTACATGTCAGATACAGATAGTAAAAGTATTAATGCTTCATCAAATATTATTATATCTATTCACTCCGATTTGTATATAATTTTTACATAAATTTTTAATATATATATATATACTTTCAACTCTTTAACGGGTAATTTGAAAGTTTTATTATTATTACTATCGTTTGATAATTCCATTTTTATCCTCTCTAGTCTTATACTTTTATAAATGAAACTACTTTTTTCTCTAATATTTTTTATTTTTGTATAGACTTTATTTAAAACCATTTTTACTTCAAAAATATAAATATTTATTTAATTAAATTTAGCGATATATATTAAATTTTTAGTAAGTATTCTACAAATATATAGATATATAAATAAATTGTAATTAGAATCTATCAAAAATTATTTCTTTGCAATATAAATTAAAAAATTCTATCATGATTTTTAGATAAAAAATAATAATTTAAGATAAAATAAAATATGAAAATTCAAATGCATAATTAAGTGAAAAAATCAAATGTATAATTTTTTTACATTTATCAACTAAACAACACTTTTAATTAATAAATATATCGGGTATCTTTCTCGAGTTTAAATCTTTATAACCCTATTTTAAAAGTTTTTGTAATACTTCACTCCTTGAAATAATTAAAGTTCTTGGATTCTGAAATGATATAATAAGTTTATAAGTGTGAAACAAAAGTAGTAAATAAACTCAATGAAGAATTATAAGTTATTCTTATATGAATCAAAATGCTTTTTTATAAGAAAATAAACTTAGAGTGCTTCTTAAATAAGAAATATCAAAGACTATAATCAAAAGAGAAAGCCAGAGATTGAGAAGAAAGACAAGCATAAAATCATGTTTCTTTAAGAACAACATAATGAATTAAAAATAGGGCATTACATCAAAGTTCTCAAATCATCATGGAACTTCAACAACATGTAAAGGAAGATTTTATAAGGAGTATCTTAGAAGATCATATGAAATCTATCATTCATTCTAAAGTATTGAATACTTAGGTCAAATGACCTAATACCTTGAAGAATCACCATAAGCAAAGTTCTCAAATCATCGTGGAACTTCAATAACATGTCAAGAAAGATATTACAATAAGTATCACGGAAGATCATATCAAATCTATCTTAAACAAAACATAAAATATTCATTGGTAAGTACAATAGGAGAGAGTGAAAATATATATAGTTGGTAAGTTATTGAACCAAGTCAATGAAAGAAGGTTGATGTAGCTGATTTTAACAATTAATTCGCTCTATGGGGGTATGTGACATTTTCCAAATTCAAAATTGGGAAATTAGCAAGTAATAATGTCTTTCTACTATAATCAATTGCCTTTAAAAGAATAGGCTATAACTTAATTCAATACTCATCATCTTGTTTTCACGATCACAACCAAGGTGTCGATGTTAACATTATTTTTTTGTTTTTCCTTTTACCATAATGGTTAATTCATAATCTAGATAGCTGCATAATATTTTGTGTTCAAATTGATTGTGATATTATCATATTAAGTAATTAACCAGCATCGAGCTTGACGAGTTGATGTGGACCTTTTCTTTTTGTTGCTAATTTGTTGACAATAATGTCCCAACTAAAGGAATATACTTACCATAAGGATTACACCCTCATACCCAAGTAAATTAGGACTACAATACAATGAGCAAGTAAGACCAACATAATTTCAACTAAAGAATCGTAAAGACCTGTAAGCAGTGGGTTAGTGTGGTGATTCAACATCTCGCTCCTGAAGTAAGTGACTAAAGGTTTGATCTTAAACTCTTATTAACGGAGAAAACTTCATAGTCAATTTCTTATTGCTTAATGCGTTGACCATTAAGACTAGAGGTGCTAGCAGATGTGGGAACACACTAAGGAACCTCTCTTTTAACAAAAGTAGCACCACAAATAGTTATTACATTGTCTATAAGTGTCTGTTAGGTAAAACTAGTTAAAAACTGAAAGTTGATTAGTTAATTGATTGTATTAGAAGTGTTTGGTAAAACTAATTATTTCATTAGCTGAAAATTGTAAAATGACATGCTTAATTATTTAGAGAAAAGTTGTTTTTTTATATACATAACTTGTAACTTTTAAGATATTTTAATTAATATCAAGATTAATAAAATGATGTTTAAGGTTTTTTGTTTCTTTAAAATATTCATGAAATATATAAATAAAAAATAGTTCATATATGATAGTTCTATAAGTATTTTCCATAGAAGGCAATTTCACATATCCATAAAATGTGGATAAAAGAAATATTTATAATAACAATAATGAATAATGTATGTAACAAAGAATTCATATAAGTATTCTTTATAGATGTTTTATTTTAGTAGTAGGAATTATTAAAAATATGTAGGGACAATAAAATAAAAAAAGTTTTCAGCTAATACTTGAAATTGAAAAACACAACGCTACAGCTAGCAGAAAAGTGACATTTTAGCTATTCACTCAAACACTTATAATTTACACTTTGTGATATTTCAGCTAATGATTTCAGCTTTCATCTAGCTAAATGTCTTACCCAATAGATGTAACATCCTATTTTCTACTTAAAAAGAAAGTAGATATTAATATCTATTTAACACGAAAATACTTACTATTAGTTTGTTGATTATTAACTAATTAATATTTTTATGAAATTTTGGTACTTATATTTAATAATTTTGTTTTTAAATAATAATAATAATAAAATAAAAAAATATATGTCTTTGAATAAGAATTTTAAAATGACCTAATTAGTAGTCATTGATTAATGAAATTATATTAAGAATTTTGAATATCTTTATTATCCATAACTTTAATTTTATGTTTTTATATTTATGCTTTTACATATTTATGATTTAACTCTTATTGAAATTTTAAAATACAATTTTGAAGGAATTAGACTATGGTTCTTAAGAACTTTTTGATCTACATAATTTTTATAATTTTCTGGAATTTTTTGAAAATTTTGAAATATTTTATTAAAATAATATATTTTAAATAATTTTAAATTCATATAAATTTACTTAAAATTAAAAATATTTATGAGAAAGTGAAGTTAAATTATAAGAAAAATTTTTAAAATCTATTTTAAGTAGACTTATCTAAAAATTATCGGTTTGAGTAAAATTCTGATTTTTACCAATCGTAAAAAAATTGAAAACGTACCAATAAATTTTTATTAACAGAAAATTTTAGATTTTTAAAATTTAAAATTTATATTACTTATCATAAAATTAGTGAGAACTGATATAATGTCGCTAAATTTTAAAAAGGATCGATTTTGAATATTTAAAATATATTGTGTATGGTTACTATTTAGCATGATAATTCACCTGACATTTACTATGCAAAACATTGTGCATAAACGAAAATTTCAAACTTGTGCAGTAACCAGAAACAAAAATTTCAAAAATTGCACAGTATTTTTATAATAAAATATTTAATTGCATAGTGAATTTTTCTGCTATAAATACCGAAGGATTTCTGAAGGAAAAATCACAATTTCAGATTAAATTTTCTTAATACAGTAATGCTAGAAAGATACTGGTGGGAGTAAGAGAGAGAAATAATTTTTATGGAAGGAAGTTCTGTCAAAATCATAAGGTAAGAATAACTCTCTTTTATACTTTTGAGGTTTATTTTCATATCGTTTTAAAAATTTATTATTATACTAGATATGATATTATTTTAAGTTACTATTCTGAATAGTAAATTACTATGTCAATAGTAATTACTATTGAGAATAGTGAATTACTATTCAAATAGTAAATTACTATTATGAATAGTAAAATACTATTCAAATAGTGAATTACTATTTACTGTTACTATTTACGATTTACTATTTACTATTACTATTTACGTTTTACTATTTACAGTTACTATTCACGTTTTACTATTCACTATTCACTATTCACTATTTAAAATTTACCATTTTTTGTTTTACGTAGTAATCTTTATTTTTATCTTATACCTATACTGAGATAAGTTAGTATTAATATTTCTAGAACTCGGATGTAACATCCTAAATTTGAAAATTTAAGAAAAATAATTCAGTGAAGAATTTTCGAGTCCTACTTCAGACGAGTGCTTCTATCGAAAAAGAATAATCCCAAATGGATTGATTCCGAACAAAAAGGAAGGAGCTCTGACTTCGAATGAATACCTTTCGGGCAAAGACGCTCCCAAGTTTGATACTTCTGAGTGTAGGAAGTTAAGATACTTCCGAGTGTAGGAAGTTAAGATACTTCCAAGTGTAGGAAAGTTGAGATACTTCCGAGTGAAAGGAGGTTAAGATGTTTCCGAGTGAAACATGACTGAGAGAATCACTTCTGAGTGAAGAAAAGCCTTGTGTCCGAATGAGACACTTTTGAGTGAGACAAATCCGAGTGAAACATTTCCAAATGGATCGTTTCCGAGAGAAGTACTTCTGAGCGAAGTAAAGCTTTGATTTCGAAAGAGTACTTCTCAGGCCGAGATATTTCCGAGTAGTAAATTCCAGAGTGGGGAATTTCCTACTTGAGTGTAACTTTCCCGAGTGGGGTGTCCCCAAGTGTGACACTTCCGAGTGGGATGGCACCGAGTGAGACATTTCCAAGAGGGATAGCGTCAAGTGAAACATTTTTGATTTCCGCGTACCGATTGGGATATACCGAGTGAGTCTTTTCCAGGAAGAGTACTTCTGGACAGAGAAAGAATTTAACTTCGAACGAGTACGTTTCTGAGTGAATAGTTCCCGAGGGAAGTAA
The DNA here is from genome assembly GCA_037962975.1 of Clitoria ternatea. Lineage (NCBI taxonomy): Eukaryota > Viridiplantae > Streptophyta > Magnoliopsida > Fabales > Fabaceae > Clitoria > Clitoria ternatea. Next base: position 46,145,006 of record CM075674.1, read on the forward strand.
ATATCCGAGTGGTGAACCCCTTTCATTCAATTCGTGCTCGGGTGTTTTAAAGTTGCCGAGAGCTTGTGCTCGGGTTCGTATTTGAGATTGTCCTTGACCCCGAGTGATCCTTTCGAGTGGAAAGATTTCCGAGAGGACTAAACTTCGATTCTGAGTGATCTTTTTGGTTGAAAGACTTTCGAGTGATGCAATTAAAGGCTTTGACTCGGGCAGAGATATATCCGAGTGAGATATGTCTGAATGAGGTATTTCCGGGTGAGAGATTTCTGAGTGGATCATTTCCGAGAAAGGAAAGCTATGATTGAGTGTTTCATGTAGAAACCTTTCCGAGTGAATTTCCTCTGAGTGAAGTAATTCTGAATGGAAAGAGGCTCTGATGAATCTTTCTCGGAAAGAGGGATATGCTTAAAATACCAGAATCGAGTCGGAATTGATAATTACTTCAATCATTGAAGCCCTTCCACGTCACTCTATTCTTCTAAATTCTAGCAGATTCTCTTTTCTGATATTTTCTAAGTATGGGACCCACTCTATTGTCCTATCCTTTTTTCTTTAAATATCTTGTTTCTTCCTTATCATTTAAAGATACGTGTATCAGACTTCTTCATTTCGTTCACGTCTCTTTTGCATGAACGATATATATCAACTTCTATTGTTGGATCAGTTTGAATTTTGGAAAGTGTAAAACATCACTTCTATCCTTTTCTTTTCCAATCTTTACTGGAAATTAACGATCAAAGAAGGAAATCAATCTTCACTTCTTCTCTTTCACGAAGAAGCTTTGGACTAGTTCAGCGCTGGAAATTCCAGTTGGAATTTGTGAGCTGTAATTGGAAATAGCCTGAAGAGCTGCTGGAAGTCTTTATTCCAGGTAGGGGGAGCGTTACATTTTAAATGTATAGTTTATGAACGGAATTGGGATAATATTGTTATCTTCAATAAGAAATCCTGAATATATGTGATATGTGTGATATAATATGAGATATGAATTGTATATGTGAATTTATGATTATTCCTATTATGACGACCCGTGTCAATTTACCTTTTATTTACACCCGTTTAATCATTTTCGCAATAATTTTTTGCGTTTAATAAAAATTAATTAGGTACTAATATAAAATAATATTTATTTTTCTTAAACATACTCAAAATAATAACCAATCAGAAATAAATCAATTAATAAAATGGAGTTAATTAGAATGAGCGGAAGAGAAACGAAGAAAGGGGGTCATTCGCCTGAGCGAGACCCTGATTCGCTTAGGTGAAACCTGAGAAGGTCGCTTAGGCGAATTCCGGATCGCTTGAGCGAATGCTACACCATAAACCTGAGCGGATTACGGGACATGCAAGGAAAGTTCACAATTGTCTTTTGCTCGGAAATGGTTCACACGGTCGTATTCTACTCTAGAACCCCTTAACCTTCACTCAGAAAAGGATTCTCTTGGTCATGTATCACTCGGAAAACACCCTAACCTTACTTCACTCGGAAGAGGTTCTCTCGGCCATACCTCACTCGGAAACACCCTAACCTTACTTCACTCGGAAGAGGACGAGGGGTACACACTTGAGCGAAATAGGCACCAAATCGACCAGCCCTCGCTCGGACAAGACTGAATCCGCTCGGGCGAGATTCGCCTGGTAATCAACTATACTACAGCAAAAAATTCATTCATAACCCACACTTATTCACAAAACCTGCCCATGAAAATAAACACCGATCACATAGCATCAAGAATTTATATTCACATCAGTCGGCATACTGATTCGAAATTAGTTCAACACAATCATGTTGTAGCGTCACACAGAAAACACAAAATATATATTACACTCGTAATTCATTTCAAAACCACTCGGTTCCTTGGCATCACTCCTCCGCTTGGCGCACCTCCAGGGCTCCGACCTCTTCCCTGTCACTGGTTACTAAATTGAAAACCACAGCAAGGGTGAGTTTTTGGCATCATAATTAATCTAGAACGGAAATTAACAAATTACATGGATATAAACTCTGTCCGACTGCTTTATCCATAAATTGAAAATCACACTCGGCAATATAGCCGTTCTCACTTGACAAATATAGCAATTCTCACTCAGCAAATATAGCAAATCTTACTCGGCAAATATAGCAAATCTCACTCAGCAATATAGCAATTCTCACTCGGCAAATATAGCAAATCTTACTCGGCAAGCATAGCAAATCTTACTCAGCGAATATATCAAATCTCACTCAGCAATACAACAGTTCTCACTCGGCAAATATAGCAAATCTTACTCAGCAAATATAGCAAATCTTACTCAGCAATATAGCAGTTCTCACTCGACAAATATAGCAATTCTCACTCAGTAAATATAGCAAATCTTACTCGGTAAATCTATCAAATCTTACTCAGCAATATAGCAGTTCTCACTCGGTAAATATAGTAATTCTCACTCAGCAAATATAGCAAATTTTACTCAGCAAATATAGCAAATCTTACTTAGCAATATAGCAGTTCTCACTCGACAAATATAGCAATTCTCACTCAGCAAATATAGCAAATCTTACTCGGTAAATATATCAAATCTCACTCAGCAATATAGCAGTTCTCACTCGGTAAATATAGTAATTCTCACTCAGCAAATATAGCAAATTTTACTCAGCAAATATAACAAATCTCACTCAGCAATATAGGATTTCTCACTCGACAAATATAGTAATTCTCACTCAGCAAATATAGCAAATCTTACTCGGTAAATATATCAAATCTCACTCAGTAATATAGCAGTTCTCACTCGACAAATATAGTAATTCTCACTCAGCAAATATAGCAAATTTTAGTCAGCAAATATAGCAAATCTCACTCAGCAATATAGCAGTTCTCACTCGACAAATATAGCAATTCTCACTCACCAAATATAGCAAATCTTACTCGGTAAATATATCAAATCTAACTCAGCAATAAAGCAGTTCTCACTCGACAAATATAGTAATTCTCACTCAACAAATATAGCAAATTTTACTCAGCAAATATAGCAAATCTCACTCAGCAATATAGCAGTTCTCACTCGACAAATATAGCAATTCTCACTCAGCAAATATAGCCAATCACACTCGAAAAATATAACAATTCACACTCGGCAAGTATAACAATTCACACTCGACAAATATAACAAACTGCACTCGGCAAGTATAGCAAATTGCACTCGGCAAATATAATTAATCACATACAAATCACAACTAATAATTCATCAATTGTCACCACTGACTCTCAGACAAAATTGACACCTAGTATTCGGATACTAAAGGATCGGCCTTCAGCTAGGGGTCCTACTTGACACCCCGTGAACCCTGCTTGGTTCACCAAGTCTTGCTTGACTCTCCACCTCAACCACTGGGTCCTGCTTGACCACTGGGTAGCTCAATTGGGCACAAAAACCACGAGAGCCAAAAATAAGGGGCTATATATACCGTCAGTCATCCCACATCACATAATCACATATCATATCTCAATCATTACATATCATCAACAAACAATAGATGCAACTACCAGAAACTGGCATGTGCTCGCAATATAGGGCGACCGACTTGTCAAGCCCATCCATCACATTGCCACTAGGCGACCTACTTGTCAAGCCCGTCAATATAATGCCATCACACATAATCAATTATATAGCATAAACATTCAATCCCTTTACTGGAAGCCTGCCAGGAGCCGCTCCTTGACCGTGCAACGCACCGGCGACCACTCCCCGCCCTCAACAGTATACAGGGTATCTCATTCATAATATACAACTTAATGTAATTAAAGCATTATTAATCAAACACATAATTATCAGAAGTTGACATGCGTTTACCACACAGAATAGCCGACTTGCTAACTCATCAACGTACTGTCATAACTTTTATTAACACAACTAAATCTCATCATAAACCATACACAACTCACATTCATACATACATACACATGCAACTATCATCCAATATTTCTTACCGTGTCCATAATCGGTTCAACGACTCGGACCCCAAATATGTCCTATTCTAATTAATTATAACTCGAACACCCCCTTACCTCTATTCCAAGCTTCAACGATCTGCTCTTGGTGCCGATTACGTCCTCTAAGCGCTGGGTTCACGGTTTCTCCTCCGAATCCAGTACCAGCTTCGTTAATCAGTGCTCTGGTGTTCGTTCTGCTATCCCGCCATGCATGACCATTCGGTCAGGGAGTAAAAATGAAAAGAGACGAGATAACTCAAACTAAAGAGTCCATCATATTCACCTTGAAACCACGGTCACGGAAACGTAGTTATCTCAAAGTTTTGATGCGAAATGGACCTTCCTCTGGAGCATGCAGCTTGGCAGCGATGGAGGAAGGAGAAGAAGAAAAAGAAACAGACGAAGAAGGAGAAAGAAGAAGTGGGCTCGCGTGAATAATGAGGAGGGAGAAAGGAAACCACCTTTATTTAAGGCTCAGGGGCAAAACAGCCTTTTTCCCCATTTCTTTTATATTTTTGTTAAAAGTTTTGATTAAACTTTTACCCCTTCTAATTTCACCTCATTTAACCCTTTTATAATTAATCAACCAAATAAATTTTATTTACTTTCCACACTAGTTAATTATTTATAATTGCCTAATACTTCATAAAAATATCAAATAAATCCTTAAAATAATTATTAATATTTTCTGATGCTCAAAATTTTACTAAAATATCAGGGATGTTACACCTATACATAAGATGTAGTAGGAAATATGATGTTGATATGTGATTGATTACTGCATGCTATGCTTGTTGTTATATTGAGTTGAGACCCTTGGTGATGGTAACCGAGTGGTAGCCCCTGATGATGGTAATCAGGTGGTCTATTGATGATTGATCATTATTTGGCATAGCATTTGCATTCAGACGCACACAGGACTGCAGGGGGCCTGTGATGCCGGCCCAGATGGGAGGGCGGCCTGATGATAAGGCACAAACCCTACGGTGGTTTCTTCAGATTCCACAGACGCCTTTGAGTTGGACTCAAGGCCGGCCCGTAACATCGAGTTGTTACCGATGTCACTGAGAGTGACTGGTGTTACATTATAGGCGCGTGGTTTGGTACCTGTAAAACGGCCGAATCAGTTGAGAGCTGAGGTATTATGTTGTGTAAATCCCATCATTAGAGTCGGATCTGCATGCATATGCACTGATTTATGTTATTGAGAATAACATGATGATATGATCATTTGATGATATGAGAATGAATGATATATGATAAGATTGTATGATATGATTATGATTTATACGTAGTTATGAATTGGACACTTAATCCGATTCAATAACTATCATTTGACATGTTAATGCTCACCCCTATTTGTTGTTATTTTTACAGTGGATTTAGGACGCAGCGATGATATATGAAGTCACTCAGCCTGCTCGGAGCATTATGTATTTATATGTATAGTACATGATGCACATAGTTGTTTTATAGTAGCCTTGGCCGGCTCCTGTATATACCGGTTTTATAAAATTTTTGTATATATAATTAGGCAGGTTGATGTAATAATAACAATGTTATTATGTTAATCCAAATCCTGTTTCTAAAATTTAAATTATTTGCAAAAAATTTATTTGGATTTTATAAATTTAATTTTTAATATAAGGATGTTTCATCGGAGGTGCAAAGCGAACTCACTTTTGGTAGCAATTCAAGGTAAGGGGGAGTGAAATAAGAATATAATATGAAAATACATAAGAATAATAGGAGGAGTCCCCTACTCCTTTTAAATTTAATAATAATATTATTATTTTAAAATAATAAATATTTAACTTAAAATTTATAGAAATTTTAAATTGTGTATCTTGTGTAACTTGATCTGAAATACCTATGCAAAGACCTGGATAACCTATGTGAAATGGACTAAACCTATGCAAGGACTTGGACTATTATAACCTGTATGGACTGAACTATACCTATGCGAAGACTGGATTATATATATGGACTTATATAGACCTATGCGAAGAATGGACTATAAGGACTCAAAATCAACTCTACTAATTTAAATAACCATTAAAATTTGAATTATATTTATGAGTAATATTTAATTGATTTGATTTGATATGATTATAATTAACTATATTTGATTTTGATTAATGATATTGTGATTTATAATATTAGACTATGATTGGTGATATGTAATTATGATTGATAATATTTATGATTGATGATATTTGATTGTGATTGATGACATTACAATACTTGATTGTGGTTGATGAATGATTGATGACCTTGTGATATGAAGTTTGAGCATATAGCAAGCATGACGAAAAGTTAAAACTCAGTAAGAATTTTCTTACCTTACTCTTTAAATTTTTATTCTAAAAGAAAGTATTTTATAATTATTTTAGTCTTTTATTTCTTCTTAGAAATAATTTTTACTAACTTTATTTTTAATCTCTAGAATAAAATCTAGTATTAGAAAGAAGCTATTTTATGAAAATCAGAGGTTGAGATAATTAATTCTTGAATTAAAGAAAATTTTTATAGTTTTAAGTATTCTTAGTTAATAATTTTAAAAATTATTTTCTTTTAGAAATTAGAAGTTTAAAGTAAATTATTTTGGTTTTCCCCGACGAAATAACTAAATGATATTTTGTCGAGATTTCTAAACTCAATCTAGTTAAGATTCAAATTGAGAAAGATTATGTAAATATGTGAAGTTTTTTAAGAGAAAGTTTTGAGATATTTAAGGCTTGGAAACTCAATTTTGGTAAGATCTGAATTCGAAAACTGTACTAAATTTATTTCTATATAACAGAAGTTCAAAGAAGAACTTATGGGAATGTACAGTTTATTGAGATGATTTGTGAACCTTTATGGTATTTAATAATTGAGTTTCTAAATGTCTTAACCAAATAAATATGCGAGTAGTTCATGCATCATGAATCATTAAAGAGAAATGAGATGTATGTTGCCTAGGGACGGATTATAGAAACCGAGGATACATTAGAGGAGGTTCAAATGCGAACCTTGGGATGAGAGGGTGTGAAAGGGTGCTTCAGGGGACTTGGGGTCGCTCCCTAGTGTCGGGTACTTTCACAATAAAAACTTTCTCAATCTGTCTAGTCTCTAAGTGTTTCCATGCCAGTTGAGTTATTCATATGCCATGAAGGCACTTATGTTATTATTATCCAGAATTATGGAACAGTGTAAACTCTTGGTTGGCCAAGTGCAAACTAAAACTTTAAGGGCCCACATGCATAAACTAAATGAGATAGTATTAAAAGCATTACATGTCATACATGTGATTATGATATTCTGTGTGAATGATTATAAATGAAAGTATGATTGTTATGTGTATGAAAACCCTACAATTGTAATTAATTGTGTATGAGATTATGAATGATACTATTTTATTAGTTTGTGAAAACCCTTATGCTTATATCTTATCTGTAAAGTATTATATTCTGTTTCTCACTCCTTCTTGTTTGAATTTCTGTGTTCAAAATATATGTGATGTATAGCTAGCAGCTCACGATGAAAGGATGTAATTACAAAAGGGTAAAGGGGTCTCATCAGGTGAAGAGATATGACAAGAGTGGGATTCCAAAACCCTATGGTTCAAGAATTAGGAAATGATTGGTCACGGTCGTAGGTATAATTTAGTTTTAGTTTACCTTATTACAATATCAAGTTGGATAATTGTAAAAAAGTAATACTGTAAATATTTTATCACTTATGATTTCTATAAATTATTTTTGTCATTATGGATAAATATTGAAAGACGACAATTTTTTTTACTTTCAATATTCAAAGGAAATCAGATGTATATACGTCCTTGTATACGCAAGATAAAGAGTGATAAATATGTATATCTTTCTAAAAGTGTTTTTTTAAAAAAGCAAGAAGAATACATATATATCTCGTGTATATAAGGAGGTATTAAAATAGACACTAAGTTTTATTTTTAATAAATTATCTACTAATTAAGAAAGAGAGAGAGAGAGAGAGAGAGAGAGAGAGGAATTACCCACTTGTAGCAATAAAAATAAAGAAAACAACAAAATGGATGACTAATTATGCTTTCTCAATCATACTGTGTTTGGTTTAAGGAATACCCTTCTTTTTAATTATCTTCCTTTATAGAGTATATATATATGATCAAAAGATATTTAACGTCTTTTTTAGTTCCTTTATGTGTTAAATCACACCATTTCATTTGTTGAAATATAGTAAAGGAATCATTTTGTTTGAAAAAGAATAAAAAATAACACAAATTTTAAATAAGAAACTTATATATTCTTATAAATAAAATAGTAAAACAATTCAACACACCAAAGGATCAAAGTGGAACATTTCTAAAATTTAAAAGACCAAAATAAGCTCAACCTAAAGTTAAAGGATTAAAGTGAAACTACCTTTAAAGTTAGAGGATCAAAATACTATTTTGCGTAGTTGTAATTAAAATAATTTATATCTAAAATATTTATTATAGTACTTATTCATACTATAATTAGTGTATGTTTAGCAAAACTAACAAAAAAAAGTTAACTAAAAGTTGAAAACTAGCTAAAAGCTAAAAAGTTACTAAAAACTAAAAGATGAAAAGTGAAAGTTGGTTGTATTGAAAATGTTTTGTAAAATTAACTATTGTAATAGGTGATAAATGTAAAATGACATAAAAAAATATGCTTAAATATTTAAGGATAACTTATATTTGTTTGGTTCACACATAACTTTTAGTTTTTTTAGATATTCTAAATTAGCTTAAATAATTTATTTAACATCCTTGATGTTAAAATTTAATTTATTTTGTCGCATAAGGTTATTTAAATTTATTAAAGATTAAATTAGATTTATTCAGGTTTAGTTAGGGATTTTCCTAAATTATTATAGTTAATTGATGGTTGTTATTGGGGTAATAAAATTTGAATAATTAATTTTGAGTGGTTGATTAATAGATTTAAATTTAGATTAAATGGTGGTGGTAAAGTATAATTTACCATAAGGTAAAAGTAAGTTTTAATTAAATGAAATAAAAGAAAATAGTATAGAAATGGAGAAATGATAAGAATGCCCTCGAGGCTATAACGTTTCATTTCTCCTTCTTCCTCCACACGTGAGAAAGGAAATTTAGAAACAAAAACCTTCCATGGTTGTGTAACTTCAAAGGCTCAATTGATGCTCGATTTCTTGGTGAAATTTAAAACTGATCATATTTTTGGATTTGTGGGAATAAAGTAAGAATGTTGATAATTTCAATTTTTAGTTTCGGTCATCTCCTTCTCCAAACTGAATTTCACCCATAATGGAGGGGGTTTCGATTCCATTGCATCTTTGTACTTTGAGTTTTTAAATAGAAGTTTGGAACGATGGGTGTTGTCATTCATTAATAGGTTTTCGTTTCGATACCCGTAGGCTACAAACCAAGAATCAACGAGACTTTGGCCAAAGAGAAACTCGAAATCAAGAACATAATTAATCAAGGTAAGCTTTGAAATCCTTAAAAGTGTATTTGGAGTTGTTCTGATAAAGTTGGTTTTGATTTCGGGGTCAAAATGCTAACTTACTTTGTAAATTCCTTAAATTGTAGATACTAGGCGCACCTAGAGTAGAGAGAAAGGGTTGAAAGCCTGGAATCGAGGTAAGGAGGTGTTTAGAGTATTAGTTAATTTAGAAATATTATTTGGTGTCAAGTGGCGTCCAGAAAAAAAAGATATAATTAGCGGTAATTAGCTAGCTTAACCATAATATATAATTGATAGTATCTATAGTTGAATTATGGCTAGACTTGAAATTAGTAAGGATGAGAATGAAAAACTAGAAGTTATGTTGCATAATTATGTATAGTGATGAAATGATAGATTCGATGATTAGCGTTTATTGAAATTAAGTAGATAATATGTGTGTGTGTGTGTGTATGAGTGTGTATATTGGATGAGTTCCAATTGCAGCGTGAAGAAAATAATGTGATATATTTTAATATATAGATGTATACATGTATCAAAATGAAATTCCAAAGTGTTTGATGATGAAATTGTATCCGAGTGATGGAAATCATGTTAATAAATGGTTGTACCCGAGTGGGTGGTATGAGATTCATTAAATATTGTTATTCCTTAGTGACTTTGTGTTGTTATGATATGGATTGAATGTTAATTATCCCGTGTGGCTTTTGTTTGATGTAAAATTAAATGACAATGATTAGAGAATTGAGATATAATGTGTGTCTGAGTGGCCACCATTTTATTGATATTAAAGTTTGAGTGGCTAGTGGTGAAATAAATTGCTTGAGTGGCTAGTTATGAAATGTTTTATGATGATGACATTGTGTTATTTATTAAGAGAATTGATTAAGTAAATCAGAGAAAGGGAATTAAATGAATTTATATGATATGTGTGGTTTGGATGGTTGTATAGTATATTTCAACGAGCAGAGCTCGATGGACTAAGTAGGGTTTACAGAGTGTCAAGTGTAACATTCTAAAATTTATAATTTTAAGAAAATAATTCATTAAAGCTCAGTAGAGAGTTTCCGAGTGAAAAATGTCTGATCAGTGAAGAAATTCCGAGTGAAATCTGTCTGAGACAAGACATTCCGAGTGAAAAATGGATGTGATTTTGAGTGAAGGAAGATTAACATATTTCCGAGTCCGACTTTGGACGAATGCTTCTATCGGAAAGGATTAACACTAAGTGGATTGATTCCGAGCGAAAAGGAAGGAGCTTTGACTTTGAATGAACACCATTCAGGCAAAGACGCTCCCAAGTTAAGATATTTCCGAGTGTGGGAAAGTTGAGATAATTCTGAGTGAAGAAAAGGAATATAATTCCGAGTAGAATCTTTCTGGTGAAAGAACTACTGAGTGAAGTAAAGTTAAGATGTTTCCGAGTGAAACATCATTAGGAGAATCATTACTAAGTTAAGAAAACTGTGTTCGAATGAGACACTTTTGAGTAAGGCAAAATCCGAGTGAAACGTCTCCGAGTGAAACGTTTCTGAATGGGTTATTTTGAGAGAAGTACTTCTGAATAAATAGAAGCTTGAATTTGAATAAGTACTTCTCAGGCTGAGAAATTTTTGAATAAAGACTGAGTGGAGTATCTCCGAGTCGTGTGACTTTTCGAGTGAAGTGTCACTGAGTGTGATATTTCCGAGAGAGATGGCATCGATTGGAATGAATTGAATGAGTCTTTTCCAGGAAAGAGTACTTCTGGACAGAAAAAGACTAACTCCGAATGAGTATGGTTATGAATGAATAATTCCAAGTGGTAAATTCATTTAATTTGTGCTCGGGTCGATCTTTAGAGTTTCCGAGAGCTTGTACTCGGATTCGTCTTCAAGATAGTCTTTAACCCGAGTGACCCTTTTGAGTGGAAAAATTCCTGAAAGAGGATAGTCTTCAAGCTCCGAGTGATCTTTTTAGATGGAAGACTTCCGAGTGACGCAAGTAAAGACTTTGACTCGGGCAGAAATATAACTGAGTGGAATGTCTGAATAAGATATTTCTGTATGGGTCATTTCCGAGGAAGGAAAGCTGGGTGATTCATTGATGCAACCTTTCCGAGTGGATTTCCTCCGAATGAAGGAATTCTGAACGGACAAAGGCTTTCTCAGAAAACTGTGCCCAGAACGAAACCGAGTCAGAATTAATAATTATTTTAATTATTGAAGCTTTCCACGTCACTCTGTTCGTCTACCTTCCAGCAGATTCTTTTTTTGATATTTTTCTAAGTATGGGACCCTTTTTGATGTTCTATCCCCTTTTCATTGAATATCTTATTCCTTCCTTATCATTAAAGATACATGTGTCAGAATTCTTCAATTCATTCACGTCTCTTCTACATGTACCATATATGAATATTTCTATTGTTGGATTAGTTGAAGACTTTTGAAAGTGAAAAACATCATAATCCTTTTCTTTCCAATTCTCTACTGGAAACCATTGAACAACGAAGAAAATTAAATCTTCATTTCTTCTCTTCACGAAGAAAGCTTTGGACTGATTCAGTGCTGCAATTCCAATCGGAATTCTTGAAGCTGTGACTTGATATCGATTGAAGAGCAGTTGGAACTCCTTATTCCAGGTAGGGGGAGCGTTACATTTCAAATATATGGTTTATGAATGGATTTGGGGTGTTATTGTTATCATTTATATAATATGTGCATGAATTGTTATTGAGACCCTGACTGAGTAACATATTTTATATTTACTTAGCTTCCATTCATATTAATAATATTGAGTTTATATGAGATGCTATAGAATATATGGGACTGATGATTTGATCGGTTGATGACATGAAATGATGTTGGTATGTGATTAATGATGATGATTTGAATTATATTCATGAAGTTATCATGATATATATAACTGCATGCTATGCTTGTTGTTATACCGAGTGGTAGACCCTGATGATTGTAATCAGGTGGTTTGTTGATGATTGATTATTATTTGGCATAGCATGTGCATTCAGACGCACACAGGACTGCAGGGGGCCTGTGATGCCGGCCTAGATGGGAGGGCGGCCTGATGATAAGGCACAGACCCTGTGGTGGTTTCTTTGGATTCCACAGACGCCTTTGAGTTGGACTCAAGGCCGGCCCGTAACACCGAGTTATGTTACCGCTGTCACTGAGAGTGACTGGTGTTACATTATGGGCGTGTGCGGTTTGGTACCTGTAAAACGGCCGAATCAGCTGGGAGCTGAGATATTATGTTGTGAAAATCCCATCATTAGAGTCGGATCCGCATGCATATGCATTGATATATGTTATTGAGAATATCTTGATGGTATATGATCATTTGATGACATGAGAATAAATGATATATGATGAGTTTTTTGTGATATGAGTTTTGATTATATATAGTTATGAATTGGACTTTTAAATCCGATTCAATAACTATCATTTGATATGTTTATGCTCACCCCCTACTGTTGTTATTTTTACAGTGGATGTAGGACACAGCGATGATATGTGAAGTCACTCAGCTGCTCGGATTGTACATAGTTATTTTTGGTAGAAGCCTTGGCCGGCTCCTTTGCATACCGAGTGTTATATTTATTTGTATACTTATTGGGCCGGTCGGCTGATGTAAACTTAAAAATCTTATTATTTAATTCAAATATTGTTTTGAAATTTAAATTATTTGCAAAAATTTATTTGGTTTATTGAAATTTTATTTTAAAAATAAGAACGTTATATCAAGTAGGATCCCTAGCTGGAGGCCAATCTATTTTTAGTATTTGGATACTAGAGTCTAATTAAACTGAGTGAGAGTCAGTTATGCTATTGTGTGCTTAATATATAGCAGTTGATGCATTATGCGATGTGAGCATTTAAAATGATCTAAGGTGAATTTGATGTGTATAAGTTGCTGTGTACCGCCTGAGTGGCATATAATGTTGCAAATCATTGAGATGACTGAGGATGAATGGATACATATTGTGTATACGTTGCTATTATAGTCTGAGTGGCTCATTCTACTTGGAATGTACATATGTGCTGACACCGTGAAGATGAACACTAAATGAGCCAGAATTTCCAAGGAACGCAAGATGAAATTGTATTGGTTGTAATGATATTGATTTATGAGTATGTGATTTGAATGTTTACGTTTTGGTATCTTATGTTGTGTAAATAATAGTAGATGATGACTAAGATAGACATGTGTTCCCTTGTGTGTATATATTATTGTGGATAGCATGGAGTCATTGTATCTTTCTAAATTGTGTGATTATAGGTAGATACTACTATTTGTGTAAATGTTTAATGATAAGTGGCATTGAGCCAAAACATGGATGAAATCATATGTTTAGGGGCAGGATATGTTTGATGTGGTTAATGACAATGTTGTTATTGTGTTACTTGATGAATGACAATGATTAAAGGAATTGATTTGTGTATATATATATATACACACAGAGAGAGAGATTATTAGTCCGTTTGGTTTCCAGTTGAGGAAACGGAGTTGGGGAAATGAAGAAATTTAAGGGTTGATATTGATCCTTCACGCCGTTCGAGATAGTCAAAACTCCGTTTGACCGTAGGATTTATTTTTGGGGTTGGTCAAACCGAGGTTTGACCAACCAAAAGAGCAATCCAAACGGGCTATATGTTTAAGAAGAGCATTGGCTAATTAAGTCATCTGAATAAGTGATTTTGAGTTCCAGTGGCAGTGGGATTCAAAGTCCCTGGGAGGTGTGTTTGAATATGTATACAGGTTCAAGGATGTTCAAAGATTTTGATAATGACAAAGCACTCTTGAAGAAATCTGTGCAAAAACAAAGATATGGAATCAAGTGCTGAGTAACAGCGAAGCTAATCGATTAGGTCACTTATGCTAATCGATTAGGAACACTCTGTTGTGGAAGAAATTGATTCAGGCAATGAGCTAATCGATTATGGAAATGAAGCTAATCGATTATGAAGCTACTGGAATTAATCTAATCGACTACGCACTTGATGTAATCGATTACAACTGTCAAAAATGAGATTAAATGCATCAGGTATAGTGGCTAATCGATTAAGGGAAGTTACACAATCGATTAGGAGGCTACTAGAATTAAGGTAATCGATTACAAGACATGCTAATCGATTAGGAAGCTGTGAAATCAGATTAAATGCATCAGGTACAGATTCTAATCGATTACAGGAAATGAAATAATCGATTATGGACCCTCTGACTTGAAGCTAATCGATTACAACGCGAGGGTGTAATCGATTACAGTAGTGGAAAAACACATTTAAGTGGGAAACCAGCTCATGTCTCCACCATTCTTCAAAAACCCACTAAGTGCAACGGCTAGGAAGAAGAAGGGCACACCTCAACACCTCAATTGGCTCTATAAATTGAAGAGGGACACAAGCACAAAGAGAAACCAAGAAGCTAAAAATCCTTTGCTCTATTTTGTGCTTTGTAAGCTCTATTTCTTGTATCTTGAATTACATTTGTATATCCTCTCATCTTGAGAGATTAGAAAGTTTGTGAGCTATCATTGTCTATCCACTCTATTAAGAGAGTTATTCACTTGTAAACACTTCACAAACACCAAAGATTTTCACTCTAGGTTGAGTGGTCACAAAGGTTGGGGTTCAACCTTTGGGTATTGAGAGTTTGAGAGATTGGGTGGGTTGCCCTAGTGCTAGTGAGGATTGAGTTCTTGAGTGTGGGACACTAGGAAGCTGCAATTGCTCATAGCTTGTATCTCTAAACTTCAATAGTAGAAATCCTCTAAGTGGGTTGCTTAGAGGCGAGACGTACACCGGTGTTAGTGGAACTCGTTATATCGGTTTGCAAGCTTCTCTTCCTTACTCTTTTACTTTCATATACTGCATATTAATTGATTGGTGTTGATTGTTTGTGAAGAGCATACTTGAACTTGCTTAATTTGTTATACTTCAAATACTGCACACCAAGTGTTTGCTAAATCGCCTCAGCAATATTTACCTTTGTAGTGCATTGCATATTTTCCTTAACTTGTTTTTACTTGCATACTCTCATAAACTTGGTTATAGAAATCAATTTCAAAGGTATTCCAATCAAAAGTTTTAAAACTCAATTCACCCCCCCTCTTGAGTATTGAGGCCACTTGAATAACAGGAGGTACCAATAGGTCCTTAGACATAATTATAAGTTGTGTGTGAAATAAGATTGCCATTTGAATGAGAATTGATAGAGTTTTGACATTGTAGTTGAGTGAAATTATCCATAATGCATTTTTTTGCATAACTCCGTTACTCGGAGGAGTTTTTGAGCATAAACTATGGCAATATGTCCAAAATGAGTCATAGATAGTGCCATAAAGTTTCATAGCATTAGAAGATAAAACATGCAAGTTATGGGTGAAAAAGTTAGCTAGAAGTTAGGGGTGAAAAAGTTAGCTAGAGGCCAAAATCTGTATAATTCTACAAGTTTGGTCTGCTAGTAATCGATTACGTAATTGATTATTAGAGAGCAAATCCTGAAATCCTACACATGTTGCTTGCGGGAATCGAATACCAAAGTGAAAAATGAGGTTTTTGGAGTTGTTTTAAGTTATGTACTGCTTAGATTCTTAAAGTTTATTCACCAGAGGTAAATCCTTAATTCTTGCACAGGTTGCCCGTGGGTAATCGATTACCTTAATATTGATTGTAGACTTTGTGTTTATTCACCAGAGGTAATTATAATTGCAAAAAAATTTCTCTAATTTTTATTAAATCATTGGGTAAGTTCTAGGAATTTAGGTGGGGACACAATTATCATCTTAATTCCTATTTTATTTATATTTTAAAGAAATAAATTTTGATTTACGATAATAATTTTTTTCTTTTATGGAGTTCTTGGTAAATAATTCAATATCTATTATTCTTAAATTTAATCAAATAAACATTTATCTCTTACAAAATTTTGATATAATAAAATTTCATACAAATATTAGAAACATTTTAGGTTTTTATAATTTTATATTCTACCCATAATAAAAAATATTTGTTGCATACCTTATCCCTGTCTCAAGATTTTAAGGTGTATTTGAAATTAAACAAACTGTTGGCAAGTTACATTTATAGAAATAACCATAGTCTCTTGATGTGACACAATTAGAGTTATTTCCCTTACTCCTTCATGAATTATTTATGTCCATTGAATCTCACCTTACTTTGAATGTTTGTTCTATTATCATTGACAAGAGCCAAACATGTAAAAAGAACTCATATATATGAGGATAACATGGTAACCGTTAAATACAACTAGAAAAATAAATATTATAACTGCTATTATACATGAGGGGCCAATTTAATGTAATATTCTTTATGATAAGGACTGATTAATGAATTATTTTATACTTTAGGGACCAACATAATGTATTTCATTGGTCAAGGTTTGATAACGTTTATGTCAACATAGAATATGGCCACATGACACTTAATATATCAATCTGTGGTACCATTAATAATTACTTAGCATGTGTCAAATTTTGCCAAGATGGAAGATGTAATTTATACTTTTTCATATTTTAGATAAGTTGTTTCAATAACTAACATAAAATTGTTTTTATACTATTTATTAAAACAATCGACATAAAATAATGTTTTAAAAAATTAATATTTCATACTAGTTGTTTTATTAACAAGTGGAAATAACACTTCCCTTGTTCCTATATATAAGACAATTTAGACTAAAATACACATGTTAAAAAATATATTAATACACTAATTTTTATAAAAAGACATTGTAATATTTCAAATTTATCTTTATTTAAATTTAATTTTCACTTTAATATTAATAATAATATTTTCCAAAGTAATGGTAAACATGAGAAAGAAACATTAAATGTTTCTAGTTTTTTTATCAGAAAAAATAACAACATTAAAAAGGTACTAAGCGTACCCTGTAACATCCTAAATTTGAAAATAATTCATTAAGGAACGGTGGAGTTTCTTTTTAATTAAAAAGCGCTAGACATCCGTTATCAATGAAGAATTTTCGAGTCTGATTTCGGATGAGTGGAACGTTCCCGAGTGAATCATGTTTGAGATAAGACTTTCCGAGTGAAGAAAGGGATCTGATTTCGAGTGACATCTTTCTGAGTGAGAGAACTACTTCCGAGTGAAGTAAAGTTAAGATGTTTCTGAGTGAAGCATGACCGAGAGAATCACTTCTGAGTGAAGAAAAACTGTGTCCAAATAAGACACTTTTGAGTGAGGCAAGTCCGAGTGAAACGTTTCCGAATGGGTCGTTTCCGAGAGAAGTACTTCCGAGTGAAGAAAAGCTTGATTTCGAATAAGTACTTCTCGGGCCAAGATATTTCTGAGCAGTGAATTCCTGAGTGGGGTATCTCCGAGTTGAGTACAACTTTCCTGAGTGGGGTGTCTCCGAGTGCGACACTTCCGTGTGGGATGGCACCGAGTGAAGACATTTCCAAGTAGGATGACACCAAGTGAGATATTTCAGATTCCCGTGTGGTATGGCACCGATTAAGACATACCGAGTGAGTCTTTCCAGGGAAGTACTTCTGGACAGAGAAAGACTTTAACTTCGAATGAGTACGTCTCCGAGTGAATAGTTCCCGGGGGAAGTAAATATCCGAGTGGTGAACCCCTTCATTCAATTCGTGCTTGGGTGTCTTAAAGATTGCCTAGAGTCTGTGCTCGGGCCCATATTCAAAGTTGCCGAGAGCTTGTGCTCGGGTTCGTCTTTGTGATTGTCTTCGATTCTGAGTGATATTTCCAAGTGGAAAGATTTCCGACAGAGGACTGAACTTCGACTCCAAATGATCCTTTCGGTTGTAAGACTTCCGAATGACGCATTTCCGAGAGAAATATTTTCGAGTGAGGAAAGGCTTTGACTCGGGCAGAAATATATCCGAGTGAGATATTTCTGAATGAGGTGTCTCTGGGTAAGACATTTCTGAGTGGATCACTTCCGAGGAAAGAAAGCTATAACTGAGTGTTTCAAGCAGAAACATTTCTGAGTGAATTCCCTCCGAGTGAAGCAATTCTTAATTAAAAGAGACTCTGGTGAATCCTTCTCGGAAAGAGATATTCCCGAGTACTTTCAATTTAATCTTTTTACCATGTTAGAGTCAGAATTTGGAAATATAGTCAACTACAAAGTTATTCCTCGTTGTCTTAGCTTTCCAACAAGACCAAATTTATTAAAATTCATTAAGATATGAGAGAGATATGCCAAAATATCTAAACAATGTCAGAACTGATATTTACTTCAATCATCGAGGCTCTTCCACGTCACTCTATTCTTCTAAATTCTAGCAGATTCTCTTGTCTTTTTCTAAGTATGGGACCCTCTCTATTGTCCTATTCTCTTTTCTTTTATTATCTTGTTTCTTCCTTATCTCTTAAGATATATACATCAGCACTTCCTCACTTCGTGGATGCCTTTTCCATTAACGATATCTGTAAATCCCACCGCTAGATCAGCTTGAAATTTTGAGAGTGGAAAGAACTCTAAATTCCTTAGTTCAAGGTAGCTGTGGAAGATTTCAGAACTAAGAGTTGATTCGGAGCTTGTGAATAACGAGCTGATTGTATTTAGTAGCTCAAGGAGCTTCTGGAACCGTTTATTCCAGGTAGGGGGAGCGTTTATATTTTAAATGTATAGTTTATGAACGGAGTCGGGATAATATTGTTATCTTCAACAAGAAATCCCGAATATGTATGATATGTGTGATATATTATGAGATATGAATGGTATACGTGATGTATGTATTTGTGATTATTCCTATGCATGAGATGCAGTCGAAAATATGATATTGATATGTGATTGATGATGATGATGATATGAATGTTATTCATGAAATATATCATGATGTATGAATGCATGGGATGCATTTGATAAACATGGTATGCTTGTGTAATGAACAAATATGAAATATTATGTGGTTTTGAGGATTCCACAAAAGACCTTGGGTATGACTCAAGGCAAACCTCTTGAGCGGGGCTCGGGGTTTAGCCCGTGACACTACCGTTGTCGCTGGGAGTCATTGTGTCACGTGAGAGGACAAACTGTTTGGTACCAGTAAAACGGCCAGATCAGCTGAGAGCTGAGTTATGGCAGAGAGCCAATGTTGCAACACAATTAAAAGACTTAATAATGGATCCATTTGATTGAGCATATAATTGTATTGAAATATGTTGTTGTGAACAACATGAGTATATGATTATTGTGAATGAATGAAATATGATGAGATTATGTGATATGATTTTAATTTATATATGGTTATGAATTGGACACTTGATCCGATTCAATAACTATTATTTGACATGTATAGGCTCACCCCTATTTGTGGTTATTTTTACAGCAGACATAGGATGCAGCGATGATATATGAAGTCACTCAGCATACTCGGAGCATTATGTATATATATGTATTGTACATGATGCACATAGTCGTTTTGTAGTAGCCTTGGTCGGCTCCTGTGTATACCGGTTTTGTTATATACATGTGTACATGAATGAGCATGTTAATGTAATAATGACAGTGTTATTATATTATCCAAAATTCTATTTTAAATCTGAAATTTGTTCGTGAAAAATTTATTTGGATTTTAGAAACTTAGTTTTAAGTATTAGGATGTTTTATTTTGGTATTAGAGCAGACTTGAAAAGGTCCAAGGCAAAGGTTAAGCTACTAAATGCTATGAATTGAGTGAAATCATATTATGGTTGTTAAGTATTATAGTTGAGGAAATCAACTATAAATAAATTTCCTTCTTACCCATGAGAGGTACTAAAGTATGGTGATTATTTTCAGGATAAGAAATGGTTGACCCTCATGGTATGGATACAATGGCTGCTGCCTTCCAGCGCTTCGCTGATATCCTTGAAAGGCAGAACCAACCCCAAACGTCTGACAATCATAGTCTTGATTGTTTCCTAAAACGTAAACAGACTGAGTTCCATGGAGGCTTTCATCCTGACCAAGCCTATGCATGGATACAGAATCTGGAAAGGATTTTTAATGGTTTACAGTGCACTGAGGCACAAAAAGTCAAATACGTTGTTTTCATGCTTCGAAAAGAAGCTAAAAATTGGTGGAAGATGACCAAAGCCCGAATAATAGCTATGGGAACTGAGTTAATTTGGGAGAATTTCAAGGGATGTTTTCTTGAAAAATACTTCCCAGATACTGTAAGGAGCAGAAAAGAACTAGAGTTTATGGAGCTCAGACAGGGTAATCTTAGTGTGGAAGAGTATGTAGCAAAGTTTGAGGAACTCTGTTTGTTTTATCCTCCTTTTCAGCTGCCGGGTACTGAGGGCTCCAAGTGTATTAAATTTGAGAGTGGTATGAGACCAAAAATTAAGAAGGCTTTTAGACACCAAGAAATCAGGAGCTTTCCTGTTCTTGTTAACAAATGTCGAATTTATGAAGAAGATGACAAAGCTTCTACTGGATCAAGCAGTAGATCTGATAGTTCTTCGAAGTTACCACCTATTAGTTTTAAAAAGCAAGGGAAGTTTGTTAGAGGCGGATCATCCTCTAAATCCAGAGGCTGAGGAAACTCTGGTGGCCGTTCTGTGAGTCGTCCGAGGGACGTCAAATGTTTCAGATGTGGCGAAGACCATTATGCCAGGAATTGTGATAAAGAAGAAGAGATTATCTGTTATAATTACAATGAAAAAGGACATATTCATCCTAACTGTCCTCTTTTACAACCAACTGAATCTAATGCTAGTGTAAACTGTGGAGGCTTCCGAGGACGAGGCCGTGGAAATGGTAATAGAGGAGGCAGAGGAAATGGTGGACGTGGTAATAACTCCATGATGCCTAGGAATAATCGAGCTGGAACTTCTAATTTAGCAGCTGCGGGTAGAGTTTATGCCATTACTGCTGAAGAGGCTGCCCAAGCTGTAACATCCCTGTTTTTAGTAGCAGTTTTATTTGGTAAATTTTGAAGTGTGGAAGGTCAGAAAGTAAGAATAAGTGAGTAAATACCTTGTATAGGGTCAGTAATATTCCAAAAATTCTATTTTTGGGTATAATTATGGAATTTATACAGACCTTTGAGGATATTAATCAAATTCCGAGTGAAAAGGGACTCTGATCCGAGTGACAGTGAGCAATACCGAGTGATAGAAAGAAAATCCGAGTAAGGAATGAAATCCTTTAAGTGATGGAGAGTTTGAATGGTTCCGAGTAGACAAGAATTTAGTAGGTCTGAATGAGAAACCCGAGTGAATGCTGAGGAGTTCGGAGTGAATGAATGCATATGAAGAGTTGATGCCTTCTACCGATTGAAATGTGTTATTAAAATTATTGAGAAATGTTGGTGGAAGAAATAATCATTAAGTTATGGATTCTGAGTGGTTATATATATATATATATATATATCGTATGGTTAAAGCATTACTTGGCTTGAATATGAGTGGTGATGAATGAATAATACTAATTGAGTAGATACCGAGTGGAAAATGGTATTTGGGAACCCAATCCGAGTGAATTGTAGTAGGCAGGGCCATTTCCAAGTAACTCTATGAGTATGAACTCCTCTTCCAAGTAAGAAGTAATCTACTGGACCAAGTCCGGGTGAGGCTCATACGTGTGTGTCTTTTCCAAGAGGTAATGACCCTAATAGGCTTCGATTGAAATTGTAGTTGAAGAGTTTGGTTTAAACCGAGGGAGAAATATGAATGGATCGAGTGGAGAAAGTGTTGATTCTGAATAAAGGATGTTATAATTCTGAGTGGAAAACTGTATGAATATGGATACCCTTTTTCCGTGTAAGCCTAAGGTGTTATGAAATCCGAGTAAAAAGTGATTTGATGTTGAGTTGGCTAAGGAATGATTTAGTTAAGTATGAAATAAATAAGAATAGGTTGTTTACCGAATGGAAATCCTGAGTAAAAAGAATCCGACCTAGAGAGGAGAAATCCGACTAGATGTTTTAAGAAGAAATAATCAAGAGTGAGGACCAAGAGAAACGAATCAGTTTTTGAAGATTTCCGAGCCATGAAGGGCGGACTCGCTCAAGCGAATCGGATTTCGCTTAAGCGATCCGATGTCAGCACTCCACACCAGTTAGCTAAAATAGGTCGTCCTTAGAGCAGGAGTTCACACCGGACAGCTTTGAGCCGGTGTTCATCACAACACCGCCCTCTTTACACAGACGGAGTCCTTAACTCCTTCACATATGCCGTCCTCTATTTCTTACTTCACACTCAACACCGCCTTCTTGCATGAACGTTGTCCCTCAAATCACTACACACCGCCCTAACATTTCACTCCGCCCTCATGCTACACTCCGCCCTTATAATTTAATACCGCCCTCACACTACACATCGCCTGTCACTACACACCGCCCTAACACTTCATACCGCCTCACATTCCACACCGCCCTAACATTTCACTCCGCCCTCATGCTGCACTCCGCCCTCATAATTTAATACCGCCCTAACACTCCATACCGCCTCACATTCAATGACGCTCTAACACTCCATACCGCCTCACATTCAATGACGCTCTAACACTCTATACCGCCTCACATTCCACACCGCCTTAACACTATACCGCCTCACAACTTCACTCCGCCCTCACTTCACTCCGCCTTCACATTCAACACCGTCTTCTTCACTCCATGCCGCCTTCATAATTCAATACCGCCCTCACATGTAATACCGGCCTCTTTGCCAACACTGAATTCCACTTTAGATAGTGGTCAACCCACTTAATCATATAAAGCCAAGAATGATTGGCACAACGAACCAATCAGAGGAGAAAGTTGCATCCATTATGATAACTTTATATATTTTATCCCAATCTAATGCAAAGCTGACTGTAAAAAGAGTCAAAAGGCTCCATTATCCCACCTAATTCTCCAATCGATGTCTCCCACTTGTCTCCCCACTCATTTCCTCTCTATTTAAACGAGCTGAAGGTCCTCAGACCTCACACCACACACACGAACCAAACACTTCATCACTCTTCTTCCCAGCAAGCTCTTTTCCTCTCCTTTCCCCTCTGTTTCACTCAGATTCCAGGCAGGACAGTAAAGGGAGTCTCTTTCTTCTCCTCCAGGAGCTTCATTCGAGGTAAGGGGGTATATTCTTGGGTGCCTTGTGGGAAAACCGAGTGAGGATAGGTCCAGTATGTATGAAATGCTTGAAATTATTGTATGTATATGCATGTATATATATATATATCTGTTACCGAGTGAATTGTGATATGACATGTATTGATTGCACTGAAATTACTAAGAAAGCATGGGTACCGTGTGGATTCCAGTGAAATAAATATGATAACATGTTATTCTACTCGGTTTTTATGATAATCCGACTGGTTTTGCTTATTTATACTCGGATTTGCATATATATATATATATATACTCGGATTTGCTTACTTATACTCAGATATTAGCCTTTCATTTGATTTCACCCGGACAACATAGTATTTCACTCGGTAAACACTATTTTTCTCTCGGACAGCAACTCCCAAGTTATATCTCACTCGGATTTTGACTTAATACCACTCAGAAAATATATTTGCCTTTATTCAGAACCCCTTATTAGTAAATGCACTCAGAAACATCATTATTTAACTCGGACAGTAGCTTTCTATTCACTTCACTCGGCCAAAATAATTATTTCACTCAGCAAATTGTTATTTTTCACTAAAGATAGTCCTTCCACTTGATGCAACTCGGTTTATAAAGACAACTCACCAGAAAACCTTTCCAAACCTGATTTCACTCGGAATCAGGATTATCTTACTCGGTTTTCACTTTATCCGCATGATTCTTATTCAGACAGAGCCCTCTTAATTAATATAACTCGGTAAACTCATAATTCCACTCGGAAAATACCTTATTTCACTCAGAAATCATTTTATTCTCACTCAGGAGAACCCATTCAGTGATTTTACTTGGTTAATGATTCATTTCACTCAGCAAAGATGTTATTTTACTCGGAGAATTCCTTTTAATTCAATTTCACTCGGCATTCAACTCATTCCACTCGGAAAACTCAATTTTTCACTCAATATTAAACCTTTCTTTTGGAAATCAATATTTCTACTCGGATTTAACTCATTTCTACTCAGATTTAAGTTATTTCAGTCAGAAAACAGTTTTTCCAGTGTCATTTCACTCAGATTTTGAACCAGATCGCTTGAAGAACCCCTCTCTGTATGATTCCACTCGGAATCATACATATTTCACTCGGATTTACCTATGTTTCACTCGGAAAACTCTATTTTAGTGTTTTTCACTTGAAATCTCAATTGAAAACCTATTTTTAATACTTATTTAAGTTATTGGTAAGCTATAAATGATATTCTTATTCCTTTATTATCATTATTTCTTGTCAAACTTAATATTGTTATCCTTATTATTTTTATCATCATTATACTTTGTTAAACATCTAAATTATGTATAAATACATAAAGTATACATTATTTTACTCTTTATGAAAGAATATGTATATAATAGATATATTTCTAAAATAATAAACGAATATCTTACAAGGATTAAATGATATGATGAGACTGGAAACACATAAGATACCCAGGGATCTAATGATAAGAATAATGCATTTCGCATCATGAAAATATGTTTTGAAGAAGAAAAACTAGAGCATACACCTGGTACGCTGGAGGACATTCACGTTCGATCTCAGTAGAAGAATCTTGGGAGTACAACTGGAACGGCAACCCAATGGCATCAGAGTCGCGCCCTGATAGCCGGGTGAGACGAGTAATTCTGGTGTACTTCGACTAAATGACGGGATGTATCTATGATCGTGAAGAGCCAAGTCCCAAGATGAAATGATATATATAATGATGAGAACCTGTGAGTTTATTCGTACCATATGATAAAAGAAAGGGGACTTGGTGAGCTCCGATCGCTCTAGAATGGAAACGTTGTGCCCAAGAAATAACTTGAGCAGGATGGAATCCAAAGAATGAAAGGATGATGATGGATTGATTTATTGGGCCCACATGCATCATGAGACTTAATCAAAGATAAATCATAATGGATCCGAACTCATGCATTCATTACATCATATTTGATTGTTATAATTGTGATTTATTTCATAGTAATATGATATAATTGTGAATATGCTATGATGACAACATGTTCGTTTGTTATAAATATGCTAAATGTATGATCTATGTGACATTGTATGTTAACTGGGTTATGTTCACACCGGAGGAACCAATCAGGGTCTCGGGTTATACTCACCCTTACTGTTGACCATTTTTCAGAGGAATTAGAAACTCAAGAACCCGAATGTGAAGATCAGCAATATGCTGAACCCATTGAGAACAATCATTAAGGATAGGATATTTGTTATTAATAATCAGACACCGGATGACTGTATAATATTTAAGGGTGCCTGCGTGCCCCATTCTGTTAAGAGTACAATTATTTACAGTTTGTGAATGACTATGTGATATATACAATATTACTTCCGCTGATCTGCCATTATTTTACTTTAAAAAAAATAATATTCACTTTTTCTGAAAACTGTTAACACACTCAGTTAAATAGGATGAACCTACAAAAAGGATTTGTCTTATCTAACCGAGGGTGTTACACAAGCCAATGACCTTGTGCAAAGTAAGTGTTTACTTGGGGATACTATTCTTAATGTGGTGTTTGACTCTGGTGCAACTCATTCTTTTATTTCAAATGATTGTGTGATGCGTATGAGATTACATGTTATTGCTATGAATCGGGCATTGAATGTATCTAACCCGACTGGTGCTAAACTATGGACTTCTATGATGTGTGAAAATGTATCCTTCACTTTGAGTGATAGGAGTTTTATGGCCGATTTAATATGTCTACCTTTGAGAGGTCTTGACATTGTCCTTGGTATGGATTGACTATCAGCCAATAGAGTCCTAGTTGATTGTCAGAACCGACAGATGATCTTTCCTAATCAGAATGCCAATGATTATAGAATTCAAGGTATATCTCAGTTATTTATGTTATTCTGTATGATTGATGGAAAGAATGAGTCTAGAGTCCATGATATCCATATTGTGTGTGATTTCCCTGAGGTGTTTCCGGAGGATGTACCTGGTGTTCCTCCTAATAGAGAAATTAAATTCTCTATTAACCTTATTCCTGGAGCTGAACCGATCTCCATAGCTCCTTATAGAATATCTCCAGTTGAATTAGCTGAATTAAAGAAGCAGGCTGATGAATTACTTGAGAAATAATTTATTCAACCTAGTATATCACTGTGGGGTGCTCCGGTGTTACTTGTTAAGAAAAAGGATGGTAGTATGTGGTTAGGTGTTGACTACCGCCAATTAAATAAGCTTACAATCAAGAATAAATATCCACTGCCTAGAATTGATGATTTAATTGATCAATTGCGTGGTGCTTCAGTCTTTTCTAAGATTGATTTACGATCTGGATACCATTAAATCCGAGTCAAGGCTTCTGATATTCCTAAAACGGCGTTTAGGACCCGATATGGTCATTATGAATATGTGGTAATGCCGTTTGGAGTGACGAATGCTCCTGCTGTGTTCATGAACTATATGAACAATATTTTTCATCCTTATTTGGATCGGTTTGTGGTGGTATTTATCGATGATATTTTGATTTATTCTAAGTCTCATGAAGAGCACGAAAAGCATCTTCGTTTGGTACTTCAAGTACTAAAAGAGAAGCAATTATTTGCTAAATTGTCTAAATGTGAATTATGGATGGACCAGATTCAATTTCTGGGTCATGTTATTTCCAGTGAAGGTGTTTCTGTTTATCCTTCAAAGATCAAAGCTGTTATGGTTTGGGAGAGACCTAAGTCAGTCACTGAGGTTAGGAGTTTTATGGGTTTAGCTGGTTATTATCGGAGATTCATTGAGGGATTCTCTAAAATCGCATTGCCGTTGACCAAGCTAACCCGAAAGAATGTTCCTTTTGTGTGGTCTTCCGAGTGTGAAAAGAGTTTTCAAGAATTGAAGGCTAGATTGACTTCTACTCCTGTGCTGGCATTACCTAATATGCAAGAAAGTTTTGTGGTTTATTGTGATGCATCCAAGCTGGGTTTAGGATGTGTATTGATGCAGAATGGTAGGGTAATAGCTTATGCTTCACGACAGTTGCGACCGCATGAACAGAATTATCTTACGCATGATTTGGAGCTTGCAGCTGTGGTCTTTGCATTGAAAATTTGGAGGCATTATCTTTATGGCTCTAAATTTGAAGTGTATAGTGACCATAAAAGTTTGAAATATTTGTTTGACCAGAAAGAGTTAAATATGAGGCAGAGGAGATGGATTGAATTTCTTAAAGACTATGATTTTGATTTGAAATACCATCCGGGGAAGGCAAATGTTGTAGCTGATGCCTTAAGTCAGAAATCCATTCATATGGCAGTTATGATGGTTAAAGAGATGGAGTTACTCGAGCAGTTCAGAGATATGAATCTGCATGTGGATGTTTCTTCGCCTCAGAAAGTGACTCTTGGTATTTTGAAAATAGCCAATGAGTTTTTAAACTTGGTGTATATGCATCAGATATCTGATACTTATTTAGCCGAGATGAAAGAAACTCAGGCTAATGGCAAGGACCTGTTCTTATCAGAGGATTCTGATGGTATTTGGCGAGTGAAAGGCCGGGTTTATGTGCCTGATTCTGGTAATTTAAGAAAAATGGTACTCAATGAAGCACATAAGAGTATGCTGAGTATCCATCCAGGTACTACCAAGATGTACCATGATTTGAAATTGCATTTTTGGTGGCCTGGAATGAAGAGAGATATGGTTGACTTTGTGACTCATTGTATAATCTATCAGAAAGCAAAGGTTGAACATCAGAAACCGTCTGGTGGTTTACAGCCCTTAGAGATTCCAGTGTGGAAATGGGATGCTATTGCTATGGATTTTGTGATGGGATTACCCAGGACTCGCAGTGGTCATGATGCTATCTGGGTTATTGTGGATCGATTAACGAAGTCTGCACATTTCTTACCTATCAATATGAGTTACCCCTTACAAAGACTAGCACAATTGTATATCAGTGAGATCATTCGACTGCATGGTGTTCCATCTTCTATTGTGTCAGATAGAGATCCGAGGTTTACTTCCTGATTTTGGGGGAGTTTGCATCAGGAGTTAGGTTCGAAGATTCGATTGAGTTTGGCCTATCATCTTCAGACAGATGGGCAGTTCGAGCGAACTATTCAGAGTTTAGAGGACTTGTTGAGGTCCTGTGTTCTAGAGCATGATGGTAGCTGGGAGCAATACCTTCCATTGATCGAATTTACTTATAATAATAGCTATCACAGCAGCATAGGTATGGCTCCATATGAGGCTCTATATGGCAGGAAGTGTCAAACACCTCTTTACTGGTCAGAGACTGGTGAGAGCCTAATGTTAGGGCCTGAGATTGTGCAGCAGACCTCCGAGCATATTCAAATGATCAGAGATAAAATGAAAGCATCCCAGGATCGTTAGAAAAGTTATCATGATAAGCGGACGAAACTGCTTGAATTTCAGGTCGGTGACAGAGTATTCTTGAAAGTTTCTCCTAGTAAAGGCATTGGGAGAGCTTTGAAAAGCAAGAAATTTAGCCCAAAGTATATTGGTCCATATGAAATATTAAAGAGAGTCGGCCTTGTAGCTTATCAGATAGCGTTGCCTTCTCATCTATCAAATCTATATAGCATGTTCCATGTTTCTCAATTGAGAAAGTATTTACCAGATCCTA
Organism: Clitoria ternatea; assembly: GCA_037962975.1. NCBI lineage: Eukaryota > Viridiplantae > Streptophyta > Magnoliopsida > Fabales > Fabaceae > Clitoria > Clitoria ternatea. Next base: position 46,174,126 of record CM075674.1, read on the forward strand.
CCCATGAGATGCTTGATGATGACGTTGAAATCAGGGAAAACCTGACCACTATAGTTGAGCCTACTGGTATAGTGGACCGATCGGTAAAACGCTTGAGAAGCAAGAATGTTCAGTTGGTCAAGGTTGCATGGCAGCAAGATCAGTGTATTATGCATACTTGGGAACGTGAAGATGCTATGAGGCAACAATATCCTGAGTTATTTCATTTAGGTATGTCTTTATGTTTAAATTTCGAGGACGAAATTTTTGTAGGAAGGGAGAAATGTAACATCCTAAATTTTAAAATAATTCATTAAGGATCGGTGGAGTTTCTTTTTAATTAAAAAGCGCTAGACATCCGTTATCAGTGAAGAATTTCCGAGTCTGATTTCGGACGAGTGGAACGTTCCCGAGTGAATCATGTTTGAGATAAGACTTTCCGAGTGAAGAAAGGGATCTGATTTCGAGTGAGATCTTTCTGAGTGAGAGAACTACTCCGAGTGAAGTAAAGTTAAGATGTTTCTGAGTAAAGCATGACCGAGAGAATCACTTCCGAGTGAAGAAAAACTGTGTCCGAATGAGACACTTTTGAGTGGGGAAAATCCGAGTGAAACGTTTCTGAATGGGTCATTTCCGAGAGAAGTACTTCCGAGCGAAGAAAAGCTTGATTTCGAATAAGTACTTCTCGGGCCAAGATATTTCTGAGCAGTGAATTCCCGAGTGGGGTATCTCCGAGTTGAGTACAACTTTCCTGAGTGGGGTGTCTCCGAGTGCGACACTTCCGTGTAGGATGGCACCGAGTGAAGACATTTCCAAGTAGGATGACACCAAGTGAGATATTTTCGATTCCCGTGTGGTATGGCACCGATTAAGACATACCGAGTGAGTCTTTCCAGGGAAGTACTTCTGGACAGAGAAAGACTTTAACTTCGAATGAGTACGTCTCCGAGTAAATAGTTCCCAGGGGAAGTAAATATCTGAGTGGTGAACCCCTTCATTCAATTCGTGCTCGGGTGTCTTAAAGATTGCCTAGAGTCTGTGCTCGGGCCCATATTCAAAGTTGCCGAGAGCTTGTGCTCAGGTTCGTCTTTGAGATTGTCTTTGATTCCGAGTGATATTTCCAAGTGGAAAGATTTCCGAGAGAGGACTGAACTTCGACTCTGAATGATCCTTTTGGTTGTAAGACTTCCGAATGACGCACTTCCGAGAGAAATATTTTCGAGTGAGGAAAGACTTTGACTTGGGCAGAAATATATCCGAGTGAGATATTTCTGAATGAGGTGTCTCCGGGTAAGACATTTCTGAGTAGATCACTTCCGAGGAAAGAAAGCTATAACTGAGTGTTTCAAACAGAAACATTTCCGAGTGAATTCCCTCCGAGTGAAGCAATTCTGAATGAAAAGAGACTCTGGTGAATCCTTCTCGGAAAGAGATATTCCCGAGTACTTTCAATTTAATCTTTTTACCATGTTAGAGTCAGAATTTGGAAATATAGTCAACTACAAAGTTATTCCTCGTTGTCTTAGCTTTCCAACAAGACCAAATTTATTAAAATTCATTAAGATATGAGAGAGATATGCCAAAATATCTAAACAATGTCAGAACTGATATTTACTTCAATCATCGAGACTCTTCCACGTCACTCTATTCTTCTAAATTCTAGCAGATTCTCTTGTCTTTTTCTAAGTATGGGACCCTCTCTATTGTCCTATTCTCTTTTCTTTTATTATCTTGTTTCTTCCTTATCTCTTAAGATATATACATCAGCACTTCCTCACTTCGTGGATGCCTTTTCCATTAACGATATCTGTAAATCCCACCGCTAGATCAGCTTGAAATTTTGAGAGTGGAAAGAACTCTAAATTCCTTAGTTCAAGGTAGCTGTGGAAGATTTCAGAACTAAGAGTTGATTCGGAGCTTGTGAATAACGAGCTGATTGTATTTAGTAGCTCAAGGAGCTTCTGGAACCGTTTATTCCAGGTAGGGGGAGCGTTTATATTTTAAATGTATAGTTTATGAACGGAGTCGGGATAATATTGTTATCTTCAACAAGAAATCCCGAATATGTATGATATGTGTGATATATTATGAGATATGAATGGTATACGTGATGTATGTATTTATGATTATTCCTATGCATGAGATGAAGTCGGAAATATGATATTGATATGTGATTGATGATGATGATGATATGAATGTTATTCATGAAATATATCATGATGTATAAATGTATGGGATGCATTTGATAAACATGGTATGCTTGTGTAATGAACAAATATGAAATATTATGTGGTTTTGAGGATTCCACAAAAGACCTTGGGTGGGACTCAAGGCAAACCTCTTGAGTGGGGCTCGGGGTTTAGCCCGTGACACTACCGTTGTCGCTGGGAGTAATTGTGTCATGTGATAGGGCAAACGGTTTGGTACCAGTAAAACGGCCGGATCAGCTAAGAGCTGAGTTATGGCTGAGAGCCAGTGTTGCAACACAAATTAAAAGACTTAATAATGGATCCATTTGATTGAGCATATAATTGTATTGGTGTATGTTGTTGTGAACAACATGAGTATATGATTATTGTGAATGAATAAAATATGATGAGATTATGTGATATGATTTTAATTTATATGTGGTTATGAATTGGACACTTTATCCGATTCAATAACTATCATTTGACATGTATATGCTCACCCCTATTTGTGGTTATTTTTACAGTGGACATAAGACGCAGCGATGATATATGAAGTCACTCAGCATACTCGGAGCATTATGTATATATATGTATTGTACATGATGCACATAGTCGTTTTGTAGTAGCCTTGGACGGCTCCTGTGTATACCGGTTTTGTTATATACATGTGTACATGAATGAGCATGTTAATGTAATAATGACAGTGTTATTATATTATCCAAAATTCTGTTTTAAAACTGAAATTTATTCGCGAAAAATTTATTTGGATTTTAGAAACTTAGTTTTAAATATTAGGATGTTTTATACCCTAATCCATATATAAAATTAAGAGATTATAAACCCAGAACACATAAAAGAGACCCTATATACCATTCAACAAAACTTCCATAAAAGCCTTTTATCATAGATCTTAACTAAACCTAACTCATATATTGAATCAACTAAAACATTTTATCTAAATAAATATCTTCACCACTAATGATAATATTGTTATAGCTTCTCGAAATCTTTCAAACAGTAACAAATCACGAAACAACAAAACCTTATTTACTACCATTATTAATACTCAACCTTAAATTACTTTCAAAATAACACTTACACTCATTATGTTTAATGGAATAGAAACCCAAACAAGTATAACATAATTGCCACAGTAAATAAAAGACTTTGCAAGAAAAAAAAAAGATGTTCTACGTAGAAACATGGAATGTTTTGTTACTGAAACAAAATTAAATAGTTTTAACTACCGAATTTTATCTTATAAATAGTATCATTGAAACAATTTTTAAACAGAGCATTTTTTTATTTTGATTACTGAAACAACCCATACAAAAAAAATACAAAAATCAAAATTCACATTATTTATTGAAACAAAACCAATGTAAATACATTTAACAAATATAAATAGTATCTTCTATCTCGGAAAAAATATGAAATCAACGAGGTTAACGATTAAAAAATTAATTTGATTAATAAAAATATATATTAAAAATTATAAAGTTATTTTAATAGATTTGAGAGAAACTTGATATGAAAATAAAGGTTTTACACTTAATTTGGTAGGTGGAATGAGAGGTGATGAAAGTTAGACGTTGGTGTGAAGGAATGTGCAGTAGGAGTATTAGGAGGTAGGTAGTATCATCCTCCCTCCATCTTCCATGTGTTTGTTTTGTTGCCCAATTCCCCTTTAATCTTTCCCTACAATCCACCAACCCAGCCACCACATCATTTTCCTTTCCACCTTTTCTTTCTCCAAACAACAAATTAAATAACAGAAAAGAAATCCAACCTTTCACCTATAAATACCGCCAAACACACACTTCCATCATTCCTTCACTCGTTCGTTAGATCTAGCTTCCCAACCCCCTCATTCCTCTTCCTCTATCTAACGGTAATCCCCTCCCAGATCTCTAATTTCCTCTCTTTAAAGTTCCGGTTTTTATCTTAATTTGAGGTGCCCAGAAACTAATTTCAAATTGGGTCCTTCTTTTTTAAAAAAAGGAAAAAAAAACTATTTTGGTTCCATTGTGGTGGAATTCTTTGAATGTATTTTGGTAGTAGTGGTTTAGATCTGTTATAGTGATGAATTATTTGATAATTGGGTTGTTTGGTTGATGAAATAGAATAAGGAGGAAATGGCGCGTAAGAAGATCAGAGAGTACGATTCCAAGAGGTTGTTGAAGGAGCACTTTAAGAGACTCTCTGGCAAGGAGTTGCAGACCAAGTCTGCACAAGTAAGTACTCATTTTATCATGAGTTACAATTTAATACGTAAACATGAATGAGCATGCTGTGGTTAAGATAAGTTTGTGTCTGAACATTTTATCAACTAAAGTTTGTACTTTTTATAACACTCTATACTGGTTCAGTTTCAATTTCACTTAAATGAGATACTTTAATTGGTCATTTTAGCTATGTTCCTTGTTTTTCTATAATGGGAATGCAAATGGGGGAAAAAAAATCCATTTTTCAGGAATCAGTGATCTTTCAAGTTTTACCATCCTGCACATGACTTGTGCAGCGTGCATATAGTTAGATTTAAGTAATGATTAATGAATTTTGTTTGGTTTGTGTTGTACCTCAAGGTTACAGCTTCCACTGATTTCACTGAGCTACAAGAGAAGGAACCATGGCTTTCATCCTCCAAATTGGTTGTGAAACCTGACATGCTATTTGGAAAGCGTGGCAAAAGCGGTTTGGTTGCCTTAAATTTGGATTTTGCTCAAGTTGTTTCATTTGTGAAAGAGCGTCTTGGGAAAGAGGTGTTTTATTCTTGTGGTTTTCCGTGTGTTTTTTTAGTTGTTCTGAGTATTACTACCCTTTTCACCATCGATGTATTTAGTCATGTCTTTCTTTAATATATAGGTTGAAATGAGTGGATGCAAAGGACCCATAACAACTTTCATTGTTGAACCTTTTGTCCCACATAAAGAAGAGTTTTACCTTAACATTGTGTCCGAGAGACTTGGAAACAGCATAAGCTTTTCAGAATGTGGAGGAATTGAAATTGAAGAGAACTGGGATAAGGTATTATCGTGCATATGCATACTTTTCACCTTTCAGATTAAATACTCTGTATATTTTGAGCTTGTATACTTCCCCTTATGTCATGTAACTTACAAGGTGGTATGTTCATATTTCAGGTGAAGACCGTGTTTGTTCCAACAGGAACATCTCTTACATCTGAAATTGTTGCCCCACTTGTTGCAACCCTTCCCTTGGAGGTAAATTCAATTTAATTGCTAATCTGTTGTTTTATGAACAGATTAACTGTGGCATTTCTACAACACTTGTGTTTATGCATATTACTTTGATTCTTGATATGAAACAATTGGAACATGTGATTCAATCCTGTACTTTTTCTACAGATCAAGGGAGAAATTGAGGAATTTCTTAAGGTGATTTTCAACCTGTTTCAAGGTATGCAAAATATGTATCAAGTTATAAACACACCACTGGATGGTCATGGGCCTCTGGCTCTGCAATCAACTCTATTGACATTGCATTTAAATTAATACCATTTTCCTTTATTTATGTATTAATGTATTTACTTTTCTGTTCTGTTAGACCTTGATTTTACTTTCTTAGAGATGAACCCTTTCACATTGGTTGATGGAAAGCCTTATCCTTTGGATATGAGAGGCGAGCTAGATGACACTGCTGCTTTCAAGAACTTCAAGAAGTGGGTTTTTTACTTTTAGTAAATGCCAAGTGTTACTATATTTCCATTTCATAATGCAAAGCTGATGAATGTTTTGCAGTTAATATTTTTAAATTAACATATATGGTTGAATTTGCTGCAGATGGGGAGACATTGAATTTCCATTGCCATTTGGAAGGGTTATGAGTGCCACTGAGTCTTTCATTCATGGATTAGATGAAAAGGTGCATAGATATAACTTCGACCTATGTGTACAATCTTATTCAATTCAGTCAAAATTTTGTCCATAAGATGTAAGTGTGCTTGTTTGTTTTATAAATTATGTTTTCCTCCCTACTTAGGGTGAAAACACTAATTCTTTAGCTCCAAGTTACAACCAGATTGTTAAATCCCCTGGTGGAATCCTGGGTAGTAAAATGTTGCATATCTTAATCCTTTTAGGTTCTTAGTATGTAATATCATCACCTTGTTTGTTTGTGTGTTTGTGTCTGTGTGTGATGTGTCTATTTGTGTTCATTAATTTTTTTCTCCTTACTGTGGGTAAAAGCTAAAATTCTTTGGCTCCAAGTAATCAACCAATTATCATTCTGAAATCTGTATGGGGGAATCTTTGGAATTAAAAATGCTTCAGTTCTTAATCCTTTTAGGTTCTTATCATTTAATATAATGAAAAACTAGATCAAATTCTTCATCTCCTTGCTATTAAATTCCATTCAAGTGATGGATGACATATGAATGCTCCTTCCGGTAACAAATAACTTCCATTAAATACATGTTACATAATTTTAACTAAAAAACCGTGTGTCATCAGTTGATAGGAGAATTTGATAGCAAGGATTTCATCTTAGTTTTTCTTTAAATATTATCCCATGGTCTTAATCCAAATGCTTCTCCTACACCAGGCATCAATAATTTATTGATGAATGTAAGTAATAGTAATACTAACACTAATGCTTATAGTTATGTTGCGATGTTGATAGTTAATTTGATTTTGTATTTAACATTGCAGACTAGTGCTTCATTAAAATTCACAGTGTTGAATCCGAAGGGCCGAATTTGGACGATGGTTGCTGGAGGAGGTGCTAGTGTCATCTATGCTGACACGGTGTGTTTCTCTTATGTTAAAACTAAATTCATACCTAATATCCGTAGTTTGTAGCATTAAGTGACAACTTATCTACTACAATATTGAAACAGGTTGGAGACCTTGGCTTTGCATCTGAGCTTGGAAACTATGCTGAATATAGTGGTGCACCCAATGAAGAGGAGGTCTTGCAGTACGCAAGAGTTGTAATAGATGTAATTAACTTATTTCCTTATATTGTTTTTTCTACATATCAATTTAGAGATTTAACACTTGTTCTTACATGATCAGGCAGTGATTGTTTGTAGTGTCTAAAGATAGATTACAATATATGCTTGCTAACTTTGCACCTAATGCTACAGTATTCGGAATCTCTAATAATCTCTTTTTCTCTCTTGCTTTTTCCAGTGTGCAACTGCAAACCCTGATGGCCAGAAGAGAGCTCTTGTGATTGGAGGAGGCATAGCCAACTTCACTGATGTTGCTGCTACATTTAAGGGCATAATTCGTGCGCTTAAGGAGAAGGTAAACCTATGATCATAGATCCATTTGGTCCAGCTGTTTCATGAGAGTTTTCTGGAGAGTGAATTAATTGTTGAGCTATTGCATTTCAGGAATCAAAGTTAAAAGCAGCAAGAATGCACATTTACGTGAGGAGAGGGGGTCCCAACTACCAGAGAGGTCTAGCTTTAATGCGATCACTTGGAGAGGAGATTGGCATTCCCATTGAGGTTACACAACTCATGAATTTATATTTAACAACATATGCTGATCAGAAAATTTGTATTTAGGAACAGTCTTTAATCTTTTTTGGTTATCTATCTTTATTGCAGGTTTATGGACCTGAAGCAACAATGACTGGTATATGCAAAGAGGCAATACAGTGCATTACTGCTGCTGCTTAATTATCCATTAAGGTCAACAATATTTTTATTGCAAGTCTGAAGTGAACAGTGATTCTTATTTCCTTTTTCCCATTTCTGGATTTTGGAAATTTAGTTAGAGCATACCTTTATATAATCAAGCCATCCAAAAAAGAGTGACCCACAATGTTGTTTATTTGTACAAGTCTGATGGTACTGTCTTGACATAATAAGAAGTGTTTTTTGGTTGACTGTTGTAATGTTTCCTTGCATTTTTCATCAGCTTTTCTTAGGCCCAGTCCCTTTATCAGCACATCCCCACACACAAAAAAAAAAAGGTGTAGAAGCAAAACCTAGCAATGAAGGGCTTGCTTGCAATGCATTATGTGTGAATAATGCTCTCACATTTTTCTTTGATGTATATTCCCTGTCTCATCTGGACAACTATTATTTGATAATAGCTTAATATTAGAAAATGGATTCAGCCTAGCTCATTGCCAAATGAAACAATCTTAATACACCTCTTCACATTCATGATTAGACGTCTAGATGTATCATTTGAAGTTTGCAGGATGAAGCATTTACATGTAAACTAATATTTAAGATTGGATGGGCGGCACCACATTTATATTGGATAGACTCTAATACTATATTAGTAAAGACTATTTTTTCTTTGTTGCTTAAACATACACAGAAATTAAAATAAATGATCGGGGTATTCTAGTTTTTATTAAAATTTATTACATAAAGTCTTATTAGGATTTATTTAACTTGCAAAACTTGTTCAGAATAAGAAATTAAGTATAGAAAAATCTGCATTTAAAGTTAACATCAATGAAGTCTTCTTATGATTTTCAATGCAAATTTAATTGCAATTTTAAATACAAACCTCCCTCTGTTGATTTCTTATCATGGTAGATAAACATGTTTTATTAAATATTTCCTCATTAACTCTCTTAAGTCTTGGTTGAGGTTAGTGGCACAATGATTGGGTAGCATAGGTAATGGTGGATTATTAATTGTCTAATAAAAGATGTGTTAAGGAATTTTCTTTTGAGTTTTTTGAGGCTGCAAATGAACAGTAGTAGCTGTAAGTAATCTTTACTTCCTACAAAGGTGCCACTAAGGGTGAGATTCCCGTTTGTGCTCATTAGAAATTTACCTATTTCATTAGCTGCATGAGGATCACTCTTTTACTAAAGATGAAACATATTGTCCTGTTTGGTATATAGTTGGGGAAATGAGATTTAAAAAAAAGAGAAATATAATAATTAATATTGATTTCTCACATCGTTCAAAACAATTAAAACTCCATTTGATATAGGATAAAAAATCTCTTTGACACCCTCAAACTAGCGAAGAAACACGTATTGGGGATAATGAATGGTATGCCATAGTTATATCTACTAATTGTCTAACTCTAAAATGGGACCCAAAGCTTAAGAATCCTAGCTCTACTGATGTATTTTTGTCTTCGCCTTGTCTTTTCTAAATTCCGTCTTTTAGGTCCTTTAAGAAGTGTGATAATAAAAGTATTACTTAAGAAAGTAAAAATATAAATTTTTATTAAAAAATATGTGAGAATTAGATTGAGTGAGTTTAAATGATTTTTTTTTACGTATGCTTCTTTAACCATGATTTTCATGATACCCATTATCATTTTCTTTTTTTTTATTAAAACTTTGTGGGGATTATTTAGAAATTATGATAAATGAATTTTAATGATGTTTTTAAATGAATTTTTATTTTATTTTTTCTTCCTTAATCAATACCCTAATATCACTTGTTAATGTTGTGTAATTCTAATAATATAACGTCTTCATATGATATGAGTATATTGAAGACACTGGAGAGATTAATAAATATTGAACTGGTCTGGACCGGGGTCTAGGATCCGGTGTGGGACCAGCCACAAGAATATAGGTGTTTTTAGGGTTTGCACACCGGAACAGTGAGTATCCGATGTATTAATCCGGTCTCTCAGTGGGAGAGGCCGCTCTTGTTGTCCTGGAGATCCTTCACACCAACGATTCGCGTTGCAGGGGGGCGAAAGGTGGTGCCACCTACGAAGATTCTCCGACGCTCAAGTTAGAAGAGTGTAAGAACTCAATAAATGCTCAAGCGAAGTAATAGTAAAGTGTAAGTTAGAACAACATCACCTTGCATGTGTATTGAATTGAGCTATTTATAGTTGTAGTGAGAAAATGAGTCGTTGGATACAGGTGGGTCCCCTAGCTCTGATAGCGTGTGCATTATGTCAATCAGGGTGGCTCAACACTCAGAATGTGTCAGGAGGGTAGGTCAATTATCAGTGTACGACCCTATAGGAAGAAGAGAGGATAATCACCTTTTCCGCATAATCTGCTGACACATCCACTTGCTTTCTAAGACCATTGACGTGACATATTTTGCTACGTACAGTATCTTCGCTGATAAGTTATTAGGGGCTCTTATCTTGCTGTGACTGAAAAACCAACAGTTATATATAAATGTCCTGTGAAAATGAACAAAGATCCGTTATAGAGACAATAAGTAGGGCAGTCGTGAGATGAGGACGGAAGGCCAGACATCGGATATCCGGTGTGGTAATGTCGAACCAGGACACCGATTTTCCTTATATGAGGTCACTCTGACGTCACAAGATTGGGGGCCGGTATCCAGACCGGATCATCTGTCCCCTAGCTTATATGAGGGACTGTTAAGTTGCTCATATGAGCTACACAACCCTAGAGAAGTCTGGATGCCGGTGGTACATTCTGGAAGGTCTCTGAAAGCTCGGTGACATCCGCTCTAACGAACGAGCGACCGCTCTTCTCGCGCTGCGTACAACGGGTTCAGACAGCGTAAAATAAATGATGGAAATCCCAAGAGTCTTTGAGAATCAAAACCCTTGGTATTCGAAAAGTGGTTGAAAGGCATTAAATGCGCATGGCATGATTGGACATTAAATGCATTTTTTACGCACGAGCCATCATTACCCAAGAGTGTAACCGTCGATTGGGCTTATTGGGCCTGGATTCAAACTGAAAGGGGGGCCCATTTTGCCAAAACGTTTACTGAAACGTTACCATTTTCGCGCTTATTCGTGACGAAACGACGGAGTCGTTTTAATTTGAAAGGTTGCGTTTTGAGGCAAGCATTGTGACCTTCGGCAGAACACTATGCCTCTTCGTTACCTATAAAAGGGACTCTTAGCAGATTTTGGAATCCACTCTTGTTTTCAAGCTTAGTGAACCTCTGCTCAAATTTCTTGGAAATTTCTCTGTCGTCTTCAAACTTCTCAAAGATCTTCTTCCTTTAGGTAACCTCCCTTTCCTTCAACTCCTTGCAATTTTTGTTCATTCTGTTTCCATCATGCGACCTGGAGCAGGCAACGCTGGTCCTTCCAACAGGGGGAGTTTTGGCTCTCGCGTCCCCCTTAGCCACCGTGGTGGGAGGATTCCAGCGAATCCTCCTGTGGCTGGGCCTCGTCGCTCAGAGAGAGCTGAAGCTTCTTCCTCACGAGCGTCCTCTTCCCAACGTCGCTCTGAGGTTCCCCTTGACTCGAGGGCTACCAGCCGCTCTGATGAAGGGTCAAGTGCTGAAGGTTATCTCTCTGACGATGTTGCTTTTTACCACAGTACATACGCGTTCCACCGTGCCTGCACAACTATGGATCTTCCTGGACGTGGAAAAACACCAGTTCTCCGCTCTGCTAAAGGATGTGTCAACGTTGTGGCACACCGGCTTGACTGGGAAAAGCTCAACAGGGAGAAACCCTATTGCTGGGTGGAAGAGGAATTCCTAGAGATACCTTCGCATCATGCGAGTGAGGAGGAATGCACGGTCTCTTTCCGCTGCAAAATATACTCAGACAAGAAGTATAAAGCGCGATACGCTGTGCTGGCACCACGTCCCTCTGAGAGAGTATGCCACAGCGTCCCTGATGAGAGGTCGGTCTACATGTACGACTTCGTCTTCTTGAAATTGGGGGTACGCTTCCCCATGACGGAATTCCAGATGGCCGTCCTACGCTTCTTAGACTGCGCCCCTACACAACTGCATCCCAACGGTTGGGGTCTAGTCCGGGCTCTGGAGATTTTGGGGGAGTATTTCAACTTCTTCGCCATTGTGGCCAAACTGTTCTACTATTGCCAAGTGGTCCGCCGTGCTAATAAGAAGGGCGGCCTTGGGTTCATTACTCTCCGTAGTGACTCAAGGGTGGTAAATTTCAAATCTTATACGGAATCCGCGAAGGTGGATGGACGCTCTTTCAAGCATTACTACACGCGGGTCCGTATTCAACCGAATAAGCCGGTCTTCTGGCAAAACAAGGAGGGAGTCACCAAGTTTCCTCTTAGCTGGACGCACGAGCACTTTCTCCTCATGAGCCGTGCTTATTACACGGATGAGAGTGAACTATCCTCTCACTCTGTTGAGGTCTTGAGCGCCATGCAGACGGCCTCGAAGACCCTCAAAGGATTTTCCAGCAGGCTCCTCTTGGCAAAGGATGACATCAGAAACGCCTACCTCCGTAATATCCGCTCTTACTTTATTTGTGTTGCATAGTTATTCCGTTCTGATTATCTTTTCTTCTTATGTGCTAACTCGACCTTTCTTGTTTTGCAAAACAAATCAGAAGAGCCTGCCCAGAGATGCTGTCGTTAAAGACCATGATGGCTGACGGTGATTCCTCCTCTGAGGAGAATAAGATCCAGGCGAAGAGGAACGCCACCAGAACTCCCCTTATTCCCCTGACCTCTGCAGTAGGTGAAGAGGTTCCTCTGTTTGATGAGGAGAAAACAAAAGAACAAGTTGAGGCCACTGGAGCGGGCGACGAGGAGGCCGTCCCAGAGAAGAAAAAGAAAAAGAGGCACCTTGTTAAGAAGGCAGATCAAGAAAAACCCTCCTCTGATGATCCTGTGAAGAAGCGTCAGAAGACGGTCGAAGAAACTAGATTGAAGAAGGACAAGGGGAAGAAGCCCGTTCCTGAATCCTCCGCCCCTTCTTCACAAAATGCTTCAGAGCCGGACTCTGGGAGTGGTCCTCCTCCAGCGTTTGATCCTCCGCGTGACTCCTCCCTCTCTCCTTACTTGTGGTTTCAGGGGTCCATGCCTCCCACTCTTCCAAAGGCACGATATTGCCTCCGCCCCTCCCTCGATGCTACTGGGGTCCGAGGTGCTTGTAAGGCCGGGCGTTGGCAACTGGATGAACTGTCCGGCCTCCTTGATTCCCTGAGCGAGAAGGCAGATTACATGGAGCAGGTTGAAAAACTTGAAGCTGAACTCGCGGTGAAGGAGACATGGGCGGCCAAGCAAGCTGAAGTTCATAGGGGCGTGGAGTCAGAATTGAAGAAAACCAAGGAGACACTCCAGAGGAAAACTGAGGAGGCAAGCCAAGTTCATTTTGCGAACAAGGCTCTAGAGCGGGAAGTTGCCGACCTCCAGAAACAGAACAAATCCATACCCCTCCTCGAAGAAGAATTACAACTGGAGAAGAAGAGATCGGCTAAGCTTGTTGACGATCTCAAAATTATGGAGGACGGTCGCAATAAAGACCTTGGGGAGTGGGAGAGCCTTCGGAAGGAGATGCAAGCCCAAATTGAGGAACTCAAGAAAGGTGGTGCGAGTGCTCGGCCTTCAGAAGAGGATTTTGCCAAGGTTCAAAGAAAATTAACTGCTGTGAAGGCCAAGGCTGCCAAAGCCTTGGAGATATGCAAAAATGTGGCGTATGAATCCTTCGGCCTGGCCCTCCGTCAAGTTTATTATCGTAACCCTGGAGTGAAGCTGAATCTGTACGGATTGGATCCGTTCTTTGAATTCCATGGGGGAAAACTTGTCGAAGTACATAAGGACGGCTCGCACCATGAACCCCGTGCATCTCTGTATGAACTGCCTCCCCTTCCAGAAGGTCAAAGTATGGAGCCGACAACGTCCACCGCTGCCTCTGGTGTTGAAACGCAAGAAGGTGCCCAAACTGTAGCAGAGGGCAAAATGGAGAAGACAGGAGTTCCCACTGTGGAGGATCAAGCACCGGCCTCTTAATTTATGCTTTATTCATAGCTGTGTACTGGGATCAGCTCCAGCTTTAACTATTTTGTAACCTGAATAATTTCTCATTTTTGGAAATAAAATTCACTGTTGTTTCTCTTCAACAGCTTGCGTCGAATGTATGATTGTTGAATAACTTAGTGCTATACAAAACACTTTATTATTTTCAATGCTTTGTGAATCCGTTCTGTGTGGTTACCTAGCTGCTTAAAGCGTACTTATCACACCGGATTAAGATAACAAATTGTAACGAAGAAGCGATAATTAAGTTAAAGCATGCCCTGTCCCCAAGTATAAGTATATTGGGAAGGGAAATTTTATCTCAAGAATTACCTTTTAACTTCTTAAAAAGGTAGAAATGCTCATCTGTCCTCGGAGATGTAGAGCGGGTATGTTAGCGTTCAACCGCTCTGGGGTGGATATTCCATAATTGAGGACGGACATTGCCTTTGAGTTTTGGTACAAACAACTTTGACAAGGGTAAGCTTTACGCCTTTCTCTTGAGGTTCGGTTTGGTCCTACATCTCAAGTCTTCACACGGTGTTCGGTTTGATCCTACTAACCGTACTTGGAGTTTGGTGCAATCCTACAATCCAAGCCTTCAACACGGGGTTCGGATCAGGGCTAATCCTGAACCTACTGCACCCGTTACTCGGGGTTCAGCGTGGTTTTCTGTATGAACCGGCCTACTGCGCCCAAGCCTTCGCATGGGGTTCGGTTTGTGGCCTTGAAAAAGGACCAGCCCTACAACCCATGTTGTCTTCGAATGGGGTTCGGTTTGTGGCCTTGAAAAAGGACCAGCCCTACAACCCATGTTGTCTTCGAATGGGGTTCGGTTTGTGGCCTTGAAAAAGGACCAGCCCTACCACCCATGTTGTCTTCGAATGGGGTTCGGTTTGTGGCCTTGAAAAAAGACCAGCCCTACAACCCATATTGTCTTCGAATAGGGTTCGGTTTGTGGCCTTGAAAAAGGACCAGCCCTACAACCCATGTTGTCTTCGAATGGGGTTCGGTTTGTGGCCTTGAAAAAGGACCAGCCCTACAACCCATGTTGTCTTCGAATGGGGTTCGGTTTGTGGCCTTGAAAAAGGACCAGCCCTACAACCCATTCCACCTCAAGGAGTTACACCGTCAAAACACACGATGTGTGATTGAGATCATCCGTCCTGAGGGGTCTTCATTAGTCCCTCGAGGAGTTACATCATCAACTACAGAATTGGTAGTTGAGTTCATCCGTCCTGAGGTGTATGCGTGTTAAGCTACGGCTATAAATCACAACACATAAGAAAAGTGAGAATGATAGGGTGGTTAAAATGTATTCTCATTAAGATTGAAGGTGCATTACAAAGAGAGCGTAGTTGGGGTCGTGCCTCGTTAAAACCTTCTTGAGAAAACCCAATGGGAAAAAACTCAAGTAAGGAAAAAGAGTACACGCCGTCTTACCAACTAGCTGTAATAAACACGTAAGTTCTGAGTGTTCCATTTGTTGCGGATTGGAGTTCCATCAAGTTCTTCCAACCGGTATGACCCTTTTCCAGTCACTTCAGAAACTCTATAAGGACCTTCCCACGTCGGTGCTAGCTTTCCTTGGTGAGCGAATTTATTCCCCACACTCGCCTTTCTCAAAACAAGATCTCCGGTGTTAAAAGCCCTGTATTGGACACGTTTATTATACCGGAGTGCTGCCTTTGCTTTTACCGCCTGATCCCTGATAAAAGCCTTTTCTCTTACCTCCTGGAGGACGTCCAGCTCTGATGCCAGGTTGGCGTTGTTGTCTTCAGCTGAAAAATACTCCACACGAGTCGATCTTGTTCGTAGCTCCACTGGAATCATCGCCTCAACCCCGTACGTCAGCCAGTATGGGGATTCGTTAGTTGAAGAATGAGGCGTAGTGCGGTATGCCCATAAAACATGACATAGCTGGTCAGTCCATCCTCCCTTCGCTTCTCCCAGACGCTTCTTCAACCCCTTTAGCACTTCTCGATTGGCTACCTCCGCTTGTCCATTAGTTTGGGGGTGTTCAACAGATGAAAATATCTGGATTATCCCCAGTCCTTCAAGCAAATCTGTGAACTTTTTGTTTGTAAACTGGGTGCCGTTGTCAGTCACAATCCGCCCTGGCACCCCGAACCGAGCTATGATATTTTCATACACAAACCGTCTTGTTCGCGCAGAAGTAATGTGCACTACGGGCTCAGCTTCGATCCACTTGGTGAAGTAGTCTACCCCCACGATCAAATATTTGATACCTTCTGGCGCAGTGGGGAATGGACCCAAAATATCAAGGCCCCACTGGTAGAACGACCAAGGTACAGCAGATGAGGACAGCTCTTGGGCCGGTGTATGGTGGAGATTGGAGAATTTTTGACAAGCGTCACACTTCCTAACAAAATCTGCAGAATCCTGCTTCCCAGTGGGCCACCAATATCCAGCCCTGAGGACCTTTCTCATTAAGCTCCGACCCCCAGCATGGTGCCCGCACTGCCCCTTGTGCACTTCCTCCAAAACCGCTTGAACCTCATCCTCTCTCAAACACAAAAGATATGGGACAGAGAATCCCCTTTTGTAGAGAACACCATCAACCATAGTAAAGTATGGTAGCTCCCTCTTCACTCGTCTCCTCTCCTTCTCATCAGTGGGAAGTTGACCATCAGCCAGATAGCGAATATAAGGGATGACCCAAGAATCCTCATACGGATAGCTCACCATGACATCATTCAAAGAAGGGTACAAAGGTATGCTAGGTGATGTCAAAGTGCTTTGAACCACCGTCGTTGTGCTGCCGGGCTGCTTTGTACTTGCCAGTCTTGACAAGATGTCCGCTCTGGTGTTTTCCTCTCTGGGCACATGCTTGAACTCTAACACTTCAAATCTTCCCTTCAACTCATTAACACAATTCAAGTACAATTGAAGTTGCGGCTCCTTCGCTTGGTACTCCCCCTGGATCTGCGAAATCACCAATTAGGAATCACTGCACAGTGTGACTGCTGATGCTCCGATGTCAATCGCCGCACGGAGGCCGGCCAAGCATGCTTCGTATTCAGCCTGGTTGTTGGAGGTTTTGAAATTGAATCGGAGGGAAATTTCTAGGTGCACACCATCATCACTTTCTACCACAACACCTGCTCCACAACCTTTGCTATTCGACGATCCATCAACGTAAATGGTCCAATGCGCTCGAGGGGTGGCAGGGTCCGCCCCAGTCATCTCCACAACAAAATCAGCCAACACTTGCGCCTTGATGGCTCCTCGAGACTCATACGAAATTTCAAATTCAGACAACTCGATAGACCATTTTATCATCCTTCCGGCGAGGTCTGGCTTGCTAAGCACTGAACGGAGAGGCAAATCCGTTCTCACCAATACTGGGTGCGCATGGAAATAGGGCCTCAACCGTCGTGATGCCCACACGACTGCTAGAGCAGCCTTCTCAATCTTTTGATACCTTCCTTCCGCCCCCTGAAGCATCTTACTAGTAAAGTACACCAGCCTCTGCCCTTCAGGGGTTTCTTTAACCAAGGCCACGCCTAGGGCTTCATCAGAGATTGCTAAATACAAGATCAAAGTCTCACCAGGGTCAGGCTTAACCAAAATTGGTGGACTCGAGAGAACGACCTTGAGCTGTTGGAAGGCTTGTTCCTGCTCCTCTCCCCATTCAAAATTCTTGTGTTTCTTCAACGCCTTATACAGGGGAAGGGATCTGTGTGCCATTTTGGGCATGAAACGAGCCAGAGCGGCCACCTTCCCATTCAATGATTGGACCTCCCTCAGGCTCTTGGGGCTCTGCATATCCAGGATTGCTTGACATTTCCCAGGGTTAGCCTCAATGTTTCGTTGGGTCAACATGAATCCCAAGAATTTCCCAGCTGGAACGACAAAGGTGCATTTTAAGGGGTTTAACCTCATGTTGTACTGTCGAAGCCTAGTGAAAACTTGGCGCAGATCCTCAATGTGGTCTCCTCCAGCGGGCGTTTTGGCTATAATATCATCGATATAAACCTCGACCAGCCTGGTGTGCATCCCTTCAAAGACTTTGTTAATCATGCGCTGGTAGGTAGCGCCGGCGTTCTTCAATCCAAAAGGCATGACGGTGTAGCAGAAAACACCGCGGTCATTGATAAAGGCAGTTTTCTCTTGGTCTCCCTCCCACATCGGAATCTGGTTATACCCCGAATAAGCATCCATGAAACTGAGGTACTGGTAACCAGATGAATCATCCACCACGCGATCAATGTTGGGCAGGGGATATGGATCCTTGGGGCAGCAACGGTTAAGATCCACATAATCTGTGCACATTCTCCATTTGCCATTAGCTTTCTGCACCATAACCACATTAGAAAGCCAAGAAGAGTAGCGTATCTCCCTTATAAAGCCTGCTTTCAACAACTCCTCTATCTGCTCACAAGCTGCCCTCTGCTTCTCCGGTCCCAACCTCCTCTTCTTCTGGGCCACCGGTCTTGTTTCAGGGTACACAGTAAGCTTGTGGCAACAGAAATCACGGTCCATCCCAGGCATGTCTGCTGCTGTCCATGCGAAAAGATCCTTGAACTCCTGCAGAAGGGCTAATAAGCGTTGCTCCATAGCAAATTCCAGCTTATCATTGATGTGCGTGACCTTCTCTGGGGAATCCCCTAAGACAACATCCCTGGAATCACCATCCGGTGTGGGCTTAGAGGGATTGAGTGGATCAATCTTCAATTCCGCTCCGGGGTCCAGATCAATTAGACTGACAGACCCTGCCGCTGTTCCTCCGTCGTTCAGCTTCCTCTTCTTGTTGAATGCTTCCAACTTGACCAGTTGAGGCTCAAGTTATAACAATATCGAGCCATCTCCTGATCACCACGGAGAGAGGACACACTGTTGTCCTTGTCAATGAATTTGATCAAGAGGTGAGGAGTGGATACAATTGCTTCCATCGCATTCAGTGTAGGACGGCCTATGATACCGTTGTATGGGGATTCCACATCAATCACCATAATTCTAGACTTGACTGTTCTCGCTTCAGGCTCTCCTTCAAAGGAAATCAGAGTGTCAAGATACCCCTTGATGGGTTGCTTGGCTCCATTAAACGTTGTGAGTTCTTGCGTGTAAGGTTGTAAATCTGCATCATTGAAACCCATTCGTTTGAAACAATTATAAAAGATAACATCACAAGAACTTCCCTGATCGACAAGGATCCGCTTGACATCCTTGTTGGCTATAACTGCCACGATAACTACTGCATCATCACCTCCTGGAATTGTTGGGCCAAAGTCATCATCAGTAAATGACACCGTCGGAGCTGCCATACCGTCCCTGAAAGGGCGGTTATCCCTTGGTTTGCCCTGGACAGACAGAATCATCCTGTGGTGATTCTTCCGTGCTGTGATTGATGCTCCTCCTCCCGCAAATCCTCCGGCTATCATCTCAATCACTTCTCGTCTGCCCTGCCTCTGCTGCTGGGGCATGTTATTTTATTGGGCATCTCCAGCAATCACTACTCCCTTCTGCTTTTCGGCTGCAGTGAACTTCCTTGCTGGGTTACGTGTATTATCATCTTCGTCATCAGGATCTCTACTCCTTTTTTCCATCCTCTGAGGCTCGTCTACAGATTTCTCCTTGAACAAATACTGCTTCAGCTTTCCTTCTCGGATGAGAGTTTCCACCGTATTCTTCAATGCCTTGCACTCATCAGTATTGTGTCCTGTCTGTTCATGGAAAGTGCAATACTTGCGTGGGTTACCACCCCTCTTGACTGGGGCTGGTTTCCTTATACCAAAGACGTTCAACGTTGGCCAACCAACCTCCCTCATGATTTGTGAATGCCTGGTGTTCAACGGAGCATAGTTGTCGAACGATGACACACGCCTATCTCATGGATGCGGGCGAGTGTTTACAAAGTCTTCTCTAAAGGCATGCTTCTCAGGCCTCACTCTCTCCTTTTCTCTCCGTGGCTGCTGAGTGGGTGCTGAAGGCTTCATTCTTGTTACGGTTGCCTCCAGATGCATCTCTATGCCCACGTACTTGGAAGCTTTCCTTCGAAACTCCTCGAAGGTTGTTGGGGGGCTCTTTGCCAAAGATAGGGCAAAGGCTGAACCAGGCTGAAGAGCTTCCACTACAATATGAAGTTGTATGGCCTCCGTGAGGTTGAGGACCAAAGCTGCCTCCTTATAAAACCTTTTCAAGAACTCCTTAAGAGTTTCAGTTTCTCCCTGCCTTATCTGGGCCAGGGTGTGAGAAGTTCTTGGGATATCCCTAGAGATGACAAAATAACTTTCAAATGCAGCGGCCATTTCCTCCCAAGAGTCTATAGATCCTGAGGATAAGCTTTTAAACCAACTGAGAGCCTCCTCCGTTAGTGTTCTTGGGAACATCCTACACATAACATCTTCATCTGCTCCCAAATACATAGCTTCGTACACATAAGCATCCAAATGCTTAGTGGGATCAGTTTCTCCATTATACTTCCCTATTGACAGTGGCTGAGTTGTTTGTAAATGTTTCGGGATGGTAATGCTCATCAGCCTTCTTGAGAAAGGGACACTGAGCTTGTACGTCCCTGAAGTCACCACCGCCTGTTCCCTTCTCCTGGTACTGACTCTATCACCAGAGTCTTGAGTCTGCTCTCTCTCTTCATACGTGGGGATCTTCGAATACTGAAGGGCTGTAGACCTGCCCCTCTCTGATGCATGGTGAGTCTCTTCTGCATGGGACATTACCCTGTCCCTAGCTCCTCCTCTCTCCCGCTTCAACTCCATCAGCTCCTCCCTGAGCTGCCTGATAACCTCATCGCGAGGGTCAGGCATTTGCACTTGCACCAACCTCCGGGTCTGAGTTACAGGGGACTCAAAGACAAGTCTCCTTCCAGTCTGTTGATGGGTCACATCCTCCACGTGACCATCAACGAAATCTCTCCCATCACCTTCCATCGTGACAACCAAACTTCTGCGAAAATGGGAATAACTCTAACGAGTCCCACCGGGCGTGCCAATGAACTGGTCTGGACCGGGGTCTAGGATCCGGTGTGGGACCAGCCACAAGAATATAGGTGTTTTTAGGGTTTGCACACCGGAACAGTGAGTATCTGATGTATTAATCCGATCTCTCAGTGGGAGAGGCCGATCTTGTTGTCCTGGAGATCCTTCACACCAACGATTCGCGTTGCAGGGGGGCGAAAGGTGGTGCCACCTGCAAAGATTCTCCGACGCTCAAGTTAGAAGAGTGTAAGAACTCAATGAATGCTCAAGCGAAGTAATAGTAAAGTGTAAGTTAGAACAACATCACCTTGCATGTGTATTGAATTGAGCTATTTATAGTTGTACGTGAGAAAATGAGTTGTTGGATACAGGTGGGTCCCCTAGCTCTGATAGCGTGTGCATTATGTCAATCAGGGTGGCTCAACACTCAGAATATGTCAGGAGGGTAGGTCAATTATCAGTGTACGACCCTATAGGAAGAAGAGAGGATAATCACTTTTTCCGCATAATCTGCTGACACATCCACTTGCTTTCTGAGACCATTGACGTGACATATTTTGCTACGTACAGTATCTTCGCTGATAAGTTATTAGAGGCTCTTATCTTGCTGTGACTGAAAAACCAACAGTTATATATAAATGTCCTGTGAAAATGAACAAAGATCCGTTATAGAGACAATAAGTAGGGCAGTCGTGAGATGAGGACGGAAGGCCAGACATCGGATATCCGGTGTGGTAATGTCGAACCAGGCCACCGGTTTTCCTTATATGAGGTCACTCTGACGTCACAAGATTGGGGGCCGGTATCCAGACCGGATCAAATATATTTTGGCTTAAATAGAAATTTGGCCCTTGACAAATTCTGGATTTTGGTATTACCTCCAGTAATAATAAATCCCAGTTTAAGGTCCTTTTAATATTAAGCCCTTACCATTAACAGATTCTATTAAGTACAGATAGAACTAGGTGCCACTGGGTTCACACGTGACATGTGAGTCATACTGCATAATGTTAGGTAGGATCAAATTGCTAATTAATTAAGTTTAATTAAAAATTAAGAAAAAAATGAGGCTGTTGTAAAAATTTTAAAAAGTCAGGGCTTTCTTTCTTCCTCACGTCTTACCCATTCGTCTCTCGTGTGTGAAGTTACCACGAAGAAGAAGACAAGGCATAACATCCTTATTTTTAAAATTAAATTGCAAAAAAATCCAAATAAATTTTTCACAAATAATTTAAATTTCAAAACAGGATTTGGATTAAATAATAACACTGTCATTTTTACATCAACCGACCGGTCCATTTAAGTATACAAATAAATATAATAACTCGGTATGCACAGGAGCCAGCCAAGGCTACTACAAAATAACTATGTGCATCATGTACTATATATATATATATATATATATATATATATAATGCTCCCTGCAGGCTGAGTGACTTCATATGTCATCACTGCGTCCTATATCCACTGTAAAAATAACAATAATAGGGGTGAGCATAAACATGTCAAATGATAGTTATTGAATCGGATTAAGTATCCTATTCATAACCACGTATAAATCAAACTCATATCACACAATCTCATCATATATCATCATGTTATTCTCAATAACATATATCAATGCATTCATATGCTCAATCAAATGGATCCATTATTAAGTCTTTTAATTTGTGTTGCAACACTAGCTCCCAGCCATAACTCAGCTCCCAGCTGATCCGGCCGTTTTACTGGTACCAAACCGTTTGCCCTCTCATGTGACACAATCACTCCCAGCGACAACCGTAGTGCCACGGGCTAAACCCCGAGCCCCGCTCAAGAGGTTTGCCTTGAGTCCCACCCAAGGTCTTTTTGTGGAATCCTCGAAACCACAATAATATTTCATATTTGTTCAATACACAAGCATCCCATGCTTATCAAATGCATTCCATGCATTCATACATATCATGAAAAATTCATGAATATTATTCATATCATCATCATCATCAATCACATATCAACATCATATTTCCTACTGCATCTCATGCATAGGAATAATCATAAATTCACACATACAAATCATTCTCATACCAAATTCAATATTATATGAATGGAAATATCACAATTATCACAAAATATATCACACGTAACATATATATATTCAGGATGTCATATTAAATACCATAATATTATCCTGAATCCGTTCATAAACTATGCATTTAAAATGTAAACGCTCCCCCTACCTGGAATAAAGACTTCCAGCAGTTCCTCAAGTTATATCCAAATCACAGTTCACAAATTCCGACTGGAATTTCAGCTCTGAACCAGTCCAAAGCTTCTTCGTTTAAGAGAAGAAGTGAAGATTGATTTTCTTCTTTAATCGATAATTTCCAGTAAAGATTGGAAAAGAAAAGGATATAAGTGATGTTTTACACTTTCAAAGTTCCAAACTGATTCAACAGTAGAAGTTGATATATATCGTTCATGCAAAAGAGACGTGAACGAAATGAAGAAGTCTGCTACACGTATCTTTAAATGATAAGGAAGAAACAAGATATTTAAAAGAAAAGAGGATAGGACAAAATAGAGAGGGTCCCATGTTTAGAAAAGACAAAAAGAGAATCTGCTAGAATGTAGAAGAATAGAGTGACGTGGAAGAGTCTCAAGGATTGATGTAAGTATCAATTCTGACTCGGCTTCGGTATCTTGGGCATATCCCTCTTTCTGAGAAGATTCATTGTAGCCTCTTTCCGTTCAGAATTACTTCACTCGAAGGAAATTCACTCGGAAAGGTTTCCACATGAAACACTCAGCTTTCCTTCCTCGGAAATGACCCACTCAGAAATATCTCACTTGGAAATACCTCATTCAGACATATCTTACTCAGATATATCTCTGCCCGAGTCAAAGCCTTCACTTGCGTCACTCGGAAGTCTTACATCCAAAAAGATCACTCAGAGTTCGAAGTTCAGTCCTCTCTCGGAAATCTTTTCACTCGAAAGGATCATTCGGGGTCGAGAACAATCTCAAATACGAATCCGACCACAAACTCTCAGCAACTCTGAATATGGACCCGAGCACGAATTAAATGAATTCACCACTCGGATATTTACTTCCCTCGGGAACTATTCACTCAGAAACATACTCATTCAGAGTTAAAGTCTTTCTCTGTCTAGAAGTACTCTAACTGGGAAAGACTCACTCGGTATGTCTCAATCGGTGTCACACCACACGGAAATCAGAAATATCTCACTTGATG
Source organism: Clitoria ternatea (assembly GCA_037962975.1). Lineage (NCBI taxonomy): Eukaryota > Viridiplantae > Streptophyta > Magnoliopsida > Fabales > Fabaceae > Clitoria > Clitoria ternatea. The sequence goes on from CM075674.1 coordinate 46,198,122, forward strand.
CTATCCCACTTGGAAACGTCTCACTCGGTGCCATCCCACTCGGAAGTGTCGCACTCGGAGACACCCCTCTCGGATAAGTTACACTCAACTCAGAAATTCCCCACTCAGGAATTCACTACTCGTAAATATCTCGGCCTGAGAAGTACTCATTCAAAATCAAAGCTTTCCTTCATTCGGAAGTACTTCTCTCGGAAACGATCCATTCGAAAACGTTTCACTCGGAGACGTTTCACTCGGATTTGCCTCACTCAAAAGCATCTCATTCGGACAGAGCTTTTCTTCACTCGGAAGTGATTCTCTCGGTCATGTTTCACTCGGAAACATGTTAACCTTCCTACACTCGGAAGTATCTTAACTTCCCACACTCAGAAGTATCTAACTTGGGAGCGTCTTTGCCCGAGAGGTATTCATTCGGAGTCAGAGCTCCTTCCTTTTCGTTCGGAATCAATCTACTTAGGATTATTCCTTTCCGATAGAAGCACTCGTCCAAAGTCAGACTCAAAAATTCTTCACTCAGAATCATATCCATTTTTACTCGGAAGGCCTTGTCTCATAATTCACTCGGAATTTCTCCATTGATCCTTAATGAATTATTTTTCTAAAATTATAAATTTCAGGATGTTATATTTCTCCCCTACTACAAAAATTTTGTCCTCGAAATTTAATAGATCACACATTTAGTCACGGATTGTACATAAAAGCCCATAAGTTTACACATATATAACTAGCATTTTAACATAACAACAAGTATTTTCAGGCGTCTAACACACATTTCAAAGATAAAAGGATGTGTGGCACCCGAATCAAATATCACAGAGCGCTTAGAACCATGAATAGTTCACTTACTTGTACCAGGTCACCAGCTTGTTCGGCCTCTTCCGCGTGAATGGTAAACACTCTGCCAGCAACTTACGGGTTAGCATTCTTATCTTGGTCATTTCTTCCAATCATTAAGTTACTACGACCACTATTACCATGGCCTCCACGATTACCGTTCTCACGACCTCGGCCTCTAAAGCCTCCACGGTTCACATTAGCATTTCTTGCTTGCTGGTTCTGAGGACAGTTAGGACGAATATGTCCCTTCTCATTGCATTGGAAGCAAACAATCTCATTACGGTTACAGTCACGCGAAAAATGGTTGCCACCACATCTGAAACATTTGACGTCCCTTGGACGATTGACAGAATAACCACCAGAGTTTCCTCGGTCTCTGGATTTAGAGGATGATCCACCTCTAACAAACTTTCCTTGCTTTTTGAAGCTAATAGGGTGTAGCTTCGAAGAACTATCAGATCTACTGCTTGATCCAGTAGAAGCTTTGTCATCTTCTTCATAAATTCGGCATTTATTAACAAGAATCGGGAAACTCCTGATTTCTTGGTGTCGGAAAGCCTTCTTAATTTTCGGTCTCAGACCACTCTCAAACTTAATACACTTCGAACCTTTAGTACCCGGCAACTAAAAAGGAGGATAAAATAAACAGAGTTCCTCGAATTTTGCCGCATACTCTTCCACACTCAGATCGCCTTGTCTAAGCTCCATAAACTCCAGTTCCTTTTGGCTTCTGACAGTGTCCGGGAAATATTTTTCAAGGAAGCATCCTTTGAAATTCTCCCAAATCAGCTCGGTTCCCATAGCTATCAGTCGGGCTTTGGTCATTCTCCACCAATTTTTAGCTTCTTTTCGAAGCATGAACACAACATACTCAACTTTTTGTGCTTCTGTGCACTGCAGACTATTAAAAATCCTTTCTAGATTCTGAATCCATGCATAGGCTTGGTCGGGATGAAAACCTCCATGGAATTCAGTCGGTTTTCGCTTTAGGAAACAATCAATACTATGATTGTCAGTCGGTTGGGGTTGGTTCTGCCTTTCTAAAATATCACCAATACGCTGGAAGGCAGCAGCCATTGCATCCATACCATGAGGGTCAACCATTTTCTTTTCATGAAATAATCACCATATTTTAGTACCTCTCATGGATATGAAAGTAATTTATTTATAGTTGATTTCCTCAACTATAATACTTAACAACCATGATATGATTTCACTCAATTCATAGCATTCAGTAGCTTAACCTTGGCCTTGGACTTTTCAAGTCTGCTCTGATACCAAAATATAACATCCTTATTTTTAAAATTAAATTTCAAAAAAATCCAAATAAATTTTTCACAAATAATTTAAATTTCAAAACAGGATTTGGATTAAATAATAACACTATTATTTTTACATCAACCGACCGGCCCATTTAAGTATACAAATAAATATAATAACTTAGTATGCATAGGAGCCGGCCAAGGCTACTACAAAATAACTATGTGCATCATGTACTATACATATATATATATATATATATATATACATAATGCTCCCTGCAGGCTGAGTGACTTCATATGTCATCATTGCGTCCTATATCCACTGTAAAAATAACAATAATAGGGGTGAGCATAAACATGTCAAATGATGGTTATTGAATCGGATTAAGTATCCAATTCATAACCACGTATAAATCAAACTCATATCACACAATCTCATCATATATCATCATGTTATTCTCAATAACATATATCAATGCATTCATATGCTCAATCAAATGGATCCATTATTAAGTCTTTTAATTTGTGTTGCAACACTAGCTCCCAGCCATAACTCAGCTCTCAGCTGATCCGGCCGTTTTACTGGTACCAAACCGTTTGCCCTCTCATGTGACACAATCACTCCCAGCGACAACGGTAGTGCCACTGGCTAAACCCCGAGCCTCGCTCAAGAGGTTTGCCTTGAGTCCCACCCAAGGTCTTTTTGTGGAATCCTCGAAACCACAATAATATTTCATATTTGTTCAATACACAAGCATCCCATGCTTATCAAATGCATCCCATGCATTCATACATATCATGAAAAATTCATGAATATTATTCATATCATCATCATCAATCACATATCAACATCATATTTCCTACTGAATCTCATGCATAGGAATAATCATAAATTCACACATACAAATCATTCTCATACCAAATTCAATATCATATGAACGGAAATATCACAATTATCACAAATATATCACACGTAACATATATATATTCAGGATGTCATATTAAATACCATAATATTATCCTGAATCCGTTCATAAACCATGCATTTAAAATGTAAACGCTCCCCCTACCTAGAATAAAGACTTCCAGCAGTTCCTCAAGTTATATCCAAATCACAGTTCACAAATTCCGACTGGAATTTCAGCTCTGAACCAGTCCAAAGCTTCTTCGTTTAAGAGAAGAAGTGAAGATTGATTTTCTTCTTTAATCGATAATTTCCAGTAAAGATTGGAAAAGAAAAGGATAGAAGTGATGTTTTACACTTTCAAAGTTCCAAACTGATTCAACAGTAGAAGCTGATATACATATCGTTCATGCAAAAGAGACGTGAACGAAATGAAGAAGTCTGCTACACGTATCTTTAAATGATAAGGAAGAAACAAGATATTTAAAAGAAAAGAGGATAGGACAAAATAGAGAGGGTGCCATGTTTAGAAAAGACAAAAAGAGAATCTGCTAGAATGTAGAAGAATAGAGTGACGTGGAAGAGTCTCAAGGATTGATGTAAGTATCAATTCTGACTCGGCTTCGGTATCTTGGGCATATCCCTCTTTCCGAGAAGATTTATCATAGCCTCTTTCCGTTCAGAATTACTTTACTCGGAGGAAATTTACTCGGAAAGGTTTCCACATGAAACACTCAGCTTTCCTTCCTCGGAAATGACCCACTCAGAAATATCTCACCCAGAAATACCTCGTTCAGACATATCTTACTCAGATATATCTCTGCCCGAGTCAAAGCCTTCACTTGTATCACTCGGAAGTCTTACATCCGAAAAGATCACTTGGAGTTCGAAGTTCAGTCCTCTCTCGGAAATCTTTCCACTCAAAAGGATCATTCGGGGTCGAGAACAATCTCAAATACGAATCCGACCATAAACTCTCAGCAACTCTGAATATGGACCCGAGCACGAATTAAATGAATTCACCACTCGGATATTTACTTCCCTCGGGAACTATTCACTCAGAAACATACTCATTCGGAGTTAAAGTTTTTCTCTGTCCAGAAGTACTCTTCCTGGAAAAGACTCACTCGGTATGTCTCAATCAGTGCCACACCACACGGAAATCAGAAATATCTCACTTGACGCTATCCCACTTGGAAACGTCTCACTCAGTGCCATCCCACTCGGAAGTGTCGCACTCGGAGACACCCCTCTCGGATAAGTTACACTCAACTCAGAAATTCCCTACTCGGGAATTCACTACCCGGAAATATCTCGGCCTGAGAAGTACTCATTCAAAATCAAAGCTTTCCTTCATTCGGAAGTACTTCTCTCGGAAACGATCCATTCGGAAACGTTTCACTCAGAGACGTTTCACTCGGATTTGCCTCACTCAAAAGCATCTCATTCGGACAGAGCTTTTCTTCACTCGGAAGTGATTCTCTCGGTCATGTTTCACTTGGAAACATGTTAACCTTCCTACACTCGGAAGTATCTTAACTTCCCACACTCGGAAGTATCTAACTTGGGAGCGTCTTTGCCCGAGAGATATTCATTTGGAGTCAGAGCTCCTTCCTTTTCATTCAGAATCAATCTACTTAGGACTATTCCTTTCCGATAGAAGCACTCGTCCAAAGTCAGACTCAGAAATTCTTCACTCGGAATCATATCCATTTTTACTCGGAAGGCCTTGTCTCATAATTCACTCAGAATTTCTCCATTGATCCTTAATGAATTATTTTTCTAAAATTATAAATTTTAGGATGTTACATAAGGAATCGTTGTTTTGAGCATAATCTAGTGGTTAGTGGAGGTGTGCATGTCTGGTGGCTTCTCCATTGTGCATGCGTTAAAAGGATTTCATACAGGTAAGATTCCTCACGTTTTTAGTGCAAAGTTAGAATTCTTTTTGTTTGTGGGACCATGAAAGACTTATATTATTGTATTGATTATGAACCCTAACTGTCATGTAGTGTAATAATGTATTAATTGTTGCATAAATGGTATGTGTTATGTGTAACAGTGAATTTTTTTCATAAGGGTAAGAAGGGACTAGAACCATAATATATTGTTGAGGTCCAGGGCGTAAATGTTGATAATGAGGGTTTGGATGGGCTAGAATCATAAACAGGTGTTGAGGTTGAGGGTGCTATGTTAGGAATGAGGGGAGAGATAGACTCAAATCAGAAAGAGATGTTGAGATAGACTAGAAGCCGTCTTATCCAATTTTCCCAGGTTTAATCAGAATCGTTAACAAAAGAAACATGGAATTATCTTAGCGGTTTTGATTTTGCACCGCTGAGAAATGTATGGGGATATCTTAGCAGTTTAGATTTTACATTGCTGAGAAAGGTATAGCAAGAACGAGGCTTATCTTAGCGGTTTAATTAGAACCGTTGCCAAAAGAAATCTGGACTTATCTTTGCAGTTCGAATATTGAAGAAATCTATGAGCTTATCTTAGCGGGCTAGATTTCGAACCGTCGACAAATATAAGGAAGCCATGTTGCCGGAATAAGGGTTATCTCAACGGTTTCGATATTGACCGTTGACAAATGTAAGGAAGCCATGTTTTCCAAATTTCCGGGATGCAATGCAAGGGATATTCTTATAGAAATCAGATATCTATAGCTTTGGAGTTATGTTGTTAGAAATTGTTAGCGGAAGAAGAAGCTAAGACTGTGTTCAGTTATAGAAAATTATTCTAGTTTTCTGAGAAAGTTTTCTACTTGTTTTCCAAAATTTTCATTTCCTGGAATAACTAGAAAAAGTTTTGAAAAACTTTTTTCATTTTTTAGTTTTCTTGGAAAACTTTTGTTAGAATCAAGTCTAAACTTAAGACTAAAAAGTCTGAACTCCATGTGATTTATTAATAATATACATCAAGACTCTTAGCTAAATTAAAGTCTGTACGCTTATTTATCTAACTATTCTGTTCAAGTGTGACAGGGAGTCCGTAGAACTCCAATTGCAAAGAATAGGGGGAGTCTGTAAAAATCAAATTCGTTCATATCAAGAAGAATTTGCACTCCCTAAAGACTTCAAGCGAAATCAAGCCTTTCTAAAGCTACAGACTTCAAGATGAAGTTTTTTCTCTTATGATTCAGTACGCGTAAAGGATCTTTCCTTTCTAAATAAGAAGTTGCATGGATTTTCACATATCAAACCTATGCCTATCATCAAAGAGGCAATTAACGGAAAAGTTGAAGACTTGCTCACAAAAATCAAGAAAACTGTCTCGCATTATTCCAAGGTGTCAGTAAAGTTGAACCTGCATAGAACAAATAGCCTAAGGACAACGGCTATAAAGATGTACTTGTTTACTCAAAATGAATAAGTAAAAGGGATCTTTTTAAGAAGTCTATCGAGACAATCCATTCAAGAAAGTATTTCTGAAGCATGCCTCTGTACTCGTTGATAATACAATCCTAGAGAAGAACAACACACTTAAAGATGAATCAACAACTATCTCATGAAGGACTATAAATACAAGAAGCTTTGAAATTCAATAGAGACCTTTCTTTTGGCCCCACCATTCAACTCTCCTTAATTTCTCCCAGAAACCAAAAGTCTGAAGGATTTTTCTTAAAAGTTTCCAAGTTCTTGTAAGCCAGAAATAGCTCTTTGAAACAATACTTGGGTTATAAGCCAGAAGTGACTGGAGTCAAGAATACTTGTTGCACTGGGCTGGTACAAATATTGTAAAGGTATCATTTACAATAGTGAAAATCCTTTGGTCTGAAGGGACTGGACGTAGCTTCTACATTGGAAGTGAACCAGGATAATTCCGTTGTGTGATTCTCTATCCTTCTCTGGTCTGTAAACTTATTTAACTCTCTCTAACCTGTTGAGCTGTCCGTAAAAGTTTTTGAAAAAGAGTTTAAGACTTATTCAACACCCTTCTAAGTCTAACTCTGTACCATCAACTTCTTTGAAGGCTTCTCTATTTTCCTAGAAAAATAGAAAACTCGATTTTCAGTTTTCTATGAGTTTTCTTTAAATATTTTGTAAACAAACACCTTTTCTATTTTTTAACCTTTTCAATAATAGTTTTTTATTTTTCTTAGAAAACTTGTGAACTAAACACAAACCTAAAGTTTTTATAACAATGAGCAATCTTGCCCGGTTGAAAATGTAAGTATATATCTCCATTTTTTTAATTATAAAGGGTCTTGATTCTATAATTACCTCTTTAATGACACACGTTGACTTGCAGGTTAATATTTTTTTATCAGGCATGAAAACTATGGATTGAAGGGGAAATTATCTTTTTTATAAATATGGAAAATGAATATTATAAACATAAGATGACGGTGCAATAAAATGGTTATTTTGATTTTAAATTCCATTTAATATTATAAAAATTTTAATAACGATATATGATGAGTTTGACATTTCTTTTTTAGTATGTTAGAATTATCTTCTTATTAAATATATATTATTCCATCCGTACTATTTACAAGAATACATAGTTTTTATAATAGATAGATTTAAGGGTAATTAATAATTTTATTTTATAGAAGTTGATTTTATTTTTTAAGTTTATCTTTATTTTATTATCTTATATTAATGATACAAATTTAAAAGTATTAAATTTGTTAAGAATAAATTAAAAAATATATATAATAAATGCTCCTAGGAGCTTATATAAAAGTTAACATTACTAACAGAGTAACGAGTTTCGTGATAAAAAAAATAAAATATTACACATTTTACAAACTTTTTTATATCATACAAGTGCAAAATCTAAATACAATTATTAAAGAGTGAAACTGTTTTGGTTGAAAGCAGAGGCATCCATGTGCTGGATTCGGGCACAGTCACGTGTCTGTTTATTTTTAGGTTGAATAAATTTTAATTAACTGTCAGTTTCTAAGATTGTTGATTAAAAAAATGAAAAAAAGGTATTGCAATTTTATAAAATTATCATATGAAATTATGATTCTTACATTAAAAAAATAAATAAATCAAAGATTCAGTTTTAATGACAAGTTTTAATTCCATTTACAATTTCAAGTGTAAAGAGATACAAAAGCATTTCTCAAGCAATGGTATCTTGGGACAGATCCAATGGATGGAAAACGGTGAGCCACGATTCCCGGTCAATATTTTTAATAAAAATATATATTAAAGTTTTTTACGTAAGAATTACTATTTTTTGTTCAAACATAAAATTACTATGAAAATGTTAACACTAATTAAAAAAATAATGACTGACTTTATTCTTGTTGGTATGTTATTTGGCTAACTAAAGTTTGAATTAGGGCCTTATGAAAACACCTATAACTTCATAAGTATTTTTTAATTTATTTTAATAAGTTTATATGTGTAGCTTATTAAAATTATTTTTTTAAAAAAATTTATTCTAATAACAAGTTTCATGATAAATTTAGAATATAAAGTGTATTGTAAAATTAATGTATTGCACAAACTTTTAATCAAATTTTATTTATTAATCTATCATAATTCATTAGTGCAAGAGTTTGTCAGATATCATCTATGCACATATTATAAATCATGATAAATTAGGTTGTTAGCATAAATCGATTATGTTAGAATCTATTTTGATGTTTGAATGTGATTATGAAAATGAGATTATTTAGATAATGTATTTTGTTTGAATTATGTTAAAAAGTACTTATTTTTTAAGTTTGAAATTACTAAAATAGATATGTGAATAGAGAAATTGAGAAAATATAAATGGTAAAATAGAAAAAATATGTATATAGTAGAAAGAAATATGTTTTATAATAAAAATATTAATAAATTCAGATTTTTCTAATTATAATAATTTTATTTTATAAAAAATAATCTAATAGATTATAATTTATTTTTACAAAATTACCTAAATATATCAATAAATACTTTTCCCAAAATTCAAGAAATTAAGTGCTTAAAATAAATATATAGCAAGTGGTGTGAGATGTTTAAACACTCAACACATTTTCAATGAATAGTAATATAATTTAGTTTTAAACATTTGAATTTTAAAAAGAAAGAAAACAAACAAAAGAAACTTTTACCAGACTAAAATTAAAATTAAAACATAAGAGTTCTTCAGTGTACTTGTCCTATTTGGTTGACTATTGTGTCAGTGAATAAAAAAATTTGTCGATTAAATAGAAATTTAATATTAATTATTATATTATCAAACGGACCCTAGGAATCTAATGACACAAGGGATCTAACTACCGTTGGATTGGTAAAAAAAATAAAATTGGACGGTCAGGATGAGTGGTAGGAAACCTAGAGAACCGGTAATGTATTTTACGCGCTTCCTTGTAGATCCTCTCATAGTTGACTCATCCGGCACAACGACGATGAACTCCGGCAAGCCGAGAACGAACGGGACGGCGAAATTCCACACGGTGGCCGGAGGGGACGACGGAGTTAACTACGCGTTCGATGGGGGCGGGTGCTTGGCCTACCTAAACAAAAATAACTTAATTTGGGAATTGGATGTGTCTCTTTGAGGTTGTAAGTGCACGCGCCACCTCTATGATAGGAATAACATTTATTTTCACTTTTTATCCAGTTGCCTCACCTACAATAACAGGTTGTGTTCTTGCTTGCTTATTTCCAATTTTTTATTTGCACGCTTTCCACGGTCTCAAGTCTCCTTGAAGTTGACACAATGAAACCCCCATTCTATCACAACTAATACATCTCAAGTTCACTCTTTGTCTTCATAATTTTTAGTTTTTCAAGTTCTGTTTTGCTTTAAAAGGGTATAAATATCGCTTCTTAGCTACAATAATAGTTTCACTTTAGTCTCTGTAGTTTATTAGATGTTGCATTTCAAGGTCAATTTTGTTCCATGACTCGGTACATTTTGAAATTTTGATTCAAGTGTGAATATCATTGAGTGTTTGTTCTACAATGTATTCTAAATTCTAATAATGGAGTTGCAGCATAAATAGTGAGGGTGGGTGCGTCATATTTTCTTATTCCAAAGCTTACTGAACTAGTAAAGGTGCTTTCATTTCATTTTTCACTAGTTATGTGTCTGATTTCAGCAGGTTTTTCTCTTCACACTTGATTCCTTTGTTCTAGCAAAACTGGATTGTAAACTTTGTTCCACATAGCCATACTCATTTTGTTTTCATGTTACTGCTGTTCTGTAAAATAATAGTAATTCTTTCTTTAATATAAGAAGTGGAGAGTTGTGTTAATAACATATGAAAGTATGAAATGCATATGAAACTTTGTTCCACATAGCCATACTCATTGTGTTTTCAGTTTCATCTTCATGGACTTGAAGATAAATCTTGAAGTTGAATCTTGTTGGCTAATTAGTAACAATTTTGTTAGTAAATATTAAATAAAAGAAGAAAAATGAAATAGTACGTTTGTGTTTCATATATGGCATCTATAGTAATTGAAGATAATATGTATATGTAAAAAAAGGAAATATTCTTTAAAACAACTTCAAATAAATGGTATTATCTGAGCCAGAGGACTCAAATGCTGCTGTGATTCATAGTAACATATAGCATGATTTTTGTGTGGAAAGCATTATCTTGTACAAGTATCCTAGAAATATTCTCTTATTTAATTTTCATATGTTTCGGTCGTGGAAATCTATGATTCATTCTATTATTGTTTTTTCATATTCTGTACCTGCAGCACCTTTTCATACACTTCTTTAAGTGCTTCTCAGTGTTTTTATCTTTCATGGGCTTGAAAGTGGATCTATCAAATACCGCATGCCTGAATCACTTTTCTCAGTGTTTCTATTTTCTCTTTTTTGGGTCAAGGTGGCATTGATTACTAGTGGGGCATCTGAAATTGGAGAAGACATTGTTTTCCTGTCCCTTATCCATGGTGCAAAGATTTGTATAGCTGATGTGCAAGAAAACATTGAAAAGCAGGTCTGTCAATACCTTCATGAAGAAGCAAATGTTCATTAGAATAGCAAGCTGCTTCATTAGTATCTACACTGAAACTAGAACCTAATCTAATTACTTTGGCTAGATGATGGAGTGTATCCAGCCTCTCCCTATTTGGAAAATGATCAGTTTTTAGGGAAATAAAGAGTTCTGCTTCTTTCGAAACATGTTGTTAAGGAATAATCAGTTTTTAGACAGACCTTTTATTCAAAAAACTGGTATGCAGATTTGGAATCAGTTTTGAAACTTGTTTTAAACTTAAGACGGTTTTGATCTGGTTCGTGTAAAATCCACACTGATTTTGTTTGAAAATGTGGTTTATCTTTTGAAATCTCAACTGTTAATTGGGTACAAAGTTTAAACTGAAAAGTTGTGGAATATTTTTTAAAATCTGAACCTTGCATGTGCAGTCCTATATCAAGGAGGGTCAAAATGAAGGGTGGGGAGAAGCGTTATTGTAGAATTCAATGGCTTTGGGTATTGGTTGCTCTTGTAGCTGCATTTGTTGCCATGGCTGTGTCTTCCAAAACTTCACCAAGGATAGCTCTCTTTGGAGCCATTGAGAGAGCTTGTCCTTGTGCCCAGGTAATTATAATAGTTCCTTTCTTTTATCATCCATTGCCTACATAGTTCTTTCATTTGTTTATCTTGTCTTGAATTATGAAATTCTGAATCTCCAATCTATTGTGCACTTCATAATATTTTAACAGATTAAAATCTGGGAAAATAATATTTATTTATATGCATTTGAGGTATTATTTTTCAATTGTGGTTGTTATAATTGTAATGAAAATCGCTTGCATTGATTCCTTTGAACATTGGAAAGCAATGCATTTTGTGTTCATTGGAGCCCCAAACAATGGAAAATGTAGAGATGTACTGACCGTGAATTGTGTGTTTTTCTGTGCTTTATGACAAGAAATTTAGTTTAATGATTTGTTGTTTAAATTGAAGGTAGAGGCTTAGTTTTCTAATTTTTCTTTGGGGTGTGTTGCAGGGTACGCCTAAGTTCAGTGGCATAGTGGAGGATTGTTGTTGTGATTATGAAACTGTGGACCGTCTTAATGAAGAAGTCTTGTACCCATCCCTGCAAGAGCTTGTGAAAACCCCTTTCTTTCGATATTTCAAGGTTTTCTTTATCATCACTTCCTGTACTATGTGCACATTTTTTCCTCTGAATTTCTGATTGACTAACATCCTTTTCTATTCTGTTGATGCTTATGGTGATCTTGAGTTTGCTTAGTAACACTTTGTATGTTTTTAGTGTTCCCTTTGTCGTTACATTTGTTTCTACATCCTATTCTATCCTATCTGTTATATTATTTCTAAAGATTATTGGCATCCAATTGAGGCGAGCAGTACAATTAAGAGTTGAGAAGCCTTTCTAGGAGAGAATTGGGAGAGAGTTCCCAGCTTGTTTTTTATTGATCATTTTTACAGGTTTTCTTTATCATTGGAACATTTGAACTTTTATTTGATCAACAATATCATGTGAAATTATAGATAATCACATACGTGGCAGAAAAATATTAAAGCTTAACCAAGTCCACCATTTGCATTATCAACTGAACTTAGTAGCATTCATCTCAAACTACTCTGTATAAAATTATGGATATGGATTTTAAAATATTGAACTTGCTATCCATGTCAAATTGGCAAATTAATATATTTTTCTGTGTGGTGTAATATTACTTATATTGATCATTGAAGTTTCACTTAAGAGTAAAGAGTTCATAGTTGTGTAATCAATGATATTATGCAACTAGCACCAGTGCTTTTCAACTGGAGTTGGTCATTGAGCCATTAAAGACACTAGCTCTCAAATGCACTAGCTCATGGTGAAATCAAGCTTTGCAAATAAAACACTACAGCTAGTGTCAAGGTGATTTAGCTTAGTTGGTTAAGGAAGGTGTATGAGTTGTTGTGAACCTCTGATGACATGTATTTGATTCATACCGAAATAGCTTAAAATAAAAAAAAAAACTGCATCAAGTATATGTTAAGATGCATATTATATCTGAAATCAAATTCAGACTTCAAGTCCAATCTTGACTTGCAAATATAGGACATTGGTCTGCACCTAGACTTTCTTTGTCTCACCAATGCTAAGCATATTTAGAGTGAGATAAATGAATTTTTTTCTTCATCTCTTTTCAATTTAAATTTAAGAAACAAACGTCAGTACTGGAATGAAAATTTATTGCAAAACTTGGAGACAAAACTGAAATAAGTGATATAATCATAGAAACATATAGACATATGGACTTTGCATGGTCCAGACTGCTCATGGTGATATATAATTGTCTAGAACAGATTGCAGTACTAGCCTTCAATTCTCAATGTCTTCCTGAGTCCCTGACTCGTAGCGAATTTGGATTATGTAGTTTTAAGTAATTATTTCTGGTATCTTATACAACCTCAGATAGTGAAAAAGTACTGAGACTAGCAAATCTAAAATTACACATCGAAGTCACCAAATAGCAAAATCATAGTTAAATAAAACAACATGAACAAGACAAACATGAAAATTAGAATCAAGAACAGCAGGAGTAAAGCAAGCTGCTTTTTTGTCCAAGAACAAATCATCTGTCTTCCTAATGATTTCATGCACCACCCCCAAGATCACCCTGATGACAAGGCAATGAGGATGCTGTGTTTTCTCTGTTGGACACCACCATGAGGACAAGCACCTTGCACTCACTGATGGGTAATAAGGCTCTGACTGAGGATGACTGGCACAATGCAATCTCTGCCTTAAGTTCTTGCTGTAGGGTTTGAAATGAACCAATTGGTGTTATTTTACCAAATTTGAGAAACTGGAGAATGCGGTGAACTAGGCCAATTTTTACCAGTTTGAGTTTTGACCCGTTCACCTAGTCATTTGTCAGCTTTCTGAAGTCCCAGTAGTTAATATGGACCCAGTCATAAGGATGGTTCTAGCTGAACCGACCGGTGAAGTTTGGTTTTTTAGACCATGACCAAACATGCTTAAATTTCACCTCTGGTAATGCATTACATGTGGTAATGCCAATAATTTTTTTCCACTTTTGTTGACCCTTACATGTTTCTTTGGCGCTAAAGACTGGTTGATGAACATTTTTGTAGGTTAAGTTATGGTGTGACTGCCCTTTTTGGCCTGATGATGGTATGTGCCGGTTGCGGGACTGTAGTGTATGTGAATGCCCGGAAAGTGAGTTCCCCGAAACATTTAAGAAGCCTCATCGTCTTTCAATGAATGATCTTGTTTGTCAAGAAGGAAAACCTCAGGCAGCTGTTGACCGGACTTTGGATAGTAAAGCTTTCAAAGGATGGCCAGAAATCGACAATCCATGGACAAATGATGATGAGACTAACAATGGTATGCTAATCTGTATATTCATGTGTAAATTATTTCTGGTCATAGTCAGTTTATCCAATTAGTAGTATTAATAGTGAAGTATATAAATTAGAAATTTGGGATCCGTAGATGTATAATATTATGGGTGACTTCTGATTTACTTTTGTTTTTCAAATCAGTTTATCTTGAATAACTTCTGTTTCATTTCTTGGTCCACTGAGATAATTTTATGATTAAATTTCAACTTGATCTACCCTTGGTTCAATATTTTTCACTATCAGATGGCAAGGTGACATAGCAATGTAGAAGTTAGCATTTTAACTTTCTTTTAACATGTGGCAGCATAGTATTTGTGTGATTTATACTGTTTACACTGTTAGTATGTTAAATCTTAAAATTAAATCATTTTTATAATATTCTGACTTCTTTCTAAGAAAATAAGCATGTTTGCATTTGCAGATGAGCTGACATACGTGAATCTTCAACTGAATCCTGAAAGATATACCGGTTACACTGGTACATCTGCGAGAAGGATATGGGATGCTGTATACTCCGAGAACTGCCCTAAATGTAAGTTTTCTCTAAAAAGCTTATGCGTTACATCATCCATTCTCCCCCTACCCCCATAAACAAATAAATAAATGGAACCAAACTGCAATTCCTATAATATAGGTCATGTTCAACTAGACCATAAGTAACGATTTAAACTAGCTTGTAGCTTATTTTACTAGCTTACAAACATGTTAAACATAATAGCCCTGTTTGATAAATGAACTTATTTTAATAATTTGTAGAGTTTTATAAAATGCTACCTGAAGTAGTGTTTGAGCTTATCAACTCCAAGTTTATTTTATTTTTTATATATTTTTTTATCTTTACTGATGTTTTTAAAAATTTACTCTTATCTATTTTAAAATTAATAGTTAGTTTTACTTGACACACTTTAATTCAATTAACTAGGTTATCAAAGCTTCCAGCTACCAAATTTTAATTAGCTTTTCAGCTTTCAACTAGTTTATCTGTTAATTTTGTCAAAAGGCTCATAGTTTCATCCGGGATTCGAATTTAACTTTTATAATGTATTGACTGAAGTTTTTATAATGATTTGAAAAAGCCTAACATTTTAGGAAGTTTGATGGAAACTTTTTTGCTATCAAATATTGATGGACCAATAACTTTTGGTGCAAGTTTTTACCCACTATCTTTATCTATTTATGCATTATCTTTTAATTATTTAATGTCTTTCAAAACCATAAAATAGATATTATTCATATTATTAGTTATTTCTCTAAGTTAAAGATCTTTAAACTGCTAATTAAATAAAAAGGAGCTTTTTTCTATAGAATGTATGTTTAATTTAATTGATGTTGGGGCTTGGGCACAGTATAGGAAGCCCCTAAGCTATCTTGCTTGCGCAACCTTTCTAATTGAAAAAAAAAACTATCTTGGGCAGATCCATCTCAAGAGTTATGCCAGGAGGAGAAGATTTTGTATAAATTGATATCCGGTCTTCACTCCTCCATATCAATACATATAGCTGCTGATTATCTACTTGATGAAGCTACAAATTTGGTAATCCTCTTCCCAGCTGTAGTTAATTTTCTGTTTGAAAGAAATATTTTATTGCTTTTGAGGAATTGATATAGTTCATTGCATTTTTGAGCATGCAGGTAACAGTTTTTGTTTCTCATCCTAAAAGTATTAATCTAATTTACTTTCTTTCATTATAATGGCATGTGCAAGATAAAGTTATTTATCATTTTATTTAACTCTTTTGTCCCATACAAATGTTAATATAATCCGGTGCGACGCATTCTAACAAGGGAAAATATATTTTAATATCTGACTTCTATCTTTCGTTTTGATTATTCCAGTGGGGCCAAAATCTTACTCTGATGTATGATAGAGTCCTAAAATACCCTGATCGTGTCAGAAATTTGTATTTCACTTTTCTCTTTGTCCTGAGAGCTGTAACCAAGGTGAGCATAAATTGTGCTGGTCTAAAATCAGAATCTGTGTGTGTGTGTTTGTGTGCGCGCGTTAGTTGATAATAATCTTGATGCTATCTACATACCTCTTTAGGCTGCAGACTATCTAGAACAGGCTGAGTATGATACCGGTAAGCCCCATGAGGACCTTAAGACACAATCCTTAATAAAGCACCTACTCTACAACCCCAAGCTTCAAGCTGCATGTCCAGTTCCATTTGATGAAGCCAAGTTGTGGAAAGGCCAAGGGGGACCTGAGCTAAAACAGAAAATTCAACAACAATTCAGAAACATCAGGTATTACAAAAAAAACTACTCAAGTGGACCTATGTTTATGAATTTTATTTTCTCATTATTCTTGACAGTAGTTTGAGTTCGCATCTACTGATGGATGTTAAATAGGTTTTTGTGGACTTTTCAAGTGCAGATTATGACTTAACTTTTCACTGCAGTAGAACTACTAAATGAACACTCCTTTTATCTGTTCTCCTTTTATTATTCTATTACTGATTCAATTTTTCACGTTGCTTCATTTGATATATCTCAATGGCAATGGAATAATTTTTTGCGGAATGCAGTGCATTGATGGATTGTGTAGGATGTGAAAAGTGTCGATTATGGGGAAAGCTTCAGGTTCTTGGTCTTGGAACTGCATTGAAGATTCTATTCTCTGTCGATGGTCAAGAAAACTCAGTTCAAACGGTAAGTACATCTGCTTGACATAATTTTTTTGCTTCCTGTCTTGGCTGCTGCTAGTATTCATCTAACTTGAGTCAAATTGCTTCTGCAATGATCTTTAATTAAATACTTTACTTTGCAATTTACACGCTGCACTAAAACATGTATTTCTTCTTAACTCCGTTCACCTGACCTCCTCCTTGTGAACATAATTTGACTGTTAAGAAGTTGTAATGTAGTGAATGTTATCCATCCAGATGATGACTAATTGGCTAGTATCTGCATCATTAATATTTTAACTTTTATTGTTTTCTGTAGTATTCTAATATAAACATGTTTTGTATGCACATTTCTTAATGGTCCTGATTTCAGGAATATTGTACTTCAGTATCATGTAGTTTAAGCCATGACCACTCAATGTCACAATAACGGCTGACATTGAAAATTATGCTTGCATGATGCATGTAAAGTATATCCTTTTTGTTTTAATTACACACGCACTTGAATTATTTTCTCCCTTCTATTTATAAATAAACCTATAGAAAAGCCTGTCACCAATGGAACTTATTGAACATTTAAAAAAATAAAAGAGGAATTACATTCTGCTTAGTGTAAATAGTAAAATACTGCCAACTGACCAACACCCCTTATGTTGCAATCGATGCTATATCAGCTGCAGCTGCAAAGGAATGAAGTAATTGCATTGTTGAACCTTCTCAATCGAGTTTCAGAGTCTGTCAAATTCGTCCATGAAATGGGACCTACAGCTGAAAGAATCATGGAAGGACATCTTTCTGCTCATACAACATTGATTATCGTATGGAAAAAAATTTGGTCCTATGTACTTAAAAATTAGGTAATGTAGTGTAAGTTTAGTTTTGCGGTGATAAAACTGATTTTAGATTAATGTGTGTTTTGTAAAATTGATTTTGTTTGGATATTAGATATTAATAAATTTTTTTTGAAGAATGATATTTGGATGCTCTTTATAAAATTGCTTTTGAGGTACATAAGAAGTAAATTTTGTTAGAAGTAAAAGCGACTCCAAGTTACTTCTCAATTCTCATTCAACCATGGTTTTGACATACCAATTGATTATCCAAAATTATCCAAACATCTTAAAATCAGTTTTTATCCATTGTCACTAAAGCATGGTTTAACCACTCAAAAAGAGGTCAATTGCTTTTTTATGGCTCCTTAGGTTAATTGCTTAACTGAACATTGTTGCGTTTGCTGGTCGCAACTTGGTGACTTTTATGATTCAAATCGCTAGAGATTAGAGTTAGGAAAGCATGGTCATGGCTTGAAACTTTTCCAAGGAAGTATGTGAAAGTGATGTATGTAAAATATCTTGAAATTGAAAATAAATATTTGAATACAACAATAGTCTTATCCCACTAAATAAGATTAGTTACATTGATCATATAATGCCATTACGCCTTATCATATACAAATCTTTTGAGATTTCGTCTATCGAAAGGTTTCTATCAATAAGCTTTTTAAGCGTCTTTTTTGGTATTCCTATACCACTCTTCATAGGGCTCTTACATATCTACTCAACTCTCTAGACAGGAGTTTCCAAAGGTTTCCTTTACACATTACCAAACCACCTTCCAAAGGTTTCCTTTGTCATGTCAACACGATCTCGAATACCGTTGTTACAAATTCGGTCTTCTCCTATTTAGCCACACATCTACCTCAACATCCTCATCTTGACTACCTATTTGATGTTCATATTGCCCTTTTATCATCCAACATTCACTCCCATTTACCATTGATAATCTTGTGACAATTTGATAAAACTTTCCTTTAAGTTCACCTGATACTTTTATTTTATCACACATGACCCTTAAGCTTTTATCCATGTCAACCACCCAACTTGTATCCTATGAGAAACATCTTCATTGATTTCACCGTCATCTTGTATTATCGAACTCAAATAACCTTGACACTTGAGGTATGACTTGATCTCCAATTTTTACCTCTAAGTTCTTATAAACCTGTATCTTATTAATATTACAGTGCACATATTTTGTTTTCCTTCTACCTAACCGAAAACCTTTAGATTTCAAAGATTGCGCCACACCTCTACTTTGAAATTGATCTCTTCCCTTTACTCACAATGAGAATCACATCATCTGCAAAAAAAAAAATGCATATGAGAACAACTTTCATAGATTGACTCTGTTAGATTGTTCAAAACCAAATCGAATAAATATGGATTCAAGGATGACCCTTGATGTAGACCAATCTTTATAGGAAAGTCCTTTATTTTCCCTCTAGGTGTTCTCACATGATTGTACATATCCTTTATAGCTCTGATGTACGCCACATGGACACCTTTCTTCTCCAAGGCGTTACACAACACTTCTCTATTACCATTTATTGTGCCTCGAATTACCAAGTTATTTGCTTACAAAAAAACATGTGATGTTTCTAGATTATTTGAGGCAGAGTCGTATTGAAATCTCATACGGCTTACCTTGAATAACTAAGGGTGTTACAAATTGATTTTTGAAAAACAAAAAATATGTTTCAATAAAATCTCCAATTTTATATTTCCCCTTAAATTGAAAAACTTTTAGCCCAAAACAACTTCATGTATTCTTCCCAATTCATCTGCGCAACTTGGTTTGGTATTTGTCTTCTCCCAGGAATACAACAAACTTGGACACAAATGTGCATCCCTTATTAATGACTGAAACATGGTGATATGTCTTATAATTACAGTTAGAGTCAAGAAGACTCGAAATTACTTCAAGATTTATTGATAACTAACATCGCGTATTCTAATTTAAATCAAGTCATTTTATGTTATTATTTGATATGTGCGTTTAAGTGTTTCAGGAAATATAAAGCATCTATTATAAAAGAAAGAGGGAGTATATGTGTCAAAAGTCTAATCTCAATATAAATCCTTCAGATCCAAAACAAAGAAAAATCTTGGAGTTTGGAATTCACCTCAAGGAGAAAGAACCTTTCATTTGAACAATTCAAACCTAGAACAGAAAAGTTGTATATCTCATACCTCAACTTTCTCATCATCAACACCTTATGGATCACCATACTTAAAATCCTCTAATAGATAATTCCTATACGAGTCTAGTCCAAAGAACCTCAACGGTAAAAAAAAAACATCTTCATTAGCGCCTTAAAGAAATAATTCACAAGAAGAAGAATGATCGAGCAAGGCAGATTTTGTTAGCGTCAAGTCTTTTACCCGTGCCTTATAGATTTAGAGATTCTCTGAATATAAGCTTCCTTCGTTGTGAAACTTACGCTACTTTTACCGGCCTATGTTTGCACATATCTCAATGTTTTCTATCCTACAATTACGTGCTCAGAATGTCTCTCTCTAACAAAAGAAGTCTTTTGTCCATTGTGTAATTTCCTTCTCAACGGATATATCATCTCTCAAGGGACTTATATCAGTTATCCTTTCCTTAGGCTCTTTGGAAGAATCCTCTATAAATAGAACCAATCTCTTGAAAAGAAGTGTGTGCAAGAGTCCAGTTGCAGACTCAAATCTAGAGCAAAAATACAGAGGGCATAAAATGCAAAACAGAAAAAGAGAGAAACTTTGTTAAAAGGGGATGGGCAAAACACACTAAGGAAAGTGTGAATGAAGAAGAGAGAGTATGAACGAGCATCAGACGTTCATATATAAAAGCCCAAGAAAAAGATGACAATCTGCTCAAGAAGAAGAAACTAGACCAAGAAGAATTGCCCTAAAGACAAAGAAAGCTCGCTATGTGAATTCCCTGCCTCTCTGAAGCCATAGCAACAGGAGATGTCATCAACTCATATCTCTCTACTTTTTTAAGAGCATATCATCTCTGGTCATGCTTTCAGACTCAGTGCCTATTACATTCATCTCTCATATTACATAGGTACTGAATCTACTGAATGAATAAGCACTTCTCTTTCTTCATAAATCCACTCGTGTGGTTGATTACTTAGCTCAGCTAAGTTAGAAGGCTTATTCATTCACCTTGCAACAATTCTTCCAATCCTCTGGTAGTACAGGTCTGGTGTGTTTCCAGACTCTATTAGTGTGGGAAACATTGTTGGCCTGGAAAGGCTTTTGAAAGAATACTCGGGGTTTGAGCTAGGAGTCACTTGTGAAAGAATACTTGGGCTTGTCTCAGGAGTGGGTGCTGCAAAATAATACTCATAGGAATCCAGAAGGTCTGGTGTGTTGAAGCACGAGTTGTGCTTAAGCCAGGAGTGACTAAAGTCAAGAATACTCAGAGCATGAGTTGTGCTCAGGTCAGGAGTGGCCGGAGTCAAGAATACTCAGGGCTAGGAGTGGCCGGTGTCAAGAATACTTAAAGCACGGGGTGTGTTTAAGCCAGGAGTGGCTGGAGTCAATAATAATCATAGGCTCCGTTTGAGCTGTTTATGTAAAAGATTTTTACATAGTGAAAACCCTTCAAATTTGAAGGTATTGGATGTAGTTAACACATTGGAGGTGAACCAGTATAAATTGTTTATGTATTGTCTCTTTCTCTCTTTACTCTTTACTATCAAAAGTCTGGTGCATTATTGTTGATATTCTTGATAGTAGAAGTCTGGTAAATTTACGCTCGCTCAATCAAAGAATCACGCTCTCTGTATAAGTAAAAGTCTGGCTCGCTGTGCAAAACGCTGTTACGCTTGAATATCACTTTTTGGTTTGAAAAAGTGAACAGGCTTATTCAACCCCCCTTCTGAGTATATTCTCTGAACCATCAATAACAATATTAATTGACTTACCTTCTTGGGAAACTTACTGATGGTATAGAGTTAGACTTAGAAGGGGGTTGAATAAGTCTTAAACTCTTTTTCGAATAGTAAAGAATGCTCAAGTAGAAATCAATTTTATAAACAAGAGAAGGGAGCACAAAATCACATAGCGGAATTGTCTTGGTTCACTTCTAACTCATAAGCTACGTCCAATCCCTTTAGAGTGAAGGATTTTCCGCTATTGTAAAACACCTTTACAATATTGCACCAGCCCAGTGCAACAGTATTCTTGACTTCAGTCACTTCTGGCTTAAACCCAAGTATTCTTGACACTAGTCACTCTTGGCTACAGACCCAAGTATTCTTTCGAAAGCATCTTCAGGCCACAGTGTTTCCTAACACTTAACAAATTTTCCCAACACACCAGAATGTACAAAGTGAAGTGATAAAGTGTTTAAAGTTACAATCAAATAACTTAGCATACAAGACAATGAAATGTTTACACAGGTACACTGAGCTACAAACTACTATAAGTCAAGGTCTGCACAAAGCAGAACTACAAAGAAGACTTAAGTAATGAATACAAGAACTTAGAAACTTAAAGAAAAGTCTTTTAGACTTCGGTTTCTTGAGAGAAAACAAGAGAGTGTTCAAGTATGAAATTGAGCAACGTCATTATCTTGAATTCAAAAGCTTCTTGTATTTATAGTCCTTGAAAAATATCTGTTGATTCAGCTTAAAGGATGTTTGTCTCTTCGAGGATTGTGCTACCAATGAGTACAGAGACATGCTTCAGAGAAGTTTCCTTAACTAGATTTCTTCGAAAGTCTTTAGTAAAAGATCCCTTTTGCTTATGCACTTTTGGAAAGCACATACACTCTATAGCAGTTGACCTTAGGTTATCCGTTCTGAACAGGTTCAACTTTTTTGACACCTTGAGACATTTGAGGTAGTTTTCTTGATATACACGAGAAAGTCTTCAACTTTTCTGTTAATTGCCTTTTTGATAATAGCTTCAGAGATGACATGAGAAAGTTCATGCAACTTCTTATTTGGAAAAGAAAGATCATTTTTCAAATACTCGAAGAGTGACAGATCTTCTCGTGCTTTGTAAATTTAGACTAGCTTGAGTTAATAAAGCTTTGAGTGAGGACAAACTTCTTCATTTCAAGAGCGAATTGAATTTTATGGACCCCCTATCTTTTGCAAATAGAGTTCTTCAAACTCCTGTCACACTTGAATAGACTTGTTAAACAAACAAACAGTATAGACTTCATTTTAGCTGAGATTCTTTATGTGTATTATTAACAAATCACAAAGAGTTCAGACTTGACTCTAACAATTACCTTTTTTGTATTATTACCCTATAAAGGGGACTTAACTAGAGTTGGGAATACGGGTCCAAGCCCGTGGATTGGCCCATTTAACCCACTTTTATACAGGTTGTGGGTTGGAAAAACAAGGACCATTTAAAATGCGGGCTTACGGGCTCGACCCGTTTAACCCGCAGGTTAAACGTGTCCAACCTGCGAGCCAGTCTATATTTAAATTTATTATTTTATTTTAAATAAATTCTACCTTTTTTTTATACTATTTCACTTTCACACTACACTTTTTTTAAAAAAGGAAGAACTTTTAAACTAATGTGATGTTATATCATTGTTTCTTACATTGAAATATGAGAAAATTGATATTTAAATTTTATTGGTTGCTAATTTATTTAAAATTAGTTGTGAAAGTTTCCAATTTTGGATGGTTAAATGTTTTAAATTATATGTAGCATGAGTTTCATAAAAAAAGTGTTTTGGATCAAAGTCTAATAATTTTAAAACGAAAAAATAAAAAAAAATATAAATATATATGTGGACTTGCGGTATCGACCCATATGCCAGCTAGAAACTCAACGTGTATTATTTAGACCAGGTGTTTTAATAAGAGAATATCTAGAGTGCTTAAGTGAGGTACTTAGTTTGTTTTTTTAGTTGATAGTTTTGATGCTCATAGAGTGCCCTAACCACAAGACACATGGTGTAGAGAAAGAGTCAGGTTTAGAGTAGGATGCCTTCACCAAAGTACAAGCAGACTCATCAGAAACTCAACTCAATCCAAGAAAGGAGAAATAGATATGGAAGCCCATTATGAGAGACGAAGAATCAATGAAACAACTCATGAGAGAAAATGACGTATTTCTATGAAAATTTTATTTTTTTTAACTTTCTAAACTCTAACTTGAAATTTCTATTTTTTTATATTCTCCCAACTCTAATTAAATAAAATTTAATTTTTTAAAAATTCTTATAATTTAAAATTTCTAAATTTATTCATTTTTTATCTACTAAATTCTAATTTCAAAGTTTTATTTTAAAATTTGTTAAGTTTTAAATTGCTATCCCAACAACCATACGTGAGAAATATACTTTAATAAGCAGACTTTATAGTAAATTTATCCTAAAATTTATATGTTAACATTTTTTAAAACATGCTATAATTCATTTAAATATAAAAATGATATAAAATTTTTGTTCATGGATTAAAAATGACAAAAGTTAAAATCAAATGAAATAATTACCGATTCATACTTTTTTTTAGTCTTTACATATAATTATTTAAATTTAAATCGTTAAATCTTGTTATGGTCGAGAATTTTAATCATGACCATCTATGATTCAAATATAAGATAGATCGAGAATAAATAACTAACTAAAAGTACTGCGACATTTGGAATAAGAAACGAGGTACCATGTTTGAAATCCAACATTGTAACATTTTGTCCGATCAATCAATCGCTAATGTTTTCTGCAAGCTACGCATCACCATTTTTGAAGCTAACGTAAATGTGCTATTTTAATAGGATTAGAATGGAAATATACAAATTAATTAATCAAATCCTCGTCATTATTATTTATTTTTGGTACGGCTTATAATGGAAGAAAAACATCATAATGGCATATACGTTTATTATATCGTGTGACCAGTGATGAGTTTTAACCAATGTTTTTGACATAAATATATTTTTTAAATTATTATAATACAAAGTAAATACATAATTTCAAGAATAAAAATTAAGTAGACAAGTAAAGTTCATGGAAGCTCCACAAAGTTATTCATTATAGTATTGATTTTACAATCTTATTTTGATGGATATATAGTTTACAGGCATAAATGTTACCGAGAGATAATACATATGCTTAGTGAAACAAAGCAAAGAAAGACAAGACTGAGGCACCAACGAAGGAGCCAACAACGGTGGCTGAGGCACCGCTGCTTGGGCCAGGGGCAGGTGCGGGAACCTCTGTGGTAGCCAACGCGGCACTCATGGAGGCGGCGGCAACGAGGAGGACGGCACAGGTAACCTTCTTCATGTCCATGATGGTTGAAAGTTTAGTAATGTGGAGCGAGACCCGCTTGTTTATTTTATGATAAAAGGAATGTTGTGTTTTATTTTTTCTCTTAGCTTGCAGGTCTGAGTTACAACGAGGCTGTTGCCAAAGCATTTATAAGCCATGGTTTGTGTTATTTGGGTGAATTTTATTTTTTTTGGTTATCAATGTGTGGTTTTGCAAGGTTTTAGCACTGTTTAATAGGTTTGTGTGACAAGTGTATGACTCCTAATTAAGAGGGTATCACGCTGTGTTATCGTTACATTTGACTTTTACCTTTTCCATAACAATAAGAAAAAATAATCCAACCCTAGGGGTTTACCAACTTTTTTCTTGGGAATTTTTTTTAATATTACAGGTACATGTATAACAAAGAGACACAGAAATAAAATATGTAAGATATAAAATGAATAATAGAAAAAAATGTTTCATTAAAAATTAAAATTATATATTGAATTATATGTAAACTTAAATTTTATGTATCAAATATTAGGTATAATAAATAAATACTTAATTAGCTAGTTATAATTTTTGTTCAAAAATATGATTTGAATTATAACAAAAAATTATTTTTATCTTGAATGATTGAAAAATATTTTTTATTCTTTGATATTCATTGTATGTATCACATAAAATATAAATTAAAAATGTTTTGATATTTAAAATTGTATATTTAACAAATTTATAATTACAATATTTACATCATATATATAAGTAAATTAATCGCGTAATATATTAAATATTATAACTATTTAATTAAAAATAATTTAAAAAATACAAAACACATTTGCGACGACTTTGACGACGTTTCTTGTCACATTAAGTGATGACGGACTCATTAGCCGCGCTAAAATTTTTTCTCTTATTAAAAAATAATTTTTTAAAAATACATTTGTGATGTCGGTAGCAATAAGATTTATCGCTCTACGAGAAATGTGTAAACCATCGTTATTTGTTTCTCTATCACTTAAAAATAATTTAAAAATACAAAAATATCAATGTAAAGCATATACAGTTTTTTTTTTCAAAATACAGGAATAATATTTATATGACTTATAATAAAGAAATAAGAAAGAAAATCCAACATTTAAAAGAATTATATTAAAGAATATAATATTGAACGGAATCAAAATTGTATATTGTCATTTATTAATATTTAAATTATCAAAATAACTTTTCATTCTATACAAAAATGAAAAATTTGTACAATGTATATTATTATTTAAACCCAACATTGTACATATTTATAATAATTATACTTTAAAAATATTATTTTTGTTAAAATATTATAGTTTCCTTTCACACGGGGAACAACAAAGAGAAAAGAAAAACGTATATGCAAATATTTATTTTAGCATATTCAAATCAAATATATACTTGTAATATGATTTTAAAATATTAATATCTTATTTAACTTGACTTAACCATTTTTAATTGAAATTTGAGAATTATACGTAAAATACATAATGTATTATTTTACACATTTTAAGTTATAGTTAACATTAATGTGTATTGTTATATATAAATTACTGTAAACTAAGTAGAATATTGACATTTAAGCTATATACATCAAAATTTAATAATTAGTAGTAATTTGATACATATGTACTATTTTACTCAATTTAATATAAATATGTGTACCTGATACTTGATTTATGATTCTAAAAATATTTATTTTTGATATAGTTTTTTTTATAGTTAAACTTTAGGAGTAATTTTCATGATTTTTTAAACTAAATTTGTGTTAGACATGACAACCATACCCTAAAGGGTGAATTGAGTAATGCTAGTTATGAAAAAACTTTGATCAATTTTTCTCTTTTATAAAATAAAATACTTTATACACCAAAAATATGTATAAAAGATAAAACCTTTTTGATAAGATATAGACAAATTGGAAGAAAGACAATAAGATAAAAGTTTGATTCAAATAAAATAAACTTAGTATATTTGTAAACGACAAACCTTTACAAACAAATTAAAACCTTTGATAAAGAGATGTAAAGATTAAAATGACGCAAAACAAATAATTAAACACTCCAGTTAGTCCCTGATTCCAGTGGCGTCGGACACTTAAGTCCTTCTATTAGTAAGTTAGTCTCGTTAGTCCCCCACGTCCGTCATCGTCATACAGATAGGTCCTTGCCGTTAATAGAGTGCAAACATCCGTCAGAGTCTGCTGACGTGGCTCATTAAATGCCACCAGGAATGCCACGTTTCTAAGAGAGACAACGTCGTTCTACTAAAACACCCCCGTTTAGTCCCTGACTTAGTTAACGTCAAACACTTAGGTCCCCAAGTTATTAAGTTGGACTCGTTAATCCCCACATCTATCATCGTCGAACATGTAGGTCCCTGCCGTTAATAGACGCTTAACGTCCGTTCGTTCCAAGTGACGTGGGTTGAATCCCCTAGATTAAAGAAGTTATATTGCACATTATGGCTTTAAGATGGTTTTAAAAGTGTTGCTTCTACATCTAAGGAGTGCCTAATGTAATGGACAAAATAGATGTAAGCTCTTTATTACTGCTGAGTACTAGTTTGATGTTGAAAGAAACTGCCCATTCTAAATGGTAAAAGATTAGGCAGGAAATGTTGATCTGTTAATTTCATGAGATAAACCTTTCACCCCATCTGTTTTGGTCAACTTTAAAAATGGATAGACTAAAAAAAGAAACACAAATCAAAAGAACATCTTAAAACCATCTTAAAGCCATAAAGTGCAATATAATTTCTTTAATCCATGGGATTCAACCTATGTCACCTAGAACAAAAGGACATGAAGCGTCTGTTAATGGCAGGGACCTACATGTCAGACGATGATAGACGTTGGGGATTAACGGGTCCAACTTAATAACCTGGGGACCTAAGTGTCCGATGTTAACAGAGTCAGGGACTAACGAGGGTGTCTTAGCAAAATAACGTCGTCTATCTTGGAAACGTGGCATTCTTGGTGGCATTTAACAAGCCACGTCAACTCTGACAGACATTTGCACTCTATTAACGGCAAGGACCTATCTATCTGACGATGACGGACGTAGGGGACTAACGAGACTAACTTACTAATAGAAGGACCTAAGTGTCCTACGCCACTGGAATCAGGGACTAACTAGGGTGTTTACTCCAAAACAAATATTTAACACACAATAGATATGAATGATATATAGAAAAAGCTAGTAAAGAGTTTAGAGAAGAGAGATACAAACACCACAATGTATCTTGATTCGATCACCACCACTGTGATCTACGTCCAGTCTTCCAGTACAAAGGCCTAGAATTTTTTCACTATATCAAAGTTTAGTTACAAGGCTTGATTACAACTCTTGGATATCCAAAGCTTAATCCCCTTCACAACCTGACACAACCCATAGGTTCTCAACAAGTAGTTTGAGGTATCTTTACCTCAATCCCAAAACTCTTAAAAAACTATTATCTCTAAACCTAGAGCAACTACTTACAATATAAAGCTTATGAGTCTAATAATAATCTAAATGTGCAAGACCAAAAACTTGATTATAATTTTCTCACTTAGAAAGAATGCATTTTTTCCTTTAGCAAATCATTGTATTTATTATGAAAAACGTCATTAATTATGAAAATAAAATATACTAAGTTTCCTAAAATAAATCAAGAATTCAAAATATTCTGTTTTTACATTAGTGGTTCAAATCGGACAAGGAGTGGTTCGAACCATTCCTATCAATGGTTTGAACCATTTCTAACCAATGGTTTGAATGATTCTAAGCAGTGGTTTAAAACTAGTCTTTTCAACAATATTGGGTTGAACTAGACCAATAGTCACTAGTGGAAAAAAGGTTTTTTACACCGGTCCTTTTTGGCTTTTTACACCGGTTGTAGGACCGGTGTAGATGGAGCAGGTGAGAAAAATATGTGTTTTACACCGGTTTTAGGACCGGTGAGAAAAATAGTTTGTACACCGGTCCTTTAGATTACGACCGGTGTAAAGTGTAATATTTACACCGGTCTTGTTTGATACGACCGGTGTAAATATTACATTTCATACCGTTCCTGTTTGTAACAACCGGTACAAAAGATAGACATTTAACACCAGTTAGTTATTACAACCGGTGTAAAAACTTTTATTTATTTTTCTTTTTCTTTATTTTTTGTACTTTCACATTTGTTTCCACACCATCAGCCCATAATGACTCCACAGTATTTGGCCAACCATTTTCTTCTTGTTTTCAATTTTTTGTTTTAAAAAATAACATAATTACTTCAATATAATACTTTCACTAAAAAATAATTTTTAAGGCCTGAAAGACAAAAGCTTAGACAACAAAATTAACCTGCAGAACCATTTGAGAAGAGAGAATTGAAAGAGATCAATTTTCTGATTTCCTCCCCATGGCCAATCAAACATGAATAAAGCAAAATTAATAGCCAAACAGAATCTCAATTGTAATTTCCCTAACACTTAGTCATTGTACATAAAGCTGGTTGAAAATGAAACTTGTTAACTACTACATTCAACATCATTTTGTTTTTCCTCTTAAATATTCTCATGCTGGGTAAAAACTAAAAAAAACAAGATAGTGAATTTTTGCCAGGCTTTAGACCTTTCATGGCATGCTTGCATCAGGCCCAAGAATTGAAGGGGAATTCAGTCCACACCTGTATAGTAACAAATAAGTGAATTAGCCTTATTAATTAAAAGCAAAATCCCAACAACTAATTAAACTCACCAAATCTCTCCTCACTGATATGATTCAGATTTAGGGAACCCCAATCCCAGCTTCCTTTTAAAGAAAAATCAACAATGTATGATATGATTTACATTAAAGCCCTAACAGGCAAAAACATAAACATTACACTTTGTCCTATCCATCAATGAGGGATCGATTGAGAGAATAAAATTAAATTATCTTGGAAAGTTGTTCTCTTTTGTTTTTCATCATCTTCTTATAGTAAAATTAAATCATAAAACTATTAAAGTAAATGTATGATTTTATCTTTGTGTGTTTGTTAGCTTCCACAGAACCAACTGCTAAAGTCAAGCAATCCATATTTTTTCACATCTTCGAAGGTCCTAGTAACGTTTCTATACTGATTTATTCTCCTTTTTAAAGAAGTCATTCTTTTTAACCTTTTTTTAAATTTAAATCTTTTCAATTAACTACACATATTTTTATATAAGTTTGAATTTTTTTCTTTAACTTTATTTTTTTAATTAACAAGGCTTAAAACCCAATTTAACTTTACTTTATTTTAGTCAACTTAAATTAATTGTTAACTTAGGACTTTTTTCTAGTACTCTGTCACGCTAAACATAACTTCATAATTATTATCATTTTCACCATTAAAGTGTTAGTCACCAAATTAGTATCTTATTTTCATATCATTTTTATCTATTTTGTTCTTACTCTACCTTTGATTTTTGTCTAGAAAAACAAAATAAGTTTGAAATGGTGAACTTTTTTCTTTTCTTTTATAAAAATAATTTGTCATAAAAAACCAATCATCACATTACTCTATCTTTTGTTGCATAAAAGTGTAGAGTAACACAAGATTCAACTCAACAGTTTTACCAAAATTTATTATTCAAGAGGGTTAAAACTTATCTTTTCTGGCACCTAAATGAAATTGTTCTCTATTCAATTCTATAAAAATCATTAACAAAGATCTACTGTAATACATTTTATATTTGTATTATCTGTCACTAATAAGCAAGAAGCTAGCAGTTTACCTTGTAATAGCTTCATTGAGTCTGGTCACCGAAATAACAATAGTTAGAATGAGAAGTAATCCTGTGAATGTGCAACCAATCTGATATGCAAAACCCTGAAAATGCACAAAAAAATGAAACATCACATAATGTTCATTTTTAATATTTACATGGTTATTGAAATTCCAATATATCTATTTACACTCCCGATTTTCTACTTCTTACAATATTTTGTTAATTGATACATAAACACCTGGAGTATGAATAGAAATATTAGAATGCTAATAGTTGTATCTTTCTTTTGATAGAATCTTTATGGCACAAATGCCAAAGAGGTATTGCAATTATTATAAAATTAATGGTACCTTCAATCCGTCACCAGGCCCTGCCATACAACTTTAAAGCTTCAAGGAACTTCTTATGTTCTTCATCTGTCCACCTCTCCCTCTGCTTCATGATAGTATATGGTTTCCTTACCTAAAAAGTAGATAGAAATTTCATTAAAACTAAGATGACACTTAAACATGTGAAAAATCAAAGTTTACTAAATGCCATAAACACATAAGAATTAAAGGGTAGCAACCTTCAGGGCATAATCATTTTCGCAAGCAAAATGATCATTTAGTGGAATATGTGCAACAGAATGCACTCCAGAATTCAAAGACATTCCATTTGCCACTGAAAGACTATCCCGTGATCTAGTAACTATATCTTGGCCCTGCATACAATTCAAACAACATATAAATATCTTATAAAATGGAGTATCAATTATGAAAAAAATGAACTTTTCTTGTAATAGAAAATTAATTCAACTAGACTTAAATTAAATCATAACCAAATAAATGAACCTTTCACTTCACAATAAGGCATGCAGTAGATATCAATCAACTATCACAATTTCTGCATCAAAATGACCCTTAAGGTGTTTTTTATATACATAAAAAAATACAAATATGGAGAATTAAGCCACTGATTTAGATTAAATCATTCGCAAGACCTTACTTCTGTTCTCTGAACCCATAACATTTAAAGGTTACTTCTTCAAGAGTCACTTTCATCATATTTCACCAAGTTAGCACAAAGTCATAAAAATTAGGTGTACCAAAGGCAAGTCACGTTTCAGATTCCTGAAGCGTTTCCCATGTAAGACCAGCTCCTAGCCCAACAAACCTACAATTCAATAAAGCCATAAAAAAACTCCAGATAAAAACAGTAAATGCCGACTCATTCATAATCACAATTCATATTTCACATTTCATAACAACTAAACATAATGCATCATACATCATGAATCATAACATAAACATAGTCACGATTCATGAAATGCAATAAAATAACACTAACCCTAGAGCCCTAGAAAACAGAGTTATGGGAACCTTCCTCTCCCTAGGCCTTCGTCGCCTCACCACTGGCAGAGCAGGTGCCATTTTGACAGTCATCGTAGCTTCGTCAATCGTTTTAGGGGAAAGAACTCAAAGGTTGTCAAGATAAGGGGAGGGACACGACACAGAGCTTGCAGTGTCTATAGTCTTCAAGGGTTTGACTGTGAGAGAGAGATGAAAGGTACAGAGCTTCAAGGCTTCGAGGAACAGAGCGGAGAGGGACAAACCTTGAACACCGTCGAGGGAGGGAGCCAAGAGGTACCGATGTTGGCCTCCATCGAGAGAAGATCGAGGAAGGAGAGGGGTCTTCGAGGAGAAGAGGGCGACGATGGCTCTGAAGGGAGAAGAGGGAGACAAGGGTTTGATGAAAGGAAGAGAAGTGTAGGGCTTCAAGAGGGGCAAGGGCTGCAAAATGATCAAAGACCTCTTAGATCTCACTACAAGAGGTGGGCAAGGTGAAAAGTTTTTTCACCGGTCCAAAAAATAAGACAGGTATAAATTTTGTGCTTCTCACCAGTCAAAATTTAAGACCGGTATAAATTTAACCATTTCTCACCGGTCAAAAGTGTAGACCTATGTAAAGTTTCAAATTATTTACAAAATTACCACAGTTTTATTTTTTACACTGGTTACATTACAACCGGTGTAAAAACCCCGGTGTAAAAAGTCTTTTTTCCACTAGTGAGTGGTTCCAACCATTTCTACTTAGTGGTTTTAACTATTCCTGCTTAATGGTTCCAACGATTCTTGCTTCGTGGTTTCAATTGTTCCTCTTGACTGGTTCCAACCACTCCGACATTTTTGAATTTTGATGCATTTTGCTTAAACCTGGTTCAATTAATTAATCTTTTTAGTTACATAATTAAAGTGTGAGATTAATTAATTACGAGTTAGATGACTTAGTATGTGTCATGACCATAATCGTGGTCAGATCCAAAAAGTGAAGTTACTATTGACATTTATTTTTGAAGGAAAATATCAAGAAAAACCTCTCGTTAACACATTGGTTAATAAAATGAGATTTGAGTTTGAGAGTCGAATCACATATGGGAAAGGTATTAGCATTTCACATTGCCCGTTACAAAATAATTACCCAAAATTGATCACAAGAAATCACTAGTGCAAAATATGGATATAATCATGGTTAAAAATGGCCTTTAATCACGGTTAATGAACCGTGGTTGTTACAGCCGTGGTAGTAGATGAGGACCTTTGATCACGGTTCATAACCGTGGTTATAAATCATATCTAATCACGGTTGTTTTTAACCATGATTAAATAAGAACCTATTTAACCACGATTGTTAACCATAACCATGAATACAAGTGGTCATAAAAGGTGAATTTCCAGACTATATATAATCACGGTTATGGTAGCAATCGTGAATAAAGATGGTATATAATCACGGTTGTCAAGCATAACCGTGGATATAAATGACATAAAATGTGCATTTACAAACTATGTATAATCACGGTTATGGTAGTAACCGTGAATAAATATGGTCTATAATCACGGTTGTTACTATAACCGTGATTAAATAATGAGTTTTTTTAATATGGGCTCTGTTTTATTTATTTCCCAAACCTGCATTATGAAACAACTAGCACAATATATCCCCAGTATATATAGAAACAATAAATGAAACAAATGGTATGTATATAACATTAAGTTGCTATAAAATCATAACAATGTTGTCAAATGAAACTATATACAATTTAAATGAAAATCCTAAACCCTAAACCCTAAACCCTACACTAGGTACAACTATAAGAGAATGAATATCCTATATCTATCTAATACAACTATAAGAGAATGAAAATCCTATATCTATTTAAGTCCTTGCCTCACTTGAATGAAGTATGTGGCCCATTACTTTCTAATATTATATACTAAAGCCTACTGCAAATAATACACCAAATAATTATAACAAAAACTATATTTATTATATAAATTTGATCAAATTGTTAGAAAACTAGGCAAGTGGGACTTACATTTGTCCATCCATCTACTAAATGTTGTTGGACAATGGTCAGCATAGTGTGCATGACGTAATAGCCACACTCGAAGGTACCCTCCTGCCTATACGACTACAATGGACATAAAATATAGAACCAGTGAATTCAAGTTTTCAAAATATAATAAAGATTTCAGTGAATTCAATTGACATACTTTTGGGTGCACCCACACGACTTTCTTCCCGTTTGACTTAATACCATGTAGTCGATTATATCCAAGCACAGCCCTGTGTCATAAAAAACACAAGATAAGTTACAATCGTAGAAGAACAACAATGACATAATCAAATTTTGTAAAAAGTTAATTTTTTTTCGATTTAACTTACGTGTCTACTATGGTTTTGAGGTCTCCTAGAATAGTCCCGTGCACAGAATCAAAGTATAAAGCCACTGAATCCCGGGGACAGATCACCAAGAGCGTCCAATGAGCGCTGCAATTACCAATGATAAGTGAGACTTCAAAATGCAAAAATTAATACACAATAGTTATGGAATAGAATCTTACCCTTTATGATATGGGCCCAGGTATACCGTCTTCCTAGACTCATACATCCAATTCTGAATGTATACCTGAGTGTCCTCCTTATTGTTCCTTTTCCTCTGTATGAAAGAGGGCTCTAAGAAACCATAAGTTTCTTCAAAACTCAAGTCCACACAAATTTTATGCAGAAACCTAAACAAGTTTAGACATGGTTAGCAACAAATAACTTGTATAATGAAATAATTGGACATAAAATGATATACTTAAAGCTCCCACAGCTGAATGATGGATATGTTCAGCACCGTCGACCTCATCATAATCTCACGCAAGTCACTCCGTGTAATGTAAATCGGTAGTGAACTTGGACGACCGAACACCAGTGGCTGCCATGGGACCTGAAGAGCGTCCTTTCATAGCTCAGCCCCGACCTGCCATAGCATCTGGATTGGATCGTCGACGGGGTCTGGCTTCTTCAATGCCGGTTCCTATTGAACAATTAAAACCATCACAGTTTGTACCCTAATTGACAATATAACAAAATTAGTTAGTGTTTCAGGTTTATACCTGTGTAGCAGCAACCGACAGGAGTCTGTTGGGCCACATAAGAAAGTGTCCCACCGCCTGACCAACGGTCTTTACCTCTGGAGTTGCCACTGGCACAGCAGCATCCTCCTCGAGGACGAGCACAATAGGGACCCTGGATATACCATCAGGTAATGACTGATGGTGAACCACAGGGCCTAAGTTGTAGACCATGCCAGTGGCAACTGGCTCCTCTGACCTATCAATGAATAGGTCATATTGATGGGTATCCTCAGGCTCGACCCCATCATCGTCAGGGTTAGCTGTAGCGCATGACCCCTTAGTGCTAACCCTCCATACCTACATATTTACACATCAAGCAGAAGTTAATCAACAATGAAAGAAACAAAGTATAAACAACGAACAGTTAAATAGTATAAGGAATCTAACCTGTGGGTCGACAGCTGGTGCAATAGTCTCCTGGTGGTGGCTGAGTGAGGCCTTTATCTCCTCATTAAATTGAGCCATCTCCTGCTGTAGCTTCGTAATCTCCTTCTGATACTCAGCCTTCATAACAGCCACCCTCGACTCAACCTTCTGCTCTACTAACTGCTCAACGGAGGGCGCAGGGTCGGGAGCACCATAATAGCTCCGGAGGCCTGTAAAATGTTAATGATGAGCCCATAATTGTTTAATAGATAACAAAATAAAAGAATATAGTTATTTACAACTTACTTACACCTCAACCAACAGCATGCACCCTTCCTGGGTGCTCTGGCCTGCCGATGGCGGTATTCAAAATATCCTGCCTACCATGGGCTACGAAAGACCCTTGGGTTGATTGCTCAACCAAGGAATCGTGAAACCAAACAAGTCACTTGCTTCACGTAAACCAACAAAACTGACACATTTACAAGGGGAATACTTACTATCCGTGAGGCGACCTCCTGAGCTTGTGAGGAAGTGTATTCCCCACTCTTCTTGATCCTAGCCCGCTTCCATTTCTCGTGGCGTGCAGGTGGGGAAGGGGGATCCAGAATACTAGTGTCAGGCTGGCTAGTCTGACACTGACTGAGCCTCTCCTAGGCTATCTACTCCTCCAATCTATGGTAACCCCCATGTGACAATCTGTATGGGTAGTCATTCAGCTTCCTAATGCTCTATGCTTTCAATCTGGTCGCCTACAACAAGAAAGAAAATTATTCAGAGTTAAATGTTTAAATTATAAATAATTTAAGCATGTAAAAAACCAACGTACCAAAAATTGGTAAGAATGGCTAGATGCAACGAAAGCATCCCAAGTCTCCTGATCAATGGAGGTATATTTCTCTCCGGGGAACTCTCCTTGATCCTCCCTGAATACATTTCTACAATTCATATACTGTTAAAATAAGGATTGGTACAATTTGGCAAAGTGTTAATTAAGAATTTAAAGTCCAAGTATACCTCTTGGTGAGTGTGGATTTGAACGACCTCCATCGCTCAACAATAATACCAAGGATCTTCCTCCTCGCTGTGTCATGTGCTGGTATCTCAAAAGAATCCTACATGAAAGGAGGTAGTCCATAAAAGAGTCCTTATTATGAATTACATAAAATAATACACTAAAATAAAACTTAAATGATATCTAACTTACCAAAATATCACTCTAAATCTGGTTCTTCACGACCTCCTCGACATTATCCCAGTCGGGGATAATAATGGACACCTTCGACCAAGCCACAACTCCCAAATAACTGCTAAACTTCACAGCATACGGTCCATCAAATCTACCAGTGTTGACATCAATGTCAACAAGCAACCTCTCTCCCCGATGATGCCTAAGTATAACATCTGGCATCCGGGCAACACCTCTACTCTTCCGAGTAGAGGAATCAGTAGCCTGTGAGCCGAACCTAGAACGTGGATCCTGGTCAGCCATGAGTATTTGTCCAAATAAGGAAACACAACTGTCAAATTTTAATACAATGAATAATTAATATAACATTTGATACAATGATTCACTAACATGATTAATACCCTATGAAGATGAAATATTTTCCCACAAGCCTTCACGGTGGTCATGACGATTGGCAACTACATCATCTATGTCATGTTCCACGATAGATGTTGGAATACGTGTTGTGGTGGATGGAATTTCCATAATATCAAGATTGAGGTCTCCAATGCTGTGTCTACCTTGGATAACAATTGACCACCATTTGTCAGCTGGGTCAGCAACATAAAAAACTTGTTTCACTTGCGTTGCCATGATGAATGGTTCCTCCTTATGCCCTATCTTGTTGAAGTCCACCAATGTAACTCAAAAATCATCAGTTTTGACACCGTTCTTATTGCCAACCCATTTGCATTTAAACACAGGAATGGTGAAGGGACTGTAATCGACTTCCCATATATCTTCAATCGTACCAAAGTAGCATGACTCAGCCATGACAGGGTTGTTATCCTTTAAAGTTGAGAAATGCATTAACTGAGCCACAACCATCACTCCACTATTTTGATTTGTACTCTTCTCATCCTGTGTCATTGTATAAAACAAATAACTATTTATGTCATACCCACAAAAGGTGAAGACATCAAAGTTCGGGCCCTGTGCTAGTCAATGTAATGTCGAGGATATAGATGTATATTTCAGGACGGTCTTTTGGAACAACTGTATGAATGTCTTGTTGTGTTCATTCAACACCCACTTTTCAGTCATTTTAGGGTTGGTTCTCTTGACTAGCTCCTTGTGAGTGGTTAGATACGGTTGCACATCGTCCGTGTTGTTCAAAATATACAAGTGTGCTTGAAGGACATCATCACGTGGCATGCTCTTCATTTTTTTTCCAATCGTAACTTTCCTAGCCAATCGCCCATCATGACGAGTCTTCAGAATACCAATGCTTTCAGCATGTGACATGTAATCAGTGCAAAACTCAATTGCTTCCTCTACAATATACCTTTCCACAATTGAAGCTTCAAGATGACGTTGATTCTTCATATACCCTTTCAATATCTTCATATATCGCTCAACGGGATACATCCACTGCAGGAACACTGGACCACACAAACGGACCTCTCTCACCAAATGGATAATTAAGTGGACCACTATATCATAAAAAGAAGGCGGGAAATGCATTTCAAGCTGATATAGTATAAGTGATGCTTCCTGTTCCAACATATCCAATTCGTCGGGGATGATTACTTTGCAACATATGGCATTGAAAAACAAACACAGTCTTGTTGTGACATTTCTCACATTTTTAGGAAGAATGTCACGAATAGCGATAGGTAGAAACTGTTGCATCAACATATGACAATCGTGAGACTTCAACCTAACTAACTTTAAATCTTTCATGGAAACACAAGAGTTAACGTTGGAGCCATAACCAGACGAAACTTTCACACTATGTAATGATTCACACAGACTTTGCTTTTCTTTTCTGGACAACGTATGATATGCTGGGGGCAAATATGTTCTTTTGCCCTTTGATTGTGGATGTAAATCCTGACGATACCCATCAACTCCTAGTCCATATGTGAATTTAGGCCATCCTTAGTCTTCCCAGGTATGTTTAAGAGTGTCCTAACCAAACTGTCACACACATTTTTCTCCACATGCATTACATCAATATAGTGTCTTACATCAAGCTCCCTCCAATATGGCAGGTTAAAAAACACTGACTTTTTCTTCCAGTTGTTTTGTGTCAGGGATTGTTTTTCACACTTACCAAACACCACATTGACGTCTTTCACCTTTTCATATGTCTGGCGACCAGATAGTGGTGGAGGAGCCATTTCAAAATCTTGGGCACCGTTGAATGACTTCTTCAACCTCCGAAACGGATGATTCGCTTTAAGAAACCTTCGATGTCGAAGATAAACATTTTGCCTACCATGCACTAGTGGAAAAAATGGATATAATCACGGTTAAAAATGGCCTTTATTCACGGTTAAAGAACCGTGGTTGTTGCAGCCGTGGTAGTAGATGAGGGTCTTTAACCACGGTTAACAACCGTGGTAATAAATTAGATCTAACCACGGTTATCGAGCATAACTGTGAATATAACAGACAATGTATATTCACGGTTATAGTAAAACCCGTGGATAAAGAATAGCTATATTCACCGTTGTTTAGCATAACCGTGAATATAAGTAAAAAAAAATTCACTTACAGACCATGTATATTCACGGTCATAGTAGGAACCGTGGATAAAGAACCTCTATATTCACGGTTGTTTAGCATAACCGTGAATATAAGTAATATAAAAAATTCACTTACAGAGTATGTATAATGATGGTTATAGTAGTAACCGTGGATAAATAGTGTCTATAATCACGGTATAGTAGTAACCATGGATAAATAGTGTCTATAATCACGGTTGTTACCATAATCGTGAATAAACACTGAGGTTTTTTTTTAATATGGCTTCTGTTTTATTGTTTTCCAAACCTGCATTCAGACAACCAGCACAATATACAGTATCCCAGCATATCCAGCAACAAACAATATATAAAAAGAATGGTATATATATAACAATTAATTTGATATGAATTCATAACAACCTAAAAAATGAAACTATATACAATTCAGATGAATATAACCTAATAAAATGTAAACCCTAAATCCTACATTAGATACATATTTAAGAGAATAAAGATCCTATATCTAGCTAAGTTCTTTTCCTGATTTCAATGAAGTATGAGGCCCATTGCCTTCTAACATTATCTACAAGTGTCTTAGAGAAGTATGACCGGTCCTGGAAGTACTGCAAACAATTCACAAAACAATTAGAACAAAAGCTATATTTATTACATGAAATTGATGAAATTGTTAGAAAAGTAGTCCAAATGATGAGACTTACATCTGTCCATCCCTCTACTAAATGTTATTGGACAATGGTCAGCATAGTATGCATGAAGAAATAGCCACACTCGAAGGAACCCTCCTGCCTGTAATACTATAATGGACATAAAATATAGAATAAGTGAATTTGCAACTTAAAAAATATATATTGAAGATTTGAATGAATACAATAGACTTACCTTTGGGTGCACCCACACAACTTTTCTTCCGCTGGACTTAACTCCAATCAGTCGATTGTATCCAACCACCGCCCTACATCAAATAAAACACAAGATAAGTTAGAATCGTATAGGTCCAAAAATGATGTAATTGAATTTGTACTTATTGTTTAGGGATTAACTTACCTGTCTACTACAGTTTTCAGGTCTTGTGGAACTGCCCGATGCGTAGTATCAAAGTACAGAGCAAGATAAGCCCGGGGACAGATCACCACAAGCGTCTAGTGAGCGCTGCAGTTACCAGTGATAAGTGAGACTTCAAAATGCAAAAATTAATGACAATAATTATGGAATAGAATATTACCCTTTATGATAGGGGCCTATGTATACAGTCTTCCCAGACTCAAACATCCAATTCTGGATGTATGCCTGGGTGTCCTGCATGGTGTTTGCTTGCTTTTGTATGAGAGAGGGCTCTAAGAAACCATAAGTTCCTTGGAAACCCAAGTCCACATAAAGTTTTGTCAGAAACCTAAACAAGTTGAGACATGGTTAGCGACAAATAACTTGTATAATGAAAAAATTGGACAAAAAAAGATACACTTACAGCTCCCACAGTTGAATGATGGAGATGTTCAGCATCGACGTCCCTGAAATAATCTCACACATGTAAGAATGTGTAATGTAAAGTGGTACTGTACTTGGACGGCCGAACACCAGTGGCTCCCATGGGATCTGAACAGTCTCATCTCCTTGCTCATACCCGATGCGCCATAGCATCCGGATGGGATTGTCGGCCGGGTCTGGCCTCTTCAATGCCTGTTCCTGTTGAACAATTGACAACCATCACAGTTTGTACCATAATTGACAATATAACAAAATTAGTTAGTGTAAGGTTTTTACCTGTCCAGGGGCAACCTGCAGAAGTCTGTTGGGCCACATCAAAAAATGGCCCACCGCCTGACCGACGGTCTTCACCTCTAGAGTTGCCACTGGCACAGCAGCATCCTCCTCGAGGACAAGCACAACAGAGACCCTGGACATACCATCAGGTAATGACTGATGGTGAACCACAGCGCCTAAGTTGTAGACCATGCCAGTGGCAACTGGCTCCTCCGACCCGTCAACGAACAGGTCACATTGACAGGTGTCTGGTGGCTCGACCCCATCATCGTCAGGGTCAGCCACTGCGCACGACCCCTTAGTGCTAACCCTTCGTACCTACATATTTACACATCAAGCAGAAGTTATTAAACAATGAAATAAAGTGATTACAAACAATAAAACCAAGGAAATTAAATAAAGAATCTAACCTGTGGGTCGCTAGCTGGTGCAGTAGTCTCCTGGTGGTGGCTGAGTGAGGCCTTCATCTCCTCCCTGAATCGGGCCATCTCCTGGTGGAGCCTAGATATCTTCTCCTGATACTCAGCCTTCACAATAGCCACCTTCTGCTCCACCATTTTCTCAAGGGAGGAGGAAGGGTCAGGAGCACTGTAATAGCTGCGGAGGCCTATGAAATGTGAATGATTAGCCGATAATTGTTTAACAGATAACAAAATGAAAGGATACAGTTATTTCTAACTTACCTACACCTCTACCAACAACACACACTCTTCCTGGGTGCTCTGGCCTGCCGATGGTGGTAGTCAAAATATCCTGCCTACCATGGGCTACGAAATACCCTTGGGTTGATTGCTCAACCAAGGAATCCTGAAACCAAACAAGTTAGTATTCACTTCCTCCACGTAATACCAAAAAAAAAAACACTGATACAAGGGGAATACTTACTATCCGTGAGGCGACCTCCTGAGCTTGTAAGGAAGTGTATTCCCCACTCTTCTTGATCCTGGCCCGCTTCCATTTGTCGTGGCGTGTAGGTGAGGAAGGAGGATCCACAATACCAGTGTCAGGCTAACTAATCTGACACTGACTCAGCCTTTCCTGTACCAGCCGCTTCTCCAACCTACGGTAACCCCCACATGACAGTGTGTGGGGGCAGTCATTCAGCTTCCTAGTCTCCTGGGCTTTCTTTCTGACCTTCTACAACAAGAAAGAAAAATATTCAGAGTTAGCCGTTTAAATTATACATAATTTAATCATTTAAAAACCAATGTACCTGAAACTGGACAGAATGCCTATTTGCAACGAAAGCATCCCAAGTCGCCTGATCAATGAATGGATATTTCTCTCCAGGGAACTTTCCTTGGTCGTCCCCGAATACATACCTACAACTAAGGATTGGTACAATTTGGTAAAGCGTTGATTAAGAATTTAAAGTCCAAATATACCTCGTGGTGAGTATGGATTTGAACGACCTCCATCGCTCAGCCATAATACCGAGGACCTTCCTCCTCGCTATGTCAGAAGATGGTATGTCAAAAGAATCCTACATGAAAGGAGTTAGTCCATAAAGGAGTCCTTATTATGAATTACATGAAATAATACACTAAAATAAAACTTAAATAATATCAAAGTTACCAGAACATCACTCCATAGCTGGTTCTTCACCACCTCCTCGACATTATCCCAGTCGGGGATAATGATGGACACC
This sequence comes from Clitoria ternatea, assembly GCA_037962975.1. Taxonomy (NCBI): domain Eukaryota; kingdom Viridiplantae; phylum Streptophyta; class Magnoliopsida; order Fabales; family Fabaceae; genus Clitoria; species Clitoria ternatea. The sequence continues at coordinate 46,240,804 of CM075674.1, forward strand.
TTCGATCGAGCCAGGACCCCTAAATAACTGCTAAACTTCGTGGCATTTGGTCCTCCAAATCTACCAGTGTTGACATCCATGTCAACAGGTAACCTCTCTCCCCGGTGTCGCTTAAGTGCAATGTTTGCCATCCGAGTAACACCTCTACTCTTCCGAGTAGAGGAATCAGTAGCCTGTGAGTCACACATAGATCGTTCATCCTGATCAGCCATGAGTATCTGTCCAAACAAGTAAACACAACTGTCAAATATTTAATATAACATTTAATACAATGAATAATTAATATAACATGCATGTAATTCAATGATTCATTAACATGATTAATACCCTATGAAGATGAAATATTTTCCCACAAGCCTTCATGGTGGTCATGACGACTGGCAACTACATCATCTATGTCATGTTTCACGATAGATGTTAGAATACGTGTTGTGGTCGATGGAATTTCCACAATATCAAGATTGGGGTCTCCAATGTGTCTACCTTGGATAACAATTGACCAGCGTTTGTCAGCTGGGTCAGCAACATAAAAAACTTGCTTCACCTGCATTGCCATTATGAATGGTTCGTCCTTATGCCCTATCTTGTTGAGGTCCACCAATGTAACTCCTAAATCATCAGTTTTGACACCGTTCTTATTGTCAACCCATTTGCATTTAAACACAGGAATGGTGAAGGGACCGTAATTGACTTCCCATATATCCTCAATCGCACCAAAGTAGCATGACTCAGCCAATACAGGGTTATTGTCCTTTGAAGTTGAGAAATGCATAGACTGAGCCACAACCATCACTCTACTGTTTTGATTTGTACTCTTTTCATCCTGTGTCCTTGTATAAAACGAATAATTGTTTATGTCATACCCACAAAAGGTGAGGGCATCAAAGTTCGGGCCCTGTGCCAGTCGATGTAATGTCGAGGAAGCATATGCATCTTTCAAAACGGTCATTTGGAACCACTGCATGAAACTCTTGTTGTGTTCATTCAACAACCACTTTTCAGTCATTTTAGGGTTGGTTTTCTTGACTAGCTCCTTGTGAGTGGCTAGATACTGTTGCACGTCATCCGTGTTGTTTAAAATATACAAGTGTGCCTGAAGGACATCATCACGTGGTATGCTCTTCATTTTTTTTCCAATCGTTCCTTTCCCATCCAATCTCCCTTCATGATGAGTCGTTGAAATACCAATGCTTGCAGCATGTGACATGTATTCAGTGCAAAACTCAATTGCTTCCTCTGCAATATATCTTTCCACAATTGAAGCTTCGGGACGATGTTGGTTCTTCATATACCCTTTCAATATCGTCATATATTGCTCAACGGGATACATCCACCGTAAGAACACTGGACCACACAAACGGACCTCTCTCACCAAATGGATGATTAGGTGGACCATTATGTCAAAAAAAGAGGGCGGGAAATACATTTCAAGTTGACATAATATAAGTGATGCTTCCTGTTCCAACACATCCAATTCGTCGGGCATGATTACCTTACAACATATGGCATTGAAAAACATACACAACCTTGTTATGACATTTCTCACATTTTTAGGAAGAATGTCACGAATGGCGATAGGTAGAAACTGTTGCATCAACATGTGACAATCGTGAGACTTCAACCTAACTAACTTTAAATCTTTCATGGAAACATAAGAGTTGATGTTGGAGCCATAACCAAAAGGAACTTTTACACTT